>JAITYX010000011.1:5372500-6572500 GCA_021018815.1 Talinum fruticosum
CAACTTGGATAACTATCCAGGCTCGATTCGTCTCGGTTTGAGGTTTGCCGCAAGCTCGACTTGGCAAGCTTTTATGCGAGCCGGCTCGGCTCAGTACACCCTCAACATGAATATTGTCATGGATGCTAATCATGAAATTTTCATAAAAACTTTTAGGAATTGAAGACTCGAGTATGACTCTATCCCTCTTTGTAGTTTTGAACTCAAGTCATTCACACAATGTAGAAAATTTATCTTTAAGTTTTCTTCTCTGTCCGATCCACTCATAAATCTATTCTTGAGTGAAACATTTATCTCTAGATTTCTAACACACTCAGATAGAACTCGGACAAACATCTTGCCTAAATAATTTCATGTGCTCAACTTGTTATGTCATTTGGCTCACTCGCAAAAGTTTAATCAAAATTAATACGTTAATTCTAACTTAAGCCAAACTTATTTATTAATTGAAATCATATATTAGCATTTGATGTATTGTGTCTATATATTTTTCTAAGTCTTTCTTTATCTAAAGAATAGACACAACCAGAGTTAAAACACATTTAATATTACAATCACAAAATTCCATTTATTTAGTTTAAGGATAATTAAGCATTTAATTATTTGAATTAATTCTTATCCTTGACTAATCTTGGACCAAAGTATTTTTATACTTTGAGTGCCAATTTGATTTATTTTTGCAGGTTGATTAAAGTTATTTAATCACAATTTAAAAAACAAAAACAATCGACTTCTTACCTTTAAACATTAGTAGACGAGAAAAGTCACATTTTCGGGACGGATTAGACACCATGTCGGGATTGTTTGTTTCCATTTATAAAAAATTTCTAACTTTGAGTCTAACGGTTGTTTTCATCCCAAATTTCAGTCACAACAAGTGGGATGGATTACCTTTTGAGCCAAGGAATGATGTACAATGTTTAACTCACAATAGTTCTCTTTCCGACGGACTCGGAGTATCCATTACAATGGCTAGTAAAGCTTCCCGATCAAGACCGAGATATAACAGTTATTTGCTTTGTCGATTATAAATAGAAGCCACTCTGCAAGACTTAGAAGATTGTTGGAACTGAAATCCGATCTCATACACTTAATCTTTTCTAACTTCCAACTTTGTACTTAGTTTTCTCAACTTCGAGTTGAACCAAAGAAGTCTTGTGATCAGTAAAACACTTACTTTTTCAATTCTTCTATAATTTCCCATGATCGAGTCTGTAAGGGGTAATTCAACTCGGTTATACCTAGCTGTAAAGATTAACTCAGTTAGGAAATACTAGGATAGATAAGAGATCTTCCATCCTTAGGAAAACTTGTATTGAATTGTCTAAGGGAACGATTATGAGAGTTTAGTCCTTTGTATTTTATGGATTCAAGATAGTGGATTTAACTTGATGTCCGGATTGACACTTGTCCATGGTTTTTTACACCAGGAGGGTGTCCATGTAATTTGTCTTGTTCATATTTTTCGGAGTTCATTCTAGACTTGGAACATATTTTCCGAGTTCGACTTACGCTTTAAAATTTATATTTCCGGAAAATTTCCTTCACACACTATTCACCCCCTCTAGGGTTATTCGGACTCTCAAGGAGCAAACCTTCAATTGTTATCAAATCCTAGCCTTTTCAAAGGATCTAACAATCTAAGATCTAAAGATCAAATGACTCTTAACTATGGAGAGTTTGATGAAGGAAGATCTTTCACCAGGCCACCAAAGTTCAAGGGATCAAACTTCGCTCACTAGAAGAAGATCATTGAATGTTTCATCCAAGACTATATTGAGGAAGTTTGGGAAATCATATGTACTGGAAACTATATTCCCACGAAGATGGATGACACTTGTTCACTAGCTAAAGTGAAGTCGAATTTAGTCCTAAAGAGAACGAGAGGCACATAAAGAATTTCAAGGCAATAAACATTCTGATGTGTGCCATAGACACATCGAGTACAACAGAGTATCAACTAATGATGCTGCCAAGGAAGTCTAGGACACCCTGTTCACTACTTACAAGGGTACAAGTCAAGTGAGGCGGACAAAGATAAGTCAAGACCTCTAGAAGTATGTGATGTTTAGAATGGAGGCTTATGAGAACATAACTTAGATGTACATATGCTTCATCGAGATTGTCGATAATCTTAGGACCCTTAGAAGGAAGATATCCCATGAGAAAATTGTCGGAAAGATTATAAGGAGTCTACCAAAGAAGAGATGGGGTCTAAATATGACTCGCTATCGAAAGAGCTCAAAACCTTACTTAGTTGAAGCGAGATGAGCTCATCAGGAAACTATTCACCCATGAGTTGCATCTAGAGGAAGAAGAATCTAAGGCAAGCACTAAAAGAAATATTGCTCTTAAAGCCGCAGAGGAAGAAGGTCCAAGTCTGAGCTCCTTAGATTCTGAAGAAGATCTAATGGCACTTCGGCCCGAGGATTCAAAAAGATGATGAAATACAAAAAATGGCGGAAGAAGCCTAAGTAGGAATTCTTCAAGAAGGAAAGAAAAGGTAAATTCTCATCCCCTTCTAATTTGACTTTGTTTAAAAACTCTGGTTGTTTTGAATGTGAAAGCAAGGAGCACATTGTGAAGGATTGTCCAAAGAGAAGAATTGACAGAAATTAGAAAAAGGCAATGGTAGCCACATGGAGTGATGATAAGTCGAAGAAGATGATGACACGAGATAATGAATCTAAGTGTCTCATGGCTCTAACAAACTCGTAAGCTGAATCCGAGTCGGGAAGTGAAGCATCGGACACTAAGGAAACTGATCCTCAAGAGGTAATCAACTATTTCCTCAAATTCTCTAAGCATGATTTGGCTAGATACATTTTTACTTTGGAGGAAAAGTCCAATTCGATTCTTCTGCGTTTAAAACAAAAATTAGTCTCTTAATTCTAGGAACAAATCTTTGCAAAATGATTTAGAAAAACCGAGACATAACCTAAAGGTACTAAAGACTAGTTCTCAAGACAATGAGACCGAGACTGAGTGCCTCGAGAATAGAGAATGAGCAACTGAAACAAAAGCTCACTCGAGTCTAAAGAGTTGGTTTTGAAACTTACTCAAGGTTAGAAAAACCTTGATTTACTTCTTTGTTCTCGGTGTGTCTCTTTTAGAGAAGATCTTGGCTATAATGCTTAACGAAAAATAATTCCTACAAAAGCCTTTTCAAAACTGATTCCTGAACAATTAAGTTTAGAAAGGTCTGTGGTCCCATTCACTCAAAGAAGAAAAGGACTGAGCGAGAACAGCTTTTCTAAAAATTCTTCTCAACCTGTTTGCAAAAAGAAAGCATTTCAAAAGAAGGAGACAAAGACTCAATTTCCTAAGAAGAAGACTCAAAATCAGATCAAGCCCAAAATTATCCAAATCTGGGTTCCCAAAAGTGTTCTTCCTTAAAGAATGGTTATAGTAAGAACAATTACTGGGTTTGTAAGAGGAAGGAGAAGGGTTAGTTTGTTTCTGTCTTGTAGGTGACTCGGAAAAGAAGAGATAACTAGTACTTAGACAGTGGTTGTTCTTGTCACATCTTTGGAGACTCAAGACTCTTGTCGAAGTAGAAGAGATGAAAGAAGGAAATGTGACATTTGGAGATAACAGCAAGGGCAAGATCGTTAGGTATTGGTAGAGTTGGACTTGGTGACAACTAAGTCGAGTCCTATCTATCTAGTCAAACGACTCAAGTACAATCTTCCGAATATCTCTCAATAATGAGACAAAGGACAAGAGGTAAAATTCACTTAAACCAACTGTTTTATTTATGATGCAACTACCAAAGAGACCAAGCTCTCTAGTCCGAGGCTAGGTAATACCTACACCATTCCTCTTTTTGATTCTACTAAAAATGTCATGTTTAAAAGCTTCAGTTAATGATGATTCATGGACATGACATTGTAGACTAGGTCATATTAGTATGCATACTATCAAGAAACTTGCATCTCAAGGGTTAGTCAGAGGACTATCTAACTGCACATTTAAGAAAGATAAAATATATGATGCATGTACGAAAGAAAAACGGTCAAATCATCATTTAAGCCACTCAAAACTATTTTTACATCTAAAATTTTTGAATTAATACATATGGATTTGTGTGGTGAAATCCTCGTTAAAATCCTAGGAGGTAAATCATATATACTAGTCATTATTGATGATTTCTCACAATTTACCTGGATCTGTTTTCTAAAGAACAAGAATGAAGTCTTTAAAGATTTCACTAAGATCTGCAGAAAAATTCAAGTGGAGTCTCGGACTTAGATAAGGAGAATACGAACTAACCATGGAAGGGAGTTCGACTACTCGGAATTTACGGACTTCGTGACAAGAATGACATCTCGTACAACTTCTCGTAGCAAAAACTCCTCAACGAGAATGGAGTAGCGGAGAGAAAGAACAGAACTCTTAAAAAATAGGATGGACTATGAAGATTAAAAATGACCTTCCTTACTATTTTTGGGCTGAGGCAAGTGAACACGACAAACCGCACACTAAATAGATACCTCATTCGACCCATTCTAAAGAAAACACTCTACGAGCTCTACAAGGGAATGAAACCTAACATTTCCTACTTCAAACCTTTTGAGTGTAAATGCTTTGTGCATAATAACGGTAAGGATCATTTGACCAAGTTTGAAGCAAGGTCAGATGAAGGTATATTTCTTGGTTATTCTTGTCATATCAAAGCTTATCGCATTCTCAACCAAAGAACTAACAAATTGGAAGAAAGCATCAAACGTTATCTTTGATGAAGATGATAATGGCAGGATAAGTGAGTCTACTTTCTCGGACCTCAAGCTTAATCAAAATTATGATGACTTAGTGGAAGTTGAGGTTAGAATCATTGATAACAAGAGAATTGAGTCAGCTCAAGAATAAGCTCGGACCACTGAAGCACAAGGTGAGGAAGCGATACAACTAGATGAACTAGCTGATGAACAAAGAATTCAACTATCAAATTTGGTAAACTAGAGAATATGTAAAGCTTTCAAATATGCATCAAGTCATCCACCCGAGAACATTATCTCGGACATCAACTCTAGGGTAAGGACCTGTTCTTCTTTGTAAAATTTATGTGCATTTTCTTCATTTATCTTATTAATTGAACCTAAAAATGTACTAGAAGCCTTACTTGAACCTGAATTGGTAGAGGCCATGAAAGAAGAACTCTCATAGTTTGAAAGAAACCAAGTTTGGACCCCGACCAAATGGCCTTCTAACCACCCAGTTATAGGAACCCAATGGGTATCAAGAACAAACTAGATGAGAGAGGTCTAGTAGTCAAAAATAATGCCGGACTTTTTACTTAGGGATATAATCAAGAAAAGGGATTTGATTGTGGGGAAACCTTCGCACTTGTTGGTAGGATTAAGGCAATTAGATTTCTCATAGCATTTTCATTCAACATAAACATTAAATTATATCAAATGGATGTTAAGTGTGCTTTTCTTAATGGTTATATTCTATAAGAAGTATATGTTGAGCAATCCCTTGGGTTTGAAAACTCTCAATTTCATAGTCATATTTTCAAATTGCAAAAGACTTTGTATGGTTTGAAACAAGCTCCAAGAGCTTAATATGAAAGATAAGTAGCTTTTTAGTTGAAAATGGTTTCAAAAAGGTCTTATTGACAAAACTCTTTTTCACAAAAACCAAGGGAATTGGCTTTCTCATTATTCAGATTTATGTTCATGACATAATCTTTGGAGCCACTAATGAAATTATATGTCGAGATTTTTCTAAGATGATAAGATAAGAATTTGAAATGAGTATGATGGGAGAACTCAATCTCTTTCTTAGACTGCAAATCAAGTAAGAAAGTGATGACATCTTTGTCCATAAGTACAAATACACAAAGGAGTTACTCAAGAGGTATAGACTACAAGAAACATGCAACAACGCTAATGGGAAGCAATACCAAGTCTGGACTCGGATGAGAAAGGTAAATTAGTAGATTAGAACCTTTATAGAGGTATGATTAGATTGCTACTTTATCTTACATTTAGTAGGCCAAATATTATGTTTAGTGTCTGTCTATGTGCAAGACTTCAAGTTAATTCAAAGGAATCGTATCTCATTATGGTGAAGAAAATATTTAGATATCTTGCAAGAACTCGGACACTTGGCCTTTGGTACTCAAAAGACTAAAGTCTGACCCTCAGTGGATAATCATATGCCGACTATGCTGGATACAAAGTTGATAGAAAGAGTACTTCAGAGCATGCCAATTTCGGGTCAATCACCCATCTCCCGATACTCAAAGAAGAAAAATTTAGTCACTCTATCAACAGTTGAGGCTGAGTACATAGCAGCTGGAGCCTGCTGTGATCGGATACTATGGATCAAACAACATTTGAAGGATCCGGGATTGTCATTCATAGTCATTCCTATTAAGTGTGATAATCAAAGTTTCATCGACATTACAAAGAATCTTGTTCAAGCACTAAAAAGCAAAGCACATTAAGGTCGGACATCACTTTATGAGAGATCATTCTAAAAAGGTGATATTGAACTTGAATTTACTCTTACTAAATTTTGTTTAGCTGATATCTTCATAAAACCACTGAGTGGGGAAGAATTCTGTCTTATTAAGAATGAACTTGGTATGTTGAATGCGTGATTACTTGAGTTATTGCATGAGAAATTATATGATTTCATTTATTCTTATTTGCTCTATCTAAATGACTAGTGGTTCAGTTGAAACTTCATGAGACCGAGCTGCAGCTTATTAGTTTATGAGTGTGTTTTGAGCAACTCGGACAGCCTTACCGAGTCCGACTTAGTTAAGACAAAATGGACATCAAACTTCTAAAACCATCTCTAATTTAATAGAGAATCTTATAAATATTTTTGAAAATTTTCCTTTTTCTCTCTCGGCATGTGAACGGTCAAGAAACTAGCCGTTGGAGGAAGCGGTTTCAAGAAGTAACTGTTGGAAGGACATTGGAACGCCAAACGGTTTAACTAGTCGTTACTCTGCAAATTGGGTTAGTTGAGGTTTCGTTTTCGTGAGAGCCTTTATCTATATAAATAGCCCTTGTTCACCCTCATTCTTTCACTTTGCTATTCTTGCTCTCTCAATCTCAAATCTCAAATCTCTAACTCAGACCTCTCTCTCTCTCTCTCTCTCTCTCTCTCTCTCATACACACACACACGGACTCTTTCGGACTCAAAATTCTACTTCGTTACTCTCACACTCTATTTCTTACTTATTCAATTTTACTTCTCTTATCGTTTTTCATCTTCTCACAACATGCCAAAGAAAGGAAGTGTTGTTAAAGGAGGTTTCGCCATAAAGAAGGCAAGAACCCATGTCACTCTATCTAAGAATCCTCAAAAGGATACCTCAAAGGGAAAAGCCCTATCCTTTAAAGACCCTAAACATTCAATCATAACCTAGCACTACTTTCTAGAAGACAAGTTCTTCCTTTCTACCAAGTCGTCGTTGGTCAAACCACTCACCAAGATAGGTATCTTCAATTATATCTATTTC
This sequence comes from Talinum fruticosum, assembly GCA_021018815.1. NCBI lineage: Eukaryota > Viridiplantae > Streptophyta > Magnoliopsida > Caryophyllales > Talinaceae > Talinum > Talinum fruticosum. The sequence goes on from JAITYX010000011.1 coordinate 5,379,985, forward strand.
GTGACTACATGTATCCCGAGCTTGTCTCATAATTCTACTTGAACATGTCCTCAAAGGACAATGTCATCTATTCGACTCGTCCGTAACAAGAGAATCACTATCACTCAACATGAGAAAAAAAGAGGCAGGTGTTTTATGTTTTCAAGCGGCACTAGTTTTATTAATTGGATAGATGTGTGTGGTTTGTTGATTTGGGTTACTCTGGTCCTAACTTTACCAGGACTAACTATCGTGAAGCTGATGAAAGGATCAAAGAGAGACTTGACAGGGCATTGTCCGACACAACTTGGATGCAAATTGATCTTGAAACTAAGGTAACTTACTTGCCTCGAACCACTTCGATCATTCTCCTTTACATATTGAGACTAATCTTATGTTTATACAACATACGAGTACAATTTAGAACTCTTATTGCTTGGCATTACTATCCCTAGTTCAGTCGCTTTTCAAATCCCAATAGAAAAGTAAGAATAATTTTACGGATAATGTGAATTATTTAGAGTAACAGACTTACCTTTGGCACTCAAAAGTCTTTGGTGATCTTAAAGCCCATAAAAGTAGAACCCAAGCTAGACTTTGTGGAGTCCATAAAGTTATAGCCGTTAAAGTCACCCCCTACTTATGTAGACTTGAAAGAGAACTAATGGAGTATTATCATATTCTCCTAAACATGGAAAAGAGCATTTGGGCTCAAAGAGCTAGGATTTAGAGTACTCTCTTTAAGGACCTTAATACTAAATACTTCTATATGGACACAAAAATAAGAAACAGTAGGAAAAAAATAAATGTCATTAAGAATAATTAAGGGATTAGACGTTTGACAATACCGAGATTAAAAATTTGGTTACACAACGCGTTGTAAAGCTATTCACTACTTCCGAAACAATTTAAGATATATAAATAAAAACAGAGATGAAGTTGTATTCAATCATTTGGAGAAGGCTTTAACATTTGAGGAAGTTAAGATAGTGTTTTCCAAATGGACTCTTACAAAGCCCATGGCCCGAATGGCATTCATGCCTTCTTTTATAAATAATGGTGGCTGGAAATAGGAAATAATGTGTTTAACCTTGTTAATAAGGCTTTCTTGAACTCTGAATCTGTTGTTGACTCAATAAAACCCTAATTTTCCTCATTTCTAAAAGGATTATTGAATATCCCAAACTTTGGGTTATGTTGCTTATAATATCTCGAACTATCAATTGAACTCCGTAACATCCCCATTTTTAACACTAATATTTTTTAATATCAAATACTTTGAACAAAAATGAGCAAGTGTCTCGACATTGGGATAACTAAAGTTAATTTTTCAAAGTATGGGATATTAAAAATTATTAGTGTTAAAGATGGGGACACTACGAGGTCAATCGATTGTTCGAGGATATTATGAGCAATATGACCCAAATTTTGGAATATTAAAATCCAATAATCCTTTCTAAAAAATAGAATGTCAAGCTTATTTTAGACTTTATATCCATTGGCCTCTCGTAATATCTTATACAAGGTTATTTTTAACAAAAAACTACACTAAGGTACCTCAAGTTCTTGGGCAACTATTTTTTAGACTCAATGTTCTCAAAAATGATTTTAAGGTACCTTAAATTATGGGGTAAATTATATTTAACACCCAATTCCGACCAATGACGTAAGAAAACAAGGTGTTTAGGGGGATTTTTGAAAATTATACTTATTAAAAACCCCAAATTACCCTTCTCTCTCTCTCCATTAACCTAAACTTTATCCACTTTCTCCTCTCTCTTTCGGTCTCCTATGACAATGACCTCAAAGAGCTCCACCATTAGAGAGCACCTAAAATGGAGGAACCAAAACCCCTATCTCAACCGAGACGAGAAAATCCAATTAACAACCCAAATATCCCTTCAATCATCCAATCAACTCGCTGCAAATATGCAATTTCCTCTCTCCTCCTCTCAAGTTCGGCCAAGTCGTGGAGGTTGGGTTTGCTCCGGCGAGCATTTCCGGCCGGGAGAGGCGCCGGCGGTGAGAGAGAGCAACCAAAAAGGGGGAGAGAGGGAGAACGAAGAGGCAAAAATAGAGATGGAGCGAGTGAGAGCAGCGAAAGAGTGAGGAAGAGCGAGAATGGGGAGCGACAAGGACAGAGAAAGAAGTGTGAAGAGGGAGACTAAAGGCAAAAGAAAGAGAGAAACATAGAGCATGGGACGAGAAAGGGAAGAAAAAGTAGAGAAGATGAACAGAGAAAGCGAGAGGCCATCAAAGAGACAGAGAAAAAGCCAAAGCGAGGCCACACCAAATATACATTGGGTCTAAAAATAGTTGTCCAAGAACTTGAGGTACCTCGGTTTAGTTTTTTGTTATTTTTAAAGTCATTGTCAATAGAATAAAGGATGTACTTCCCGACATTATTAGTCCTACTCAGTCCAACTTTGTTCTTGGAAGGAATATTATTGATAATATTTTAGTTGTCAAAAAAATAACCCATTTCATGAATAGGAAAATTCAAAAAGTAAATTATTTTGACCTAAAACTTGATTCGGCTAAGGCTTGTGATACACTCTATTGGGACTGGATTAGACCAACCCCGATGTTCTTTTGATTCCCTGAAACATTTGTCAAAGTGATCATGGGATGTGTTAGCTCTAGTTGCATGTAAACCCTTTGGAATGGTAAGATTTTACAAGAATTTACCCTTATGGAGGAATCAAACAAGGTGACTCCTTGATCCCATATCTCTTTGTGCTATGTACGGAAAGACTCTCCATAATGATTAATGAAGTTGTGCAAAATAAAATTAAGATTCCTATTAGGATAAATGACCTCATGATCTCTTATGTTTTTTTATCCTAAGAATGTAATCCTACTTAGTAAAGTTGATTTTGCTAATTTAAACCGCATCCTTAAAGTTTTAGATAAGTTCGAAAACTATTCCAAGCTTACCATTAACAAATCTAAGTCTAAATTAATCTTGCTAAAGAAATTACATTTTGGAATTAAAATAATTCTCCCTAAATCAACCAACATTTCTGCCTCAACGTGTTTCAAGAAGTACTTGGGTACACCCATCGAGCCTTTAAACTAAGACCTTCTAAGTTTGATGAAATTATCTGGAAATTTAGAGACAAATTTTCAATGTGGTAGGCCAAATTCATTAATTTGGCAAGAGAACAACCTTTGCTAAATATATGCTAACAACAATCCCTTTTTACCATATACAAACTACTAAAATTCGAAAAAAAGTAATCCAATGTAGAGATATCAATAAGGATATTCATTTGGAATAAATCTAAACAAACACACTATTTACCAAGAGTACATTGGAATGAAATGATTAATGACAAAAATGAGGGGGAGGGGGCTTAAGAATTTGCATGTGTGGAATAAAACAAGTAATTGCTAAACTTTTATGGAAGATCATCAAAAATAAAAATGTCCTCACATTATGAAGAGACTTTATCTTAATAAGGATGGAACTATAGACATGAATCACCCAAACACATCATTCGCTACTTAGAAAATGATCGGTAATTGCAAAAACCTAGTTCTTCCATTTACCGTAACTAAAAATTGGCAATGGTCTTGACACATCTTTTTGGTTTGATAATTGGTTTCCTTATGGACCTATATACCCTTAGCATACTATCACTATTCCTAAAAGCCTAGAACACCTAAGGTTTGCTAATACCTTCCACAAAGGGACTTGAAAATTTAAATGCATGAAAAGATAGATTCCAAAGAAAATCCTTTTCAAAATAATTGTTGTTCCCATCTAAGTCTCTTCGCCAAAAATGACAAAGCTTGTTGGAGCCTACTTTCCGATAGGAAATTCATTGCTAGAAGACTTTCCAACAGAGTCAAAGATAAGAAGAATTTCATTAAAGGAACTAATGGGAGGAATATTTGGAAAATTAAAGTGAAAAAAATGATAATGTTTCTTTGGTGTCTATAGAGATCTCCTAGTTACTTCTAGATTGTGTCACCGAACTAGATTGATTCCAATGTGTTAGTTGTTTATTTAACAGAGAAGACAATATTCATATATTCAGAAATTGCCATGTTGTTGCTCCTACTTAGGTTAAGTTTCTTCCTAATGAAAACTAGTTTCTTATTGCTAATTTTTTTCAATGGATGGATTAATCTAAATATCCGATAAAAAATTGACTAGCCGAGAATCTTCACTATCATTTGTTGGCACCTATGGAGCTACGAAACAATTATGTTTTCTCCAAATGTTTTATAAAAACACAAACATTTTGAAATCAAATTATTTATGATGTTGGTCAATCTAATATTTATGGAGGAGCGAGGGACCGGATTACTTGAAAAACACTGCATCTATTCTTTGGAAACCGCCTACAAAAGTATACGTCAAACTGAATATTGGAGTACTTCAAGATGAAGCTAGGAGCATATTCATTGTTGCTGGAGTTATCGTAACCACTACCTATAACTGGTTCCTAGGTGTAACTATGGTGACTCCAGGTGATGGGAAGATCATGACCATATTAGAAAGACCGAAGGAAAGTGTCGAGTAGGCATGAGATTACAATATCCATAAGTCTGGAGATTGACTTGATTATAGGAACCATTGAGAAAATGAAGCAAGTTGGTGATTCCAACAACCCGGACCCACCGACTATGTGACAAGAGATGTCAAATAACTACTAGAAAGAAAGTGGAAAATCATTACCAATCATGTTTTAAAGATTGTCAACTTGGTTGGTAACGTCCTTTACTAGTAGTTGCAAAGACCAGTTCAAACCTATTGTTAGACATATCATCCCTCCACCATTGTGTAAATGGATAATTCAATCTAATGAAGTTGTACTCAGGATTGGTATAAAGCTAGTGGATAAGAGGAACACAACAATTCAACAATCCACCTTCAACTAAGTTCTGCGTCGGCTCTTTGTCCTAATCAATGTAATTTTTGGTGCTCCTCATAATAGAGCCTCCTAATATGATCTCGGCTTCTATCTTTATTTTGCTTATTGTATGATGACCTTTATCTATTACTGGCCAGTAAGTGGCTATTGATGAACTATTGTCTTTTGATCTTTTAATATTAATATATTTCCTTGTTTCTTCTTGAACAAAAAGAGAATATTAGTTGGGCATACCAAATTAATTATTTGATGCCCTATAAAAGATAAGGGCTCTTAACATCAAAGGTTCGAGGCTTGTTCTATACTTGACTCCTTTCTTTCGCTTCCACTCAATTGTTCTCTCTAAGTTAAGCATTGGATGCTCCATCATAAGGACACATTCTCTTTATATTAGAGTTCTATGCATACTTAATTCAAACATTGTAGCTCCTTAAGGTACTTAAATTTAGTTCTTAACCCATCAAAATCACGTTAAAACATATGGTACTTAAATGAGGAGTGTTTAACCGATTTCTAATCCAAACACATCTCACATACACACACCCATACTAATTTGAACAATTAAGACTTGAGAGCAACTGAATTCAGTATGTTCTAATCACACTATGAATTTAAGTGACTTGAGAGTCTTTCACGTTGATGACTTGAGAGTCTTTTACTTTGGCTTCGAAGTGTAGAATTTGCGTGCCTTGGGAGTATTGAATTTAGTGACTTGAGAGTCTTGAATTTAGATGACTTGAGGGTCTTGGACTTTGTTGACTTGGGAGTCTTTTAATTTGACTTGAGAACTTTCAATTTGCATGATTTGAAAGTCTTGAATTTAAGTGACTTAAGAGTCTTGAATTTAAGTGACTTGAAATTTTTACGCTTTGCTCACTTGGGAGTCTAGAACTTTTATAACTTGGGAGTCTTGATCGTCGATGATTTAATCAGATTGTCTTGATCAGCCAATACGATCTTTATTTCTCTTGCAAGTTGCATGATAAGTTCTTTGAAAGCTTTGCACTTCTCAATTGGATGATTGATAATTCTATGATATTTGCGAGTATTTAGAATAAGTATTTCTTCCAGCCTCTTCTAGATGCTTCGTTTCTAGAAGTTCTACCAATCCCCTTTGAAAAAGATTATCAAATACACTTGGCACAATAGAGTTAGAAAATGGATATTCTTTTTCTTCATTATCTCTACATATAGAGTTGTATTTCGGAAAGTTCCTTAACAAACTTGCCGAATCACTTTGATATTTCCTTTTGCCGTGATTTGTAATGGTGACTTCTATTTCATATGCTTGCGTTGCCAACTCTTGACATGATTTGGGCTGGTTAACTTGCGAAACATAGAGTATGTTCCAATACATCCCTTGGGCACATATTTCAACAACTGAAGATTATGAGATGTGATCTTTGCATTGTAGAGAGCGCACGCCAACGGTTGACATAATCAATGACTGGTTCACTACTCCACTACTTAGTTTTGGTCAACTTAGCTACGCTAACAATATGGCATGTGCTATAGAAGCGATTCAAGAATTCACTTTCCATTTTCCCCAACTATCAATGGATCCGGAAGCAAGGTTTGTGTATCAATCAAACGCAATATCTTTGACAGATCATACAAATTGCTTCACCAAGAGGTCGCTATTTGTGCCAAGCATTGCTACAAGTCTCGACAAAATGCGCTATAAGATGCTTTTGGTTGCCCTTGCCATCGAATTGGTGAAATTTCATAGGTTGGTACCCACGAGGCATATGGGGAGGGCATCAATTCTTCTTGTGTAAGGTTTGTTGTAATGTTGAATTATATGCGAACCTCCTCCCGGATAAACCTTCATTAAATCGACTATCAAAGTTCGAATTTTCTTAATGGACATTAATCCCAATGTTGAGCTTTTTTTTTTTTTTTTGCTTTGAGATCGTCATGAAAGCCTTCACCATGATTGAACTCCTCATCGGACTCTTCGCTATTAGGGCCTTCATTGGAAGCTTCTAAGGATCGGTTTCCTAACTTTCTTGTTAGCTTAACAATTTGTTCACCTTGATGCTTAATATTTTTCATCCTTTTCTTCATTTTCCTTACCAAGATTTTGTAGCATGACCTTCATATTAGCAATCTGTTCTCTAAGTTGAAAGCTTCTATCACCATGATAGGCATGGCAATAATGTTTGAAGACCCAGCTTCAGGCTGGGAGAAGAGCAAATTCATTGAAGACATGGATTGAGAAAATTTGTTTGAAGATTGAGGGACGACGTACTACTACATAAATGACTTTTAACGACGGGTCTCCGACAACGATTATAATGAAAAATCGTTGTAAAACCGATGTGGTGGAATTTTTGTAAAATAAGCGGTCTTTTAAGCATATATGATGACATTTCATTGAAAGAACCGTCATCAAAGGTAGAAAGTCCACTTTTAACCACGATTCTCTAAAAGAACCGTTATTAAAGGTGCATATATGATGACGATTCTTTCATTGAACCATAATCAAAAGTCTTCGAAGCAACCAAAAAAAAAAAAACCCATGACTAGTCCGCCACATTAAGTTTCTCCACCGTAATCAAATGAAATGTGTATATATGTTGTGGCCTGCCATAAATTAGACGTGAGTTGTGAAAAAAATAAAACATAGATTGCATATAGTTGAACTACGCATACAATTTATTTCACCATATTTTTCCGCATAAATATGAACAAGACTTAAATTTTGTATCTCGATGTTAAATTAGATGTATTTAAACTGAGTAAAACCTTATTTGTGACATATATCTGTCACATAAACATCAATAGGATGGAGTTTTAATTCACATGGATATCGGTTTCAAAAAATTTAGGAAGATTACTATTAGATATGCATGCTAAAAATTTTAAATAAATGTGATCGTGGAAAGTGGAATATTTAAAAAGAAAATGTTACACATGTTTATTTATCAAGAATTGTATAATTGCTTGCAATATCAAATGGATCATTCCCAAAGTACAAAAAATCGAGGGGACGAACAATGATGAATAAGAAGAAGTTGGTCCGAAGAAGAGACGATCCAACTCTCCTTGCACGGGTCCAATTTGACAGCACGTAAATGCAGTAGGCGATCACGCAAATCGCTTTATGAGTTATGTTGGTGCGGCAGCCCGCACATATGTGAACATCAACTACAAAAGTTGGGGCACTCGTCCCCGATTCCATTAAGGACAACCTTTGGAATGATATTCAGGTAAATGCACTACATCTCAACTTAGAATTGCAACTTATTTAAATGGTTTGTATGTACTAATGCATGTCGTTCTTGTATTTTAGAAAACGTTCATCTTGGACGTTAAAGAATTTGATATCCCCTTGGTGACACACAAGACCCTTATTTCGGTGATAGAAAATTTTAGAAACTTCAAGTCTCGAATTGTTGCTATTGGGGTTTACCAAACAAGAGAGATAAAGGCACAAAGTAGACCATGGGACGTCTACAACTTCATCAACGAGGATGACTAGAGGACGTTTCAAGCATATGTCTCCTCTACTGAATACAAGGTAATTTATCATTTGATATCTTTTTGTTTATGTAAGTCTTGTTTACTGATATCTTTATTGTCTTAATATATGGGGTAAAGCCAGGCACGAGGTGAAGCCAATTGGAAGAGGATTAAAAGCAATGTGTATCCCTATACAATGTCCCATGGGGATATGCAAAGTTGACGGACAAGTTGTACAAGCGTAAGCTTGAACAATTTCAAAGTGCATCGGTGAAGGTTCCATCATAGATACTTCACAACTCATTATCGAGAGAGATGAGATGTGGGTTGAAGGAAGAAGGAAGAAAGAAGAAAGATGGAACTTTCACTATAACAAAGTAGAATCTATTATGCAAGCAACTCGTGAGTGTTTTTGACTATTTCCTTTATTTATTTTGAGAAGTTATCGGTTTTAATATATGAATTTCTAAATGATAACTTATTTTGTCCTTACATGAGTCTTTGTCACGGAGATCGACTTTAGAAGTCGCCGACACCACCGGGAGGAGGGACAAGCTAGCCTTGGCCCTAGAAAGAGATGAGCATCCCGGTCGTGTTCGAGCCGTCGGAGGGAGGGTGAGGATTGTTGAGCATCCCATGATTCTAATTGTGTATTCTTATTTTTATGTAGTCGGTGCAATGCACGTTAACTTCTTATCACCCTCCCTACATCATGTTGTGGCATCGGGTGTTGTTTATCCGTGGAGGCTAGATAGCGTCGTTCACGGGGCACCCCTTTAGCCGATCGGTGATTGTGAGTGTGAGAGAAGTCATGTAAGGGAAACGTGACTCGTGAGTTGCCGATCCGATCACCGGACCTCCTCACTATTGATGACGCGGTCAACACTTCGTTCCTTGGCCCAAGAGTTTGCTTATCCTCTCTACGGTAATTCATTTTTAAAATATTAGATTTAACTATTGTTAATAGCACGTATATATATTTCTAATTTGTGTATTATGGTTGAACAAGGATATTGAGGACTGATATGAAAGTGGGATGAAAGGCACTTCATCTCCCTCCATTGGCACAAGCAAGTATTCGGCGGCACCCAATCGTCGTCCGAGCAGTCCCTCTCGTATCCATTCACGAGTCCTACACGAATTGGTGTTCTAATCTACAAAGTTTTGTGAAAACTGTGTCAAAAGATACAACGTTGGAAATCGAACGCAATGTCACGTGTTTAGGTAATTTGACGAGGACGATAAGGACATGACCTTATATGTCTTCCTGGACGACATAATGCAATTTTGGAGATGCAAGAGATCGACACATCCGCTATTATGTTTGTCATTATGTGAGTTACTATATTCATAACTTTATTTTTAACTATTAATTTTAATTTCTAACAATATACAATTAATATGTAATAGGTGGCTCCACGTGGGAAACGAGTCGATTCAATTTCGAACCCTAATTCCATTCAAGAAATAGAGCGGAGAACCGATGTCCAATCCAATTATATTGAGAGAGTTAGGAAACATAATGTTCAGAAAAATGTTACTTGATGCCATTTATTTAGGGGTAAGTGTACAAATAAATTTAAATGAAGTTTTTATGGTGTTATATATTTATAAATGTGTTACTTGTGTCGATGTAGGTCACACTAGGTGCTTGCTGCCATATTTCGAAGGATCAATGTCGCGCATCGGCTTGATCCTCCGGGTCAAACCATCGGGAAAGATATCAAGAACGTACTCGACTCATGAGTTCATACCTTAATCATTTTATGCTTTTGTATTAATAAGTATTCTTTTCAATTGTATGTTTAATTTGAATTTTATTTTTCTGATTAAAAAATAGTGCTATAGTAATGTACATTTGTAAGGAAGGCTCGAGAGGCTTACATGTGAGAACAAACCCACAAATTGTCTCCGTATAGGTAAGGTTCTCTTGCTTAGAGTCTACTTTAATTGTTTTCATTTCATATTACTTGCTAGCTACATAAAGTACTAATGAATTGTCCATGTGTTGGGAATTTTATAATTTTAGTGCCACAAACAAAAGGGAAATGTGGAGTGCGACTTTTACATTCTCCAATACATGAAAGAGATTGTGAACCAACTCGATTTAAATAAATCTAATCCCAAAGAAGTACTTACACTTGCACTTGTATTTGATTATGAAAAAATTAATTTTTTAATATTCTTTTTACCTTAATTAACACTTGCACTTGACCTAATGAATATCTCTTTTATAGCATTGGTCACAATATTTCTCGGAAATGATCCACCCACTCCCTATACGAGATGAAGTTCTCAACGAATTAAAACAAGGTTAGGCAGAGTTTGTATATAATCATATAAAGACATAGGTATATATTTACACTTATTCTTCATTGTTTGATTAGTCAAGTTTGTGATTTACATAGGCATACGAGTTATATAGGTATATATTTACATAGGTATACAATTATATATATATATATATACACTTTCTTCATTATTTTAAATGTACCATATACAACTTTGTGTGATGAATTTGATTTGTATATATTCTAGTCAAGACTGTTCGATTCTAGTTTGTATATATTCTGAAAGAGTTTGTGTAAATGGTAGTATATGTTATTTGTACTATATAGGGGGTAAGCAAATACAAAAAAAAATTCTAAAAAAATTATACCTACTCCTACTTGTTTCATAAGGAACAACCGTAGTAATAGGTCTAAATTATAACCTATTACTACGGTTGTTAGTTAAGAACCGTAGTAATAGGTTTGGGTCTAAAATTTTGGCCAGAATAGAGGGTTTTGGGGCTAGACCTTTTACTACGGTTCTTAATGGAGAATCGTAGTAATATGTTATCCTATTACTATGGTTATCGGCTTACAACCGTGGTAATAGGTACTCTATTGCTACGTTTGTTTTGAATAGTTTTTTTATTACTCGTTGTAAACCGTGTTAAAAGATGCATATCTACAATTACGGTCGTATACACTATGCCGGATAACCATAGTTAAAGGTCTTTCGTAATCGTAGTTAAAAGTAGTTCCCGTAGTAGTGGCGGTCTTTGGAGCCATGTCTGTTTATTGCCTTTTGGAGAAAGAGATGAAAGGTAGAGATTGTCCATCGAGCGTGCCAAAATTTGTAAACGCAAATTTTGAGTCTAATATTAAAAAAGATATGAAAAATGGCTAAATATGATTTGTATTAATTTCGGATAATATGGATACAATCTCTATTTGTTTCTAACAAAATGAACAAATAAATAAATTTTTTATTCGATCTGCAATTTATACTTGAGTGAGGGCCGCTTGGCTTGAATCTCAATCAAGTTGATTGATTTGACTTGTTTTAATGAACTAGATTTGATTTCTTGTTGAGAGAGGGCCTAAGAGCATTAATCTCAATCAAGAAGAATGCTTGATCTCTAAAGTGTAGACGACGCGTACTTGAAGTACATGTTGTCTACTATTAGAAAGAATTTCTGAATTTGTGAGTTTTCAAAGTCCTCTTGGTGTGAATGGATTTCTCCGACCCTCGAGAAGGACGAGTACTGGTCTATTTATAGAGAAATGATCCCCCACCTCATATTAAGTTTGTGACTTATTTTCTTCTTGGGCCTTTTAACTTAGTAGCCGATTTTGACTATTGACTTGATAGTATATTAGGTCATGACTTAGTAGTCGATTTGGGTCCAATATTTTATATAAATTAAATTAATTAAATGGAATTGATCTACATAATCAATTTTATATTTATTTTCCGATGTAGCATATAATATAAATTTTTTTATGCCTACACTTACATTGCAACTCTTAATTTTGTTCACCTTACTAGGATGGATTTTTTGGGGGTGGGGGGCTCAGTAGGACACTTGTCCTATAAAATTCTGTTTTATATACTCATAGAGATTTAGTTCATAAACAAAAGAAAGTTGCGACCAACTCTTTGATACCAAATAATAATGAGCAAAAATATTTAAGTAATGGAATAAACTCTATGAAATGCGACAGTCACATACATATTGATTGATAAACATAATATTGTTATGCCTAAAAATCTTATGTATATTTCAGCAGTTCATTGTCTTGTTATTGATTGATAAATATCTAAGAACACTTAATATTTTCTATACATTTTCGATATATATATATATATATATATATATATATATATATCGTTATTATTTTATTCACCATTTTTACAGAAAATAATATGTCATGATGACCTTGTTCATCTCTTTTTTAAGTTTTTTTCTTTTCTTATCAATGTTATTTAACCTAAATTTACCTTTACTTCTAAATAAATATAAGATAACTTGAAAGACACTCAACGTACATATAGTCATTTAATTATGCTTCGACACATGTTGATCATCACAAATTTTGGACAATGAAATGATGAAGCGGAGGGGGTTATCATCCCGTTTTATAATAGTCACATAATATATGCTTAAACTGAAATTAGTCAATCTAAACAATTTTTCTAACATTCTAGCCAACATCATGTTTCTTACCGAAACTTAAAGATGCTAAAAGCCGTTTTTGCCCTTTTACCCTAAGTAAAACATCAAGAAACACAAGATAATTCATGTAATATATATTTATGAAATTTAGTATTAGTTATATTATGCACAACAATTCTTATATGGTGCTTGATGGTTTAAATAAAGAAAAAAATATCTATTTAAATATAAATATCACATAATTATCACACATATTTTCTCTTTTGACAATTTAAGCGTTATCTCCCTCTCTCTCCAGGCACGCTCTATTTCTCTCTCCTCTAGCGTTCCCTTTCTCTTTTCTAGATTTTTTCAGTTAAAACTTTGATTTAGATTTTCAATTGTTAAATTTCTTCCTTTCTTTGATTCACATCCAATATCATTAAGACTTCATCATGTTTGATTTCTACTTTACCAAATGCGGCTTGATTCATCATTTTTCTTCTCAATTACAACTAATGTTGAAGATATGTGTTTTGATTTGGTTATATTTTTTTATAATTCATACTTTAGTTTTGATTTTGATCATTGATTGATGTTAAATTTCTACTTTGATATTATTGAAGGTTTAAAAATTAAAAAATTTAATATATGCACAAAAGTTTTAGGTTGAATATGTTTTTTATTGAAGTATCATTTTTTATGATAAATTTGTCTTTCATATTGATGAAAAAGTCGGATATACTCTGTATTGATCGATTTGTTTACTATATTGATGAATCTACATTTTTCTTTACATCCGATCAATTCTCTATTGATGAATACGATATTTTGGTTGATAAATTTGTCTTTTGTATTGATGAATCTATACTTTTTTAATAATATGATTTATCGGTTATTCAATATGTCATTCAAAAAAGAAAATTATATTGAACATGTGAATTTTAGTGATGAGTATATTAATTATTCCTGATGAATATTTACTTATCCTTGATTAATTTATCTTATGTTAAAAAATTGCGTTTATTCCTCAGTTTTTTGATGACTTTACTAATTTATCGGTGTATTTTGTTCATTTTGATGCATTTGGACAATCTTATATTAAATGTGCATTTTTTATGTGAAGATATATTAATTTTAGTGATGAATATACTAAATATTTCTAATAAATATTCGCTAACTATTAATAAATTTATGCATAGAACAAAGTAGAAAAAGTTAAGCACAAATTTTAGAGGAAATGGTGATGAATATTAAGAAAAAGATGAACATTGACAAGTGTAAACAATTTTGGGAAATTCATTAATATTGTTATACAATTTATTAGTATTGTTGTAAAATTCAGAAATTTGTACAAATTTAAACGTAAATTTTTTTATGTACTCGTTTCTTTTTTTTATACTTTTTACATGAATGAATAAATGTTTATATTAAATTCATTATTACACATTGATCATAATTATGAGTAAAATGCAAATAAAAAGGGGTAATTAAGTAATTCAACTTTTAGTTAATAATACTATTTCTAAAAGGGCACATATACACACATAACGCTACTACAAGAACCATTTTTAACTACGATTGCGAAATACCTTTTACTATGATTATTCGACGTCGTATATGTGGCCATCATTGTAGGTGGACATCTTTTACTATGATTAACCGTAGTAAAGATGGCCTATTACTACGGTTCTTCCGAACAAGCTGTAGTAATAGGGAACCTATTATTACGATTATGGATAAACAAACGTAGTAATAGGTACATCTATTACTACGGTTCTTGCTTCGAACCATAATAATAGGTACAGTCATTTAAAATAAATAATTGAGAGAGAGACCATCGGAGGGTGTAAGAACTCCAGGCTTACGAGGTCATTGCAACTTATAACCAGCATCCAAATCCAGATATACAAATTGTAGCAAGTAACAAAATCAACAAAATCAATAAACAATTTATACGGTACATGAATGGGTGACAGATATGAAGGCTACTCGTATAATGAACATCGTCTTGAATATCACCGATCATTTCTTATCTTATCATCACTAAACAACTAGAAGATCGGACATAGATCTATACTATACAACAAATTCATCAACCATTGCTCGAGTAGAAGAAATACAAAAGCGAGATAAAAATGGAATGTCAATATAGAAGGGGATAAAAGTGAAAATCATTGAAGATTTACATCCACAAACCAAATGCATGATCAAATATCACGAGAAAATCATCGAATCTACCCAGAAAAATCACTTAAACAACCAAACATAAATTCATCATTGCATTAATTCATTAAGTTTGAAAACAATTATCACTTTACTGTAAAAACTTTATTTGATAAATAGAATTCAAAAATACACACGTGACACTCAACTCAACCACCAAACTTGATGGTTAAGTGTTCACGGTATAATTTTCCTACACATACGAATTCCCTAATTGCCATTGGCATAAATCCACCAAATAAAGTAATAAAATTACTCGTTTTTCAATTGTGTAAAAATATTGACATAAACTTCTCTTCATCTTGGTATTATTTAAATTTTATGTTTTATGCTAAATATCCATGCAAGACTAGGACACGTGATTTGGAAATAAACACCGTAGGAGGCCAAAATTCATTAGCCAACTATTTACCGCTACGTAAAAAACTAATTATTTTTATTCGACCTGTTACAAATTGCCACGTGTAAAATTGGCTTCAAAAAACCTTTAAAATTAAAATCGAAAAAATTAAATTTCGGCCAATTAGAAGTTGCCACATGTCGCTAATGACGCAGTAAATAGTAAATATTTTTTTAAGAAATAATTACTAAATTATGGGCGCATGCCCAAAATCCAACTCAAACCCTAACTCCAAAAAGGTATAAATAGGGCATCCCTTCATTTTTCAAACACATTCAGCATTTGCAAAATTCGAGCTCGGATCGTAAACAACATCTATCTATCAAGCGTCAATTAGAAATCGAGCCAAGAATTCAAATTCAAGACTTTCAGCACATCCGGATCAAGAACCATCCATCGTTCATCATCTGGCTCTACATCAACATTCGAGATCAAGTTACAACGTCCTCGAATTATTCAAGTTACAAGGAGATTGAATGAGAGGACTACATCAATTGTATTCAAGTAGAGATTGTACCCCATTCAAAGAAAATCAATACAAATTATATTAGTTTCTCAATTTCATGTCTTTATTTATTTTATACTTGAAATTTGTATTTACAAATTTTGGCACGCTCGATGGGACATATCCGCCTCTCATCTCTTTCTCCTAACAAATCAACACTCTACACCTTAGAAGAACACATGGCTTCCAAGAACGTTGTCGCTCAATCTTCAAAGAACAAAAGCGTTGGATCCACTTCTCAAGGATCCACCAACGCTAGCAATACATCTAGCGGAATGATGACCGAAGTATGGCAAGAGTCATTGCTGTTGTTGCTTGTGAAGGAACCAAGCATAGCTACACCATTGTAACTACATCCAATTCGAAACTTTGACTCCAACCTACTCAATGGAGTCAATCAAATTGTGTCGCATGTCGATCCGAAGAGGAGAGTTGTTCCTGTCTTCAACTTGAAGCGGACGATTCCTCATGGGATGGACGAACTCCAAGCGCACACCAACCCTATCTTAATGCTTTCTAGTGAGGAAAATGATGGTTATGCTAGTGGGGATTCCACACTTTCGTCTCCCAAAGACTCGCTATTATCTCAATCTGAAGTTGAATCCTGTAACACTACCATCATGCTAGTAATGGTGATAGGAGCTATTAACATTAAAGAACAACTGAATGAGTTGAAGGAAACACTAGCGAGACTTGCTAAAGAATGCGTAGAAAAGGATGCGTAGATCAAGCTTCAAAGTGAGCAAATTGCTAGCTTGACAAAGAAGTTGGAGAAAAAGTCATCCGAAGCCTCTAATAAAGGCTCGACAATGAAGGGTCCGATAAGGAGTCCAACCACGATGAACAATCGATGATAAACGAAGGAGACTCCATTAACCGCAATGTCGGTTAAACAAATCCAGAACTTAATCACAAAGGCGGTTAAGAATTAGTTAGTGGAAGGGTCTCGCAAGTCTCACCTGTACACGAAGCACTATACTAAGAAGATCGACGCCCTAAGAATGCCTCATGGTTACCAACCGTCGAAGTTCCAACAATTCGATGGTAAAGGCAATCCTAAGTAGCGAGATCGCTCACTTCATCAAAACCTGTAGCAATGCTAGCACGAAAGTCGTTAGGTTGGTGAAGGAATTTGTTCAAACTTTGAAGGGAATTGCTTTTGATTGGTACACGGACTTAGAGCCGAATCCATAAACGAGCATGGAACAGATGGAACAAGAATTCCTTAACAGTTTCTATAGCACCCAACACATTGTTAGTATGATAGAGTTGACTAATACAAGGCAACGGAAAAAGGAACCAATTCTCAATTACATCAATCGTTGGAGAGCCCTTAGCCTTGAATGCAAGGATCAATTGTCCGAAACATCTAGTATGGAGATGTGTACTCAAGGCATGGAATGGGATTTGCTTTATGTTCCGTAGGTGAGCAAGCTAAGGACTTTCCAAGAATTGGCTACCAAGGCCTACGACATTGAAATGACAATAACAAGTCGTCGTAATAAGTCTTCCTCCTCGTACGAATCAAGGAAGGATCAAGGCGAGTACAAAAAGAGTACTAAGTGTTCAAAAACAGAGTCAATGTCTATTTCCATTGGAGAACCGGTGCAAATTTCTAGGAAGCCCAAGCCAGAACAAAAGAAGGTCGTATACTCTAAGGATGCCACGAAGAAGCGTCCTACACTAAAGGAATTTCAGGAGATGAAATACCCATTCCTCGGACTCGAGACTTGTAGAGAATGTTAGATGACTTGTTAGAGAACAAGGTGATTGAACTTCTTGAACCAAAACGGCCGGAAGAAGTAGAAAAGACTTCTTATCCAAAATAATTTCAATGCCATAGGGTTATCAGTCACCCTCTTGAGAATTGTATCACGCTCAAGGAGCGTATTATGCAATTGGCAAAGGATGGGAAGATCATATTAGATGCTAACGACATGGTCGAGACAAACCGCACCTCTATCCAACTAGAGGGCTCTCTACTTTCATGACCATTGCGGTCTTATCGAGAGGAAATGCCTTACTTGGCTTTGTATTTTAAAACGAAGTTATTTACACTTTAATTTGGAAGTCCGGAACCAGAATGCAGTAATGATACAAGCACCAAACATGGAAGTCAATTTTATTGTAGATATTCGGATGAAGCTCAATAAGGATTGACCCTTGTCACTCGTCGGAGACCAAAGAAAGAAAGTCGTGTTCATCCACTGCTTGTTCATCACGAGAAAAGACAAAGCAAGAGGAAGAACCCTAGGCATCCGAAGAACAAGAAAAAGTCAAAGACAAGCAAAAACAGGAAATCCAACCTCGTTGACTTACTCGAGGAAGAGCCACTTGTTTCCATCACCTTAGAGGAGTTCTTCTCATCAAATTTCTATGATAAAGTCACGGCTAACATGACTTCGTGTTTAGAGTTTGAAGATGAAGAATATTAGGAGGACAAACTACAAAAGAGTAAAAAGTGATGATAAGACTCTAATGGTACTATAGGCCTTACCGAAACATATGGGTTGGAGACAAATTTTCAATTTACCGGAAGAGATACACCAACATGTAGTTGATGCCTTGCTCCACCCGAGCTTTACATGGATAAGATCAAGGATGTCGGAGAACCAACAAAAGGACCCAATCAATATGCCACTTGCAACACTGCTATAACTTTCACTATCAATGACTTGTTGTTAGGCTCTAAACCTTATAATCGCCCTCTATTTATGATGGGTTACATCGGAAAATAGAAAGTTAAGCGCATATTGGTAGATGGAGGATCAACTATCAACATCATGCCCGAATCCACGATGACTCGACCTAGGCATCACTATGGAAGAGCTTTTTAAAAGCGGAATGGTGATTCAAGGATTCAATCTTGAAGTTCAAAGGGCAATTGGCATGATTCGTCTTAAACTAGCAATGGGCAATTTATTGACGACATCAACCTTTCATGTGATTGATCCGAAAACATCTTACAAGTTATTTCTTAGACGACCGTGGCTTCATGAACATAGAATAGTTGTTTCCACCCTTCATTAGTGCCTCAAGTACTACCGTGGTAGTGAAAAGAAGATCGATGGGGATGTCAAACCTTTTATTAAAGGATAGTCACATTTTGCTGATGCTAGGTTCTTTGAAGAAGGTACATCACCTAAGGAAATGATACTGTTAGTAGTTTCCTTTACAGGAAAAGCTAGCCCAAAAGTTGTTGAAAGTTCTTGAAGATACTCAAGTGTTACCAAAAGATGATAGTGCAAAGCAACGAACAAAATGACCCAAAGAGTAGTAAGCAAGAATGTACAACCCAACCTGCTAAGTAAGTTTAACAAGTTGCGTCAACAAACTTGACACCTCCACTTCGAGATATATTCTAAAGTCCCGTCGTAAAGAGTATGATTCCCCTTTCAATGGATGTACAAGTAGCAACTCTTACGTCTAAGTTTCTAAGATGACCGACAAGCCCGACTAGAGTATCCTTAAGCAAAGTGTCGTAATGTCCATGCGAAAGGTGTATCAGCTGAAGGTGACTACACCCACTCTACCCGGGTTTGTCTTTTCTTCGAAAGCCCACCGAGGGAGGATGATAATTTTCCGTATACATGAACCAAAGAGGGATTTGATCCAAACACGTATAAGCTCATGGAGAAAGCAGATTACAACTTTACTAACCTTGCTGCACTTGGGGAAAGTGGTTGAAGCTGAAACCTATGGCATTAATGAGACCTAGAAAAGATTCAAGAATAGGGTGGCTCGATGGAAGTCTCAAAAGTCGGCCTAGGCTATACACAACCCCAACCAATTAGGACATCCGTGCGGCAAAAATACAAGCAATCTATCATTCGAGTACATCGCAGCAGAAGAGGTAGAGGACAATGATGATGAAGATGTCCAGCCTACCGCCGAGTCCTAAGTGTTCTATAGGTTACGAGTCATCTACCTCGAAAGGACGCCTTTCCGTGTTCACGAGAATAGAGGGAGGCTAAACTCTCAAACCATCGGTATTTTATATAATAAAAGGAAGTGAACAATCAAGACCTTCGGTTTTCAACATAATTAACAAAGGGGAGATGTGTCTAAGCCATCACCTCTTCAACAGAAAGACTCAGTGTTCCATCATCTAGGCGACAAGAATGAAGTACAAAGTTCTATCCCTTTCGTATGAAGCACATCTCAACACCGGATGTGAAGACAGATGGCTCATTGAGAGTAAAAAGATGCACTCGTGGTCCTTACTGGTCAACAAGGTGACTTTAGTCCTGAAAAAGATGTAGAGCAAGAAGAAATAGCTCATCGAACCATATCACAATTCAGGAACGAGAAGATTCGGAATCGGAGATAGATCTTGCGAAACTCCTCAAACTCTTGAAGATCGGGAGTAAGCTACTATTGACAATTTGAAAGAATTGAATCTTAGAACCGATGAGGAATCGCGCCCTATCTATGTAAGTTACGTACTCATACCCAAGGAAGAAAACGAGTACTTCAAACTTCTCTCGGAGTACAAGGATGTATTTGTATGGAGTTACAAAGAAATGTCGGGGCTAGACCCCAAAGTTGCAGTTCATCGCCCGGCGATAAGAAATGAGTTTCACCTAAGAAACAACCTCGGCGATGCTTTCGCCCGAGTTAGTACTCGAGACCGAAAGAGAGGTCAACAAACTCATAGAGGCAGGATTCATTCATAAGGTAAAGTACCCAACATGGATCACAAACATCGTTCTTGTGAGGAAGAAAAATGGTCAACTTTGCATCCGTGTAGAATTCCGGGATCTCAATGATGCGTGTTCAAAAGATGACTTCCCGCTACCGATCACCGAGCTCATGATTGACTCTACCCCGGACACGAAGCCTTGTCGTTCATGGTTTGCACTATAGGTTACAATTAAATTCAAATGGCACCAGAGGATTAAGAAGCAAAAGCCTTCCGTACCCCAAAAGGCATCTTTTGTTATAAAATGATGCCATTCGATCCGAAAAATGCGGGAGCCACATACCAAAGGGCAATGCGGAACATCTTCGATGACATGTGTAGGCACTAAAAATTAAATAAATATGTGCCATGTTCTAAAATAATTAAATTAATTTAATTTGGGTTAGCCCAATTGATTAATTTGATTTAATTGCGCCTGATAGACTCACAAGTTGATGACCTAATAAACTCTTAAATTAACGACCCAATGAACTAGCAAGGCTCGTGACTAGTAAACTACCAAGTTGGCACCTAATTAGACTCTCAAATCATTAGCCCAAGTTGAAAGCTCGGTCAGCGGCCCAAGAAGACAAATAAACCACAAACTTTACTAGAAGGGAAGGGGGCTTCCCCTATAAATATGACCCTACCCCCTTTATCCAAAGGGTTGAAATTCTTACACTAAAAAAACCCTCACTAGAAATAGACAACAAGCAAATCAAATTGTATCGTTTATTCTAGAGATCAAACCACATCCTTAATCGAGATTTAAGTTGCTTCAACCTTCATCAAGTTTCAAACAGAGATCGAATAAGAAGAGTTACTATTTGTTTATTTGTAACAAATATAGAGATTGTACCCATTATTTCAAATATAAATACAAAATTGAATTTGTTCCATATTTCTTGTCTTAATTTAATTTGGACACGAAATTTGTGGTTAAAAATTTATAGCACACCTGGTGGGACAATATATGCCTCTTAGCTCCTTCTCTAAAGACCAAATATATCAACAACCCTTCTCTCGAAGAAGACATGGCCACTATGAATGTTGCTCTTAGAACTTCAAAGAAGAAGGCGGGATCCTTATCCCAAGAATCCACCGACACTATCTCTAGCAAGCAAAGCACTCGGAGTAGTGACAAGAAGTATAGCGAAAGCTACTACAACAATTTCCCCTTAAGGAACAATGATGTATGCAAACTCACTGTTGTAAGATGCTACAAGTCGAGGTTGTAACATCATTAACGAAGTCGATCGACCCTTTGTTGCTGAACTTTTTTTGGAGAGCCTGTTATAAACCTGAAGATGAAGCAAAAAGTCTTATATGAGGTTCAAAGCTCAATCGTGCCTTCATCTCCGTTCTTTGACACGAGACGATTATTATAGCAACATCGATTCTTCGCCACCATCACCGACGAAGCCTTTCTCCTCACAAGTTGAAACCGAGTCTTCCACTACCATTGTCATGCCATTCATGATGACACGAGCTATCAACTCGGGAGGAAGAGATGACTTGCATGAAGGCAAAGCTCGAAAGGCTTGCCAAAGAAACTGAAGAAAAGATGCACTTATCAAGCGTCAAGATGAAAAGATCGCTAAGCTGATGAAAAAACTAAAAAAGAGTCAGCTAAACCCTCACACAAAGGCTCGGATAACGAGGAGAAAAAAGATGGATCTAACCTCGGCGGATCTTCAAAAAGATGATGTCATCTCGAAGAAAGGCGACAAGCCGTGCATTGACTTATCTTCAAGCTCAATGACCGCTAAGAAAATCCAGGAGATGATTGCAAATGCAGTCAAGGCCCAACTAGGAGGTGGTCTTCAAAGAACCAATCTCTACACTAAACCTTATACGAAGACGATTGATTCTCTTCGCATGCCTTACCATTACCAGACCTCCTAATTCAATCAATTTGATGGAAAAGGTAACCCAAAGCAACATGTGGCACACTTCATCGAGAGCGTGCAACAACGCTGGTACCGACGGAGACTTGTTAGTAAAACAGTTTGTCGGGACCCTAAAAGGGATTGCCTTTGATCGGTACACTTATTTAGAGTCCGAGCCTATCAACGAGTTGGGAACAAATATAACAAGAGTTTCTCAACAGATTCTACAATACCCAATGCATAGTCAACATGGCTGAGCTTACAAACACTAAACAGGTGGAAGGGTGAGCCAGTCCTTGATTGCATCAACCGTTGGCGTGCACTCGCCTCGAGTGCAAAGATCGTTTGTCCGAAGTTTATGTAGTAGAGATGTGTACGCCTAGGACTTGTTGTATGTCCTATAAGTGAGTAAGCCTAGGACCTTCTAAGAATTGGTGACGAAAGCTCATGACATGGAGATAATTACAGCTAGTCGTCATGACAAGTCTTCTTCTACTTCTAAAGCGAGAAAAGAGAAGACCGAGTTTAAAAGAAGTGTTAAGTCCTCCAAAAGCTCGACTAAGGAATCCATGTCAGTCTCTACAAATGAACCGATATGGATTTCTACAAAGCCAAAAGAAGAAGAGATGAAACGTTCATATTTTAGGGACAATGGAAAGAAACGTCCTACATTGAAAGATCTCCAAGAGAAGAAGTATCCATTTCCTGATTCGGACTTATCGGGAATGTTAGATAATCTCCTAGAGAAAGACGTTATTGAGTTACCTTAACCAAGCGCCTTGAGGAAGCGGGAAAGACTAACGACCCAAAGTATTGTCGAGTATCATAGGGTTATTAGTCACCCTCTAGAAAAGTTCATTACTCTCAAGGAGCGTATCATGCAATTAGTAAAGGATAGGAGGATTATTTTGGATTTAGATGATACTACTAAAACAAATCACACGACCATCATGTGTGATCATTACCCAGCTTCGCAAGAACAAAAACTTACCCAACAACCATTTGGGGTAGAGCTCGGCTTTGCTCTTGGTATAAGAGAAGAGCTAGTTATAATTCAATTTGGGAGCTTGGAGCCAATAGTGCTTCTAGTTGAAGTCCCCGTACCACCTGTAGGAGATACTCATTCGCAAGATGTTCGAATGAAGACGAGGAAGAGTGGACTCTTGCCACTGGACGGAGGATGAAAAAGTAGAAGCATGTTCCATTGCCTCCACTCCATTAGAGAAAGAGACAGGGAAGAAACAAGAAACAAGAAACCTTAACATTCCAAAGGGAAAAGAAGGTTTGATGTCATCAAGAAGCACAAAATTCAGTCGTTGACTTGCTTGAATAAGAGCAGTTCATCCCTATCACATTAGAAGAGTTCTTCCCAAAGGAGTTCTTTCATAAGGTTGCAGTCAACATAAATTCACGTTACGAGATTGAGGATAAGGATGACGAGGAAGATGAAATACTAGAAGCCCGAAGTACTATCTTCTCCAAAGAAGGACGACAAAGTTCTAATACGTCTTAGAAGTATTACCATCACGCATGAGTTCGGAGCAAATCTTCCATCTACCCGAGGAGATGCTTGAGCAAGTTGTTGTTTCCTTGAGACATGGGAAATTATATTCCGATAAGATCAAGGATGACGGAGAGTTTGACAACGAGTCCTTCCCGAGTGTGCTATTTGCAATACCGTGGTAACATTCACATATGACAACTTGTTGTTAGAATCAAAACCTCACAACCGTCCTTTCTTTCTCACTTGGATACATATGAAGTCAAAAGGTCAAGTGTATTTTAGTGGATGGCGGTTACTGCGGTCAACATCTTGCCAAAGTCTAATATGAATGACTTAGGCATTACTCGTCGAAGAACTCTCTAAAATTCAAATGATGACACAAGGTTTCAACCTCGAAGGTGTAACAATCCATCCCTAACTTTAATGCATTAAAGATTAGCTTGAGCACGTGCATTTCAATTTTTAAATTTTCATATTACATTATATATATATATATATATATATATATATATATATATATATATATATATATATATATATATATATATATATATCAATGTTGTTTAAAGTGCGAGGAACCGGATGATAGCAATGACGATGCACAATCATATTTTATAAATTTTAACAACTCAGAAGATAACTACCATTTATCATTTCTATAAATTGAATTTTATCAGCAACTAGTAGCCTTAGTCGAAAATGTTTAGATTTTATTCAGAATTATTATTTCAAAACATCAATATTTTCCCTATAATTAATTTATTTTGATTTCAAAACTTCTTGTAAAAATAAGACCAAATATGATTTTTATAAAACTTAATAATACTTAAAATAAAAATATCATAGATTAAAACAAAATTTATAGAGAGGGTGATAGGCATGAAGAGTTGGATTTAGATAAGTATGTATAAGGAAGATGACAAAGATGTGGAGTTGGATTAAGATAAGTGTTGACTCGCATAGGATTGGAGTTGAGAAGATAAAGATAAGTCGACTCAATTAAAGAGATAGGAAAGGGAGTATTTAAGCCAAACTATATGTTTTCAAATTTATTTTAACCTAATCCATTTACTAACACCCTCTCTCTCTCCAGTCCATCCATATCCTTTACCTTCCTTGTTCCCTATTTGTTGTCCCCGCTTCGTTCAACAAGCATAACACCGCCCACCGCTTAACTACCACCGGTCGACCACCGCCACCATCACCATCAACATCACCGCAGCAACCCCAACCGTCAACTACCCCCACCAAGTTATACTCCTTCTCTACTCCCTTTGTTGTTTTGCCAAGTCGCCGCCCACCGCCAGCCATGACCTCCTGTCACCGTCGGCTTCTGTCTTAACCGTCGTCCTGTCACTATCCCGGCTATCAAACACCAGACACACCTCATCCTTCTCTTGTCTCTGCCCTGGTTTTGCCTCGGGTTCCCCTATTCTCGAGGCCCTGTCCGGCCTCGGCCACCTTTGGTCGATCACCGGCGCCATTCGCTACCTCTAGCGATTGCTTCAACCGCCGGTCGTCCGCTCCGCTTCAGCCTATCCTCCAAGCTTCGGTTACCACCCTCAAACACCATAAAAATTTCCCTAAACTAACCTCCTCCACCTTATTTCTTAGGGTAAAATTCCAGATTTACTTCTCTTAATTCAAATAGTTAGGTTGTAACCAATTGTTCCTTTTTGTATTATGTAAAAAAAAAAAAATTAAAGATTGAATTTTAATGATATTATGTGAATGTTTGATGGCTTCATGAAGATTGAGGAAAATTTTGGTTATATTTGACATATACTTGGATGTATTGAAATTTAAGCAAATTTGTGGTGAAATCTCTGTATAAATGGTATTCATGAGTTATAAATTATTTTGGTTAAACTTTGATGGTTATTTGATTTCATGGTAATTTTGGAAGAATTAAGAATAATTTGAGATAATGAGAGATATGTGAAAAGGGATTATTGAGTTATGTGAGAATATTACATGAGGAAGAGGAAATGAGCATTTTCTTGTAAACCAAATTATGGTATTATGAATTAGATTTTAGTAATTGTGAATTAGAGTAGGTTAGAAGGATAAATACATAAATAAATAAGTAAAAGGTTTTTAATTAAAGTATGAGCATTCTTTACATTATTTTAACTAAGGAGTTATATTGTGTTAAAGTTAATACTATTTATTAATAAACTCTTCTTAGAAAATAAAATAATTATTTGGTGAAAGTTTCATTTATTAATAAAAATTCGATTAATTAATGAAAATTTTAAAATCTCTACTTAAGGTCAACGAGTGTCGTGGGTTCATCCGGATTCTGCCCAAAAGGAAGGAAGAACATCAATTCAAGGTACGTTCATTGATCGTGCCTTTCGATATTTCAATTATAAACCAAAGTCGGGTATGCCTTATTTCAATTACAAAGAATGACTTACAAATAGTATTTGCCATCATTAATATGAACCCACTCCATCAAGTACCATTATTTGGTACGCCTCAATATTCAAGTTGGTCACACCATACATGTTGGCCGCCTTCAACCGGACTATCCGATCGGTGCAGGTGTGTGCACATGCGTTTAGGGAAACCCGATGATCGTAAGGGATCCACTCAAATAATAAATGAGCAACTGGTTTAAATTATACTTTCCCCTCATTTACAAATGAATTGAAATTCATGTAGCTCAACTCAACTATTTAATAACTTTCATTTTACAGACATGATAGTGGACGTGTTGAGTTTTAACTCACATTTCGAAAATATTTTTCTTGTTTTGTTTTAGGTAAGAATATTAAAGATGGCAAGTCGTAGAAGAGTTTTTTCCAAGACTTAGGGGCTCTAGCTCGCAGATGATGACCTTTTGGATAATAGTGAACAGTGTCACTATTTAAAGTTATCGAATCATTGGGTTATAATGTACTCGTTGTTCGATTTGTACATATTTCGTTTCTTTTCGTTGTTGATTGTTAAGATAATGTAATCAATGTTAAATAGTTTTGTATCCGACTCACAATAGCCTTGCCCTTCCCACTGGCAAGGGTGGCGGTAACGACTCCTAAGCCTCTTTCCATCTGCCCTAATCACCTGGTTAGCGGTTTATTTAGACTAAACTAGTGATTATGGGTTGGGGGCATTACAAAAGGTCAACGTGCAATTGGCATGATTTGCCTTGAGTTAACATTAGGTGACTTGTCAACATCATCAATCTTCCATGTGATATACTCTCGGACTTCATACAAACTACTCCTTGGGGCAACCATGGTTACATGAACACGGAGTGGTGGCTTCAACTTTGCACCGAGTGTCTTAAGTACTACCGGAGCAGTGAGAGAAAGATAAATGGTGATGTCAAACCATTCACCAAGGATGAATCACACTTCGCTGATGCAAAATTTTTGAAGAAGGCGCTGCACCAAAAGAGACCATGCTAGCAACCATATCATCCACTTGGTAAAGGGATTGCGAAGAGTATTGATGGTGCTTTTACTTTCCGGACGATGATGTTTGTACAAGCAAACAACGATAGTTGTGTAAAGATGAAAGGGGGCAAACAAGTGGGAACTCTCCTGTAAAGCAAGTTGTTGTCTCAACAAATCCTACAGTTCCGAGTCCTTAGGTATATTCCTAAGTCTCGTCGAAAAGATGGTGAACCATCATTTAGTGAGTGTGTGACGAGTGAAAGGACAACTAAATCTATCATTAAATACAAGGATGCCTATTGGCATGTCCTGCAAGAAAATGGTGAGCTCCCGAGTTCATAAAGCAAGCCAAATTAGAGTGACTAAAGCCATTCTACCTGGTTTCGTTGCTTCTTCTAAGAATTCACTTCAAGAAGATCTTGACTTGCCAAAGGTGTGCACCCATGATGGATTTGACCCAAATGTATACAAGTTGCCGAAGAAGTCGATTATGACTTCAGCAAACCAACTCCTTTGGGAAATGTTGTTGAAGCTAAGCCTTATGGTATCAATGAAACTCGAAGAAGATCCGGGAGCAAGGAGGGGACTTGACTATTCCTACGGTTGGACTTGGATATGTGCCACCACAACCTATTCGAATTTCTGGATGACGCAAGGATAAGCGAGTTGTCGTCTCGAGTATAGTAGAAGAGGCTATTAAAAATGACGATGAAAATGCCAAGGTGAAAACAAAGTCTTACGTGTTTGATAGGCTACAACCATCAACAACCCAAAACGACCTTTAGTATTCAATAGAATGGGAAAAGGAAAGACTCCTAAGTCTTCTATTTTTTTAGATTAAAATAAAGCACACAAAGCAAAGTCTTCGATCTTTGCTAGGATTAAGACAAATGAAGAATCATCGGGCGTAGTTTCACCACTGGAGAAGGACTCGGTGTTTGGTCACCTTGGCGAGATAAATAAAGTCCAAAGTAACATCCCTTCCTGCATGAAATGTTTCTCTACTTTAGAGGTGAAAACGGATGGCTCATTAAGGGTGAAAAGGCGCACCGTAGTATTCACGAGGCCATCAAACGGACCCTGGTGTAAGTGAGGAAGTCAATCAAGATAAGCGGGTTTCCTCAAACCATGTCACATTTCGGGAAGATGTTGACTCGGATTACGAAATAGAGCTTGCTGAGACGCTGGAGACCCTCACGATCGATGAGCTAAAGGAATTGAACCTTGGAACCGAAAAAGAAGTATGCCCTATATATATAAGCTTTTTGCTTACAAATGAAGAAACAGAAGGAGTACTTTGATCTTCTATCCGAATATAAGGATGTCTTTGCATAGAGTTACCATGAAATGTCCGGTTTAGACCCTAAAGTCGCAGTTCATCTGTTTGTCCATCAAAAAGGGTATCTTGCCTAAGAAACAACCGTAGCGACGCTTTCGTCCCGAGTTGATACCTAAAATTGAGAAGGAAGTGAACAAGCTTATAGAAGTCTGGTTTTATTCGTGAGGTGAAATATCCAATGTGGATTGCAAACATTGTACCGAGTGAGAAAGAAGAATGGTTAACTT
The DNA here is from genome assembly GCA_021018815.1 of Talinum fruticosum. Taxonomy (NCBI): domain Eukaryota; kingdom Viridiplantae; phylum Streptophyta; class Magnoliopsida; order Caryophyllales; family Talinaceae; genus Talinum; species Talinum fruticosum. The sequence goes on from JAITYX010000011.1 coordinate 5,408,910, forward strand.
CACGTTTGTGTGGATTTTCGTAATCTTAACGACTCATGCCCAAAAGATGATTTTCCTCTCCTTGTCACGGAACTCATGATTGACTCTACCACAGGACATGAAGCGTTGTCTTTTATGGGTTGTACAATAGGGTATAACCAAATCCATATGGCACTCGAAGGATCAAGAAGCTACAACATTCAAGCACGCCTAAAGGAATATTTTATTACAAGGTGATGCCTTTTGGTTTGAAGAACACCGAAGCTAGATATCAAAGAGCAATGCAAACCATCTTTGAGGACATGTTGTACAAGCAAGTAGAATGCTATGTTGATGATCCGGTGGTCAAATCCAAAAGGAGGGCGGACCATTTGCATGACCTCCGAAAAATCTTTGAGAGATTGAGGAGATGCCAATTAAAAATGAATCCACTTAAGTGTGCATTTGGTGTGACTTCCGGAAAGTTCCTGGGCTTCATCGTTCGACATAGAGGCATTGAAATTGATTAAGAAAAGTCAAAGCCATTCAAGACATGCTCGAGCCTAGGAACCTCAAAGAGCTTCGTGGTCTACAAGGTCGTCTAGCATACATTAGGCGATTTATATTAACTTAGCTGGTCGTTACCACCCTTTTAGCCACTTTATGAAGAAAAACGCACCTTTTGATTAGGACAGCTCTTGTTAAAATGCCTTTGATAGCATCAAGAAATACTTGACAAGTCCGCCAGTCTTGGAGCTCCAATCTTCGGCAAGCCTCTTATACTTTACATCGCAGCCCAAGAAAGATCATTGTGGGCACTATGTGCTTAGAAAACGAGAAAAGCAAAGAAAGGGCCCTTTACTACTTAAGTGGCACTTTGGTAGGGGCTGAGCACATTATTCACCAATTGAAAAGATGTGTTTTGCTCTCATGTTCGCAGTACAAAAGTTGAGGCACCACATACAAGCTCACATCATGCAGAGTTATTTCCAAGGCTGACCCTATCAAGTACTTCTTATCAAGACCTGTCCTAAATGGTCGACTTGCAAAATGGGTAGTCATCCTCGAGCAATATGACCTTGTCTATGTGCCACAAAAGTCGTCAAAGGACAAGCGTTAGCGAACTTCTTGGTATATCACCCAATTCCCTATGATTGGGAGTTGAATGATGATCTTCTCGGTGAAGAAGTGTTTTTGTTGACATCTTGCCACCTTGGGAGATGTACTTTGATGGAGCAAGCACGACACGATGGCGCTGGGGCGAAGAAACCATAGATGTCCCAATATGCAGCCGATGGATCCCGACACCCTCCGATGAAGATTTTGTACAAGATACCAATGCAGTAAGTGTGTGCACAGTAGATGACGAAGATTGGCGACAACCACTTATCGAATACTTAGAACATAGGAACCTCCCTAGTGACCTAAGGCATAAGATAGAAATTCAACGGAGAGCTTTGCATTTTCTTCGCTATAATGGGACATTATATCGACGCTCTTTTCATGGTCTTTAGTTGCGATGCTTAGATATGGAAGAAGCAAGACAAGCAATGGAGGAAGCTCATTCGGGTATATGTGAAGCACATCAATCAGGACCTAAACTCCATTATTGTATCAAAAGAATGGGCTACTACTGGCCCACTATGGTTTAAGACTGCATAGATTATGCAAAGAAGCATGAGGCTTGCCGGTTTCATGCAAATTTTATACATCACCCTTCTAGAACCGTTGCATCCTACAGTGGCATCTTGGCCTTTTGAAGCTCGGGGACTGGATGTTGTTGGTACAATCGCACCAAAATCATCTACTGGTTATGCTTACATCTTGGCCGCTATTAACTATTTCTCAAAATGGACAGAAACAATCTCACTAAGGGAAGTAAAAAGGAGAATGTCATTGATTCTATAAGGACACATATCATTTATTGATATGGTGTACCTTAATATATCATTATTGACAATGGTAAGCCATTTTTCAACAGATCTAATTACTAGTCTATGCGAAGTTCAAGTTTGCTCAGCACAAGTCTTCCATGTATAATGCTCCTACAAATGGCCCGGCGAAGCTTTCAATAGACACTCGTGCAACTTGCTCAAAGAGGTTGTCGCGAAATCCAAATGGGATTAGCATGAGAGATTAGGTGAAGCTCTATGGGCATACGGAACCACATGCAAAACAACAACACAATCAACTCCATTTTCTCTAGTCTATGGGGTTGAAGCTATATTACCATTAGAACTTCGATTCCATCATTTCACATTTCCATACAAGAGGGCTTAACGGAAGATGACAATCACAAGATTCGTCTAGCTGAGCCGGAGGCCTTGGATGAAAAAAGACTCGCAGCCCAACAAATGTAACACCCCGAAACTTAATCGTAATTAATTATTTTAAATTTGTATTTTATCGTCTTAATATTATTTAAGAGCAGATCAGCCACACACGATACGAAATCAAAATAAAAGATGCGAACGAAGTTGATAATCGTAAATAATAATGGGTAATTCGTACAAATTTACGTTTGTGCTACGAAATGTATATATGTTCGAATAATTTCATTCTGAATCCGAATAATTTAAATTAATAAGTAAAAAGAAATAAAATAAAATAATATATAAAACTGAAATTATTATAACATCAAATAAAATTTAGTCAAATGTGTGATAACTTAACCATGTGATAAATTAATAGTAAAAGACAAAAAAAAAAGAAAGAGAAGTAGATGGTAGAAGCATCGGGAAAATCGATGAAGGAGGGGAAGGAGCTTGAAAAGCAGGAAAATATCATTCATTCCCCTTCTCTCATTCTCACTCTCACCTCTCTTTTCTCTCTTCTTTCACCGCTGCTCGTGCTGCCATCGGCGGCCATCGGTCGCCGGCCTCTTCCGCCTCCAGAAGGCTACCGCCGGCACCTTTGGCCGCCACCCTGTCACCTCCAGAGCATCTGTCTCCCTCCTCTTCGCTCCGTTCGCACCTAGCGGGGCCGTCCTGCCCCCTTCTGCTGCCACCGCCCACGAGCCTCGCCGGCCGCTATCGCCACCACCCAACCGGATGTCGGTGCTACTGCCGTCCCCCTCTCTTCCGCCAGCACCTTCTTCTCTCCCCTCTTTCCTCTCGTTTCACGTCAAGCGGGCAGGGCAGCCCGCGCGCTGCTGCGCTTGGTCGGGACAGGCGCCGCCCCCGGCCGCCCTCCGGCTGCTGACCGACTCCTCCGCCGGCGCCGATGCCGCCAACCAACCTCTCACGCGGCCGGATATCCACCACCGAGCCACCACCATCCGATTTCACATCTAACCCAATTTGAGGTATATCTCCAATCCTTAATTTATAAGCAAATTTTATCACAAATTTATGTTATTATTGAATAATTAGACAAGTATATGTGAATTGTGAATTGATTATAGTGGAAGTGAAGGAATTGTTGAAGTAAATGAAATTGGATTTAGGGATTATTATGTGTTGAAGTGGAATTAGAAATTGATTTGGGTTTATTTGTAATTATGAATGTGTTTGTTTAACTTTAATATGAGTATGAATGAATTATTTGGTTGTGGAGGAATTGGAAGAAAGATATTGAGGATGATTAGAAATATGAACATGTATGTTGGGAGTTGGTTTCAAGAATGTGTAAATGAGACATTAAAGACTGATGGAGGATTGAATTTATTGGTTTGTATGTGTGCTAAACTTGAGTAAATTAACGTAATTGAATCTTGGTCTAATTGTACAAGTGCGAATTAATTTGAAATGTAGAAAGTGGATGAGATTATAGATATATGATCATGGGGAAAGTGATTAAAATTAGGTTATGCTAAGCTTGATTGAAAAATAAAATTGGGTTATACTTGGGAACTTTATTGAAATTAATAGAGACCTTGGTGGAGTTAGTAATTTAGTGATAATAAGTAATACGGTGGTGAAAAGACAAGAATAATTCAATGTGTAATGATCTTTGCGAGAATTCGAAAAATTACTTAGAGTGAGACTTGACTTTGAGAAGAAAATTGGAATGTTGAATTGAGTAGGAGGAGGAGAGTGAAAAGAAATTTACAGAATTAAAGGAAGTTAGAAATTCAAATGAATTTGAGTAATAAGTGGGGAATTAGAGGAAGTCAAATGTGAAAAGTTTATCACGAATAGAGAGTAACTATTAAGTTTACTAATGCATAAATCAAATTACTTCACGAAAACGAGAAGCGACGAGAACGACATGCTCGAAGAAAATAACGAAAAGCGATGTTTAAAGAAAAACGAACAATTACCTCAGGTACATTACTATTTGTACTTTTCAAAATATTTAAATGTTAACATGTTAAAATATTAATGAGTTTCACTATTTTGTCTACAACACACTAAATCATTAACCGATTATTGGTAGTACTCATAAAGGAATTAATTATACGGGGCCATCTCCCGATAATCGGGATTTCTATGATTAAATTGCTTAACCGGAGCCTTAGCTATAAATATATATGTCCCGATAAAAAATCGAAAAGTTCATGAGCACAAGAAAATGAGAATATTGACGAGATTATAACTTGGTTTATATACTTGGTTTGATACTTGGTTTTTGGGAAATTAATTTTTAATACCTCGACGTATGTGACATTTATTTTTAGGGCCTCACCTTTTTGACCTAATTTTAAGGTACCCTCACCATTGGAAGTGTTGACATTAGAGGGATTAAGATTTAAAATTCCGATGAGCGAACAATTTAGGCAACAAATGGCAGTTGAATTACCATTTATACCCTTAAATGAATTGCGGTTAAAATAAAAAAGCTAAAGCTCTCATCTCCCCTTCACTTCCACCATTATTGAACTTTGAAGCTCTCTGCCTTCAGTTGCCTTCATCTCCTTCATCTCCTTCCTCTCTCTCAACCAAGCTCTAGAATTCGCTCCAAAGGAAGAGGTGGAGACTCCTCCATTATTGAAGTTCGAAAATTAGACTCCGATTTTCTCCTCCATTGCCTATTTCTTCACGAAGAGGCTCCAAAGGAAGAGGTGGCGAGGTTGATAATCAAAGTGAGAGGAGTGAAGTTGCTGGTGGTGTGCCTCCATTGGAGTTGCATCGATTCACAAAGCGAAGAAGGAAGCATCAAAATATGAGAAGATGGAGACGGAGGCGGTGAATGGAGAGAGAAAAAGACCATCGCATATACCGGATGGGTGCCGAGGCCATTGGAGGAGATAGAGGAAGAGGAGAAGGCAAGAATGCCAGATTCTCCCTTTACTAGGCTACTTAGGTTCAGGGGAAGCACCTTGCTTGTACTCCCCTCCTCGGATAATCAAACCGATTGATTGAAGATGCTTGTGAAGTTGCAAATTGTCGTCCAATGCAAATTTGTGGATTTAGGTGTAGTAATATGTTCTTCTTCTTCAAGTCCTTTATCTTCCTCATTTTATCTCTCCTCCTTTTGTTTTGATTTGGCTGCCTTTTCCTCATCCTCCTCCTCATCATCTTTATCTTCTTCTTCTTCTTCTTCTTCTTCTCTTCGAGAGCTTGGTTAAGAGAGAGGAGGGAGAGAGAGACCGAGGGAGACAGAGACCGAGGGAGACAGAGGGTATAATCGTCTAATCACTTGTCAAATATTCACTTATTAGACAAGTGAGCCCTACTTTATACAAGTTTAAACGGTGAGGGTACTTTAAAATTAGGTCAAAAAGGTGAGACCCTCAAAAATGAATGTCACATAGGTCGTGGTACTAAAAATTAATTTCCCTTGGTTTTTGTGGTTGTAAATATACTCCGCGTGTGACCGTTGAGTTGTGTACTCCAAGCGTGTGGCTCGTTGTGTTTTATTGTGGATTTTATGCAGGTTTTTAAGGCTTTTAGCCTAATGATTAGGCCATGTTTCAAACGGAACTCTGCCAAAATTTTTAAAAAAATTAGAAAATCAAACCGACACCTTAAGTAGGAAGTATAATTGATTTACGAGATAAGAGGACATCCGGGCATACTAGATGAAATGAGTGGTATAATTAAGGTTAAGCTACATTAAGCATAGACTAAAGGTGATAGAAGCAAAAGATCAAACTTGAGTTTTATTACAAGAATGGGGAATTAAACTCATCAGCCGTTATATACAAATTCAAACTATATCATCAATAGCTTATTTCTGGAAAATGTATGAATATCGAGCTCAAAAGGAAACAAGTATGGATAGGTATGCGAAAAGTAAAAGTTTGGTGATCGTAAATGCATATAAATATTGTTAAAGGACTAGTAATCTAAAAAGTAGATTCGTTTTGGAAACGAAATCGAATTGAAATTGTATTGCGAAACAATCGAGTCATTAAAGTGTTTGGCACGCTAAGGTACGTTATTGCTTGTACTTTTTCCAAAGTGTTCATCTTTATTATTGAGTTTACTTGTTTTAATAATACAAATAATTTAGACCCACTTCACGATCACAGATTCACGATAGATTTATCACGGCTTACGATTACGATTACGATTTACGAACACGATTACGATTCCACGATTACGATTTACGAACACGATTATATTTCACAATTATAGTCTACGAACACGATTATAGTTCATAGTTATAGTTTACAAACACGAGTTACAGATTCACGATTATAGTTTACGGACACGATTACAGATTTACGAACACGATTACTGATTCACGGTTATAGTTTACAAACATAGTTACAGATTCACGATTACAGTTTACGAACACGATTACGATTACAATTCACAATTATAGTTTACAAACACGAGTCATGAGCTTACAGACACGATTACGATTCACGAGGGCCCTCCCCGATCGATCGAGATAAATGAATGAATTGTTTATACAGATCATAGTTACATATATGATGACTTCACGGAATCGTTAATCGTTCAATTGTTCACAGCCGATCGTCTCGGGGTTCGATGAACCTAGGAGTCGGAGTCCATGATTGATTGTTTCACGAGTAGGGTCCTAAGTTTGGCTAAATCGGAAAAGCAAATTAGAAATTGACAAGTTTGCAAACCGAGTATTCAAGAAAAATGATTTAAGATATGCATGATTTGAGAGCATTTAAATTGTAATTTTATTTTATAACGATAACGTCATCGAGCGTCTAGCTCACACATCTATTGTTTTATGTTTTAAAATTTTTAAGAAGTTGAGCGCATGGCGGACTATTCACAATCACATCCAAAGTTTAAAGAGGAAGAAAAAATAAAGTCTGGTTAGGAGAAGTGATGTTTGGTTGTTCGTCTTGACCCCATACATGTTAGTCCCTTCCTTGGTCTCTTGGCTCATGATTCCCCTCCAGCTGATCCTCGGCGTTTGAAATCTTCATTTTCGATGAAGAAATTTAGGTTGGATTTTTACATAAATTGTTTGAACAATTAATCGCTCAAGTGAATTTGCCTTGTTTTCATTCCGAAACGGCGGTAACGTCTCCCGATTTACAAGTCTTCCGCTGTTAATTACTTATTTATGTGGTTACGTATTGGGGCGTTACAACAAAAGTTAGAATGTCATCAAGCTCGTCTATCTCGAGCATTCAACAAAAAAATTTGACCACACTCGTTTCAAGTAGGAGATTAAGTACTTGCAGTAAGAAGGCCAATCATCATGTCTCACAAGACTAGAAGCAAGTTCACTTCAAAGTAGGATGGTCCTTATGTGGTGTGGGAAGTCTACACAAATGGTGTCTACAAGATAGTCGACATTGAAGGAGTACGATTTGGTCATATAAATGGAAAATTCTTGAAGCTTTATTATTCTTGAACATTGTCTCTTGTAAGCTCCTAAGCAAGAGCCTAAACTACTCATTCTTCAAGTTGAAATTAAACGCAATACTCCTAGCCCGCAAGAGTATAAATTGTGAACGGAAAAACAAAACAAAAAAATTATTACTTCGGCCTGCAAGAGTATAAACCGTGCGTGGCGAAAAATTTCAATAAGATAATTCATTCTTGTCTACTTGAACTACATTTGGATTGATCCTTTAGGGTATTGTATTCCCTTTAGGTACGTAGGCAACTTGAGAATAAACTTGAGCACAACCGCAAAAGAAGCAAAATAAATAAAGTTTGTTGGTATTTTTGTGTCTTGATTGAACATATTATCACATTTGATTGCATAAACTTGTAGTCTTGGCTTTATCGTAATATACTCAAAATCAATACTAGCATAGAATAATTTCAAAGTTCAAAGAAAAAAATGATAACAAGTTGCAATAAAGAAGATTGTCTAAGAGAAAAGCAATAAGTGAAGCCTATCCATCTAAAGTTCCTAAAAGTTGTTGGACACGTCTTGGCTACTTCAACTTGAGTTATCTCGACTTCGATAGCTTGAGGGTGGCATCTAATGTAGCAACTTCCTTTTAAAGAGAAGATACGCCCTTATTGACCTTCTTCAATAGAGCTTCTTTTTCCTTGAACGAGCCTTGTAACTCCCGCTCTTTGACCTTGACTTGTTCCGGATCAGCCTCAAGTAACTTCCTTCGCTTATGAGCTTGGGCAATTAAAGCAGACTTCCTTATCAAGTTGCTCTCCAATCTCGTCTGTAAATGTTTCACCCTCCTTAATTTAGGTTAACAGAATTGCTTGCTTGCGTAATACCTCTGTCGTAGAGGTATAATCCTACAATCGAGTCTTCAACTTCATGTATTGCTCAAGTTCATTCAAGTATGCACTCGACATTGTTCTTCAACTTTGAGTAATCGGCTCCAAAGGATGACAGAGTGTTGTATATCTCTCCAGCTGCTTTCCTCATATTCGTGATGTCATATGTTGTCTTTGGGACAACTTTCTTCAAATAATACGAAAGCGTTACTTCCCGGATAATGCGAAAGCGTTACTTCATACTTGTGGCTAAATCATCAAACACATGGGAAAAAATTCTTCCTGGAAAATAGGTTCGGACTAATCGGGTAAGAGAATGATGACGCTATACTTTCCTCGCTCGAATAGGGCACAGCGTCTACCCGCTTTACTCGGTGAAGGCATTTGGTTAACGAGTCTCCTTCGGATGCTTCGCAATAGGCACAATCACGGTATCTTCGCTATCCTTATGGCTAACCGTGACGTTTGTTTCTTCTTGACGCCCACATTTTGCTCCTACATCATAAGTAAAATCACGAGTCAAAAAAAGGAAAAAAATTTAAAAAAGGAGGTAAAATGACAAGATATGCCTCTTCTTCGGTCTCGCCCTTTGATCTCGATACATTAGCTGCACTATTGACCTTGCCCTTTGACTTTGGTGAAGTCTCCGTTCTATCTGTTTTATCCCTTGATCTTGATAAATCCTTGTCACTCGCCAATGGAGGGATTGATCTTTAAGCCTTTTAAAGTATCGATTTTCTCTTTTCCAGGAGAACATGTCTTGCTTTTCCGAGGAGACGGTCCGGTCCTATCGAAGAACTATCGCCCCTTATTAGTTAGGATCAACGGGGAAGGTGTAGTCTCATGAACTTGTTGTAAATTCGGCTTGTGTGCACTCACTTTTCCAGCAGTAACAACTAGTGCAGAAACATCATCGACAACTTTTGCTTTTCTAGTTTTTCGCGGGTGCGAAAAATCACGATCAAGTCGCTTGGAATCAAGAGGGAAAAGATCGCCTCGAGAAGATCTCCACCACATTACATACGCTTTGGTAGCTAGTATGGATTTCTTGTCTAGAAAAGGAGGGATGTATACAGTGGATCTTGTCACATGCTCTGTCAGGTTAAACCAATATCGTCCTGGTTCTTCTAAAGTACCTTTACGAACATCCCTTTTGCCTCACCCAACACACCTTGGTGGTATCCGAATTGTCGCCCAAACTTACAAGTATGGCTCAATCACGATTTTTTCGTTGTCGAAGGGTCGAAGCCCGAATGAAGACAAATCATATAAGCTTTCCAACTTTGAGACATATCCTTGACATTTGTAAGGAATCTATGGAATTTACTTGTCTCTATCTTAAAGAGAGCATTAGTGTACATGATGGCATCATTCTTGCATCTTAACATCTCTCGAGCAGCTGATAGATAAGAGGTTAGGCTCATATTCTCCCTTGAAAACTTGATCATTTTGGGTTGGCCATAGTGCTAATGAGGATGTGCGAAATGGGTGTTGAAATAAGTTCCAAGCCATCCATAAACATAATGGATAGGAAAATGACTTCCAGCTTATGCAAGCTTTTAGCCAAAGAGATAGTGTTCAATCCTCGATAGATGCTAGCTAAAGTAGGGATTTCCAAGTTCATACATTCCTCGCGAGCAAGTTTGTCTGGCAACTTTGAACACTTCTAGACGAATAAGACATGGCTCGTTGGTTGGAAACACAAAGGAGCATAACCAACATGATATAAGGGCAGCAAGGTAGGTCTCCTCAATAATCTCTTCCGGAATCTTGAATGTGATGAAAGGGTCCTTATTCTTCTTGGTTCGTGGTGAATAAGGTTTAATTTTTCCGGATGGGCAAGAAGTAAGTGCAGAGGCTTTACTCCTCTTTCGTTTACACGTGGGGAAGGGGTTGTGTACATCATCCTTCAACGAAACCAAAAGTGCACCCAGATCGAAGCATGGAGTTGGATTGTGTCATTAACTTCTTGACATAATTTATGAAATGGAGCAAAGAGGAAGGTACAAGTCTCCGGAATATCACTATTGCTTTGGCCGCGAGAAGGAACTCCTTAGCGAGATGGAATCATTTCTTCATAGTAAGACCCATTAGCAGGGAGCCCACCTACAATCCATAAATCCCATAGAGAAATTGACATGTCACATGTCTCGGTGCAGAAGGTATTAGCAGTAGGATACTAGAGTTCACAAAATGCCTTAAAGATATTGGAACTTAAGTCGTAAGAGAATAGAGATGCAAAAGACCATTATAGAGTCTCCAATTAACCAGTCTACTCTCATTACGGCTAAGTACATCTTCAAGCCTTAAAAAGTTATCAATGAAGCATGGTGAAAGTTTCCCAAGTCATCGAACCGTCTACTATACTGGTGATATAGTAGAGGTGCTAGGTTCTCGAGAAGGGATTGGAGTTGTGAAAAGTGGAGAAGTAAGCTTCAAGATTCTCTCGAGGTCAAGGAATCCCTCTAGAATATGCATGTCACGAGTACTCTCTACACTCCGGCATGAGTTTGTAAAGTCGCCTTCAAGCAAGGACTTTTTGGAGGAAAGCGGTGTTGGTGGGTCCACCAGAACACCACTCCTTCTTCAATAGGATCATCCTTTTTGTTCAGGATGATAACGACTAGTTTTAAGGAACTAGATGATAATTCCAGAAAATAAACCATCGTCTTCGGTAAAGGAAGAGGACGATGCTAATATCTCTAAGTCGGATAAGTCGGGTGGCTCGCTTTGAGACTCGAGTTGAATGACCCACTCGATATCTCTAAGTCGGATGAGTTGAATGGCTCGCTCTAATGTCTCTTAGTCGAATGGCTCGATCCGATATCTCCGAGTCGAATGAGTCGAATGGCTCACTCTAATGTCTCTTACTCGAATGGCTCACTCGATATCTCCGAGTCAAGAGTTAACGTGAATTATCGACTCGAATAGTGCAGGAAGTTTTACCCAAAGAAAATTAGCAATATAAAAAAAAAAAAAAGGAAAACAATGGAATTTCATGTGAACTTTTGTCATCAAGTTGGTAAGTTTTGGCAATTTACAAAATCGCGCGATCCGGCACATTTATTCAACTTTTAGCAAATTACACTAAGGTGTTGTTCTGCCCCAAATTCAAGAACAAATGTTTGGCTAATTGGAGATGAAAATAAGTAGCATTAGTCGTGCCGTAGCAACACTTAAGGGTAATTTGAACAAATCGATGTAAGCAAATGAAGACTTCTAGCAGAACAGTGCACAACCAACTCCAATCCGAAAAAACGGAGCCTTATGTTGGAAAGGGGCCCGACATGTGAATAAAAAAATATAATAACAAAAAAATGTCCAATCAAATGCCCAAAGCAAAACAAAGACTGCAATCTTTGTTGTAATTGCCCAAAGCAAACTTACGGTTCCAGTATCCTTCCGAACAAACCAGTATCAATTTCAAGAGCCTACTAAAGCCAAATTTTCAAAACCGTATTTTCGGAAAAGTGACAGAGGATAACTTAGCAAAATATTGCATATGCTGGCTTCAGAAAACGGTTCTAGAAAAAGAGGCTCCATGTTTTTAGGAGAAGAAAATCTGCCACCTTCAATATTCGAAAATCAGATACAAAAACTCAAACAAAAGAATAAAGAAAGAACAAGAACCTGTGAAATTCGAAAAGCAAACCTTCCTGTGGAGTTTGATATTTCTAGTCAATTACAAACACCTAAATTTTATACTCTAAATTATAGATAATTTTAGAGATAAACAAAGGAATAAAAGAAATCATCAAAATTTTTATGCAATTCGAAAGCTGCTTGCTCTGAAAATAAGTATTTAAGAGTCCAAATCCAATAAGGATTCAACTCAATTTCCCCAAGTACAAGCAGAATTACAAGAGTCCCAATAATCTGACGGAAAAGGAGGAAAGAAGAAGGTGGGATGGAGTCTCCGGCACCCAGTTCGCCACTGCATCTCTATCGAGAATAAAATCCCAAAATGGGTCTAAACAAGATCTCATAAATCTTGTCTCGACTAGCTTTCTTTGGCTCCAACACTCCAGGCCATCGCTGCTCCAAAGGGGAAACGACACCGCCCACATCTGGATGAAAATCCGGCGATGTTTGGTGTTCGAAGCTGACCCATGTTGCCGGGTTCTGAAAACGAAAGGAAAGAGAAACACCTGGTTCAGCGTCCGCCGGAGAAAATAGAGAAGATGGACAGAGTTGCGTCGAGGCCGGAAAGCGGTGCCGCCACCTTTTCCCAGAACGAAGTCGTCGACCGGCGGCAGGGCTGGAGACAGATGGCGACGCAATTGACGGTTGAGAAGCTCGGAGAGCGGCTGCCCCGAAGGAGACCTACCCACCGGAAAGGCGCTGGCTTCGGGACCGGAAGAAGTAGGCGGTGGCAGGCGCTGCTCCGGCGAAGACTAAAGCTGCCGGGATGGAGAGCAAAGAGAGCGTGAGGGTTAGAGAAGAAGCCATTGAAGGATTGAATGAGAGAGAGACCCGTTCTTAGTAATTGCAGGTCCTGCCAAATGGCTTTGAGCAGTTTAAGAGAGCTAAAATGGAAATTCAAAAACGTAATTGTAATTTACAAGAAGGCCATCAAGTGTGCTACATGAACCGTGAAACTCTAGGGTTTACTCTCTCCTATTGCTGTTAAATCTTGGTGTACCCTAAACAACTCTTCTATATAACTATGGTTAGTCACTATATTTTCTTTTTAAAAAAATCTCGGTGACTTATATGTCCAACAAAAAATAAAAGAATCCCGTAAATTATACCTAAACAAGTTAAAACATTTGATTAGGTAATTTCGGTATCAATTGTCTTTTAAATATTCGAGATCCAATTGCTCCAAACACTCAAAAACTTCGTTAACAACTATTTTCCGCCACGTAAAAAATTAATTATTTTTATTCAACCTATTGCAAATTGTCACATGTAAAATTAGTTTCGGAAAACCTTTAAAATTAAAATTGAAAGAAATTAAATTCCAGATCAATTAAAAGTTGTCATGTGTCGTCGATGATGTAGTAAATAGTAAATATTTCTTTTAAGAAATAATTACCAAATTATGGGCCCACTCCCAAAATCCAACTCAAACTCTACCTCGAAAAAGTTATAAATAGATGTCATCCCCTCATTTTTCGGACACATTTAGTATTTGCAAAAATTCGTAGCTCGGATTACAAACAGCTGACCACCTACCAAGCATCAATGATCAAAGGCCTCGTTCGGCAAAATGAAGTTCGTTTGAGTAGCGGATAGATTGTTTGAGTAGCAGATAATCGTTGTATTGTAATCGTTAGTTAATAGTTGTTTAACTAGTCTGTTTATAAACAATGTGTTCGGTTCAATTAGTCTGTTGAAATTAGTTGATAAACATAAAATAACGAAAAAGGACATGATATTATTATTATTATTATTATTATTATTATTATTATTATTATTATTATTATTATTATTATTATTATTATTATTATTATTATTACTACTACTACTACTACTACTACTAAGTTTTTAATTAGTTTTCATTAACGTAAAAAAAATTCCTTAAATTCAAATTTAACAAAATTTATTTGACAATAGAGGATCAATAAGTAAAATAAAACCCAAAGTACTTGAAATAAGTCGAAACAAACACAAGCTAATATTTCATAATGAAAAAGAAAATTACATTGATCTTGTTAATGGTTGAATTAATTTTGTCGTTTAGCAAGCCATAATTCCTTAGCAATTCGATCACAAATATCCTTCATTTCGGATATTTGCCTAATATTTTCATCATTTGTGGAACTAGCATTTGAGAGCTCATCAATGGGTATGTAATTTGGATGTTACTCAAGTACTTGAAACACTCTATCATTTGGTGAATAAATATGAATGTAATTGTGTAGTGCAAGTATAGCCACTATAGTCCTTATTTGTGTATCAACACTAAATTGAAGCATTTTATTTAGTATCTTCCACCTCCGCTTTAAAACTCCAAATGATCTCTCAATGCAACTTCGAAGGGAAGATTGTGCGCGATTAAAGGCTTCCCGAGCATTTTTCGGTGGCTTATTTTGAAATTGAGGATGGTGATATCTTAATTTTGAATATGGTAATAGATAACCTTTCCTGCCTGGATATCCTTTATCAACTAAATAGTAGCGACCTAATTAAATTCAATAAAAATAAAAATTGATTAGATGTATAAAAAAAAATAGAAAAAAGAAAGCATCATAAGATGAAGTGAGAATGTATGAAATACCTTTTGGTGGTTTCGGAAATTCAATTCCGGTGTTTCAATTGCATGTAGAAAAACTCGAGCGTCATGCACCGATTCTTCCTATCTAGCCAACACAAATGTAAAACACATATTAAAGTCACACGTTGCCATGATATTGAAAGTAGGATACCCTTTTCTTCCTCTCGTAGGGTAACTCGCTCGTTCTCGGGAATACATGTTGTCACATATGTACCGTCAATGCATCCAATAGTATCCTATTATAAATCACAACATATAAGATAAAATTTTCATAATCAAAATCATTAAAAAAATATATGAGTTATTTCACCTTAAAATAAGGCATGTATTTGTCGTCATCGACAATTTGAGGTGGTATATGCTTGAACTCCGGATCTCTAGGTCTTATGATGTCATGTGCAAGACCCTTAAATTCTCATGCAGAAATTGTATTTAATACTTGATGAAATACTCTACTTATAGTATCACCCGAACGTTGAAAACGTTTACCAACCACTCTATTTGAAACACCTAAAGCAATGGTGTACAAAAAGATGCCAACTTTCTCATAAATTGACATCCTACTACTTGGTTATAACCCATATTTCGTAGACAACTTCTTACATAATGTTAAAAATAAATCCGGCTCCATTCTAAAAGCATTCACACATCGAACAGGATTACCATTTAACATTTCCTTGATCCACATCTCTCCTGTTAAAAAGAGGTCATGCAAGGTTCCTTATACATGTACTTAGAATAATATATAGATATCAATGTTGTTGTACATGAAGCCATAATCCAAAATTTATAAAAGTTGTCCTCATCGTATTCCATTTCATCACTATCCATTAATTTCCCTACAATCCATAATAATATATCCAATTATTTATAAAATAAAATATTAAAAAATAACAAACGACAATGAATTAACGAATAATATAGAAACGTATGTTTCTATTTATATAATACTAAGTTCAAGTTCAACCATTATAATAAACAACATAACAACTACCAAAAAATTATAATAAAGTTTGCAAACATCCCACAATAACTATGCAGAAATTTAATTTTCTTTCCTCATATACAAATATTTAAGCTACTTTAATCTACTGTCATCATCATCCATATTCAAAAATATTTCTCTCTTCACAGCATCCTCAAGCACACAAGCAGCATAACACCAAAAATCACTGCCTTTATCTAAAATGTGATTCTCTACCATACGACTAATAATTTGCATTCCTTTAGTAACGGTAGATATAGATGACTCCTGTTTGCTCTTACTACTTGGTCCACCTTGACTCATTATTTTACAAGATGCAATCAAATCCTTTATTTGAGAACCCAACATTGCAGACCCCCGATTGCCTTCTATTGCGTTTCGCTTGCATAGGATTCATCTTTAAGCCGATTTTTGGACTTCTTTGTATACTTGGTTTCTAACTAGTCCACCTTCACTTGCCACTTGGGTACAAAGCAATTGTTTATTCACTTGAGAACCACCTCCTTCATTATTCACCGGGATGTTGTCAACACCATGCTCACTTACAGATTCAACAAAATCTTTATAAAAATTTTCTTCATTCCCTAATACTAATTGAAAATATGCATACTCTTCAGGATTACAGATATGCATATTTCCTTCTGTCCCCAACCTTATTTTTTATGTTATTTTCTTCTTCTTGTCCGTCATTGTATTCCTCAACATTGATAACATGAGGTTGTACAGTAGGTACATAAACATTTTCCCCGAGTTGCATATGAATCTCCATATATTTGGTTCCACTTATCTTTAAGTAATGAACTCACACCTTTTTCTTGAAACTTTTTGATTTGTGAATTCTCCTACATAATATCAAACATCAATATAGATTAATTAAAATATATTGACTTCGCAAGGTATGTTTAGACTACTTTTATTCATATATGGACTATGATTAAGTTGGATAAAAACATACCTTAATTTTCTTATCCCACCATTCTGGTGTAGCCTCAAATTTTCCCGAAACAGGATCCCAACCTAGTCCAGTTTCGAATTTCGCAATTGTTTCCAAGCACGCCAATCCTTTCTCCTTGCATCATACTTGTGCTTACAACTAGTACATAAACATGGACGTCCTATTCTCCGAGTAACTTCTTCTCCAATTTCACGCCATTTTAATGCATTGTCCACGTCCATTTTTCATAATGTATTGAAGAATAATATCACATAACACAATCTTCTCATCATAGCTCCACTTGAAAGACTCTTTTGTTGCTCAACCCTTTTTAGTTTCATTATTTTCCAACGTCATGTAATATAATATCAAACCTGTACACGAATACAAAGCAAAATTATTGAAACTCAACAACTCATCAATCACAAGAAGGAATGTCCAAAAACAGAAGTTACTTATATTATAGGTTGTTTTGATATGAAAAAGAGATATATCAATAGAATAATCTTCCTAGAACTTTCCTCTACGGCTTATATACACATCATATGGGTGTTTATTAACTTGTTAATAATGAAATTCATAGCTACCCATTTTATTGAAGGGGAAGGAGCAGGGAGGGGAAGAAGCCGAAGAAGCCTTATTGGAAGCAGTAGCTGTTTACATATATATATAGCATTAGTTAAACTAATCCGACAAAAACCATGCAAGTGCAAAACCAAATAAACATTAATATTCCTCAAAATCAATTGTAGCATGCTTTAGAGAGGTATATAACTTATGAGGCCCAAAATCGGTGTAATCAAATTATGTTTCCAAGTAACAACATAAATAGAGGTCCCAACAAATGGTTGGAACTTCTACTCCACATGTCTCAAGCATATGAGCCAAGTGGCGATTCGGAGACATTGGAGAAAGGTACTTACAAGTGTCACTGAGCTTTAATTAGTGTTCATGGACTCGTTATAGTTTTATCCACACTAGTAAGTGCTAAAACTAGTAGTAATTCGGAGAATCCCCAAGCAACCAGAAACCTTTTGACTTTACTCATGTCGGGGATACTTCTATAGTTCTATTGGTGTTTGTGTAAGAATAGAGATCATAAAAGAGTTAAAAATCATACAAAGCTGC
The DNA here is from genome assembly GCA_021018815.1 of Talinum fruticosum. Classification (NCBI taxonomy): domain Eukaryota; kingdom Viridiplantae; phylum Streptophyta; class Magnoliopsida; order Caryophyllales; family Talinaceae; genus Talinum; species Talinum fruticosum. The sequence continues at coordinate 5,426,705 of JAITYX010000011.1, forward strand.
GTTTCTTTCTGGTTTCCAATAGAAGTGGTGCACAAAAGTCAAAACATCCCAATGAGACATCAATTAGGCAACAACATGACAGCAAGACACTTCATGTTGCACATATAAACTATGTTGCCTAGATTACTGGTGCAAGTGTATATTAAGTATGTGCTCAAGTATCGAGTTTCATCTATCTCCGTTGCATGGAGTGATGCGTAGTTGATGATTTCAAATCTATGATCTAACATAAACAATATCCCTACACTAAGGGATAAGGCTACTTACATCCCTCCTAAAACCCCGTCAGTCGCCTCTCTAGAACTCCAACTATTGGTTTAATTAAGCTATTCTACAATGTGGGAGAAGAAATCAACTTTATATAAAATTGTCTAAAAGTGATGATCAAATGGAGAAGACATCACACGACTACATCTCCGAGAAGTTCTAAAACACAACAAAAATCGACATAAGTACATAAAATATGTAATAATCAGGAGAATAACATCATCAACTACTTTATTTATATATTCCCCCCACCTCCCTTAGTAATGGATGAACACCGAGGTGTATATATGCATTTGAACATTGAAGGGATCCACCCAATGTTTATGACAATGACTAGGAATATATAATTGCAGAGGTGATAAAATAATTATATTATTTTATATACAAGAAAAATCTGGCCAAAACCCAATACCCAGAACCTCCTATTTAGCTTCCGAGCTGTGGTAAGAAGGGAAATAACTCACGAGTTGGCAAAGAAGACACTAGAACGCAGATATTTGAAGTGAAGGGTTGAGAAAAATTCTAATATATAATGGAACAAACAAACTCTAGTCCGAACTATTATACATATTCCCTCCATGTTGCATACTTGCAAAGGCACTAATTCCACTATATAATCTCACTAACTCAATTGAATGCTAACAAGTTGAATATTGCTATCCTTTCGGTTGCCCTTACTTTGTCCTTTAGAATAAGGAGCTTGAAATTGTCATGAAATAGAATCAATGATCTACACTAAATTTCAAAATTCTACAAGTATAAACAAAAAGTTTTGCATCACCATCATACTCATATAGTGAGTTCTTGGCAGGGGTTAGAAGAAAAGTATTCAGTAATCAAATTGGGTGGCATAACCACTACGAGTGGTCTGTAAGAGCATGAATTTTCACGAACAACTGGTATGCACTAGGTTTTATCCTCTTCATATCGAAATAATCTGTTTCAGGGAACTTCTAACAAACATTAGAAAAAGCTCTACATACGGTAAGTAATTTGAGACAACCGGCCATTTGGGATGAACGGAGAATATGGAATCAAGCCAAAAATGTCCCCAGTTTGACATAACATCGGCATTCTAATTTCCAACAAATAGCAACACAAGAAACATTCAATGAGAAAGATTTTATCTATCATGCAATTAACTTGTACAAATTATGAAATTTAAAAAAAACCTATAAAGGGAATACACAATCTTCGAGTTTCAAAATCGGGTAATATACATTAGAAATTAAAAAGATAGATGAAAGAGATTTGCTACTCACAAGTATTGCTCCGAATTTCTTCTTTCCTTCTTCGGATGGAGAGAGAGAGGGGAAGCAGAGCAAAGTTCTTCAAATGAGCAGAGAAAGAGACGACAGAGCGGAGAGTTTGAGGAGAGAGGAGAGAGACAAGCAGAGCAGAGAGTTTGAGGAGAGAGAAGGGCAGTGTTTCGGGGTTTGTAGGACGAGGGTTTTTATAGTAATGGCATGGATTGTAATATCTATGATAAATTAAGGGTATTTTTGGAATTAAAGTATTGAAACACTAGTTTCAATTTTCAAACGTTAATGTTAGTAACGTTTTAAAAAAGCTAGTATAAACGTTAAAAGTTACCGAAAAAAGCTAATCAATCGAACACTCGTAAAATTAAGGAAGTAGTGTTTTAACCCATTCAAAATACTAAACGCTACCTAAAACATCGTTGCCGAACATGCCCAAAGTCTACAATCATTAAGAAAACTTTCAGCACATCCAAATCGAGAACCATTCAACATTCATCATCTGCCTCTATATCAACATTTGAGATCAAGTTACAACATCAACGTTTGAGATCAAGTTACAACGCCCTTAAATTGTTCAAGTTACAAGGAGATTGAATAAGAGGAGTACATTAATTGTATTCAATACAAAGATTGTACCCTATTCAAATAAAAAGAAAATCAATACAAATTATATTTGTTTCTCAATTTCCTGTCTTTATTTATTTTAATCTCGAAATTTACGTTTACAAACACAATGAGGCCAAACTCATTACGAGTCGAGTTCTCCGCTAACTCTAATCCGATACAATAATATGATTCAAACTTGATTTGAAATTACTGAAAGAAATTTGAAACCAACATGAATCGATTTAATTTGTATTCGAAGTCGACACAATTAAACCATTTATCATTATAACATATTTTTTATTTTTTTTAAACTTAACTCAAAGTTAACCTAATTATAAAATGAGTTATTTTGGACCGACTTGTTATCCATCTCTCTCTCTCTCTCTCTCTCTCTCTCTCTCTCTCTCTCTCTCTCTCTCTCTCTCTCTCTCTATATATATATATATATATATATATATATATATATATATATATATATATATATATATATATATATATATATATTTATTTTATTTTTTAAAAAAAAAACTCCCGACTCTCCCCGGCGCAGGGGCCGAACCGCACGCCACTGCCCCATACTAATCTATTATATTATAAAAGGAAAGTTAGGATTACTCTCCTCCCCTTAATTATAGGGATTAAACTGATTTTTAACCCTTGATTAAATTCTCTAATTAATCTCAACTGTTAAATTTTTTTATTAATTAACCTCTCTCTCTCTCTCCCTCTCCCGTTAACCGTCTCTCTCTCCCTCTTTTACGTCTCTTTTACTCTAACTGCACTCCTCTCTTTCTCTCTCTATTTCCAGTCTTTAATTCTCTCTCGTAACTCCTCCCCCAGCCCACCACCACCACCACAGTAACTCCCTCTCCCCCATCTCTCCCTATCGTTGCCCCTGTTTAATGGAGGACTAGAATGCAAAGTGAAACAAGTACCAAGATCTTCCCTTTTACTCTAGCTTCATTTCAATGGCAAACGCATAAAGAAATCACAAAAGGATTTGTGCCCTTCGCCGTTTCCCCGATGGAATGCCTTCCGAAGTGGTATTTCCCCGTATCCACTATGCCTGTTAAGTGTATGCGAAAATGCCTCGTAAATATTGAATTATTTTATGTGAATTTTGATGTTCTGATTTTTGTGGTTTCAGTGATGGATGTGGGTCTTCGGTGCCCGTGGCTTTGATGGACATGCATGAAAGGAAGAAGGATGTCGATAGAATCAAAGGCAAATGTGACGCCCCGTTTCTAACCTCAACCGCAGAAACACGGGCTTTGGAGTTCGATTTGGTTCGATTTCACTGCAGATTCATTTTTCTAACGCCACTACACTGAATTTTTGGTTCAATTCTGGTTAGGCCCTCTCCCTCCCCCTCCCACTCGTATATAATTTCTCGCTTTATTTTCTAGCTATAGAATTATAATTTCTGCAAAATTCGTGTATATTTCTATTCTCTCTCTTTCTTGCTCCTCTACTTCTCTCCCTCCCTTCCTCCTCCTCCTCCTCCTCTATCTCTCTCTCTCCTCCCCGTCCGATAGATCCCACAGATCCTCAATTCTCATCGGTGAGCTACTCAATCCACATTGATTACCACATTCTAAATTATGCAATTCGCGTTGGAATTTGATTGGGCAATTTTGATTTTACTTTGTTGTTTCCTAATTCGATCCAATGCCATAGATCTTGCATTTTATAGCTTTTAATTTTGTGATTTAAACCGCAAAATCTACGTTTTCGTGTCTAATGTGTCATTAGTTGTGTTGCGGATGTCTGGACTTGATTACTTGAAGGGTTTGGTTAGTGTAGCTTAATTACACCTTAAATCTTACCTCTACCTGTCTCTCTCACCCCCTCTCTCTAATCTTCCTATTAACTCCTCTACCACCACCTCAAATTCTCTCGCTCGATGTAGTATTATTTTGGCTCTCTTTTTCTTCGTCTATGACTCCTTCCTGAATAGTTTTTATTCACTCGCATTTATAACAACAATTTCCCTGCGACTCGGATCAATTTTTCTTCAGCTTTTTGGTTAGTTTACCCTTGCTAATTTTGCTAGAGTTTTTTAGGGTTTTTGCTAGAATTTACTAGATTCTAAATTTGTTATTAAGTTAGAGTTTCTTTTGCGTAATATGCAGCCAATTCAATCAAGTGGCACTAGCACCCCCAATTTATGGGTTTGAAATCATTCTTCAATTACCAATGGAGTTCGTCTTTTCTATGTTCAATTGGACCTTTGTTTTCTAAACTTCTTCTCTTATGGTGGTTGGGTTTTTGTACACAGGATAGGATCATTATTCAATTGCAAGGCGATAGCCCTGATGCAAAAAGTCGAGTGATAACTATGGGTGCATTCTAGCAAATCTAAACTCAATCGAAGAAATGGGAAAACTAATCTAGCCATAATGGCAAAAAGTTAGTGGCATACATCCTTGTGCATTCGGGGTAGAATCATAGGATCATTGTTTTGAATTTTTGATTAGATTAGTTATCCCATTATGAGTCGAAGAGGGGGGATGTTGAAGAGTTTCGTAAATTTTGTGTGTGGGTGGGTTGGGGGTTGGGGTAAATCTTTGTGGATTCGGGCGGGGTGGGTTGGGAAGGATAAAAGTGTTTTGTTGATTTGGAAGTGGGTCATGATTCTTTGTAATTGGAGTATTTGATCTTATGTACACTTACTTTCTCCTCACTTTATTAGTGCTTATATATGAACTTCTTTTTGTATGAATTTGAACATAATAAAAGAGAGGCCTAATTGCTCTCTATTGCTTTGTTTTTAAGTCTATTTTTTAGCTATGTTGATTTTTAGTTTTTCAATCTGTTATTTATACGTCATTATAGATACTCGTATGTTTACAGACAAATGCAATTGGGTAATTATAGGTTAGGGTTTTATTCGCATTTTAATAACACCCACTTATACAATGTAGTTTTATAGGAAGTATTAAAGTGTTTTTCTCTCTTTAATTCACTTTTCTATGATGCAAAGTAATTTATATCTAAAATATTTCGTGTCCATGTCATATTAAATTGACCATTAACAAAATATTGTCATTTCGATTTAGTTACAAGTATAAACTGAATTTTTATTTCCAACAAAGCATTGGCAAGAATCAGTTAAATTATTGATTTTTTGCAGCTTAAATTTTGATCTCGCATATTGTCGTCAAATTTTTTTGTCATTTACGAGTAGTCAACATATATCAATTTTTTTGTACCATAATATATCATAATTTTTAGATGTGTTGATTAACATGACATTTAGAAATTGTTTCAATGCATCATTTTGTTTAAAAATTTAATCACAGCAGCAGTGCAGGTATTAGCTAGTAAACAATAAATGAAGAAAAGGAAAAATGAAAAGAAAAGAAGAGGAAAAGAAAACCTCCAAGGCAACCCTTTCACAATTCCCTTTGACGAAAGAAAGAAAAAAACTGCCAACTTTGTTATTAAGTCCTCCTGCATAAAGCAGTCACGCCTACACTTTAATGCGGTCTCTGTTTCTCTCGTAGATCCCGTATCCCTAATATACACATCCATCCACCCACCAAACTAGCCCAATCCACGTTCCACCTATTTATTACTCTCAACCCTTCCCTTTCAACCTCCCAACCCTTTTTCACACGCTCTCTCCCCTACTCCCCTCCCTCTCATGGCGGTCTCCATGACCCGAACTCACCCCCTGGCTCCGATCTTCCGCCCCGAATCCGGAGCCTGGTACCAAACCAGCATGGAGAAGCGGCAGCTCTTCCTAAGGAGCTACCAGTTCAGCAGGAAGCAGAGCTTAGGAGAGAGAATCAAGCGCTCTTTTCTTCGGGTCAAACGCGTTGTTTTTGCCCGGATCAGGGCAGCACGTAGGGTCCGGAAGGTGGTCTGGTCGGAGCTCCGGCAAGCCCTTTGTAACAAAAGAAAAGGGCTTGCAAGGGTTATGAATTGTTGTTGCTGTTGCAACGGCAGAAAGAAAAAGTATGAGTACTTCTATGTTTCTCCTTCGGCGACGTGCTTCTGCTAGCTTCTCAATTTCGGCCCGACTCGACTCGACTCGACTCCACCCGACCCAAGGATGGACTAACTCCAGTTTTAACTCTTAATTTCTCCTCCTCCCCAAGTAGCAGTAGTATTTTGTTTTTGTTTTTCCACCTTGCCTCTGTTTCTCACCTAACACATTATTCAGTTTAGTAGAATTATAATTTGTTTGACTACCTCAATTCGGGTCATTGTAAAAATTATGGCTACTTATTGTTATAAAGTTATTGCCTATTTATAAAAGTTCTTTTTTTTATTTGTTTTGATTATCTTGAGATGATTTATGTAATAAGTTCATGATTATTTATTTGTGCAAATTATGTGGCTAAACTGGGATTCGCTTTTCTCTGGTTCAATTCCCTTTACTGTCCTGTGAATGAAGATTTCTGCAGTATAAAAGAAGACAAAAAACACTAGTCTATTTTTTCTTGGGTCCAAGAAAAGGCTCTTTTGGGGGTTTTTATTTTTGGTCAGAGGGTTTCTTTGTTTGTCTCTGTGTGTGTGTTTTTTTTTTTTTTTTGTGTGGGTATTTAGTGCCATAGATGAATTCTGTAGCTAGCTTACTGTGTTCCTGTAGAACAGACGGTTTGTAAGGCAAACTTAGAGCTGAGCTGCCCAACTCGGTGATATTAATTGTTGGTTTAGTTTTTTCTCCAACTCCGATAATTTGAAAGATTGTTTAGTTTTCCCTTTGTACTTTTCTGATTTAAGAAAATAATTTCCTACATTGATCTTCTAAAAACGTTTTTCAGCTTAGGGAAAAGCTAAATCAAATTGATCAAGTGGAATATGAATTAATAACTTGGTAATGCAAATATTTTTAACCATATATTTCATTGTATGAAAAATATTTTTAACCATATAAAATACTTAGTTGGTTTGGTGTAATATTTTGGTAATGCAAATAAATTAGTTTGCACCATATATTTCATTGTATGAAAATATTTATATAAAAAACGTTCACTTGTATTTTATAAATATTTTTAACTAAACTTTGTATTATATTTTATACCTTATTTTGATGTGATAATTAACAAAAAGTTTACATAACTTTTAAGGTAATTTATAGTTACTGATAAAAGGAGAATTTTCAATATGTAATGGTAAGTAACCACAATATATAAGGAAAATAAAGCATCTCGAAGGCTTTCGAGTAATCTTATTCTCAACCTCATAGATTATATGCTAATTACAAAATACTACCTTCTTCTTTTCTCTAATAAATAGACTATTTGTTATCAGCTTCTGTTTATGTTTGTTTGTCCTAGGCGTGTGGATGAAATCATTGTTCATTAAACATTTTTTCTCTATGTTAAATTAACCGTTAGTATTTTGAACATCTTATTAGTCATCCTTTAGTACTTTGGCAAAAAATAATATAGGAGTACCCTTATTCTTTGAAAACTATTTTCAACAACTATATTTTTTGGGAAGCGGGCTCACCCATTGGGCCCCTATCTCAAGAGAAACCCAATAGGTTTAACCGGGCCAGGATGGGGGTGTTAAGGCACAAAATCATCTCACCACACAATTTCCTCAAACCGAGTAAATTGCTCCCCTAGATTCGAATGTGGGGGGTGGGGGAGGGTGGAGTATAAGATCGGTGACCAACACGCCACCGACCCCCTCGACATGAACTATATAATTAGAATGTTTATAAAGCGATCTATATTCTAAGTTAACTAATATTAAGTACTTTCTATTTCAACTTTGTTCAACCCAATTAAAACAAATCGAAATGATTGAAATGACCTTAACTCACCAAAAGATACGGTAAGGCAATTTTTTTCCCTCTCTTTAAAAAATATTCCTCTCCATCTCCTGCTCCTGCTCTCGAGAATATTTCCTCTCTTCGAATAAGATTTAACTCCATTGACGAAGCATGAGCAAAAAGTGAAGATTGGAGAATTGTTCAAGATATCTATGGACAACGAAATGGTAAGAACTTAATTTGGTTTTTATTTTTTGTGAAGGTATGGAAATTGTTAATCCACACTAAAATTAGGGGTTCATAAAAATTTATTATTTGTTGGTAGTGATTTTAGGGTTCGTTGAGATTCTTTTGAAATTGTCTAAAATTCCAACGTAAAGTATATTTTTCATGGAAAATAAATTGCAATGTAGTTGTGATTATCAAATTTGTGAAGAATTTCATGTTATGAGCTTGTATAATGTAAAAATTGCTTGAAAATGTAACAGTAGGGGTTGTTTATATAATGCTTTGTTGTGTGTTTATACAAGCCAAATTTGGGTTGCTCATTGTGTGTTTTTTAATTTGTTATAATGATAAAAGTACAAGGACTATTGTATGTCACTTTAAAGAGAATACCCTATATGTGCAATTTAACTGGAATAGATATCAATGATTGACCTGTTTAGGGATATAAAAAGTGCTGCTACAAAGAAGGATATGAGGTTCCCTAAGTTTCCTAAGTTTTTACGGCATCCTCCTTGAAGAAAAAAATCAAAATTGGCTTTTTATGAGGATGGTGATTGGGATGAGTTGACAAAGGTTTGAAAGAAGATGTAAAAAAATATGTCGATTTGGGTATATAATGCGAGTATATATACCTTGAACTTTCACTAGTATTGTACAACAATGGAGGATACAATGCATTATGTACCCAAACCGAGCATTTGCAAGCCTTAAACACGCATTAATGTGAAGCATAATCGAAGAAAACGACCAAAGCCGAAGAGTCCCAAAATCGGGCAGCCGGCACGGGTCGTACCAGCTGACACGGGCACCCGTGCAGCCAACATGGGTTGTGTCGGCCGACACGGGCAGCCCATGTTGGCTGCTTCCCTGGCGACTTTTCACCTTTTTGTCCGACACGCCCGTTTCGATGTACTTGACCCGTGCTCTCCGTCCTTGACCCGTGCTCTCCGTCCTTGCCCTATAACGCAATTGTTCCGAGCCCAAAGTACCCATTAGGCTTAACATACCCAAAAATCTCCCACTTGGAGATTAATGGCTCACCTCCTTTGTTGCATCCTTCTAGTTCACCGTAACTCGGCCTCTTCAACACCGAAGCTTTGCACCGCCTCAATGTTTTGGCACATTTTCCTTGGATTAGCTCCTTTTCGGATTCCCACTATACAAGCGATGAATCCCATCGCCACCCAACGTGAACGCCCACTCGGATTGATCAACCTCTTGAATACATTCACCATGCAAAACTGGTTCACCTGGCGTTAGTCATCAAAACATAATGAAGATAGAATTTATATCTCCGAGCTTTACCTTCCATTGACAATGCCACCTTCTTTATTACACCCAATTCTTGCACTTTCCCTTGTGGAGCACCCGATGACCTGTTTGTATACCCAACAAACTTTTCGTCATCATTTTCAACTCATATTATAGCATAACCCCTTTCAAGTCTTCTACCCCGAAGACTCATATCGGAACCATTAATTCCGGCATTTGTAGCTAAGTCACTACACCGGTCGGTAGAGTATAAAGAGCAAGATTTTACACACTTAGCCACAACTAATGCCCCCTTAACGATTTTCTAGCCACCATTGCAAAATTTTATTAGATATCTCGACTCATCCAATTGACCAATCGTAATCAAATTCTTTGCCAATCCCGAGGTAAACCTAACTCCTTTCAAAGTCCAAAACTCCCCACTTGAGGTTTTAATCTGTCCATCCCCCTTGCCTAGTCTCGTCCAAACTCTTCCCATTTGCATCAAACACTTTACCAAAGTTTCCCTCAACAAAATTATGAAACAAGTTTATACTAGACACGTAATGAAATGAAGCCCCGAAACTACTACCGAAGACTCAATAGGATTTCCTACATTTACCACAAGTGCATCACCTACATCTTCCATAGAATTTATAGAATTTCGGTCATTAAAATTTTTTAGACAATTTTTCTTAAATGTCCCTTATCACCACAATCTTAACAAACAACCTCCCCAAGTTTTGAGACCGTCCCCTTGTATTGGACTTTTACCGACCCTTTGTTTCTCTCTCCTCCTCACATGAAATGCATTCCCGATGACTCAACAGATATCTGTCTTGTAAATACTCTCACTCAAGATAACATCCCGATTTCATCATACATCAATGCATTAGACCCCTAGCACTACTAACCGCGAGACACTATGGTATTTCATGACTCGGGTAACGAAGACAACAAGATTAAAACCTTAACCTCATCCTCAAAATTTATTTTCACTCGAAGCAAGATTAGAGATGATCATATTAAACTCACTAATATGATCCACTACACTAGTGCTATCATCCTTTTTAAATCAAACAACCGACGCATAAGATATACCTCATTCATCGCCGAAGGTTTCTCATACAAGTTTGACAATGCCTCCAACAACCCCTTCATCGTTATTTGTTCCATCATGTTGAACACCACATTCCGCGCCAATTTCAATCTCACCATCCCAAGAGCTTGCTGATCCAAGCAACTCCCAATTCTTTTGCTCTATATCAGCGGGCTTCTCTTCGAAGGGGTTGAAATAACTCCTTTTGGTACGCAAGTCCTCGACTTGCATTTTCCGTAATGTAAAGTTCTTGCTATCGAACCTCCGAATTTTCACTTTTTGCCATGCTTGATGAACTCTCAATCTAACCTCGCTCCGATACCAATTGTTAGGATCGAAGCTCACTTAAAAATAAAACTTGAACAAAAGAAAGGAAAAAAGGAACACAAGATTTTTTAACGTGGAAAAACCCAAATTGAAAAAAAAATCATGAACCGATGCACTAGACTTCGTGTCGTTTACAAGGATTTTCACTCAAGCTAATCTTAGCTTATACACCTTGAACTCTCACTACTCCTGTACAACAATGGAGAATACACTGCATTATATAGCCAAATCGAGTATTTACAAGCCTTAAACATGCATTAACACGAAGCATAATTGAAAAAAAACGGCCAAAACCGAAGAGCCTCGAAATTAGGCAGCCGGCACGGGTCATGCCAGCTGACATGAGCACGTCGTGCAGCCAACACGGGCTATGTTAGTCGACACGGGCAGCCCGTGTTGGCTGCCGCCTGTGCGACTCTTCGCCTTTTCATCCGGTACGCCCGTTTTTTATGTACTTGACTAGTGCTCATCGTTCCTTGTCTCGTAATGCGATGTTTCCGAGCCCAAAGCACCCATTAGGCTCCACATATCTAACAATATTGCTCAAGAATAATTGAAGATCACTCAGATTGAGGGAAAAAGTGTAAGGTTTAAGGCGTGAAGATCACTTTCTTTAAAGTATTATTTGTCGGTCTCACTAATATTGCTTGTCGATTCGACAAAGATACCCTAGGATACAAGAAACATTATATGTTATTTGAAAAGCAAATTTAAAGAACACCTTTTAGGTTTCATAGAAGAAGAACTCCGTAATTTTTCAAAGAAAAGAGAAAGAGAGAGCGAATAACTAATTTCTGCACTTAGAAAAATTGTTATATATCCCTTAATTAATTAATTAACCAATTAGATATATTCTTTAATAACCACATTTACGTAATATTTAACATTTGGAAATTATTTTAGCCCATTTGAACAAGAAAACCGAAGGCAAAACAACAACTAGAGTAAGCAGCAGGGATTTTAATATACAAATTTCATACTATCGGAAAAGAGTCTCTTTGTGATTACGACGTACATTGAAGAGACTTTATATCGCCTAGTGTCTGGGAAGAATTGTTTGTTTAGTGGTCTTATGTTTTAGATCTCTCTAGTTTTGTTTTGGTTATTGCTAAAATAATGTATTATGATTTTAAATTTGTCTTTTTTAACTTATAATAATAAAAAAATTAAAAATTATTTTATGTTATAAATTAATGTATATTTTGATAAATTATTGGTCAAAAAGTGTAAACTTTGACCAGAAAATTAAAAGTATTTTTTGGGTGACAGATGGGGTAGTAATTTTATAGATGAAGTCAAACTAGTAAGGAGAGTTCCCGTGCGGAAGTTTGCTTTCACTTTACTAGACTTATTAAGCCTCCCATTTCAAAAGGTTTGTGGAAAGAGTTCAGGTAGGTAGCGAAAGTATATAGCATGGTGAATCCAAGTGGACTTTCAACTGCACTAATCACGTTTTTCAGCACTTTTTATTCAATTTTTTATTATTTTTATTTCTAATATTTTCTCCGTCTTATTATTCATTATCAAAAATTTTCAATTTTCTAGTCTCATTTTATTATCAAAATATAATTTTTAAAATTTTTAGGAGTAAATTAATATATCACCTACTAATAAAAAGGGAAGAAATAAATTTTAATTTTAATTTTTCTCTTTTCCAATACTTGTTAATATTTAAATTTTATTTTACCGCCATTCCCCATATGACAATGAATATGGAATTGAGGGAATAATATTGTTATGACGATGTTGGCGATGAGGGCGGCTAAGAGCATGAAGAATTTCATTTTCGTGGATTTGACCGTATGCTTAATTAATGAAAGTTAGAAATATCGACACGAATGTTAGTCCAAATTTGTGACTCACCTATTGTTGGTTGTGTGAAGAGAGAGTATTAGAGAAGTAGGTATCCCCGGATGTTTGGCTATATATGCTGAATTATGTATCTACTTGACTAATAAGATGCTGACATGTAAAAATAATTAAGAATTCGTCTTCATTTTTTTAAGGGTAATTGGATTAAAATAAAATATACATTAGAAGATCTGAACGATTATTTTATATATCATATTATAAAACGTAGAATTCGTAAATCGTACTTTAGAGTTATTTATTTTTTCTAAATCATACTATTTATTTTCCGAATATCTTTAAATATAATAACAAGGGGCATAACCCTAGTTGTTTAAAAGATTCATTCTAATCTATCAATAACTCTCAGTGATTAAAATAGTTTCGAATGTATTTATAAGTATCAATTGCTATTGCAAAATCTACACATAAAAGTTATAGAAACCAAACATATAATTAAAACATTCATTCTAATTCATCAATAACTCTCAGTAATTAAATAGCTTAATTAGCATATATTATTCTTTAAACAGAGAAAAAAGGACAAACAATTACACTAGGAGAGGGGACAAGAAAAAGAAAGAATGGAGAAATAGCAAAAAATGGTCAAAAAAAGGAAGAAAATCGAAAACAAAAGGTGAGAAGGAGACTTATATATATCGACGATTACATGGATTTATTTTACACAAATTTATAAATTATGAATTGGCTATTTTTTTGGGGAGGGACTGACAATCAGTTGCGGACAAAAATTTCAGAAATGGAGTTGAAATAAACTAAATAATAAACGGGAAAGGGAAATAAAAGGGAGTTGAAAAGTTAAATTTTGAAAAAAAAAAAACAAGATATCATTAGGAAAAAAAAGAAGACAAAATGTCATTAGCAAAACTCAAACTCCAACCTCATGTCTACATTTTGTGACACTTACCAACTCATCTAACAACTTTTATTTATAATCATTTTTAATATATAAAAATTTTATTTATTTTTAAAAAGAAAATCAATTAATCCAACTAACCCAGGTTAGGTCCGCCACTAAGGGCAATGGCCCCATGGCTCCAACATAGCTTCGCTTCTGATAATGACGAATTCAGAAAAACTGAAGCACTTATAATTCTAGATTGAACTCATCTTGGTTAACCTTGTGTTACTTTACCTTATTATAAAATTTTATGCTTCTTTTGTGCAAGACAACAATTGGTTCTATTTTAAATAGATGATAGTAATATCCCAGCCTAAATTTGGATAAGTTTTACGTACTCTATTTGCCCCCATTCCCTTTTTCCACGTCATATGTTTTGCTTATTTGATAACTTTTAAATAGGCATAACTTAGACCTTGTTTGAAAAACTAAGTTGTTTAAATAACGGATAATTATTTGTGTAGTAGATAGTTGTAAACGATAACTGTTAATATAAATAATTTTTCATATGTAAATTAACGAAGAGATACTTTTAAAGAAAATATAAAATGCTACTTTTAAATGTGAAAAGCTAATAGCAAGGCCTTTTTCAACAACGAGACTTTGGAATAACATTCATCGGTTTGACCAATTAAAACTCTAATCAACCAAATGTTAGCGTTTTGTAAAATAGTATTTCAACTAGTGTTTGTAATAATTTATGGGGTTCCATGTAAGGATTTTGAAATGTTAAAAATATTAGTTTTTCACATTTCAAAATAAAGTTTCATATTTTTTTTCAAAAATATCCTTTCACTAATTATACAACAAATAATCTATATCCTTTACGCCAATGATAAGGACCTTATTTGCATTAGATTTCATGCGATGTTGCTCGTTAGGCACGTAAACTATGTATTTTATATGTCCTCTCGGCACTTGTTTTTTACTCGTAAATAATATAACTTTAGGATTTTTCCTTGTATTTTATTTACATTTGATAGGAAATAAGCTAAACCCATCAACTTGTAGAAAATAAAGCAAAGGCGATGACTCGATAAATCAGCCTTCAAAGATCCACCCTTATCTTGCCGTAGCTATGTTGGAACATTCACACGTCCAAGTGAACTTTCCGCAAGAGTTTCAAAATTTAAAAATAAAGTTTCGAAGCATCACGAGTCAAGGTTCAAGCATTCGTGGCATTTTGGGACCAAAACTAACCTCTTGAAGACCCTATACAACAATCACAAGCTGCCAAAATCACCACGAACTAGACTCGATGTTGCCCAACAAATGCCAAAGTGAAAAGGGACCGAGAAAAGGACCCACGACCTAACCCACGACCTATGGTGGGTCCCATGGTCTCACTCAAAGCGTGTGGTGTAGACCATGGTAGCCCTTTTTCCCGATCTGTCTCCTTTTTTTGTCAAGAAAGCAACATAAGCAAGTCCGTGTCACTTGACATGGTCGTGTCACTACCTATGTCATTTTGACACGGATGTGTTACCGCCCACCGGGTTAGGGTTGCAGATCACTTTTTGGGTGCTTTGCTACTTTTAAGGCAATTTTGGTAGAGATTTAGTAAGAGACTTGTTGAGAGAGATCTTGCTTATCATTTTAGATTTTAATCTAAGGTTATATTTTGCAAAAATAAAGTTCCATTAAGGAGTAATTAGGTTAGATTAGTGTAGATTTGGTTTGAGGACTGTGGCCATGGAGCTTTGATTTTTATTATTGATTTATATTTAGTTGTTTGATTTATGCAATTTACTTTCGTTTTTCTTTCTCATGTTCATGCTCATTTTCCATGTCGTTAGTTTAGGCTTTGGTCTAGATTTTGTGATTTTTAATGAGTAGTTTTGTTGGCTTTGGTTTTTATTAGCTTTTTGATGGCTAATTAGTCATGTATTAGGCTTAGCTACGCTCAAATTATGCTTGTAAAATTGAGTTTTCAATCATACCTACCAAGTGTTGATGAAATGCTTGAAAGAACCTTTCATATATATTTTTAGGCGATTGACTTATGCCAAAAGGTGAAGTTAATTTGCTAATGTATAAGGAAGCTTAGTAGTCATGAGTTTGGTCTGAAAATAGCCCGGACCCATGCTAGGTCCGAGGGTTTCTAACCTTGTGGTATATTTGGGCTACCCCATGAAAATAAGTGGTTAAAAAAGTTAGACTAGCTCATAACCCATAAAAGTGGCTTGGATTAGCTTTCTTGATGTAGTCGACCATCTCTATTTTCTAACTTAAGTTGGGTAGGTTAGGACCTTCTTGTATATTTAGCTCATTAATTGACAAAATTCTAACCGAACCTCTTTTGCAGTTTTCTTTTAGTTTAGTTTGATTATTTTGAACCCCATATTTGATTTGGCCTAACTTGAACCTGGTTAAATTAGGCTCCGACACTTAAAACCCTTATCCCCATGGTTTGACACCCTGGGTACTCACTTGAGGTTCTTTTATTTGTGAGCCCTAGAAACTAGGCTGTTAGTTCAAATATGGGGTTTTCAATATTGGAGCTTGTTTGAATATTCGAGACTAAGCCTTTGTTTTAAATATATAAAAATGACAAAAAAATTTGAAAAACAAATCATCCAAATTGCAATTTTCCATTTCATTCAATTTAAGCAAGAGCCTTTTGAAGATGTTAGTCGAGATTGAATGACTATCGTTCTCAATATGTTCCTTTCACATGTCAAAAATGTTTGCAATGTCGTGCTTCAGTGGTATAACTCTTGAGACTCTAGCCACCCTTGAGTCCTTAAGTTATGATAATCTATTGCATTGAATGCTAATGTAATGTGGGGATTTTTTGAGTCTTTGGCTCGTTTTCAATGGCAAACAAAGCATGCTAGTGAGGTTTCTTGATATTGTTTCCCTTCCCCTTTTGATTTACATGCTCAGTCTCCATGTATCGATTATTTTGAGAATGCATATCATCATCAATCCTCGTATGATCTTGTTATCATGACATGAATTAATGCCTATATTATATCTCCCATGATTGTTATGCCAAAGTTGAATGGATGATTGAGAAAATGAATGAGCATTGTGTGGATTTTGATAGTAAAGTGTTGGAAATAAATGAACGACATACACAAATTTTGAATAGAAATGGGTGTATGATCTATTGCACGAAACTAACCTTAGTCTACCTTTTCCTAGATTTGAGGTTAGTTTGTGCATTGATTGTGAATAATATATTTTTTTCTTAAATCCGGACTAGAGGAAGAGTCTGACCTTCCCTTAATTTTCACACCATTAATTGCTCGGGATAATCACTACCATGGGCGAAAGAGTTTGGATTGCTAGAGCGAGATTTTGAAGAGGCTCCTTTAAAGGAGCCATGTGTTGATGATTATATTGAGGCTACTATTCCTAGCCTTATGCTTGTTGATCTCCCCTATCCTAAGGCATTTAAGCATGTCCCCATCTCATCCCCTTTACCTCCTTCCATCACCTCCTATGCTTGCATTTATGATTCTTTAGGTGACCTTAGAGGGTATAATCCATTCATTGATCCATATGTGTACACCTAAACGACATGCTTAGGAAATTCATACTGATTCATGCATTTCACCCTTTAATAAAATTTTCTAGGGCATTTGATAAACGTGAGAGGACACTCATTTTGTTTGCTACATCTTTACTAGTGTTCTCTTACATACATCATTATGAGATATATGCACCAGCACACAACAAGCTCCTAAGCGCTTTGGCAACGTTTGAGTTAGAGGCTTGTGTCTTGAGACAAGGAGCGACTTATGTTCCTCGAGCATTCCAAGCACATCTTAGAGAGGTCTAGTTCGAGTACAATCACTACCTCACTTGGTATAATCTTTCTTTCCCTCTTCTTTTTCTTTCCTTTTTTTCTCCTTAATTGTGGATATTTAGGATTATGAATTTTGCTGGTGATCGGTTTGAGGATGAAATTTGGGATATTGTTGAGCCTTGATGGCCAAGATCACGTTTTTCATTTTTTTATATATTATGTGTTTTTAATTGTTGGTGGTTTGGTTTTGTATTTATATGTGTGTTTTTTTGTTAGGGTTATTTCCTTTTGTGTTGTGTTATTAACATAATGACTCCTTGGCTCCCAACAAGAACATTATGGTTAGTTTGTACTATGAGGGTGGAGAAGTCATATACCCATATTCATGTTTTTTGTGAAATTTTCATTTTTTGTATAGTTTTTCTTAATTTTATGGAATGTTGTGCCATTTTGATCGGTTTTAATATGTAGTAGCTTGGTTGTGAGCTTGTATATAGGTAATATGTGCATGATTGAACACTTGGCTTATGATGCGATTTTTAATTTTTCACAAGGACTCATATGTGCAATTTTGCATCTATCTTATTCACCAAACCACTACTTTGGGGGCTTAGGTTGCTAGGTTGGCATGAGAATCTTTTGTTGACTTAGTGACTTCATAATGCTCATTAAAAAGAGTGATTGTGGAAAAATTCAAAAAAAAAAAAAAAAAAGAAAGAAAGTGAGTAAAACTGGCAAAGTTGTTTATAACCACTATCTACATCCAAATCTTTAATTGGCTTTGAGTATGTGGTTGCTCTCCCTTGATTTTTAACAACTCTATTTGAGTTTTAATAAGTGACATGCAGAAGTTAACAAATAAAATCCCTAAAAGAGAAGATGAACTAATTGTATGATTGCTTTGTGTTTCTCTAGAGTACTTAAAGATGTCAAAAATCAAAGAGCTACCCAGCCAGGCAAAGGGACACATGGAGTCATGTGTGTGTATGTGTATTAAAAATTGAAAATCCAAAAAGAAAGTTGAGCATGAAAGTCATCCAAGTAAGTAGAGGGGAACTATGTTTGCTTTAGCAATTTAATTTTCGAGGTTTGATTACACTTTGCACATGAGCACCAAGGTGTACATATCATTTCATGGTGTTGTGTGGGTGAAAAATAAGAACAGGGGATGGAATACCGTATACAAATGCTATACCAAATTGCTTTGTGAAAGAATCAAACCTATCTTGCATTATCTAGTAGATTAGTCATAGGGAGCTTTTATCAGCAAAAGGTCTATTCTACACAAGATCATCATTGTGAGGATTTGGTCAAACTATATAACAGAAAGGGCACATCCCTAAGTGTGTAATGAAGATTGATTTGAAGAAAGCCTATGACATAATGAGATGGAATTTTCTAACTCTACTACATTGTTATGGATTTCTTGCCTGCATGGTTCAATGGATTATTATGACTTGCATGCATATCTACTGCTAGTTTCTCTATAAAGCTCAATGTGCAACCTTTGGATATTTTCACAATAAAAGAGGATTGAGATAAGGGGATCCCATTTACGCTTTCTTATTTATCCTGAAGTATGAATATCTCAATAGAGCAATCAAAGTTGCCATAATATAATCAAGCATCAACTCCACCCTAGATTCAAAGGGTTACAACTGTGTATGAGCTTTGTAGATGACCTATCGTTATTCTGCAAAGTTGAACCTACTAGAACTCAGTATTTAATGTGTGCTTTTAAACACTTCTGAGGCTGCTCAGGACTTGAAGAAAATCTAGACTAATATCAACCGGTTTGCATTGGATAACACAAGAAGTGGAAATTGAGCTATAGCATTATACTAGATTTCAAAAATGTACTTTGCCTGTTAAGTATCTAGGGGTTGTAGTAAAGCAAAAGTTGGGGAAAATGGATTGTCAAATACTTGTGAATTGAACAACAACAAAAGTTTGTGCTTGCATGCTAGGAAACTTATTTATGTAGGGAAAATCCAACTCATCAACATTGTTCTGCTACGCATGAGTATATATTGGTGTCAAATATTTATTCTGCCTTTTGCTGTAATTCAAAAGGTTGAACAAGTTTGTAGATAATTTTTTAAGGGTCAAAGGATGTAAAGAAAACTGCCCTTATATCTTGGAAATCACTTTGCTTACCAAAAAAGGAGACATGGGGATCAAACAGAGAAATGTTGCTCTTTTAATCAAGAATATCTGACACATTGTGTACAAGACTGACAGTTTGTGAATCAAATGGATACACCAATATTACATAAAGGGAGGAAATATATGGCAATGTACAATATCAACTAAAGGATAGCTGATATTAGAGGAAGTTGCTAAAAGTTAGAGACATCATGCTTCAAGGCTTCAACACAGACATTGGATTTTGAAATGGTACAACTACTGGCAAATACAAAACTAAATTAGGGTGTGAATGGTTAAGATGCAGACGTGAGATAGTCTAAGGAATAAACTGACTTGGCACACGTACAAAATTCCTAAATGTGCATTTATATTATGGTTGGTCATGCATCAATGACTCCTAACCAGTGGCAAATGAAGGAATTTTGGTATATGATGTGAACAAACATGTGTTCTATGCTCTACTACTGATGAATCACATAGTCACCTATTTTTTGAGTGTAGGTATATTCAGCTGGCATACACTCAGACTCTACTACAGATGATGCATAGACATTTTTAGGACACAACATGGGAGAATGGCAAAGGTCCCTATTACAATATAAGGGTACTAAGAGGCAAGCAAATACAGTATATATGGTTGTCAATGTGATTATATACTTCTGTTGGCAACAGAGGACTAGAAGGATTTTCACATAGCATAATAGGGATGCGTTCACACTCAGTATTGATTGTGGTAGGACAATCCAAAACAAGATGAGAGGAGTGACACAATAATGTAGGCTTGTCCATCAGGGTATTCCCTGATTAAAAGCTTGTAAATATTTTCCATTTAAGTACGAAATACATACATACCAACCTTCTACCAAAAATAAAAATTCCAAGAGAGGCACATATAAGGGTCTAACTTTGTTGCGTATTTTTATTGCACCGAGCTTTATAATCTTCACTTGTGAAGTTAGTAAACAAATTTATTAAATTGATCCTACGTTAGACGCTTTACCATAATGAAGAATCTTATTTCCCTTTTTTATATTTTATTTAAAATTAAAGTTAAAATTAATAAATATAGAATAAATATTATTAAGAAATAGAGGTCCCAAAGTTGGTAGAATCACCCTAGAGAGGGGATAAAAGGGTGAATTCTTGACTTCGATGTCCTTGACATTGCTGATATTATACTACCAAAAAAAAAAAAAAAAAAAGTCAAGTAAGACTCTCATCAGTGATTACATGACTGATCATATGCGAAGTACGAGGTAGTATGATGATATATTAAGTTAAGTATGGTTCATGCAAATTATATTTGACACTTAGCACTCATTAAAGTAAGACTTAGCAGACTCGCCTCAAGGAGATGTAGTGAACCATGCATATATGTCAAAGCAATATAAAAGATATATATCATCTACAATTACTCAGACAATTTCCACAAATACAAATTCTATATAATTATATATTTGAAGCAGTTGTTGAAAAAAAAATCCATTGTTGGGGAGGAGAGTAATTCATTTGTCCCCAAGTAAAAGAAAAGATAGACAACTTTTCTTTTATTATCCCGATTTATAGTTGAAAAACCATATCTTAAAAAGATAATGACTACTTGTCTCGCTAGTAAAATAAAACTTTCCTTTTTAGGGAGGCACTCTTAGCTACGTCACAGTTAATAAGTATGCTTATTGAATAAGTTTTAATTAAAACGGGTAATCTTTGAAAAGTTCCCCAAGTAATATGTGATGAAAACAAAGTATATTAAAAATATTTATGATAATTTATGAGAATAGTTGTCGATCCATAAAATTGTTTCGCTGATGGCCCGTTGTCAATGGATTGGCCTGAAATAGTTGATATTATCCCTTAAGCACTTAAACGTCTTGTTCAAGAGGGCCAATATATCAAAACTACATCAACCATTAGCAAATAATATCAGATATTTAATGCAAAAATTGTAGTTTAAGATCCATTATGCAGACGTCGTATTTTGTTCTTATATACATCTGTTATTTACACAAAAAGCACCTAAAACTGAATACACTTCCGTAACTTGGTTCGAGGACACGAGTTTTGTTTAATATATTGTGTTGGGTGTTTCTTCCGTATTAATTGAAAGGACAACATTGGAGAAATAAAATTAAGAAAGGGCAAGGATTCTATTTTTTTTTTTTTTTTTGGGATCAAGAAAGGGGAGGATTTTTGAGATGCCTACAGGTTACAAAAATAAACCCAAGAAAAAACCAATTTTTTCAATACGACAGTTGCCTATGACATAGGAGATTTGTGTAGTCTTGTTTTGACAAATTTACTGTAGCAACTCTGCAAATTGATGTTAGAGAAATACGACAATTTATGCAAGCTCGATATTTTTGTTTGGGGAGGGGAGGGGTAAAGAGAGCTCAGCAGATATTCTATTGATTTCATCGATGGAAGTTTTTTTAGAGGATAAATATTAGAATATATCTTTTCATGAGAAATTTTCCTAAATTATCATATATTAAAACAGTCAAAATGGAGAGGACGAAATATGTCCAAACAATTAGATTAGTAACTGTATGACCAAAATGTGCTAACAAGTATATAGCGCAATTGACTTGTCTAATAATGTACACAATCCTAAAGTAAACTTGTTCATAAGGAGGATGGTGTCTTTGATGATGAAATCGACTTGCCATGGTTTTGGATAAGGTTTACTTTAGATCCGATAGTTTTTGGGTATGATTTTTGGTCAACTTTCGATCGGGTCGAAATCGGATTGGGTTAATTTTGGATCAAGCCAAAATCCGATCAAGTCAAATTTCAATTCCTTTCGGGTTGGTTACATAACTTAGAATTTTCAATGAGCTCAATTTATGTGTAGCTTTGCTGAAATCTTGGTACAGCCACAATCTTTGTCTACTGTGGTTGTCTTTTTGTAGCTTTGTTGAATCCCTAGTACACGCGATGAGCCGTGGGGATACTTACTATGTCGGATTGGGTTAATTTTGTAGCTTTGTTGAATCCCCAAAATAAGTCTATTAATATAATGAACCATGTAAAAGTAGTTGTATTATGTTTTGCTTTGATTTTCGGATACTTACTGTACCCATGGATCATTTATCCAATATAACTCAGACTTGAAAACTCAAGTGATAATGACTCATTTAAACAGCCTATTCAAACTCGTTAATACAAACAGTTAACACTTGTTTTTCAAATAGATTTTACATATACTTCATGCATTTAGTTATGCAATTATTTTCAACATGCTTAAAATTAATTTAATTTTCATTAGAAGAGCTAAATGCATTTACCTAAAATGTACTCCATCTATTTTAAAATATGCGACACTTTAACTAACTCTTTTCGTTTCACTGACATGTGTCACTTTATAATTCTAAGGACATATTAATTATTAGTTTAATAATTTTATCCTTATTACTTTTTTTTATTTTTTACTAATTTTTTTAAATTTTTAATAAAATTTTAAGATAACTTGATCTTTTAATATAAATTTTATCATAAATTTTATATTTTTTTATATTCTTTTATAATATTAAAATGACAAATAAATATTACCATGGCTAAGGAGGCAAAGTCTGGCCAGAGCATTGTGCGGTACAATATGGAGTAGGGTGACAGGGACAAAAAAGAAGCAGAAGTCTCGTTTTCAGGAAGTGATCCACATTTCGAGGAAATAAATTTATCGCTTAATTGGTGTTGACTGGTATAGGTAAGGTCGGACTCTCGGAGAAAGCAATTTCTTGAGGTAATATTGCTACAAACATTCATGTACATAGAGCTTTGAGTTCTTCTGACAAAATAAAAATAAAAATAAAAATAAAAAAATAAATTGAGATATGATAGGTATATCCTTTTACAATTTTGTTTATTATAATTGTCGCCTTAGGACAATAGATAAAAATTATTTATATCAATTTAAATAAAATCTCATTTTAATAAATTTATTAATATATTTTCTTTTCAAATAAGATATTTTTATCTTCCAATTAAATTCTATTATCTAATTTTTTTAAATTATTTATTTTTTTAATAAAAATTTACCTAATTATAAATTCTACCATTTTATTTTATCATAATTCATTCACATCACCTCGTGACTGGTGCCCCTTTTTTGAGATTACCCTTCATTTATTGATGACCTACTTCCATTAACATAATAGGGTGCCACTTTCTTGTCCTCCCATTCTTTTTTCTTTTTTAAAATTTGTATGTGTTTTACCACTTTCATTCATTAGAATTTACATGAAAGTTGTCCCAGAGTAAGCTTGTAATCAGCCATGGAATTAGTTTTCCCTTCCCAGGAATGACAAATTTTGCAGTTCTGTTCAAGTATCATTCGTAACTACTTTTTCTCTTCTGCAACATTCAACTGTAGAAAATAATAGGATTTTTTTTCTTAAAAAAAAAACTATAGAATTCAGGGATACTTAGCTCAGGTGGGAGTTCCAGATTTCCCAATCATGATCAACGTGATTTTGAGCCCAGAAGAAGGATGTTTGAGAAAGCCAAAGCAGCACGAGGATAATTGTTGTCCTTGAGGACATTAGCATCTATGTAAAAGTCTCCATGAACAATTTCTATAAAGTGGCGTCAGTCACGAGGTGAGCTGAACGAATTCTGATGAAAAGAATGATAGAATTTATAATTAGGTAAATTTTTATTAAAAATGAAATAATAATTTGGAAAGAATTAAATAATGTAATTTAACATGGAGATTAAAAATATGTTACTTAAAAGGAAGCATATTAATAATTTTATTAAAATAATATTTCATTCAAATGGATATAAATAACTCTTATCCATCTATCTTACGATGACGGTTAACAAAACTGTTAAAATATCTCTTGATAGTTTTTTAAACTTTACTCCTTTAATAATAAAAAATTAATTTTGCTAACCGTCGCCCTAAGAGCGATAAATAAGAGTTATTGATATTCATTTGAAATGGAATGTTATCTTAAGATAATTATTAATATATTTCTTTTTTAAATAATTTTTTTATCATCCTATTAAATCCCATTATCTAATTCTTTTTCAATAGAAATTTACCTAACTGAAAATTCTACCATTTTTTATCAGAATTTATTTACCCGTGATTAAAATTTCTACTACTTTTTTTGGATCAAAAAAATTCTACTATTTTTTTTATCAGATTAGGCGCCACTATTAATTCATTGACCCGTGATTGTTAAAAATTCTACTTTTTTTGGATCAAAAAATTCTACTATTTTTTTGGATCAAAAAAATTCTACTATTTTTTTATCAGATTAGGCGCCACTATTAATTCATTGACCCGTGATTGTTAAAAATTCTACTATTTTTTGGATAAAAAAATTCTACTATTTTTTATCAGATTAGGCGCCACCATTTTTTATCAGAATTCATTGACCGTAATTAAAATTTCTGCCATTTTTTATCAGATTAGGGACCCCTTTCTTTAGGTCAGCCTCCACTTTTCTTCAGCTCCCTTTTTTTTCTTTTTAAAAATTTTTATATGGCCCACTTTCATTCATTAGCATAATTTGGCGGCATTTCTACTCCCTCCAAAATTTTTTATGACCTAGAAATTGGCGCATCCAAAGTTTGGCATAAATTTGTTTAAGGCAATTAAGGCCACTTCATCATCTAACTTCATCTTACATACATGATCATCAGTTAACAGGCATGATGAACATTGATTTGAATGAATTCGAAATAAGGATGAGTCTTTCATGATCAAACCTTCGACAGTGAAGAAGCCCATCTATTTTACAAAACTTATGCAGAATGACGTGGTTTATAATTGTTAAAGATCTATCAAAGAAAAAAAAAAACAAGATAGTAATGCGTGATTTCTCTTACAGTAGAGCAAGGAGAAAGCCAATCAAACTAGGTGACGCTTCCAAAGATCAAAGAAATATGGAATCCTCTAGGTGTGAGTGCAATGCCCATATGCGTATCACATTAAGGAGATCATTTGAAATATTTTCCGATGACATGTGATGAAATTTGTCAAAGAGCACAATCATCCACTTCTTTCGCTGAATAAAATGCACTTTTTTCCATCTAATAGAATCATCACCCCTGAGGACGAATTTGTTTTTTTTTTTTTTGTTATATAAGGAAGTCGGACTCTCAATCAAACAAATAATTTGAGTTATGGAGTTTAAAAAAAAAATTGAACGTGGTGGTCTTCCATTCATTGAAAAGGATATCCACAATTTATTTACAAATGTAAAGAAAATGATTGGAGTTGATGATGCCAAGGACTTGATTGGGTGTATGAAATTAGCAAAAGAAGATAATTTCAGGTTCCAGTATGCATATACCATTGACAAAGAAATGAGGCTTAAACACTTGTTTTGGTGTCCTCATTAGAGTTTTGATTGGTACAACAAATATGGCGATGTTGTTGTCTTTGAAACCTCTTACAAAGTTAATGCATATGATATGCCTTTGTGCATTATTCGTTGGTATCGACAACCATAGAAATACAATTTTATTTGGATTTGCATTGTTACGTAATGAAACCACTTCGACTTTTATGCGGTTGATGAAGGTACTTTTTAATTTTTATTTCATTGACACATACATGATACATATATAAAATATTCGCTCTTTTTCATAAAAAAAAACCTTATTAGCTCTTATTATAATGTTGTGCTACCATTTAAACTTAGACTTTTGTTCAGATATTAGGGAGGCCTTCTAAGACAATTATAACAAATCAAGATCCATGAATGTCCGAAACAATTGCAAGTGAAATGCCTTCTACAAAACATAACTTTTATATATGGCATATCACCACTAAGTTCGGTTGTTGGTTCACGGCTCTTCTTCATAATGAGTATCAAAATTGGTGCAGTGACTTTTACACATTATATAAGATGAACTCTCCTGTATAATTTGAGTATAATTGGCCTCTAACCCTTATGAGATACAATTTACAAAACAATAAGCATGTTAAAGGTCTACACCAAATCAGGCACTTCGGGTACTAGCTTATCTCCATGATTACTTTTTTGGAGAGATGACAACTACCGGCAAGTCAGAAAGTATAAATGCATTCATCAAGATATTTATTTCTTCTTACACCAGTTTGATAGATTTTTCCAAACAGGTTTGTATCTTTCACTTGATATTTTTCATTCAATTTTCTAAATTTCTTAAAAATAAAAATTAAACTTAATAAATGATGTTTTCATTTCTTTATGGATTTGTATGTATATTAGATAGATGTTGCTATTAAAGAGATAGAGAATAAGCATACAAATAGTATCATAGCTTCTACAATTAGACCTACTTTTTTGAAAACGAAGTCACCACTGGAAGAGTAAGCTTGGCAAGTCCTCACGCCATTTGCTTTCAATAAGTTTCAAGAAGAATTTCAGAGAGCAAACCAATATTTGCTTGTCGGTGTTGAAAAAATGAGTTCATCTTAAGGCATTACAAGGTAGATAGCACAATGCGTGAGGTATTTTCGGATCAATCTATTATCCTATGCAACTGCAAGAAGTTTGAATTTTGGGGAATAATTTGTTGTCACATATTGCGGGTGTTTTAGAAGGATTTTTTCCAAATTCCCCCATTTTATTTACCTTCTCATTGGCATGCTGATGTGTTAGAAGGAGGAGGTGAAGCACAAGAATTAGAAGTAGAAGATTTGTTAGTACAAGAGCCTATTCAAGGTAATGAAGAGCAGCAAAATGGAAAGGATGTTTTATGTCCACCTAAATCAAAGACAAAAGGCCGCCTAAGAAATGTACGCTTGAAAGAAGGTAAGGAATTGGCCAAAAAGCAAATCAAGAGCTGTTTAATTTGCAAACAAAATGGTCACACAAAGCCAACATGTTCAAATGTCCAAAATATACACTCAGATACTTTTAATATTCCTTAGAAGAAGCAGAAACTTTTAAAAAAGATATAGGCCTCAACCCCATTTTTTCTTTGAAGTATTGGGTATGTGATTTTAGCATGAATTAGACATTTTAAATATTTTACCAAGTTCATTCTTAATATATATTCCCAATTAAACTGGCACATTAGTAAACATGTCAATAAATATATATGTATACTAATTAGCATAATATATTATTTTTGTGAATAATTGTCCAATTAATCTACTTAAAATATAATCACTTGCATACAAAATATTTTTACTTAATTTATTTAATTTCGGAGTCACATAGGAAGTATGGAAGCATTGTGGGAATGAAAAGTGGTGATTACCATGCATTCATGAAATACATGATGTTGCTTGCCTTTTAAGGAATTGTGGATAAGAAAGTCCTTGAACCTCTAATGGAACTTAGCAGCTATTTCAATTTTCAAATATGCATTGTGGAGTGTCTGATCTTCAATTGATATAATTTTGACCCCTTTATCACTTGATTTAATTTTTATTTTAGGGTATTTATTTTGTATGATTTTTATTGAAAATATGCTAGACTAAATAAATGGTGAGTAGGGGTGCAAGTTGTATGGACTAAGGCCTTGTTTTTAGATATAAAGAGTTGTAATGTTATAAGATGTAAGGATGTAAGAAATTGTAAACAATTATAAAGAGATGTAAGAACTGTAAGACATTATAAAATAGTTATTTAGTTGTAAAAAGTTGTAGAGTTGTAAGTAGTTTATTTAGTTGTAGAAAGTTGAAAAGAGTTATAAGCAACTATAAGCATTTGTAAGAGTTGTAACAAACTAAAGGAATATCATATATATGGAACTGTGAGGTTGTAAGCTAAAACTAAAAAGAACAGGGCCTTATTAAGATACCTTGAAAGCACCATTATAGGCGGATGAAGGATACATCACAAAGTTAGGAAATACTCCAAGTTTCCGAGAACTAGGTTGTTTTCCAGACTGAAATGAGTAATTTTCCCAAAATTGTGTTGTTTTAGAAAACTAGCTAGTCACTATGAACTGGACCGAGTTTTTGTGAATTAATATCTCGTTCCTTAAAGCAGACATCCAAGTCTACCAGGAACCGGCTTCACTTTGCCAAGCCTCGATCGGAAGCTATGCAAAAATGAGTAACAAGTGCAGCATGGTCGCTTTTGGGTGGCATGTCTTCTCGTGCCAAATGGTTGCATGGTGGCACAGGCATGCCAAATCTACGGATGTTGGCTTTACACAAATGAATATGAGAATGTCATAGATGTCTAAGGAGTTAAAATTCTTGAACTGGTTTGAGAGCACGAGTAAGACAATGTAACCTAAGCAAAAAATCCAATTTTAAAAATATGTCAATTTCTTTGGTTAAGTACTTATTTCTAGGTATCAAAGCTTTGGAAAGAAGGGGACAAAAGATTGACAACAGAATTGGTGTGTTTATGTAACAACCCGACCCTAAATCACATTATTTATCTTATTAACTATAAGATTTATATAATTGAGCGCGTGCATTTCAATTCGGCATTTTATATTTAAATTATTTTTATATATGTGTTATGCAGCTAAGGCGACAAAGTGGCCCTAATAAAAATTTCATAACAACAATTGTAATTTACGTATAGGTTTAAAAGAGCAAATTTAAAAATTTACATAAAATGGTATATGATTATAAGTTCGTTGATATCATGTTTCAAACTGTTATAATTATAAGTTGTAAACAATAAAATTTAAAAGTAAAAATAAAAGAAAAGAAAAGAAAAATAAAATAAAATAAAATAAAATAAATATAAAAATGAAATAAATAAACCAGATTTTTTGAAGAAAAAATTCAGAAATGGATTTTTCCGGAATTATTTAAAAAAAAGATAAATAAAAAAGTTAGAGATGAATAGTCGGGCAAAGCTCCATTCCCTGTTTCCCTCATCCTTTCTCCAGTACTCTACCTTCCAGCCTCCTCTGCTCCCCCTCCCGGCTGCCGTCGCCTTCTCCGGCCACTAGAACGACCGACATTGGTTGGAAGACCGGCACCGGCCTTCCTCTCTTACATTCTCACGCTATCGCTCTCTCTCTCCCCCTCGCGTGCCTCTCGCTTCTCTCCCCTACCTCCACGTGCTACTCTGGTCTCGGCCACCAAGCGCCATCAACGCCGGCCAGCAGCCGGCGCCGGCATCGTCGGGAAGACGCCCGACATCTCTCTCTCTCGCTCTCTCTCGCTCTCTCTCTCTCACGAGCGTGGCCCCGCTTCCGGGCTCCCCGTTGCGGCCCACCTAGCGGCTATCCACCAGCCGCCGAAGCCTTGCTGGTGCTCGCCCGGTGTTCGCCGAGCCCGGTGTACCGCCACCGCTCCACCATCTTCTTGGCTTCCATCTCTTTGGTTTTAAAGGTAAAACCCTAAAATTCAGATTTGCACACTTATTTATTTACTTAGTAATTGTAACTATAAATTGAATCATATGATTTAGAAATATGTTTGTGGCGTGAATGCAAAGATTGAATTGGGAAAAACTAAATTGGTATGAATGATTGAGGTTTGGTATTTTGGTGGATTGATTGTGTATGAATGTAAATGAATGAGATTTCTTTTGGGGAAATTATGAATTAGTGAATGAGATTGGGGATGTCTTATTATAAAATTAAGTAATTTAATGGAGTTGTTATATTTTGGAAATGGGTGTATTGATCAAATGAAACGGAATGCGTATGTGGAAATTGAAATTAGATATCGAGTAATGTGTAGAGGCATAGAAAATACTTGAGCATTAAGCATACCTAATTGTGGTTGTGAATGTGAATTTTGTTGAGAGAATGGTGTATGTATGAATTTTGAGCAATTCGGTAGATTATGGAACCTTCCTAGGAGAAGGCATTTGATGGGTTAATTAATTACTTAACTATGGGTTTGAATGCAATGAAGGAAGAAGTAAGGAATAAACTAGGAATAAGTGTTTATATATATATATATATATATATATATATATATATATATATATATATATACCATTTTCAATCCCAGTCAACTAATGAATTGAATTACATAGATATCATTGGCTATCTGATTAGCCTAATCAACTTCTTTAACTAATACGCGTTGTAGTCAATGTTTGAAATGGAATTAATACGAGTAAAGTTATGTAAGAAAACGTAGTTTAACCGCTTACGTAATAAATATAGAAAATGAAATAAATTGTCAACGCTTATACAAATTCAATTATTGAAACTCAAGAAAAACATTATTAACATCAAAAATCTATTGAGACAGAATTGAGGCCACTTCCGTTGCCGAATGGCTGGTGACTCAAATTTCTATAAAAGGGGAGAAACAAGGGTTTCAATTTAGGTACGTTCATTGCCTGTACCTTTCGAAAACTCACATGTTTCATCAAATCTCAACATTTCTCATATATACAACTAATAATGAATCATTTGCAAATCAAGTTTTGTCACCTAATTAAGTGGTCCCCGCTCAATTATCAATTATCGTGGCTTAGGCCCTTCAATTCCACCCGTGCGGCTTCAACTCGGGTTCTCGGTCGGCCTGGGAGGTGTGCACCTATTCAAAGATCTTATCAATTATCAAGGGGTTCCACTTTTAGATAATAACCAGCAAGCAAGTTTTACTCATATTCTTTCCCCCGATTTCAAACTAAAATGAATTGAAATGCGCGCGCTCAATTAAAATGTTTTCAACGAAATTTTACAGATGCAGGAATGTTCGTACTGAGTTTCGACTCACTTTTCGAAATATTTTACTGTTTTTGTTTTAGGGAAAGCATTGGTGAACAATCAATTAGCTACCAAGTTTGACGAAGGCCAAACATAGCTGGACAAGTGGTATATATGGTTCTGAAGGTATCTAGACGCTCATAGTGATTTCACCTCAATCGTGGCTTGGAGTCAATTGGGAAATCATTATATTTTGCGTAATTTCCTCATGATTAACGAGTTAGGTGAGACTCGTATTGAAGTATATGCAAGCCAGCCACTAAGTTATATTTTGGGTCTTGTTCAAACATGATAATGAAACTTAACTACTTGGGGTACAAATACTTATCGATATCGGGACCCAACCAACCTGTTACATTCATAAAAGTAAATGGTATTTTGATTTTACTCACTTAGCTTGGTCCTATTCTTAGGGCGGCGGTAACGCCTTCGATCGTCTACTTCACTGCGACCATAACTAATATTCTCTAATTAAGGATTATTAAGTAATGGTGATTGGGGTGTTACGGTTGTGGTATCGGAGCCGGGTTTAGATATCACTGTGAGCAATAGGGTTATGAGGTGTCCTGATTTGAACTTTAGGAAAATTACGTGACTATTATTTCCTTAAGTTGTCATTTTGGGATTTGTGTATATAGTGTAGTTAATGTTGGGTTGATATATATACTTTTGGGTATGTCTGGTATAAACAATGTGCGTAATGACTCGAGCTCGCTGACATACATTCTATATGCTTCTAAGTGTAGTAGCTTGTAATTAAGTTCATATAGTTTGTATCAAATGTATCATGAACCATTTAAGTTGTTTTAAGCCTTAATGTATATTGGTTGGACTCCGGCGTGTGGCCGTTGAGTTTTGTACTCCGAGCATGTGGCTCGTTGAGTGTTATTGTGCTCTTTATGCATGGTTTTAAGGCTTCAAGCCTAGGGAATATACCATATTACAGACATGAACTCTGCCGAAATTTTTAGAAAACATCAAACTCTTTTAGAAAATTTCCTTTATTACCTTTAAGGTTGAATTAGAAAGCAAAACCGACCCTTAGAATGAGCTTTGGAATTCCTTTGATTGAGGATTTCTCAACCGATAAAGATTTCAGTAGAATGATAATCTAAACTATAATTTGGTGTTACTTATTATATAAAAACAATGAAAGTAGGAGCTAACTAAGTATATTTTATATTAGAAGTTAACAATTTGTTTCTTAGGGAAAGGAAAAGAAATTAATTAGGAGAATTTATATTTATATAATTCAGCATGTCTCAGCTAGAAAGCAATAACATAATTTCGAATGTAACTATAGAGTTGGCTTATGATTGAGGATTTGTCGAATAGGCATTAGAAACCCCTCCCAACTCGTAACAAATCCTTAGTGAAACCTAATTTATACCTTTAGAGATTTCCACTCGATACCATGGAACCAAACTATTGGAGGAGCTTGGTGCTAGAGTTAATGAAAAGGATTCCTCCAACACTTACTAAATCCACTTTTTAAGCCTTACAAGTTAGCCGACAGAGTGATTTGTCATAATCCTAAGACTTACAATGGAAAGATTGATATAGTGGGATGAGAAGAATGTATCAGGAGAAAGAAAAAGATATTTCCGGTTGTTGAGGTACCTAAAGGAAAAAAAAAAAGAAAGAAAAGAAGGGGTGAACATAGGGACATATTATCTAATTGGTGAAACAGACATTTGGTGGAGCACGATGAAAAACCAATTTCGAGGTTGTGAGATCACTTGGGGAAATTTTTAGAAGAACTTACAGCTAAATTTTACTCAACTAAAGTTCAACAACAAAAAGAGAAAGAGTTTTAGAGTTGAAAATGGACAACAATATGATGGTAATGCAGTATGCTAGTAAATTTATGGAGCTATCTAGACTTGCCCTAGACCTTTCGCTACTGATACGATGAAGATGATAAGGTTTGAGGAGGGTTTGGCTTACTACATTCGACATTAACCCCTTGGCCAATCTATCAAGGATTATCAAGAATTATATGAGAGAGCAGTAGAGGTTGAACGAGTAAAGAGCGAACTAAGGGCCTTAAATCCCGGAGACTCAAAGGGAAGTGAACAACACAAGTGAGAGCATAGTTCAAAAAGAAACATGTTACTAGTTTTAACAAGGGTCACTCATTGATTATTTCTGAACCTTGGGGAAATGTTGCCAAACAAATCACTCCCGCATCAGATTGTCGAATAGGTACTAATAAATGTATGAGGTGTGGTAGCCTTGAACATTTAATAAACACTTTCCCAAGAGGACGCAAAGTTGTAGAGATAGGAGTTGCCAAGCCCCTAATGATACCATGTGAAAGACCCGCACCATCTTCCAAACCTGTGATTGTAGGACAAGTGTAAGTGATGTACAAGAAAGAAGCCGCAACTTTAGGAATGAAGATTGGCACCGGTACTAAACTCACAGTCTTTCGATGTTGTATTTGATTCATGCGCCACCCATTCATTTATAATTACTTTTAGTTGCCTCTCACTTAAATTCAGATGATCATAAGGCC
The DNA here is from genome assembly GCA_021018815.1 of Talinum fruticosum. NCBI lineage: Eukaryota > Viridiplantae > Streptophyta > Magnoliopsida > Caryophyllales > Talinaceae > Talinum > Talinum fruticosum. The sequence goes on from JAITYX010000011.1 coordinate 5,460,255, forward strand.
GAATAAAGTACCAAATCGAGTTGCCAAATGAAAAAGTGGTAAATGGTTCAATTCTTTATCGACATGTGCCAAGGTCATATGTGGGGAGTTACTTTTCGCAGATTTAATCCAATTTAATATGTGGGAATTGAGGTAATGTTAGGAATGGATTGGTTGGTGACGCATGAAGTGAACAAAGCTTGTAAAGGTTGATAGATTATTTTAAGGGAATAGAAAAGAGAAAGAAGTGTGTTCGGGAGAAAAAGATACAAAGGAGTATTTCATAACTTCAGTCATGAAAGTTAGTTAATTACTAAGAAATGACTACATGAGGTATTGATGTTATGCTATTAAGGATAGAAAAGAATAGACAGATCAAATGTTATACCTGTAGCATGTGATTTTTCAGATGTATTTCTTAAAAAAATTTACATGGTTTACCTCCTAAAAGGGAGATTGAGTTTGAGGTTGAACTAATTCTTGACGCATAATTCATTTTCAAAGTGCCATATAGGATGACCCCAATGGAACTCAAAGTGTTGAAAGCCAGCCTGATGAATTACTATAAAAAGGATTTATTAGGCCAAGTGTGTCAACTTGGAGAACTTCGATCTTGTTTGTGAAGGAGAATGATGATACTTGGAGACCCTACATAGATTATACGGAGCTAAACAAGATAATTCCCTCCCAGAATAAGCATCCTTTACCCCGAATTAATGATTTGTTTGATCAACTTCAAGGGGTCGATGTGTCTTATCAACTTGGACTTAAACGGAAAGATTCTCCCAAAACTACGTTTAGAACCGAGATATGGGCATCATGAATTTAAGGTGATTCTATGTGGACTTACCAATACACCTGCTGCATCCATGAATTTCACAAATGGAACTTTTAGGCGTTATCTAGATAATTTGAGGTAGTAGTATTGACGATATTCTTACATACTCTAAGGATAAGGGAGAACATGTCGAGTATATGAGAATAGCACTACAAGTATTAAGAGAACATCAATCGCTTGTCAAATTACAAAAGTCTAAATTCTCGTGAAGGTTTGCTCGGGGAGAGTCCGAGTCACCCTAGAGGGAGGTGAATAGGGTGATAGAAGTTTTTCGTGGAAACGTTAGCTCTTTTGTTAACGAAGAGACAGATTCAGGTTCCGAGTCAAACAGCAGGTCGAAAAGCTCGGACTCGAAAGCTATCACGAACAAACATGCAAGTCAAGCAGGAGTAATAAGACCGTCCGAGTCTAGAATGAACTCGGAAAGATAACACCTAGAAATTATGTGGAAACCCTCCTGGGGCAGAAAACCACGGACCGTGTCAATCCGGACACGAAGTCAAATCCACTATTTTGAGTCCACAAAATACCGTGAACCGACCGAACCCGAGTTGCTCCCTTAGACAACTCTATACAAGTTTTCCTAGACTAAGAAATTCCCTTATCCGATCTAGTACTTCCTAATTGAGATAACCCTTATAGCTAGGGACAACCAAGCTGAGTTAACCCTTACAGCTTAGTCAAGGGACCTTACAAAGAATGTAAGAAAGAGTTTGTAATCGAGTACAAGACCTTACAACTCGAAAGTAATGAATTACAGAGTGGGAGTTGTAAGTAGAAGATTGAAAGTAAATACAATGATTTTGAGCAAGTATGTGTATTAACAATATGTTCGACAATCTTCAAGTCTTGTGAGGTGGCTTCTATTTATAGATGACCAGGCAGAGTAGCTGTTATCTTCATCTGCTGACCGAGAGTCCTCTGTGACCGTTGATAGAAGCTTTCGAGTCACTCGTAAAGTATCCGTTGTAATGTGAACGTTGGACAACGGTTTAACTCTCTTGGAAGTCCCAAAACCATTGGCGGTGTCTTGAAAGATAAGATGGAAACCACCGTTAAGCTTGGCGTTCAGTTTTCCAGATTTGGAACAGAGCAGCCCGACACAATCTACTGGGACTCGAGCAGAGAAGGTGAAAAGTCATGTCTCGCTGGTGATTGGACGCTCCGAAGCCGATTACTTTTATAGTTTGAAAAGTGTATAATCGATTGAATAACCTATAAAAGTAAATCAATTTTGGTTCTCAAAGTATAAAATACTTTGGTCCAAGATTAGACACGAGATAATAAAATAATTACGATAATTAAGCAACCGATTATCCGAGTCGAAACGAAATGGAATTTTCCGAGTCTAATATCCATGTAGCTAAAAATTCCATCGAGCTAGTCCGAGCAAAGAATCAAGTTAAGTAAGGAACATCGGAGTGAGATAACTTGATATAGACTAAGCAATAATCATACTAAAAGTACTCGACTATAACATAATAGAACTTATAACCGTAAGTCGATTCGAGTGAGAAAAGACGAAATACTAGTCTATTCAATCTGCGATAAATCTGAGTGATGCTCGGACTCGGAACAAAGAACCAGCTTTTCGAGTCACTTACGGATAAGCAAGAAATATAAGAAGTAAGAGCTCTATCACTTAGAGAAGATACCATTTTACTTAAAGAAGTTTCGAGATACGAGAGAATGCCTTAGAATCAAAACTCTATAAGTATGAGATGGTTATACCCGATTCATTTAATGCAACTCGAAATGTGTTGAGAAGTGTTTGAGTCTTCAATCTCCCCTTTTGATGAAAGACATTCCATTCTTAGACAGAAACTTTGTCAGTAAAAAATATCTAACTCCGAGTAGTTGCTCATGAGGAAAGTTGAGTAAAGAATTCTCGATGTATCGGAGCAATAGGTATAAAGTTAGAGCATAAAGTAAAAATGCTTAGCAATGAAATAATGTAAACTTAGAAAGATTATAAACACGTAAATCATGTAAGAGAAAGCATTAATTCATTGAACTCAACGAAATTACAAGGATTAAAAGGGAAAACACCCCTAAACAAGACAACAAGTTTTCTAACTCTATTTCTCCCCCTTGCCTTTCAAAGAAAAAAATAATAGAAAGAAGGGAAGAAAAGAACATTTAGTACAAATGAGATGTCCGGACAAAAGAAAGAAAGAAAAATTTCTCTCGGAAGAAGAAGAATCGCGCGATCGTGGAGTTGTCACACGGTGCATAGCGCCTACGAGGGAGAGGGGGATTTCTGAGTGGAGGCGGAGGGAGTGGAGGTTCGCCGGCGCTGGTATGATCTTGACGATGTGCTTGAGCGCAGCGGAGGGAGAACCGGTATAATCGTCAAGGGCTCAGCTCTAAGTGGCTGACCCGGTGTGAGTGGATCGAGGGGTTCTTCCCTTGGAACCTCGTAGCTGGAGGGGCTGCTCTGTCGACCCGCTAGTGTAGCTAGGTCCTCGGACCCACCTGCATCGCTGTCTCGAGCCGAGTATCGCTATTTGAGCTTGTGGAGCGACTCGACCCTCGGCAGTTCCCACTACTTCTTCTTGGTGTTCCTTCCCTTGCCCCGGGTGGACCTGCCTCAGCCGTAGGGTCCTCGGTGTCTGCCGCTTCTGCATCTTCAGCTTCTTCTTCTTCATCCCCGCTGTCCGAGGAGGTCGGACTCGGGCTCGAAGACGCTTCGGATGCGTCCGAGTCATCATGGTCCCGAGCCACCTTAGACCTTCTCTCTCCGAGGAGCTCGACCAGCTCCTTCGCTCCTTTACCAGTTCCCTCATCTCAAGAACTAGAGACTGCTACTCTCGGATTTGGGATTGACCGGTCTTTTGGTTGATGGTCGATTTTGGAGAACAAGTTTGAAAGACCGGAGCATGTCTCCGAAATCGGAGGACACGGAGCTGATCTTGTCCATAAAAATGGGGGACAAGAGAGCAGAGAGAGATTTTGAGGCACCTGAGGTGGAGGCACCACCAGGTGGAGAGGGAGAGAGAGAGGGTGGATTTCCGAGTCCGAGGCGGAGAGGAGGCCTTAGTTCCGAGTTATGAACCCGGACACCGGGGTCGGTTTCTGGTATCCGTACCCCTGCAGTTCCTTTTGCCGACAACAACGGCAACCTCGGACACAGCGTTTGGGTCCGAGAGGAGAGGAACTTGGAATTGTTTGAAGACAAGGGTCGAAGAGCACCGAAAGGAAGTGAGGTGTTCTTCTTGGATTGAAGTTGAGCTGGCACAACGACCATCTCCTCAATGATGGAGGGGAAGAGGTCTACTTCGTAGCCCTCAAGAATGTCAAAGAGAGCTTTAAGGTGCTTGGAGTTGGGGTTCTCCTTGTCTGGAATGCTTGTGAGAAAAAGGTTCTCATCGGCAGAAAGCACGAAGGCGAGCTTCGACTTCAACCGAGTCACGTAAAAGTTTTTCCGGGACTCGGGGAACTCTTTGGCGTATTTTTCAAAGAAGTCATCGGCGACTTCAGCGAAAGGAATGGGGTTGCTGTTCAAGAAGAGGGAGGAGACCTTGAACAAGCGGTGGAGGAGAGAGGTGTTTATTCGAACGGTTATGTTACGAACCCTGGAGGTTAGAACATTTTCGGAGTGGGTAAGGTGAGTGTAGAACTCGAAACGAGTTCGGGATAGATGAACTCACTGAAGCACGTGAAGTTGTATGCTCCGGTGGTTTGAATGTGGGACAACCAAGAAAATTTGGTTGTAGGAAAGAACTTGTCGTCCAGCGCAAGGTGCTTGGGTGACAATGGGTTTGGAAGGGGTTGAGCTTTACGGCGTTTTGGTGCGAGGCTTTTTGGAAGAGGAGGAGACCCGGAAGTCGGGATGGTTACCTCTTTTAGGCATTTTGAGAGAAAGAAGGAAAGATGAAACTTTCGAGTAGGAAAGAGAAGGAGAGGTAGAAGAGAAGAAACGAGAAAGGTGTAGAAGAAAAAGATGAGAGCAGTTGAAACTTACGAGAGATGGCTTCTTCGACGCTTGCGAAGTTCAAGGATGACTGTTCACGTAGAAATCTTCCGCGAAAAGTTTCGTTTGAGAGAGATGGAGTGTAGAGTACCGAGACGAAGATGAATAGGCACTATTTATAAAAAATAGAAGCCCATCAACTATCCGTTAAGTATAACTCCGTTCGACTCGGCTTGTCCATCGGTCATCGAAGACCGGTGTGACGGTTCTCTTTAACGGTTAAGATTTCAGTGGTTAGAGATCCACGGCTATCGATCGATCATAGCGCTCGAGAGAAAGAGAGAGAAAATATTTTGAAAATATGATCCGAAACTCTCCACTGATCTAGAGATAGTTTCAGAAAATTTGAAGTCCAAGTTTCTCTACGTCCGAGTTTGACTCGAGATAGGTTTCGAGTGACTCGAAACACGAAATAACTACCAGCCCAAGTATCACTGAATCAACTGAGCTAATGGTTATTAAAGGTGAAAGCACATAACACGAATTATGCAATGAATAAGATAGCACATAATTAAGCATTTAACATACCAAGCTCATTCCGAATAAAGCAAAACCGATCTTCACCAAGAGGCTTAGTAAAGATATCAGCTAGTTGAAGATTAGTAGGGATGAACTCAAGTTTAATATCACCTTTTTCGAGTGATCACGTAGGAAGTGATATCGACCTCGATATGCTTTGTTTTCGAATGCTTGGACGGGGTTCTTGGTGATGCTAATTGCGCTTTGGTTGTCACACTTGATTGGTGCTGATTTGAATGATAGTCCAAGATCTTTCAAGTGTTGCTTTATCCATAGAATGCGAGCGCAACAAGCTCCAGCTGCAATATATTCAGCTTCGGCGGTTGATAGAGCTGCGAGTTACGCTTCTTTGAGTTCCAAGATATTAGGGATTGACCCGAAATTGGCACGCTCGGGATGTGCTCTTTCGATCAACTTTGTATCCTGCGTAGTCCGCGTCCGAGTATCCGAGTAAGAGTCGGTTCCGAGTCTACGGAATACCATAGACCTAAATTCCGAGTACCGCAAGATATCCGAATATTCTCTTCACCGCAGTGAGATGTGATTCTTTTGGATTAGCTTGAAATCTTGCGCATAGACAAACACTAAACATTATATCCGGCTCTGCTTGAAGTAAGATATAGTAAAGATCCAATCATACCTCGATAGAGTTTCGATCTATCGCATTACCTTTCTCGTCCGAGTCAAGCTTTATACTGCTTGCTCATGGGAGTAGATGCGTGCTTTGCATCTTGAAGTTTGTATTTCTTCAATAGTTCCTTGGTATACTTAGATTGATGAACAAAGATCCCATCCTTGTCTTGTTTGATTTGTGAGCCAAGGAAGAAATTAAGCTCCCCATCATGCTCATTTGGAATTCTTGACTCATCAACTCAGAAAATTCTCGGCACGAAACTCATTAGTAGCACCGAAAATAATATCATCAACATAGATTTGAACAATAAGGAAATCTTTCCCCTTGGTCTTAATGAAGAGAGTCTTGTCGATCCGACCTCGTTTAAAATCATTTTGAACCAAGAAGCTACTCGAGTCTTTCATACCAAGCTCGAGGTGCTTGTTTAAGACCATAGAGAGCCTTTTGAAGTTTGAAAACATGATTTGGAAATTCCGAGTTTTCAAAACCGGGAGGCTGCTCGACATAGACTTCTTCTTCAATAAAACCATTGAGAAATGCACACTTAACATCCATTTGATGTAATTTAATATGCATGCTTGGATGCAAATGCCAACGAGTATTCTAATGGCTTCAATTTTGGCTACAGGTGCAAAGGTTTCCCCACAATCAATTCCTTCTTCTTGATTATAACCACTGAGCCACAAGTCTAGCCTTATTTCGACTACCACACCACCCTCATCCAGTTTGTTCTTGAAAACCCATTTGGTTCCTATAAGCTGCGTGGTCGGAAGGTCGGTTGGTCGGAGTCCGGACTTGGTTTCTCTCGAATTGATTGAGTTCCTCTTGCATGGCCTCTACCCATTCAAGTTCATTAAGGGCCTCTAGTGCATTTTTGGGTTCGTTTAATGAAATGAATGCGGTGAATGCACATAGATTATGTAGAGAGGAACGAGTTCTTACCCCAGTGTTGATGTCGAGAGTATGTTCTCTAGTGGATGACTAGAAGTAAACTTGAATGCTTTACTGTTCTCCGATTCACGAGATTTGTGGGTTGAACCGCTTGATCTTCAGTAAGCTTGTTCGTTACGAGTGAGCTCTTGAGTTGTCTCATTATGAGTTTCCTCGTTTTGAGTGACCTCATTTTGAGCAGGTTCGAGTCCGAGTCTTTGTAGGCTCGGCTTCGTCATCATCTCTACTGAGCTTCGGTTCGAGTATGACGACTCACTTGGCTTCTCCTGTTCAAGTTCATCAAACACTACGTGGATGCTTTCTTCCACTTTGTTAGTTCTTTTGTTAAAGACACGATAAGCTTTACTATGTGAAGAGTAACCCAAAAAATACCTTCATCTGACCTAGCATCAAACTTGGTCGAGGTGATCCTTACCATTATTGTGAATAAAACACTTGCAACCAAAGGGCTTAAAGTATGAGATGTTTGGCTTCTTCCCTTTGTAGAGCTCGTAGGGTATTTTCTTCGAGAATGAGTCCGATGAGGCATCTGTTCAAAGTGTAGTTAGTCTGTGTTGACTTGCCTTTGCCCGAAATAGTAAGGCAAGTTGTGCTAAATCATCATCCTCCTTGCTATTTCCTCAAGGGTTCTGTTCTTTCTCTCTACAACTTCGTTCTATTGAGGAGTTCTTGGTGCTGAGAAGTTGTGAGAGATTCCATTCCGATCACGGAACTCCGAGAATTCCGAGTAGTCGAACTCCCTTCCATGGTCGGTTCGAATCTTTTGAATCCGAGTCCGAGACTCAACTTGAATCTTTCTACGAGCTTGCTGAACTCCTTGAATGCTTCATTTTTATGCTTGAGAAAACACACCCAGGTAAATCTTGAAAAGTCATCAATAATGATAAGAATGTAGGATTTACCTCCGAGGCTCTTCAATGGAATTTCACCGCATAGATCCATATGTAGCGGTTCAAGCACCTTTGATGTCGAAACTGATCTTGAGAGACTTGAATGACGATCTGACCTGTTTCCCCCTTGTACATGCTTCACAAACTTTATCTTTCTCAAAAACACAGTTAGGTAAACCCCTAACCGAGACCATGAGATGCCAGCTTTTTGATAGTATGCATGCTAATATGACCTAATCTACGATGCCAAGACCATGAATCATCATGAAGAGATGCTTTTAAGCAAGATAAATTCGGCTTGGGTCGAAAGAGGAATGATATAAGTGTTATCGGATCTCTTACCCGAGAGCTTTACCTCTTTGGTGGTCTCTTCGAGATGTAGCACTTAGATTGAGTGAATCTTACCTCCCGACCTTTGTCGCATAGTTGGGAGATGCTAAGCAGATTGTATTTTAGTCCTTTGACAAGGTAGACTGGGCTCACCAGATTGCTTCCATTTCCAATCTTGCCAATACCCACTATCTTGCCTTTGCTTGTCATCTCCAAAAGTCACTTTTCCTCCTTTGTATGATTCTAGCTCGGAAAAGAGTCCTTGGTCACCTGACATGTGTTGTGAACATCCGCTGTCCAGGTACCAATGTCCTTTTGATCTTTTACGAGTGACCTGCAAAACAGAGAGAATCTAACCCTTCTCACTTCCTCTAACGAACCCAGTAACATTCCTTACTTGTGGTCCTTTTACGAGGAAGAAGGTGTTTCGGAACCCATATTTGAATGACTTTGGGTTTTGTCCGATTTTGAGTCTTCCTCTCGAAGAACTGAGTCCGTGTCTCTTTCCTTTTGAAAACTTTTCCTTTTGAAACGAGGAGAGAATGGTTTCTTTTTGTAAACGAGTTCTGGGCTTAGTCCTCCCTTCATTTACGTGAATGGGACCGTGCTCGGCTTTCTTGAACTTTATAGTTCCGGAATCCTTTTTAAACAATTCCGAGTAGGAATTGGATTCTTCCTCTTTGTTGAAACCAAAACCTTCTTTTCGAAAAGAGACACACTTGTGATCCTAAGAGCATGTCAAGGTTCTTCGACCTTGAGTAAACTTTAAAACCAGATCTTGAGACTCAGTGAGCTTCCTTTTTAGTTGCTTATTTTCTTTCTGAGCAGCTCGGACTCGGTCTCATTAATTTGAGCACTAGTCTTGCGTTCTCCGAGTGTGAGTCTCGGTTTTCCAATTCGTTTTTCAAAGAATTGCTCTCGGAAGAAATTGACTCAAGTTGTTCTTTGAAATGAGAAGAGTCGAATTGGACTTTTCTTCCAAAATAAAAATGTATTTAGCTAAATCGACTTTGGAGAATTTGAGGAAATAGTCAATTACCTCTTGAGGATTAGTTTCCTCATTGTCCGAGTCCGAGTCCGAGTTTGACTCTCTTTCGGCTTCCGAGTCGGACATTGCCATTAAACACTTCGAGTCGTCCGAGTCCTCGTCATCCTCTCGATGAGTCCTCATCGCTCCATGTTGCAATCATGGCCTTCTTCTTCTTTTTGTCCCTTTTCCTCTTCGGACGAGTCCTTGACTATGTGGTCTTTGCTGCCACACTCGAAACACCCGGAATTCTTAGATAAAGATAACTTTAGGGAGAAGAATACTTACCTTTTCTGTCTCTTTTATCTTTCTTGTAGAATTCTTCCTTTGCCCTTTTATCCCATCTTTTGTGCTTCATTATTCTCTTGAACCCTCTTGCAATAAGTGCCATGGGATCATCTTCCGAGTCGAGGAGCTCGATTTGCTTCTTTAGATTCCGAGGCTTTCAGTGCTATGTTCTTTTTGGAGCCGCCCTCAGCATCCTCTTCTTCGAGATGGATTTCGTGTGTTAGAAGCTTTCCGATAAGCTCGTCCGGCTTTAAGAGTGAGAGGTTCCGAGCCTCCTCTATGGCGAGTCACCTTCGGACCCCATCGTCTCTTGGGTAGGCTTCGAGAATTTTCCGGCACATTTCTTCATGGGAATTTTTCTTTCCCGGAGATTTGAGATTATTGGTAATCTCGGTGAAGCGAATGAACATCCGAGTAATGTTCTCCTCTGGCTCCATTTTGAAAAGCTCATATTTATGAAGATACTGACCGATCTTCGCTTGTCCGACCTGACTTGTACCTTCGTAGGTGTTGACTAAAGTATCCCACACCTCTTTAGCAGAGTCACAAGCAGAGACTCGATTATATTCTTCCGAGCTTATGGCGCACATAAGGATGTTCATTGCTTTGAAGTTCTTTACGAACTTCTCTGCTTCTCCTGGTGTGAACTCGGCCTTTGTCTTGGGAATGATTACGAATTCATCTGTCTTCATTGGAATGTACTTTCCTTGTTGTATGATTTCCCATACCTCTTCATCATGATCCATAAGAAAACATTCCATAAGCTTCTTCCGAGTGCCCAAAGTTTGATCCTTTGAATTTTGGTGGCCTGTTGGAAGATCTTCCTTCGTCGAACTCTCCGGTGTTCCGAGCCATTTGATCTTTAGACCTTTGGATTGTTAGATCCTTTCCGAAAGGCTAGGCTCGATACCAATTGAAGGTTTGCTCGGGAGAGTCCGAGTCACCCTAGAGGGGGCTGAATAGGGTGATAGAAGTTTTTCGTGGAAACGTTAGCTCTTTTGTTAACGAAGAGACAGATTCGGGTTACGAGTCAAACAAGCATGGTCGAAAAGCTCGGACTCATAAAGCTATCACGAACAAACATGCAAGTCAAGTAGGAGTAATAAGACCGTCCGAGTCTAGAATGAACTCGAAACATAACACCTGGAAATTACGTGGAAACCCTCCTGGGGCGAGAAAACCACGGACCGTGTCAATCTAGACACGAAGTCAAATCCACTATTTTGAGTCCACAAAATACCGTGAACCGACCGAACCCGAGTTGCTCTCTTAGACAACTCTATACAAGTTTTCCTAGACTAAGAAATTCCCTTATCCGATCTAGTACTTCCTAGTCGAGATAACCCTTACAGCTAGAGACAACCAAGCTGAGTTAATCCTTACAGCTTAGTCAAGGGACCTTACAAAGAATGTAAGAAAGAGTTTGTAATCGAGTACAAGACCTTACAACTCGTAAAGTAATGAATTACGAGTGGGAGTTGTAAGTAGAAGATTGAAAGTAAATACAATGACTTTGAGCAAGTAAGTGTATTAACAATATGTTCGACAATCTTCAAGTCTTGTGAGGTGGCTTCTATTTATAGATGACCGAGCAGAGTAGCCGTTATCTTCATCTCGCTGACCGAGAGTCCTCTCGTGACCGTTGATAGAAGCTTTACGAGTCACTCGGAAAGTATCCGTTGTAATGTGAACGTTGGACAATGGTTTAACTCTCTTGGAAGTCCCAAAACCATTGGCGGTGTCTTGAAAGATAAGATGGAAACCACCGTTAAGCTTGGCGTTCCAGCTTTTCCGAGTCACTTACGGATAAGCAAGAAATATTAGAAGTAAGAGCTGTATCACTTAGAGAAGATACCATTTTACTTAAAGAAGTTTCGAGATACGGAGAATGCCTTGGAATCAAAACTCTATAAGTATGAGATGGTTATACCCGATTCATTTAATGCAACTCGTAAATGCGTTGAGAAGTGTCCGAGTCTTCATTCTGGCTAGAGGAAGAGACATTTCTAGGCATGTTGTTTTCGAAAGAAGAGATTAAGGTCGATCCTCATAAGGTAAACTCAGTAATAGAATGATCCGGACCAACTAATGTTATGTAAATGAGGAGTATTCTTGGGTTAGCAGATTACTACAAGAGGTTTGTCGAGAATAAGTATCCACTACCCCGAATTGATGATTTGTTTGATCGGTTACAAGGAGTTAGCATATTTTACCAACTTGGAATTAAACAGGAAGATATTCCCAACACTCGCCTTTAGAATTAAATATAGACTCTACGAATTTACTGGTGATGCCCGGAGGATTTACCAATGTATCCGTTACATTCATGGGTCTCATGAATAGAATTTTTGAGGACTTTTCTAGATAAATTTGTGGTGATGGTTCTTGATGATATTCTTATATATTCTAACGATAAGAGAGGATATCACGAGCGAGTTGTGAATAGTGCTACAAATTTTGAGAGAACATCGATTGTATGCTAAATGGCAAAAATGTGAGTGTTGGTTAGAAGAAGTGACGTTTATAGGGCATAATGTTTCTAAGGAAGGGATTAAGGTCAACTCTCATAAGATAAAGGTAGTAACTCGAATACCTCATACCAATCAATGGTACGAAGTGAAGAGTTTCCTTGAGTTAATAGGGTACTACAAAGGGTTTCTACATGATTTTTCAAAAAACAACGTCACCTCTAATAATTTTACTAAAGAAAACAACCTGATTTAAGTGGTCGGATAAATGTGAAGAGACACTCTAGAAGCTAAAGAAAAGATTATCCACAACCCAAATTCTTGCCTTACTCATGGAAGGTAAAAGCTATACCATCTATAGTGAGGCATTTAAAAACGGGTTAGGATGCGTACTAATACAGGACGACAAGGTCATAGCTTATGCATCTCAACAACTCAAACCATGTGAAAAGACTTATCCTACTCACGAATTGGAGTAGGCTACTGTTGTTTTTGCTTTAGATATTCGGAGACATTACTTGTATGGGGTAACATGTAAGATTTATATTGACTATCGTAGTTTGAAGTATATTTTTACCCAAAGGAAGATCAATCCGAGGCAACGCTCGCTAGTGGAATTATTTAAGGATTATGACTTATGTAACAACCCGACCCTAAACCACATTGTTTATTTAATTAATTCATTAATTATAAGATTTATATGATTGAGCGTGTGCACTTCAATTCGACATTTTATATTTAAAGTATTTTTTTATACATGCGTTATGCCATTAAGGCAACGAAGTGGCCCTAATAAAAATCTCATAATAAAGTTATAATTTGTGAACGTCATGGTTAAAATAAAATTAAAAAGTAACAATAATAATAATAATAAATAAAAGTAAAAATAAAATAAATAAGCCAGATTTTTTAGAAAAATCCAGACATAGAATAATCTGGAAAAAAAAAAAAAAAAAGAGCAAGGCGGTTAAGATCGAGACAATCGGGCAAGCTCAGCTTTAAATCTTCATTTGCTTCATTCCCCTGCTCCTCCCTCCTCCCCTGCTCCTCCCTTTCCCCTGCTTCCTCTTCCTCGCGGCACTTCTCCGGCCAGCCACAGCGGCGCGACGCCGGCGGGAGACCGGCGCCGGCCGTCCCCGTCCCTCTCTCGTCTCGCTTCCTCCCTTTCTCGCGCTCTCGCCGTCTCTCTCGCCTCCCGCTAGGCGCTGCAGGGTTTCCCTACCGCGGCCACCTGACGGCCAACCACTAGCCGTAGTTCATCGCCACCTCTGCCGGGCGGTTGCCGGTGCAGCTTGCCGACCACCATCACCTCTGCTCGTCCTCCTTAACTTCTCCTCTTCGAATCTGAAGGTAAACATGCTAAACCCTAAAATTATCAAGTTCCGATTTATTTAGGCAATTGTAACTATAAATTAAAGCATATGACTTAGAAGTATGTGTTGAGTGAATTTGAAGATTGATTTTGAGAAATTCGATTTGGTGTGGATGGTGGAGTTGTGGCTTTGATGGATTGATTATGTATAAATGCGAAGGAATGAAACCGTTATTGAGAAATTATAATGTAGAGAACGAAATTAGGGATGTTTAGTTATTTAATTGAGTATTGGATGAATTCCGAGATTTTGGAGAATGACTGTATTGAGCAAACGTAGGGCAAAGTATATGCATAGGTTGAACCGGCTAATGTGTAACTGCAGAAATTTGAGAAAATAGTTCAAATGTTAAGCATGCGTAATTGTGATTGCGAATGTGAGTTGTGGGGAAGTAATGCCCCGACCTTAAGTTGATATATGTATGAATTGAGCAACATGGTTAATTGTGAAGCCTCCATGTAGAAAGGCATTGATAGGTTGAGTAATCACTTAGTTATGGGTTTGAACTCGATGAAGTGAGAAATAAAGAAATTACGTTAGGAATAAGGGTCGAAGATAAGTTAGCCTTAGATAATTAATCGAATTAGTTGCATCTATTTATAACAATAACAACGGCAATAATAATAATAACAATATTAACTATAAAGTGTTTAGGTGCTTGTATACATGCATAAGTATATATATACATGTATATGCGTAATTTCATTTCTTAATTTGAGTCCGTAACGCATCACATCGTGCGAATGTCACTCGCTTGATCTAGTCGACTACTTTAACGAGTACATGCTCAATCATGATCTAAACAAAATTAGTGCAAGGGAGTGGAGTAACAAAAATCTTAGCTTAATTGATTACATAACAAATAAAGAAAATAAATCAAATTACCAACGATTATACGAATTCAAGTATTAAAACTCAAGAAAAACCTTATTAACAAGGGAAATCTATTTGAAACAGAACCGAGGCCACTTCGATTGCCGGAAAGTTAGTAACTTAAATTTTCATAAAAAGGGGAGAAAGCAAACATCCTCGGCTCAGTGCACGTTCGTTGCCCGTACCTTTCGAAAACTCACATGTTTCATCAAATCTCAACATTTCTCATATATATAACTAATAATGAATCATTTGCAAATTAAGTTTTGCCACCTAATCAAGTGGTCCCCGCCCAATTATCAATTATCGTGGCTTATGCCCATCAATTATCGTGGCTTACGCCCAACCCACGCGGCTTCAACTCGGGTTCTCGGTCGGCCCGGGAGGTGTGCACCTTACTAAGATCGTATCAATTATCAAGGGGTTCCACTTTCAGATAATAACCGGCAAGCAAGTTTTAATTATATTCTCTCCCCTGATTTCAAACTAAAATGAATTGAAATGCGCGCGCTCAATCAATGTGGTTCAAAATTATTTTATCGTGCAGGAATGCTCGTACCGAGTTTCGACTCATTCTTTAAATTATTTTGATGTTTTTGTTATTAGGGAAGGCATCCGTTAACGACCCTTCGCCTAAAAAGCCTGGTGGGAGCAAGACATAGCCGGATATTTCATTGCCATTGTCCTGTGATGGGTTAGATGCTCCCAAGTGATGCTCAACCTCACAAATTTTGGGTTTGATTTTGGGTTGTAGCTAGACATGGCGTAATTCCTTTTGTATTGGCCACTAATGTCTGTAAACATGTACTAGAACAAGTATCGTGGGGTTGATTTACTTAAGTAATCAGCACGACACTCTGCAACGTAACATTTAACGTTACCCAAACTTACTGAAGCCTAGCTGATGGACACTAGTTATTATGGTATTTCAATCTAGCCTTGTCCTCTTGTTAGGGCGGCGGTAACGCTTTCGGACATTAACTTCCGCTGCGACCTGACCTAATGTTCTTGAGTTAGAGAATTATTAAGGGATGGTAACCGGGGCGTTAC
Organism: Talinum fruticosum; assembly: GCA_021018815.1. Classification (NCBI taxonomy): domain Eukaryota; kingdom Viridiplantae; phylum Streptophyta; class Magnoliopsida; order Caryophyllales; family Talinaceae; genus Talinum; species Talinum fruticosum. The sequence continues at coordinate 5,475,448 of JAITYX010000011.1, forward strand.
AACTTACAAATATAATATCACTTAGTAAAAGTAAATATAGTGGCAAATGCGTGGAGTACGGAGACAAAACACAGTTTGAATGTAATAATGACAACTTAGCTCGTGTTATATGAGATCCCCACAATATAAGTATTGAGTCAATCTCGCATGGACAAATGAATGGGTTCCTAGCAGCGATAGAGGTATAATATATAATAACAAAGAAAATTCAATTAGGCCAAAACGATGATGTCGGGATGGAAAAGATTAAGAAAAATATTAAAAGGAAAAATTTCTCCTGGTTTCAAGAAATACACAAGGATGAAACCTTTTAGTTTTGTGTATCGAAGAAAGAGGAATTGAAAAGGAAAATTCTTGAGGAAACACACAATACACGATACTTGGTATATCCAGGAGGAACAAAATGTATATAGACCTCAAACAATATTTTGGTGGAAAAATATGAACAAAGATATCATAGAATATGCAGATAAGGGCTTGACTTGTCAAGTGGGTAAAGCCGAACCATGAGAGTATGATATAAAAGGGACATCAACGTCCTATTGGTAAGTTGAGATCGTTGGAGATTTCTATCCGGAAAAGAGGTTCAATTTCAATGGACTCTGTCAGGATATTATCCCTTAATTGCTTCAAAGAAAATGCTATATGGGTGATTGTTGATCAATTTACCAAATCTATGCATTTTGTACCAACACATGACACGTGGAATGTAGAGATATTGACACGAGTGATACGTTAAAGAAGTTATTAGGTTACATGGAATACCGAAGAGCATCATATCGGATAGTGACAAGAGGTTTCACATGAATTTTGGGAAGCTCTATGGCAAGATTTTGGAATTAAATTGAGTTTTAGTAGTTTGTATCATCCAGAACTAAACGGGCCAACCAATTATGGGACCATTAAAATGGCTCTACATAAAGCGTTATATGAAAGGAAATGCAGAATCATGTTGTGGTACACTGAAGTGGATGAAGCATTGATTATCGGACCGAAGATGTTAGGAAGGTTCAAGAACATATCAAGGAAATTCAAAGTTGACAAAAGAGCTATACACATAAAAGTGTTTTTAAAAGTGTCCCCACTGAAAATGGTCAAAAATTCGATGTTAAGGAAAAATCAAGTCCTAGGTATATTGGGCCATATGACACTATAAAGAAGTTCAACCCAAGTATCCCATATGTTAGCTTTGTCATTTGAACTTGAATGTGAAAATAACGTCTTTTATATTTAGCAGCTCAGGAGATATATACCCATCCCAAGCCATAATATTGTGACGGAGCTAATAGAAATCACTGAAAATTTAATATATGAAGAGTTTTCGGTTCAAATATTGGATTACAAAGTTAAGAAAGTCGATACTAAGAACATTCCTTTGGTTAAAGTCTTTTGGGCCAACCATACGTCATCGAAACCAACTCAGGAAGACATGAAGGAAAAAATATATATATATACCAGCTTGTTTTGAGGTCAATCTAAATTTCTTTCCAAACTTGCAAGTTTCGAGGATGAAACTTATTTTAAGGGGGAAGATCTGTAACAACCCGACCCTAAATCATATTATTTATCTTATTAACTATAAGATTTATATAATTGAGCTTGTGCACTTCAATTCGACATTTTAAATTTAAATTATTTTTATATATGTGTTATGTAGCTAGGGCAACGAAGTGGCCCTAATAAAAATTTCATAACAACAATTGTAATTTACGTATAGGTTTAAAAGAGCAAATTTAAAAATTTACCTAAAATGGTATATGATTATAAGTTCGTTGATATCATGTTTCAAACCGTTATAATTATAAGTTGTAAACAATAAAATTTAAAAGTAAAAATAAAAGAAAACAAAACAAAAATAAAATAAAATAAAATAAAATAAATATAAAAATAAAATAAATAAACCAGATTTTTGAAGGAAAAATCCAGAAATGGATTTTTCTGGAATTATTTAAAAAAATAAATAAATAAACAAAGTTAGAGATGAATAGTCGGGCAAAGCTCCATTCCCCGTTTCCCTCATCCCTGCTCCAAGTACTCTACCTTCCAGCCTCCTCTCGCTCCCCTCCAGGCGGCGTCGCCTTCTCCGGCCACTAGAACAACCAACGCCTGTTGGAAGGCCGGCGCCGGCCTTCCTCTCTCACTCTCTCACGATATCGCTCTCTCTCTCTCCCTCGCGTGCCTCTGCTTCTCTCCCCTGCCTCCACCTACTACTCTGGTCTCGGCCACCAAGCGCCATCAATGCCGGCCAGCGGCCGGCGCCGGCGTCGTCGGGAAGACGCCCGACATCTCTCTTTCGCGCGCTCTCTCTCGCTCTCTCTCGCGCGGCGTGGCCCCGCTTCCGGGCTCCCTACCGTGGCCCACCTAGTGGCTATCCACCAGCCGCCGAAGCCTTACCGGTGCTCGCCCGGTGTTCGCCGGAGCCCGGTGTACCTCCACCGCTCCACCATCTTCTTGGCTTCCATCTCTTTGGTTTTGAAGGTAAAACCCTAAAATTCAGATTTGCACACTTATTTATTTACTTAGTAATTGTAACTGTAAATTGAATTATATGATTTAGAAATATGTTTGTGGCGTGAATGCAAAGATTGAATTGGGAAAAACTAAATTGGTTTGAATGATTGAGATTTGGTATTTTGGTGGATTGATTGTGTATGAATGTAAATGAATGAGATTTCTTTTGGGGAAATTATGAATTAGTGAATGAGATTGGGGATGTCTTATTATAGAATTAAGTAATTTAATGGAGTTGTTATATTTTGGAAATGGTTGTATTGATCAAATGAAACGGAGTGCGTATGTGGAAATTGAAATTAGATATTGAGTAATGTGTAGAGGCATGGAAAATACTTGAACATTGAGCATACCTAATTGTGGTTGTGAATGTGAATTTTGTTGAGAGGATGGTGCTTATGACCTTAAAATGGTGTATGTATGAATTTTGAGCAATTCGGTAGATTATGGAACCTTCCTAGGGGAAGGCATTTGATGGGTTAATTAATTACTTAACTATGGGTTTGAATGCAATGAAGGGAGAAGTAAGGAATAAACTAGGAATAAGTGTTTGATTATATATATATATACCATTTTCAATCCAAGTCAACTAATGAATTGAATTACATAGATATCATTGGCTATCCGATTAGCCTAATCAACTTCTTTAACTAATACGCGTTGTAGTCAATGTTTGAAATGGAATTAATATAGTAAAGTTATGTAAGAAAACGTAGTTTAACCGATAACGTAATAAATATAGAAAATGAAATAAATTGTCAACGCTTATACAAATTCAATTATTGAAACTCAAGAAAAACATTATTAACAACAAAAATCTATTGAGACAGAATTGAGGCCACTTCCGTTGTCGAATGATTGGTGACTCAAATTTCTATAAAAGGGGAGAAATAAGGGTTTCAATTTAGGTACGTTCATTGCCTCGTACCTTTTGAAAACTCACATATTTCATCAAATCTCAACATTTCTCATATATACAACTAATAATGAATCATTTGCAAATCAAGTTTTGTCACCTAATTAAGTGGTCCCCGCTCAATTATCAATTATCATGGCTTAGGCCCTTCAATTCCACCCGCGCGGCTTCAACTCGGGTTCTCGGTCGGCCTGGGAGGTGTGCATCAATTCAAAGATCGTATCAATTATCAAGGGGTTCCACTTTTAGATAATAATCGGCAAGCAAGTTTTACTCATATTCTCTCCCCCGATTTCAAACTAAAATGAATTGAAATGCGCGCTCTCAATTAAAATGTTTTCAATGAAATTTTACAGTGCAGGAATGTTCGTACCGAGTTTCGACTCACTTTTCGAAATATTTTACTGTTTTTGTTTTAGGGAAAGCATTGGTGAACAATCAATTAGCTACCAAGTTTGACGAAGGCCAAACATAGCTGGACAAGTGGTATATATGGTTCCGAAAGTATCTAGACGCTCACAGTGATTTCACCTCAATCGTGGCTTGGAGTCAATTGGGAAATCATTATATTTTGCGTAATTTCCTCATGATGAACAACTAGGTGAGACTGTATTGAAGTATATGCAAGCCAGCCACTAAGTTATATTTTGGGTCTTGTTCAAACATGATATGAAGCTTAACTACTTGGGGTACAAATACTTATCGATATCGGGACCCAACCAACCTGTTGCATTCATAAACGTAAATGGTATTTTGATTTTACTCACTTAGCCTTGTCCTATTCTTAGGGCGGCGGTAACGCCTTCAGTCGTCTACTTCCGCTACAACCATAACTAATATTCTCTAATTAGGGATTATTAAGTAATGGTGATTGGGGCGTTACAGATTACCAGGAGATCCGATGAAAGGTGTATATAGTATGAAGGATATGTGATTAAATGTTTTAGGTTTCGGACAAAAATGCGTCAAAGAAAAAGAAAAACACAAAATAGTTGTGTAGTAGTTGAAGAGGAAACTAAAAGAGGTGAGAAAGACTTTTTGGTGTATTGTGGTAGAGCATTATGCCCTTAAATAACAAACAAGTCCTAGAGTTGTGTTAGTTTGTAGCGTACTACGAGGGAAGAGTTAAAAAAAGGGCAAGTACCAAACAACAATTGTTATCATGAATCGATAGGTTACATATAATAGATGAACCTTTTGCATGGCCTTATATTCTAAGTTGCATTTTATAGTTAACCACCATGGAAATTGGTTATCAACATGGATTCATACCACTAATTTGATTTTCCTAATACTCGAAGATGTTGACAACTAGGATGAATCGTTGCGGAAAACTGCAATGGCTGGAGTTGCTAATGTACTAGGGGTTTAAGAGGAGGTTACAAGTATGAGCCAACTGCGATGACGAAGAAAAAAACCCCAATGATAAGCTCTTTGGTATAATCGCAAAAGATATAAAAACTGCGTTATTTTTAAGTATAGCAAATGGTAGCGTTTTGCCCATCGGATGCAAGGTACCTTTTTCGCATGGGATATTAGTATGTGTTTCCGGAGAAAACCGAGTTGATGACATGGATGATGATTCGGAGAGAGGAAGGATTTATCACTTTGGCGCCGAGGACGTGGCACGATCGATCCGATTCCGCGTGGCGATTGCTTGAACCCGCAAAAGGCGAAGCCCGGGGTGGTGGACCCCGGGAACGCCCTCTCGACGCTCAAGTTAGTGATTGACTTGATTGAAGGGATCGAGGAAATCTTCCTCGATGTGCGTAAGGGGAATTCCGTGGGAGTTGAGAGGTTTTCCGAAGATGGAAACTCTTGGGATGCATGTTGATGAACGTTGAGAGCTTGAGAGCTTGTTAGCTTAGAAGCTTGAGAGATTATGAGAAAGATGGGATTTGTGGAATGTGGAAAAACCTGTCCCATGGAGTTGGGAAATGATGTGTATTTATAGGGAGATTTTAAAGGGGTATAATAGTAATTTACCGTAGTTTAAGGGAAACCCTAGCCTTAGTGGGCTTTGGGCTTTTACTTGGCCCGTTAAGGGTTGGCTTGGGCCGATACCCCCTTATCCGACCGATTAGGCACAGTTGGCTAGTGATATGGCGGGTGAGCTGGAACTGTCCAGGAAATACCCGAATCATTTAGCCCCTCACGTTTTACTTGCACGCTTCCTAAGATGGGCAGGTGGAATGTGAAGCCTTTATCATTGCGCTTTTCCGGCCCCCAATACCTTTATAAATAGGAGGTGAATCTTGAGGAGGGTAGCAAATTTTCACCTCTTTACTCTTCTCCTTCTCTTGCTTTGGAGAAAATGATCACCGGGCGCTTCTTGTCGGATATGAGAAGTTGTGCCCTCGCTTCAACCATGATGAGGCCAAGCAAACAGCGATTGAGCATCGCCGGCCATCCTTTGTCGCGGAGGCGTTCTACCAGCTCCTCATCGATGATGCTTTGAAGCCGAGGTTGATAAGTGATGGTGAGAAGTGTGATAGGTTGTTTGAAGCCACGATCCGTCCCGAGTGGGATATTCTTGAGGCTTGGGTGGAGCGCAACCATGATCGCCTTGTCGAGCTTCGAGCAACGAACCCGAGCTTTTCAGCAAGCGACGCAGCGATAGGAAGGGCCGCTTTAAGTGTCGGCTCGTCTTCTAATTTTCCTAAGGAGAGTGGCAAGTCGGTGGATGACCCTTCTACCTACCGCTCTCGGGGCCGGAGGGACTTGCCCAAGGCAAAGGGGAGCAGCCTCCCTGCGGAGAAGAAGAGGAACCTTCCGGTAGAGAAAAGAAGAACCTTCCGGTGGAGAAGAAGAGGAACCTTCCAAAGGAGAAGTGAGGTGGTATCCATGGCTCCCCTTCGTCCGAGTAGTGTAACCGTAGCGTCGTCGTGTAACCGTAGCGTTGTAGCATATTATCTTGAAATTCCGACGCTTTCGTTTCTCTTGTAATGGCGCGTTGTGCGCTCTTGCCTTAATGAATGAATGAATGAATAAAGTTTAGTTTGTCAGCCTTACTTCCCTTCGCTTTTCTATCCCATTATTGACGCTTTGCTTGTGGTGAATGATTTTTACTTAGCCCCTAGGGGCTAAAAGGAGTCTTGCGGTGAGGATGAGTTCTCTCGTGGTCCTTCCGGGGCTCTTGCGGGAGGATGAGTCCTCTCGTATTCCTTCAAAGATCCTCAAGGAGTTCCAGCCCCTATATGCCTTGGATTCGAAAAAGTGAGTTTGCCCACGGTAACGTTGTTGTGGGTCTTTACGCGACCTTTCAGCTCCCGGAGGCTTGAAAGTGCACAAACGTAAGTATCTCGCTAAGGAACATCCGACGGAGAGCGCGACCCCTAACCTTAAGTTAGGAGTGCGAGTGCCCATGCGGACATGGGTCTTTGCGTGACCTTCCAGCTCCCGTAGGCTTAGAAGTGCATGATTCTCACTAGGGAACATCCCACGGAGAGCGCGACCCCTAACCTTAAGTTAGGAGTGCGAGTGCCCATGCGGACATGGGTCTTTACGCGACCTTCCAGCTCCAGTAGGCTTAGAAGTGCATGATTCTCGCTAGGGAACATCCCACCGAGAGTGCGATCCCCTAACCTTAAGTTAGAAGTGCGAGTGCCCATGCGGACATGGGTCTTTACGCGACCTTCCAGCTCCCGTAGGCTTAGAAGTGCATGATTGTGTGTCCTCTAAGGGGTGTTCCTTTTAAAGAGTTAGGAGTGCGATTTTTAGCTCCCGGAGGCTAAGTTATTGCTAGGCGCAACTCCGAAGGATGTCCCCCTGTGGAGATGGAAATGCGACTTATTAGCTCCTGGAGGCTAAATCGTTGCTTGCCGTGGAGAGACGTTTCGCTGCGAAGATTTTTTTCGAAGTTACGCAATTTTTAATTTTTAAAGGTTACGACTCCATCCCAAATAATTACGCTACCTCCAAATAACAGGCCCCCGGCCGACCCCCGAGGCCGCCCCTCAGGCTGACCCCTATGGCCGACCCCTCCCCCGCTGCTCCCCGCGCTCGGACGACCCCCGGCCGATCTAGTGGCCGACCCCTTTGGCCGACCCCCATGGGCGACCCCTCCCCCGCTGCTCCTCCTCGCTTGGACGACCCCCATGGTCGACCCCTCCCCCTCCCCGCGCTCGGACGACCCTCCCGGCTGACCCCGGTGCCGAGGACGTGGCACGATCGATTTGGTTCCGTGTGGCGATTGCTTGAACCAGAAAAAGGCGAAGCCCTAGGTGGTGGATCCCGGGAACACCCCTCCGACGCTCAAGTTAGTGATTGACTTGATTGAAGGGATTGAGGAAATCTTCCTCGATGTGCGTGGGGAATTCCGTGGGAGTTGAGAGGTTTTCCAAAGATGGAAACTCTTGGGATGAATGTTGATGAACGTTGATGAACGTTGGGAGCTTGAGAGCTTGATAGCTTAGAAGCTTGAGAAATTATGAAAAAGATGAGATTTGTGGAATGTGAAAAACATGTCCCATGGAGTTGGGAAACGATGTGTATTTATAGGGAGATTTTAAAGGGGTAGAATAGTAATTTACCGTGGTTTAAGGGAAACCCTAGCCCTAATGGGCTTTGGGCTTTTACTTGGCCCGTTAAGGGTTGGCTTGGGTTGATACCCCAATTATCCGACCGACTAGGCACAGTTGGCTAGTGATGTGGCGGGTGAGCTGGAACTGTCCGGAAATACCCGAATCATTTAGCCCTCACGTTCTACTTGCACGCTTCCCGAGGTGGGCAGGTGGAATGTGAACCTTTATCGTTGTGCTTTCCGGCCCCTAATACCTTTATAAATAGGAGGTGAATCTTGAGGAGGGTAGCAAATTTCCACCTCTTTACTCTTCTCCTTCTCTTGCTTTGGAGAAAATGATCGTCGGGCGCTTCCTGTCGGATATGAGAAGTTGTGCCCTCGCTTCAACCGTGATGAGGCCGAGCAAACAGCGATTGAGCATCGCCGGCCATCCTTTGTCGCGGAGGCATTCTACCAGCTCCTCATCGACGATGCTTGGAAGCCGAGGTTGATAAATGATGGTGAGGAGTATGATAGGTTGTTTGAAGCCATGATCCGTCCGAGTGGGATATTCTTGAGGCTTGGGTGGAGCGCAACCATGATCGCCTCGTCGAGCTTCGAGCAACGAACCCGTGCTTTTCAGCAAGCGACGCGGCGGTAGGAAGGGCCGCTTGAGTGTCGACTCGTCTTCTAATTTTCCTAAGGAGAGTGGCGAGTCCGTGGATGGCCTTTCTACCCACCCCTCTCAAGGTCGGAGGGACTTGCCCAAGGCAAAGGGAGCAGCATCCTCGCGGAGAAGAAGAGGAACCTTCCGATGGAGAAAAGAGGAACCTTCCGGTGGAGAAGAAGAGGAACCTTCCAAAGGAGAAGTGAGGTGGTAGCCATGGCTCCTCTTCTGTCTCGAGTAGTGTAACCGTAGCGTCGTGGCGTAATCGTAGCGTTGTAGCGTAGTATCTTGAAATTTGACGCTTTCGTTTCTCTTGTAATGGCGCGTTGCACGCTCTTCCCTCAATGAATGAATGAATGAATGAACTTTACTTTGTTAGCCTTACTTCCCTTCGCTTTCTATCCCATTGTTGACGCTTTGCTTGTGGTGAATGATTTTTACTTAGCCCCTAGGGGCTAAAAAGGAGTCTTGCGGTGAGGATAAGTTCTCTCGTGGTTCTTCCGGGGCTCTTGCGGGGAGGATGAGTCCTCCCGTATTCCTTCAAGGATCCTCAAGGCGTTCCAGCCCCTATGTGCCTTGGATTCGCAAAAAGTGAGTTTGCCCACGATAATGTTGTTGTGGGTCTTCTACGCGACCTTTGAGCTCCCGGAGGCTTGAAAGTGCATGAACGTAAGTATCTCGCTAGGGAACATCCCACGGAGAGCGCGACCCCTAACCTTAAGTTAGGAGTGCGAGTACCCATGCGGACATGGGTCTTTGTGTGATCTTTCAGCTCCCGTAGGCTTAGAAGTGCATGATTCTCACTAGGGAACATCTCACGGAGAGCGGCCCCTAACCCGAAGTTAGGAGTGCGAGTGCCCATGCGGACATGGGTCTTTAAGCGACCTTCCAGCTCCAAGTAGGCTTAGAAGTGCATGATTCTCGCTAGGGAACATCCCACGAGAGCGCGACCCTTTAACCTTAAGTTAGGAGTGCGAGTGCCCATGCGGACATGGGTCTTTACACGACCTTCCAGCTCCCGTAGGCTTAGAAGTGCATGATTCTCACCGAGGAACATCCCACGGATAGCGCGACCCCCTAATCTTAGGTTAGGAGTGTGAGTGCCTATGCGGACATGGATCTTTACGCAACCTTCCAACTCCCGTATGCTTAGAAGTGCATGATTCTCGCTAGGGAACATCCCCTGAGAGCGTGACCCCTAACCTTAAGTTAAGAGTGCGAGTGCCCATGCGAACATGGGTCTTTACGCGACCTTCCAGCTCCCATAGGCTTAGAAGTGCATGATTGTGTGTCATTTAAGGGGTGTTCCTTTTATAGAGTTAGAAGTGCGATTTTTAGCTCCGGAGGCTAAGTTATCGCTAGGCGTAACTCTAAAGGATGTCCCCCTGTGGAGGTGGAAATGCGACTTATTAGCTCCCGGAGGCTAAGTCGTTGCTTGCTGTGGAGAGACGTTTGGGCTCCGAAATCATATGCTTCGTTGCGAAGATTTTTTCGAAGTTACGCAATTTTCAATTTTTAAAGGTTACGACTCCATCCTAAATAATTACGCTACTTCTAAATAACAGGCCCCCGGCCGACCCCCAAGGCCGAACCCTTAGGCCGACCCCTATGGCCGACCCCTCCCCTCGCTGCTCCTCCGCTCTCGGACGACCCCTTGGCCGACCCCGTGGCCGACTCCTCCCCCTCCCGCGCTCGGACGACTCCCTAGCCGAGCCCCGAGGTCGACCCCCTTGGCCGACCCCTCAAGCCAACCCCGTGGCCGACCCCTCCCCCACTGCTCCCCGCGCTCGGATGACCTCCCTGGCCAACCCCGAGGTCGACCCCTCGAGCCGACCCCTACCCCTGCTCGCTCCCCGCGCGAGGCCGGCCCCAGTGGCCGACGCCCGAGGCCGACCCCTCCTCTTGACCCCCTCGAATCTAGTGCTCGCCTTTTTTTGACGTATTTTTGGGGAAATATTCCCAACCAATTTTATGTGCAAAAATATTCGAACGGGATGGAAAAAATACCGACCTCGATTTTAGAGCGAAGAAATTGTAGGCTCCTTCGGACGGAAAATGTCAACCCAATTCGGAGCGGAAATACGACGGCTTTGGCTCCGTTAATCGAAACATATTGGGCATTTTATGATCGAGAAAAATCAAGCCCCTTTTCGGTGAGCCTGTGTTAACTCCATGTTGAGCTCAAATATATCAACTCTTTAGTATGGGCCCTCGTAGGGTGCCTCCGATTGTGCCCAAGTCGCAATTTTACTTTGGAGGTCTTTGTTAGCTTCTTGTTTGCCTTCGAGCTTGATGTCGTCAAACAACGTTTAGCGTTGGGCTATAATAACGACCGCGCACCTTGACGACCAAGAAATCTTCTTCGTCTCCAATTTGCGAACCATCACTCCCTTTATTTTTTAAAAAAATGTGGGCACCTAATTGACCTTTGCTGGAATCCGGAGATAAGCGATCGTAGACCGAACCTTATAGTGTTGGAGCGGTTTCTTGCGTAACAAAAGTGTTCTTTAAGGGCGTTGACCTTGTGCCTTTTCCGGTGACTTAAGCCTTGAGTGATGTCTTTTAGAGATCCTCTATGATATTATGGGATCTTTTTTGACGAACGTACGCATCCGAAGACCATAGTCGATCTCTTCATGCTTGGCATTTACTTGTCTTGTGCTTGGATCTCGCTCCGAATGTCTCACTCACTACTAGAAAATCGCCATATAGCAACGGAAACAGCGACGTAAAACGTAATTTAGCGACGAAATTGCAGAATTCCGTCGCTATTCGAATCGATGACGGAATTTCTTGTTCCGTCACTTCTTGATTAGCGACGGAATCAAATTCCGTCGCTAATCCGTCGCTAATTAGCGACGGAATCGCAGAATTCCGTCGCTGATTCATCGCCAATTTTTTAAAAAGATTAACAATTTTCTGTATTTTTGAGTGTTTAATACAAAAAATCTTGAACAAAATACAAATTCAAATAATCCGTAGAGCATAACAACCTCAAATTCAAATTCAACTTCAATTCAAACACAAAAATCATATACAAACACAAAAGTCATAAATAATCCAATTTCAATTCACCAACATACATAAAAACTAATTGAAAAAAAAAAGAGTATTCCATTATTTACAAACGCAAGTTATGTTCTTCATCTTCCTTTTCCTCTTCTTCTTCCTCTTTCTCATTATCTTCACCTTCTACCTCATTTTCATTCCAACCATGCCTATCAAAATAAATTGTATCAAATCTTCTAAAATCTGAAATTTTATAGTAAACAAAGTAAATTATAAATACAACCAACAATGAGGGAGGATGGAGAAATCATACTTACAAGATGTTAAAGGTGGTTAGTTGGAGGCAGTGGTCGTGGCGGCGGTGGCGCGGTGGCGGTGGTGGCTTCTTGCTCTCTCACGCTCTCACTTCTCTCGATTCTCAATCTACCTCTCCTTATGATTTTGCCGAGCCTCGTTGAAGTCGGGCTTTTATTTGCAACATACGACGGATCAGCGACGGACTTGTCCGTCGCTACTTAAAAAATTTAGTTAACGACGGAATTAGCGACGAAATCGTCCGTCGCTAATAAAAAATTTTAAAATTTCAAAACTGGAGAAAAATTTCATAGCCCGCCAACCTAAAAATTTGAACAATTTATATATTTGAAAAATGAAAATAGGCGGCACATTTAAATTTTGAAAATTTTCGATTAGCGACGGAATTTTCCGTCGCTAATTTAAATTTGAAAATTTTTATATTTTTTAAATTAAAATAGGCGGCAAATCTAAAATTTTAAAAATTTTGAATTAGCGACGGAATAATTCCGTAGCTAATTAAAAAATTAAAAATTAGATTTAGCGACTGACTGATTCCGCCGCTAATTAAAAAAATTAAAAAATTAGATTTAGCGACGAGAATCAGCGACGGATTGATTCCATCGCTAAATTAAAAAAATAAAAAAATAATTTTCAAAAATCCGTTGCTATTTGTTCCATTTACGTCGTTAGGTCCGTCACTAATAAGTAAAATAGCGACGGAATTTGTTTCCGTCGCTAATTTCCGTCGCTATATAACGTTTTTGTAGTAGTGACCTTGGAGTCAAGCTCTCTAGCCGTGTCCATCCACGAGAAGGAAGCACCGGAGAAGGGGGAGATCCTCGAGGATGATGGCGTTGACGAAGATGCCAAAGATGGCTCCGAGGACTGGCCCCCTTTTCTTGACTCTTCATAGGATATGAGTCTTTTTTGATTTGCTTTGCATGAACTTTTATCTTTGGCTGATCCTTGCTTGATGCTTGTGGATGCTTACTCAATGCTTACTTGCCTCGTTGTTTCTTATTTATTGTTGCTGATTTTTACTTTCTTACCGCTTGGGGTACATGATCACCCTTCATCATAGTTGGGTCTTTTTGAGTTTTACAACTTGGTTGTCCTAGGGGTTGTATTAGCCCACGGTGTTGCCCCCAAAGTCGGCGCAATGAAAAACATACAACGAAAAAACTAGCAACGTAGTTGCGTTAGGGGATCATCTTAGCCCTTACTTTTTCTTTTGACTTTGACAAAGTTAAGAAAATACAACGAAAGGAACCGAGGAATTGGGCGCTCTAGGGATTCGTATTAGCCCCTATTCATGCCCCCAAGACCATCTTAAAGTAAAGTGTGAGACGTAAAGATGCGGAAAGCTTGCTCGTTGTATTAATAAAAGATCGAAGTCCGTACGGATGGGAGGAATGTGTGCCCCGTTGAGCGCTTTCGGAAAAGTTGAGTCAATTGTGGGTGATTCCTTTACAAAATCTTTGAGACTTAGGCTGGGTGGGTCTTTAAAGAAAGGCCCCCATGCCGGACAATGAGCTCGCACTATTTACATAAGCACCATTATCTCATGAGTTCGATGTCTTCGGGAGGCGCAAGCCGGACCTTAACATGATCTTCCGTGGTGGTAAAACACACCATCATAGTCTCGGAGACTTTGGTTGGGGCTCCGCCTTTAGCTTCTTACCCTTGGGATCATCATGAGTCTTCCCCTCTTCTTTCGCTTCTCCATCAAAGGTCGAAGGCTTACTACATAGCATTCACGCGTAGTCGTTTGGTCTTCGTAGATCTCACCTACGGATCCATCATCAAGCTCATACTTCATGAGGAGAAGGTATGGAGTGATGATCGCTTTGATCCGGTTGATGGTGGGATGCCCAATGATGACATTGTAGGCGGAGGGGATGTCGATCACTAAGAATTTCACTTCGATGTTTCGGCCCTTGAGTTTCTCTCCAACCCCGACTGGTAGGCGGATCATGCCTATGGGGTGTATCGTCCGCCCTCCGAATCCGACGACAGGATTGACGAGGGAAATGAGATTCCGAGGGTGTACATCGGTTGACTTAGGCATTCCATGGTGATGATGTCCACCGAGCTCCCCATGTCGATAAGGACCCCGCGGACTATGGCGTCCGAAATCTTCAATGTGATGACCAAAGGATCCTCATGTGAGACAGCCATGCCTTTCAAATCTTGTTCTCCGAAGGTCACCGTGGCACCTTCACAGGTGGAGGCTGGCCGGTGATCGGGTCTTATTGAGCACTCCTAAGGTGAGCCTTCCAGGAAGAGAGGGTTGTGCCCCCGAAAATCCCCAGCGATGGTGGCTATAATCTTAGTAGTATCGTCATCATCATAGTGCTCATATCCCCGCCTTGAAGAACCTCCTTGTGTTCCATGAGTATCTTTTTTAAGAAAAAGATCAATTTGCCCATTATCCGCGAACTCCCCAAGCGCCTTCTTTAACGCGCGACACTCGTAGTGTTGTGTCCGGTTTGTTCATGGAATTCGCAATATTTGTTGGAAGCTCGTACTTTCGCAGTGTGGACATGGGAGGTGGTTTCTTGAGCATGGGATGCCCTTTGATCTCCATCGGAATAATTTGGGGATCGGTGTTGAAGCGGTGGTCCATTTCATTTCGAGGATTAAATTTTCTGTCTCCTCCTTTCTTCCCGACCTCTTCTCCTTCCTCTCGCACGGATCTCTGTGGCCTCGAATAAAGTCGGCTGCCTTTTGGAGTGCTTCTACCAAAGTAGACACCTTTCGTTCAGCGAGGGAAAATTTGAATCTTCCGCTTTTGAGTCCGTTAAGGAAGGCAGTGGAGGTGACTCCGTCTTGCGAGTCGAGATAAGGATGACCTCTCCATGAAACCTTCGGACATAGTCTTTAAGGGTCTCGTTTCTCCCCGGCTTAATCTTGGAGAGGTGGATACTAGTCTTTTTTGCTTGCAACTCGCGATAAATTGTGCAACGAACTTCTCGCATAGCTCTTCAAAGGAAGAGATGCTCCCTTGAGGAAGATTGTTGAACCATTTCTGCGTAACTCCCTTCGAGTGTAGTAGGGAAGAATCGGTAGTAGGTTGCATGGCCCCTGTCCCGCACGTGCATATGAGACTTATAGTACGCCGGGTGATCTTCGGGATCGGTTATGCCACTGTATAGGTCGATGTTTGGGACTTTTATCTTCTTTATTCAGGGAGCATTCATAATCTTCTTCGAAAATGGAGTGTTGAAAGTGTGTTGGGTCGGCCTTGAATAGGAGTCCGAGACGGGAACAGCGCGGGGTTGGTGGCGTGGAACTTCCACCGGGGAAGGACTCTTCCTCCTCTCGGATCGAGGAGGAGTGCGCCTAGTCCTCTCCGACTTCTCGGGACCCTTCGTATTTGATTGCTCGAGAATCCTTTCTCTTGATCCCTCCTCGCTCCCGGGCATCGGATCGCTCTTGGTCGCGCCTTGGAGCATTGTAGGCTCGCCGAGAATTGCGGCTACGTGTAGCCGATCGTGCGAGACTAGCGGACCTTCTGCTCCCCGGGGTCCTCGCTCGGTGTTTGGGGCAAGGGCATCGCCATGATCCTCGAACCAGGCGAACGCCCGCTGTGGGTAGCATAGGGGTCGAGGCCGTGTGCGAAGTTGCAATATTCTCGTTGGCTTTATGGAGAGCTTTCTTTGCCTCGATAATCCCTTGGGCATCGCCTTCTTCGTGACGCCTTGTCGGGAGGACACTTGGCTGCTCGAGAGCAAGCGAAGTTGGTGCCTCGGTTGGTTGTTCTAGGGCTACATAGGAGGGCATCCCGCCCAAGAAGTGGCCAACAGGATGACCTCCCTAAGGGGTTGTGCCGTACCCGGAGTCGGGGCATAGTTGAAGGGCATGATGGGCATGCGCTGCTCCATGGTGGCTCGCACCTGCTCTTACACTTGCTGTGCGACAGTCGCTTTAAGGGTCTCTATTAAGTTCGAAGAGCCCCTAGGGTGACATACCCCTCCGGCCTGGTGTGGCGGTTGCCGGTAGACCACCGAGATGATTTCGCATCCTCGGCTTGAGGAGCGTCGCGGAATTGGCCCCCGTAGGCATTGAACGATGAGGGTGAGGGATCCGTGGGTTGCTCGTGTCGCGCGTCATCTTAGATCGAGATCGAGTGTCACTGGCGACCATATGTTACCTTCCTCCCCACGGACGGCGCCAAACTGTTTCCGGAGAATACCGAGTTGATGATGTGGATGATGATTCGGAGAGATGAAGGATTTATCGCTCCGGTGTTGAGGACGTGGCACGATCGATCCGATTCCGTGTGGCGATTGCTTGAACCTGCAAAAGGCGAAGCCCGGGTGGTGGATCCCGGGAACGCCCTCCGACGCTCAAGTTAGTGATTGACTTGATTGAAGGGATCGAGGAAATCTTTCTCGATGTGCGTGGGGAATTCCGTGGGAGTTGAGAGGTTTTATGAAGATGAAAACTCTTGGGATAAATGTTGATGAACGTTGATGAACGTTGATGAACGTTGAGAGCTTGAGAACTTGATAGCTTCGAAGCTTGAGAGATTATGAGAAAGATGAGATTTGTGCAATGTGGAAAACCTCGTCCCATGAAGTTGGAAATGATGTGTATTTATAGGGAGATTTTAAAAGGGTAGAATAGTAATTTACCGTGGTTTAAGGGAAACCCTAGCCCTAGTGGGCTTTGGGCTTTTACTTGGCCTCGTTAAGGGTTGGTTTGGGCCGATACCCCCTTATCCGACTGCTTTGGCACAGTTGGCTAGTGACGTGGCGGGTGAGTTGGAACTGTCCGGAAATACCTAAATCGAGTATGGATCATGAGTGACATTTCGGTTAAATAACTTGATTTCTTTTCTAACCACTTTGTTATAGGAATTGGCCAAGGATAGATAAAGATGCAAAGAAAAGATTGTTTGACAAACTTTAAGAATGAATAGCTATGTGACTTATCTTTCAAGTTTACCAATTTTGCACACGTAAAAGACTGGTTACAAAATGCAGGGCCATTTCAGAGATAATAGAGATGATGGATACTGTGAGTTAGTGACTACTCAGCACGAAGCTTGGTGTTGTAGTTATCCAAGTTAACTTTTAAAATCATGTATTATTTCTGCCTTTAGTTTCATTTCCTAGGGGAAAAATCAAAGAAAAATATTGTTTGTCTAAAGCCAAAAAATCTTTAATAATATATTTATTCTTTTATAGAATTAGTTTGGATAACAATGAATTAAAAATGCATGCTATGCCTGATTTTAATTAATTTACGATGAGCATGCAGAGTGAAAATTTCAAGCAGAAACTAAAGGCATAGATGTTGTGGAATTGCAATATATGATGTTTAGAGACTTTATTTGTTCAAGGAAGAACACTTTGTAGGAAAGAATATCACTCAGGCACTCGGTAATAAGCTCGTGGAAGTGGATAGAGAGAAATGGAATTGACTAGTAAACCATTTTGATGGCTCAAGCCCTGGTTTTATAGATACTGCCTGAACATGCTCAACCCAAAGAGTGTGCTTAATCCTTCCCAACAGCAAACTCAACAAGCGCAACAATTTTTCGACTCTATATGCATGGAAAGTTTTGAGCTAATCTAGGTACGATTTCTTTGTTGTATTGTGAAATAGGCATAAAGATGGAACATGGGATCCTAAAAGAGAAGCCAAAAATACAAGGAATTCAAGAAGTTGAATGATGATCAAATTCATAAGTATAGGTGCGGACAAGCTCTCTCTCTCTCTAAAAGAGGCTTATTTTTTACGTGCTGACAGAAAAATATGGTAACCATACAGGACTTCGGCCAGAACCCATGCCACCAAGAAAAAGGAGAAAGAAACGGAAATCCAATTAAACAAGAGTTGAATACAGTGCTGAAGTGCAACTACTATAACACAAGGTGTTTGCATTGCAAGGTGAAGCTAAGGAGCTGAAATCAGCCAACTTGGAGCTAAAAGCATGTATGAAATGCATGCAGAAGAAAGCCACAGAGAGAGAGAGAGAGAGAGAGAGAGAATGGAAAGAAGAATCAAGAGAAAGAAAGAAGCAGACTAGAAGAGGCTATGTCTTTGGTAACTGTCATTCTTTCTTTCTTTCTCTCCTTGGTTCTTGAAGGTAAACATGAATATTTCTTAAGGTTAATTGTTGCTTGGGTGGTTGATAGAATTGCTGTTGTTTGCAGAAAACTAGCCCTTGTTAATGGAAATGTCGTTTATATATCCGAAAGTTATAATGGTTGTCAATACTACAATTATGACAACTACCCTAGTTTCTTCAATCTTAATCGTATAAGTGGGTGTTTGGCCTAAATTTTAAAACTGTTTTTGGATTCTAAAAACTGAAACTAGGTCAAACACTAACTTTTAAAAAATTAAAACTGTTTTTCATAAGTGATTTTGGAAAAAAACTCCTCAAAAATAGAAACAACAAATAGCTATTTCTGTTTCTAATTTATGGAGAAACCGCTTAACAATCATCAAGAATCTCATTCTCTTTCTCTCTCCTCTCTTTTTTTCACGTTATTTACCTATTTTTTCGTCTCTCTCTCTTTTATTTTGTTTTATCTTTATCTCTTACTCTAACAAATAAATAAATATTATCTTATACAAAAAATAAATATTAAAAAGTAATTATTATGTAAATAAAAAAATTAAATTGTACTATAGTAAATATTGTAGACAAAACTAGATCAAACAACTTATTATTCAAAAATATTTTTATATAAATTAGGTCAAACATTTCATAACTTGTTCAAAAAACACTTTTAGAAAAATTATTTTTCATAAACAAAAACACTTTTTTATAAACCAGGCCAAACAACACCTAAATATGTATTAAATCAATCACAATTAGTCATATTTTTTACTTTTATTAAATTAAGAAAATAAATTTTAAAAATAAAATAATTTTTAGAAACTTTAGTTAAGATAATTAATTGTAGTGGCATTTGGTAGTATTGAAATACTCCTTTCCCAAAAAATAATATGTAGAAATTGAGATTCTTTTTTTTTTTAATTTATAAATATTTTTTAATTGATAAAAATATGATTTAATTAATTAGGTCAGGTTTGGATTAAAGAGCCACAGGATATGGGGTATGAATCGATTCGTATATTTCCTGGGATAGTTCCACTTCATTCGCCACGTCATTGGCCGGTTGTGCCTAATCGATCGGACAATGAAGATATCAACTCAAACCTACTCTCAATGGGCCAGGTAAAAGCCCAAAGCTTATTAAGGTTAGGGTTTCCTCCTAAATCATGGTAAATTATTGTCTTACCCCGTCAAAATTCTCTATAAATACTCACCAACCTCCAACCTCATGAGATAGGCTCAAAAGATCACAACATCAATCCCAAGACTTTCCTCTCTTGGAAAATCACACAAATCCCAAAAAGTCTTACTCTAGTAAGCAAATCCCAAGAAATTCCCTTTGCACACATCGAGGAAGATTTCCTCGATTCATTCAATCAGTTCATCGCTAGCTTGAGCACCGGAGGGGCGTTCCCGAGATCCACCCCGGGCTTCACCTTTTGCGGGTTTCGTAGCGGCCATGTGAAATCCATCCGATCACGCTACGTCCTCACAACTAGAGCGAGTAAATCCTTTTCCCTCCGAATCATCATCCACATCATTACACCGTTTTCCTCCGGAAACATTTTGGCGCCGTCTGTGGGGAGGAAGGTAGCTTGTGGTTGCTAATGGTACCGAGAACATGATCTAGGATGACATGCGATGCAACTAATCCGCTTGTCCCTCATTCTCATCATTCAATGCCTACCGGGGGCAATCCCGCGACGTCCCTCAAGCCAAGGACGCAGAGTCGTCTCAGCAGATCCACTGGTAACCACCATACTCAACCAGGACGGTTACGTCACCCTAGGGGCTTTTCAAAACTTGATCGAGACCCTTAAGACTACTGTTGCACAACAAGTGTAGGAGCAAGTGCGAGCCACCATGGAGCAACACTTGTCCATCATGCTCTTCCATTATACCCCAACTCATGGGTACGACACAACCCCTAGGGAGGTAAGCCTGTTGGCCACTTCTCGGGTGGGATGCCCTCACACGCAGCCCTAGCACAGCCCACCGAGGCTCCAACCGCGCTTATCCCCGAGCAGCCAGGTGCCCCCTCGATGAGGCGCCACGAAGAGGGAGATGCTAGGGGGATCATCGAGGCTAAGAGAGCTCTTCATAGAGCCAATGAGAATATCGCAACATCCTACACAACCTCGACCCCCTACACCACCCACAGCAGGCGCTCCGCCTGGTTTGAAGGCCAAGGTAATGCCCATGCTTCGAACGTAGGGCCTACGCCTCGGAGGAGCGAGAAGAATAACTAGCCCCGCGCGATCGATTACTCATGGTCGCGACTCTCAGCGAGCTTGCAATGCTCCTAGGCATGGTCCGGAATGATCCGTCGTACGGGAGCGCGAGCGGTCAAGGGAAAGAAATAACGAGCAATCAAACCAAAAGAATCCGGAAAAGTCGGAGACGGTTAGGCGCACACCCTCTCGATCCGAAAGGAGGAAGAGCCTTTCCTTACTCGGAAGTCCCGCGACATCGGTCTCGCGCTATTCCCATCTCTCGGCTATGATTCACGACCGACCCAGCCCACCTTTAACACACCATTTTTGAAGAAGATTATAAACGCTCCCGAATGAAGAAGATAAAAGTCCTAAAAATCGACCCATACAATGGTACAATTGATCCTAAAGACCACCTGGCGTACTCGCAAATCCCATATGTACGTATAGGATGGAGATGATGCAACCTACTATCGATTCTTCCCCGCCACGCTGAAGGGGTGGTGCAAAAATGGTTCAACGGTTTTCCTCAAGGGAGCATCTCTTCCTTTGAAGAACTGTGCGAGAAGTTTGTTGGGCAATTCATCGTGAGTTGCGAAACGGAAGAAGATCAGCATCCACCTCTCGAAGATCAAACAAGGGAGGAATGAGACCCTCAAGGATTACGTCTAGAGATTCCATGGAGAGACTATCCTCATCCCCGATCTTCAAGATGAAGTCGCCTACACTACCTTCCTTAACGAACTCGGGAGCAGGAGATTCAAATTCTCCTCGCTAAAAAGAAGATATCCACTTTGGCGAAAGCACTCCGAAAGGCGGTCGGTTTTATTCAAGCCACGGAGATCTGCGTAGAAGAAGGAGATGAGGCTAAGAGGAAAGGAGGAGAAGGAAAATTTAATCCTCGAAATGAAGAGAAGTCCAGGGGAATGAATTGGACCACCGCTCGAACACCGACCCCCAAAGTATTCTCATGGAGATCAAGGGGCATCCCATGCTCAAGAAACCACCTCCCATGTCAACTCCCGCCAAAGCGCGAGCTTCTAACAAGTATTATAAATTCCATGAACAAACCGGACACAACACCGTGGAGTATTGCGCGTTAAAGGAGGCGCCCGGGAAGTTGGCGGATAATGGGCAAATTGATCGCTTTCTCAAAAAGATACCTATGGAACACAAGGACATTCTTCAAGGCAGGGATATGAGCACTATGATGATGATGATGCTACTAGGATTGTGGCCACCATTGCCGAGGGCTTCGCAGGGGTGTGACCTCCTCTTCCTAGAAGGCTCACCTCGGGAGCGCTCAACGAGTCCCGATCACCGGCCAGCCTCCACCTTGATGGTGCCCACAGTGACCTTCGGAGAACAAGATTTGAAAGGCATGGCCGCCTCACATGAGGATCTTTTGGTCATCACACTCGAAGATCTCGGGCTCCGGAGTCCGAAGGGTCCCGATAGATACGGGGAGCTTGGTAGATATCATCACCATAGAATGCCTAATTCAGCTGAAGTAAACCCCAGTAATCTTATGCCCTCGTCAATCCTATCCTTGGATTTGGGGGCCGGACGATACACCCCATAGGCATGATCCGCCTACCAATCGGGATTAGGGAGAAGGCCAGGGGTTGAAACATTGAAGTGAACTTTCTAGTGGTCGACATACCCTTTGCCTACAATGTCATCATTGGACGTCCCACCCTCAACCGGATCAAAACGGTCATTGCTCCATACCTTCTCCTCATGAAGTATGAGCTTGATGATGGAGTCGTAGGTGATATCTACGGAGACCAAATGACCGCACGTGAATGCTATGTCGTAAGCCTTCGACCTTTGATGGAGAAGCATAAAAAGGAGGGAGAGGTCCAAGATGATCCCAAGGTTAAGAGGCCAAAGGTGGAGCCCCAACTAAAGTCTCCGAGACTATGATGGTGTGCTTCACCACCTCGGAAGATCATGGCAAGGTTACGCTTGCGCCTCCCGAAGACATCGAACTCATGAAATGATGGTGTTTATGTAAATAGTTCAAGCTCATCGTCCGGTGTAGGGGCCTTTCTTTAAAGACCCACCCCGCCTAAGTCTCAAAATTTTGTGAAGGAATCACCAACGCTTGACGTGGCTTTTCCAAAAGCGCTCAACAAGGGCACACATTCCTCTTATTATATGGACTTCAATATTTTATCTTAATATAGTGAGCAAGCTTTCCGCATCTTTGTATCTCGCACTTTACCTTCACCGAGTTGGGGGCATGAATAGAGGCTAATACGAACTCGTAGAGTGCCCAAACTCTCGATTCCTTTCGTT
The DNA here is from genome assembly GCA_021018815.1 of Talinum fruticosum. Lineage (NCBI taxonomy): Eukaryota > Viridiplantae > Streptophyta > Magnoliopsida > Caryophyllales > Talinaceae > Talinum > Talinum fruticosum. The sequence goes on from JAITYX010000011.1 coordinate 5,497,939, forward strand.
GTATTTTTATAACTTTGTCAAAGTTAGAAGAAAGAGGAAGGGATAATATGACCCCCTAGCGACTACGTTGCTAGTTTCTTTCGTTATATGTTTTTACTTGTGTCGATTTTGGAGGCAACACCGGGGCCTAATACAACCCTCTAAGACAGCCAAGTTGTAAAACTAAAAGAAGACCCAACGATAATGGAGGGTGATCATGTACCCCAAACGGTGAGAAAGTAAAGATCAGGAACAACCAAATAAGAAACAAGGCAAGTAAACATCAAGCAAGCATTCAACAAACACCAAGAAAGGTTCATGCGAAGATAAAAGTTCAAGAAAAACAAATCTAAGTAGCAAATTATCAAGTCATATGGCACACAGGCTACTCGGGGTCACATGGCACGCAGACCATCAAGAAGTCACTCCGAGCCTACGTAGAGTCATGAAAAGGGGCTAATACTCGGAGTCATCTCTAGCCTCCTCGTCAACTCCATCATCCTCGGGGATCTCCCCCTCCTCTGGTGCCTCCTCCTCGGAGGTGGCCTTGGTTGGAGAGCTTGACTTTAGAGCGAGAGCTTTAGAGTGAAGGTCGAAGCATACCCACCTCCCAAGCATCTCCTTATCATCGCCCCATGTGGCGGAAACCTCAACGAGGAGCTTCCTAATGGTTGTCCTTAATGGCTGTGCCTTCCTCTCAGGAAAACTCAAGGAGAGACTCTAGATCCCACTCCCTCCCTAAGGCAACCTCTGGATAAGCCCTCGGTTGGCTCACCACCTCGCGAAGGAGATCGGAGGAAGAAGGTTAAAACTCCATGACTTGAGCAACCTTGAGGAGAGTCGCAGAAGAAAGTATGTTAGAGCCAAGAATGATGCACAAATCAAGCTAAGGCAAGAAGTATACAAAAAATCAAAGCAAGCAAGATCCAAGCATGAAGAGATCAACTACGGCTCGCAGATGCATATACCAGTCAAAAGAAGGCCTCTTGGATGAAAAAATATTGAGCGTATGCGGCTCGTTAAACGAAGATCCCTAGGATCATAGAAGATCCCTAAGAGATATCATTCAAGCTCTAAGTTACCAGGAGAAAGCATAAGGTCAATGCCCTTGGAGAGCATATTTATTCTGCAAGAAATCGACCCAACTCTATAAGTCTTCGGACTCCAATAAAAGCCCGCGTTTTCTCAAAAATGAGAGGAGTGATTGTTCGCAAATTGAAGACGACGAGGATGTTCTGACCTTCAAGACGCACATTCGTTATTATAGCCCAACGTTAAACGTCATTTTTGACATCAAGCTTGGTGGCAAACGAGAAGCTAACGAAAACCTCTAATGTAAAATTATGACTTGGGCACGATCAAAGGTACCCTATAGTAGCTCATACTAAGGAGTTGATGTGTTTCAGCCTCATGTGGACTTTACATATGCTCACCCAAGAGGGGTTCAATTTTTCTCGATCCAAAAGCAGCCAATATGCTTCGACTAAAGGAGTTGGGGCCATCATATTTTTGCTTCAAGATGGGTTGATATCTTTTACCCAAATGAGTCTACAATTTTTTCACCGTGAGATCAAGGTCGGTATTTTTCCGTCCCCTTCAATATTATCTCTTTGTGCATAAAAGTGGTTGGGAATGATTCCCCAAAAATATGCCAACATAATTTCTTTTTAAAAAATAATAATAAATAAAAATAAAATAATAATTCATAATTAAAAAATTATTAAGTGAGAAGTTTGAGGGTGGTTTGGGGGGATTAGGTGGGGGAGGGGTTTGAGAGGGAGAGAGAAAATGGGGGAGGGGTTTGAGGGGAGAGAGAGAGAAAAGGGGGAGTTTGGGGGGTTTAGGGGAGAGAGAAAATTGGGGGAGAGGGGGCTTCACGTGAGAAGGGGGTTTTGATGGGGAGAGAGATAAAAGGGGGAGTTCGGGGGTAAAAGGGGGTTTAGAGGGAGAGAGAGAGAAAAGGGGGTTTAGAGGGGGTAAAAGGGGATTTAAAGGGGGTAAAAGGGGGTTTCAAGAAAGACCGAGGAAGGACTCATCCTCCCCGCAAGATTCACCTTTTAGCCTCAAGAGGCTAAGTAAAAACCGTTCATCACAAACAGAATATCAACAACAAGATAGAAAGACAAAGAGAGACAAAGCTGGCAAAATAAACTCCGTTCATTCATTCGTTCATTCATTCATTCACTAAAACAAAGGGGCAAAGCATGCCATTACAATACGACCGACGTGCTAAAAGATTAGGCTAAGCTGGGTAAAATGCTACCTCGATGCTACAAAGATAAAGGCCGGAAGAATGGCATTACAACAACAATAAAGCATCTACGAACTCGTAGAAACCACGGCCAGCCGAGGCCCGCCAAGCTTCCCCACTTGTGTCGGTCTCTTTTTAAAGATTGATTTTGAAGATGATTTTAGAAAGTCGACTTTAGAATGTGGGGCTGAACCTTTTATTAAGATTTTCGAATTTTATTAAATCGATTAGGTAAAGTTTGAATGGCAGTTTTATTAACCATTTTATTTTAGTAATTATTTTTAGAAGTGCCGGGATATTATCTCCTAATTGAAAGATAAATTAAATTAGGGTTATAGATCCGCCGTGAGGCTTTAGGGCCAAATTGGTGTTAAAACACCAATCTAGACCGAAGCCACCACGACCGATCCCACGGTACTGAGCAATGACCTACACCGGGGAGGCCGACGCCGGCCGATGCAAGGGCTGAGAAATTAGCCTCAGCCACTACCACGGTTGGCGGATCGGGAACCCTAAAATTTTTATCCTGCAGTAAAAAAGAAGGCCAAGATGCGGATAAATGGAAGTAAAGTAAAAGATGAGTCGCCAGTCGGTTTTAGGAGATAAAAACTAACAAAAATAAAATAAAAATTTGCTCTTCCAATCTTAGTATGGGGTAACTAAGCCAAGAAGAGGCTAAAATGACTCCATCGATCTTTGAACCGAGAATCGGATTCAAGGGCAAGGGTACGAAATGAAGGAACAAACCCTTTTGGTCCGCCCGTCCGAAGACGACCATTACTAGTTCGAGTAGTGAATTTAAAATGGTGTAAAACACAAGCATACAACAACATGCGAAGCTAAATTAAAGCACCAAAACGTAGTAAAGAAAGCAATAAAGACAAGCGGTAAAGAAAGAGATAAAGAAAAGAAAAGCGCGAAATCTAAAAGATTACATCGGGTAGGGAGGAATTAAAAGCGATACATCATTTGTCCACAATATGGAAAGCAATAAAAGAAAACATAAAAGTAAAAAGAAAATTAACCGTTTTGAAAACTAGATCTATGCCCTCGGATTGTTTCACCTGCTGATCCGGATCTCATATCTCGGATCCGGTGATGCAACAGATGGTGATTTGAAGGGGCTTTTGTGAGTTTTTGTAGAGATAGGTAGGCAGATGTGTGATTGAGATAGTTTTGGGATTGAATGTATGGAGTACTATAGAAGTAGAAAAGCAATATGCTAAAAGGGACCAAGAGATCGGAATACGGAATGGAGTATTCAGTAGCTCTTAGGCGAATTTCAACGAGTAATATTGAGGGTTGAGCCATTGGGAGAATGAGAGTCAAGGCTCTCTATTTATAGGGAAATATTAGGTCAAGCAATAACCTAAGTTTAAGCTTGGCTAGTTGTCCGTAAGCAGCAGCAAAAACCAAGGCAAGATCAAAGTGATAAGACCGAATAAAGCAAAGGATAAAACCGACCGGAACCGAGATAAATGAGGGGGCAGGCGAGGGTCAACCGGGCACACCTAGGGTTTCTTTCCCTAGTTGTGTCTCCAAAGGACTCTCCGGGGCAAAAGCGAGTGTTCCATTTATGGTTTCTAGAAGGCGAGAGCCGACCATGTCGGCTTTCCAAATGGGAAGTTTCCATTTTTGGTAGGTTTCCTTTTTAGCAGGTTTCTATTTTTGGAAATTTTCAATTTTGATGCCGGATACATGCTCTTAGTCTCGGGTGGACTGTCTTGGAGCCAAAACGCAGCAGTTTGATGCTCGTGATCATGAAATGCAGCGTCTAACATCGTCTTCGAGTCTTCAGCTCCTTGTCCGGTTAGGACTGAAGTGAAACGCAGATTCCGAGCCCGGAATTATCGGTACGCGGCACTCGGACTCTCATCAGTATCTGGAGGCTTGGCCCGATTTTGGATCGTCCAAAAGAAAAGGGGATTTTGGGATCGACCCAGTGGCAAAAGGCTATTTATGTGGTGCTGGGGGTTCTTTGTGGTTTACTAGCTTACGTCGCACCAATTAATCACAGGCTGAGATCCACATCCTCAAACAGGACTCGGGGTTTCATCATCGAGCCAACAAATAAAAAATAGAGAAAAGGACGACACTTTTTGATGTCTACAGGAACATGACGTTATTACAATGTCTTAAGGCCAAGACAGGGACCATGATCGGGATCTTACTTCTTAGAGAGATCATCCTTCTTCTCCTTAGTGAGGTTTCCCCCTCTTCTCCTTGGGCGGGTTCCTTCGACCGGGAGAAGAGCAAGACGAAGGGCCATCTACCGATTCGCCGCTCTCCAAGGGAGGATGGGATGACGAGCTAATACTTGAAGTGTCACCTCTTCTTATTGCGTCGCTAGTTGAGGAGCTTGGATCCCTCATCCGAAGCTTGATAATGTGATCATGGTTGCACTCCACCCAAGCCTCAAGGACATCCCACTCGGGACGGATCGCAGATTGAAAAACCTAAGATACTCCGCATCGTCGTTTATTAACCCTAGCTTCCGAGCGTCATTGATGAGCTCCCTGTAGAACAGACTCTGCAATAAGGAACGATTGGCGATGCTCCATAGCCTTTCGGTCAGCACGATCAAGGTTAAATGGAGGACACAACTTCTCGTAACCAGTAAGAAGTGCTCCATAACTCATTTTTCACTATGATCGGAGGAGAGAGCTAAGTCGAAGAACTCTTACCAACTCCTTTAAGGCCACATCCTATTTATAAAGACTTGGGGCCATCAAAGCGTAATGGTGTAGGCTCCACATTCCACTTGCCCACCTCAAGAAGCATGCGAGTAGAATGTGAAAGGCTAAATAATCCGGATATTTCCCGAACAGTTCCATCTCACCCGTCACATCATTGGCTAGTTGTGCCTAATCAGTCGGACAATGAAGATATCAACTCAAGCCTACTCTCAACGGGCCGGGTAAAGCCCAAAGCCCATTAGGGCTAGGGTTTCCTCCTAAATTATGGTAAATTACTATCTTACCCCCGTCAAAATTCTTTATAAATACTCACCAACCTCCAACCTCATGAGATAGGCTCACAAGTTCACAACATCAATCCCAAGACTTTCCTCTCTTGGAAAATCCCACAAATCTCAAAAAGCCTTACTCTAGCAAGCAAATCCCAAGAAATTCCTCTTCGCACACATTACGGAAGATTTCCTCGATTCATTCAATTAGTTCATCACTAACTTGAGCGTCGGAGGGCGTTCCCGGGATCCACCCCGGGCTTCGTCTTTACAGGTTTCATAGCGAGCACGTGGAATCTATCCGATCGCGCCACATCCTCACAACCGGAGCAGTAAATCCTTTCTCTCTTCGAATCGTCATCCACATCATCACACCGTTTTCCTCCGAAAACATAATCATAGTTGATTCAACTTATGTATTTTTTTTTTTTGACCTCTGAAAAGGGAAGAAAATTATTATGCTTTGATTTGGTGCTTTGGGTTAATTTTCTATTAATTTTATTGAGTTGGTCAAACTATTTTTGTTTTGTGCCTAATTAGACCATGAAGATGACAGGAATGAGAATGGTCTATAACTAAAGTTTGTTTTTGTGTTTAATGAGTTTATTTTCCTGGTGGGATCATTAATTAATGGGTTATTCTTGAATTGTTGGAACTAATAACATTAAAATTTAACAAGTTATGACTATAATAGGACACACCATTAAAAAATAATGTCAATTTGACTCAGGGTATATTACATTATGGCTAATGTCTCAATGTTTTTGGTTTCATTTGAACATACAAAATATTGACAGTGTTCACAAATGAAGAAACAAAACCTATGTTTTTTACCAATTGGGCTAACACAAAGCAAAAATTTAAGGAATAGACTTAATCATAAATAAGCCCAATCCATATAGTTATTGTCCATATTTAAAGTTAAATTTCTTCTACATTAATATTTACGGCTAGCTTTAAAGTGAAAAAAAAAAAAAAAACCACTAAATCTTTAGGCATGAGGCACATATTAGGACTCAAAATTATACAACCATGTTCATTCTCAATTATGAGTCAATGTACTGGGATTCAGTTGATTAAACTAATAAAGTTTGTGTGAATTTAAAAAATATATATATTAATCTTAACGTATTATTTACAGTAAAATAATTATGAGCTAATTTTCGTGCCACTTTAGCTGTGAAATTTATAGGAATTAAAACATATGTAACTTTTCAGTACAGATTTTGGCATGCTAACTACTACAATATTAAATTAGAATAATGTTAACAAAGCAATTAAAATAAGTAGTAGAAGAGCATCTTTGTGTTATGGTAGATAGCTCAAGGACTGGCAAAAGGCATCAAGGGCATCAATACAAAATAATATTTACTAACTTACAGGAGAATCCAATCATAATAGAAATTATAATTTTAAAGAGTGGGTAGAGTTTTAGATTTTTTTCTCTACCTATCATCGTCAATTCAAAGAAGGTTGGTCAAACTCCACCCTGTTCAATTTGAAATTAATATTTGGATTCTAAAACTTTGGAAGGTTTTCGAAAACTAACAATTCGGATTTTAGAAATAGGTTCGTTCATGGATTCGACCTTTAGACACTTTTATTATTAATTAAACTAGCCAACAATGGGCTAGATGTGGATGCTAGGGCCTAGGATTTTTGAAGTTAAATTATTGAGGATGATAAATAAGTTCAAAATTCGGATCATTGAAGCCTTTTTCTAAAGTTAGGTTATCGGTTTCGTATTCCCAAAGTTCAAATTATTATTTTTATATAAATTAAGTGTTTCATTGCTCTTTAACTTGATAAAACATACCACAATGTGAAATATGTACAAACAAAAAGCTCAAAGGATTCTAAAATTCTATCCAAAAACTTAATTCAGTAAAGCTTCTAAGAAAATTCTATCTACACTTCACAATTTTCTGCTTAAAACTCCTCTAACTTGAGTATAAATGTCTCACAATCTTCCGGTATAAACTTTCCAGCTGCGATTGTTGATCAGAGTGAACTTTAGCACATCTAGCACACCAGACATGATATACAGTGGCTGAGCAAATAGCATAAGTCATTTGTCTTCTATGCTTGGTCCCTTTACTTTTAATTAGCTTGGGCTGCCATTGACTGCTAGGCATGTGTATCTAGTTGCGGACCCAGGAATTTACTTAAGGAGAGTCGAAATAAATTGAATAATAGTATATACAATGCAAAAATTAACAACAAAAATCAAGTCTCTACAGTAAACCGACGTGGTACGGTTAACTTGAAATGAAATTGAAAAGTTTAGAATTAAACAAAAATTAAATAAGAAATTGAAATGAAATTAAACCTAATATCACACAAGAAATTAAACCTAATCATTTTGATCTAAGTATGCCATTTTTTTAAAAATAGACAAGTTCAACATCAAGTTAGATATCCATTTTTGACATCAAAAACAATCAAATGCAGTTTCTCATCTAACAGAACATACAAAAATTGAACAGAAAACTCGAAATTCGCAGCAACCAATAAAATATTGACCCAAAAGACACTAAAAAGGCATTGACAAGAATCATAACACTCACCGGAACGTATTATTGGTATTTAATTCACATAAAGACAATGGGGATCGAGTAGCAGGAGTTTAATATAATTGAAAAACTATAAACCCCTCCCCCTTTTTCTCTTTCTCACTTGAAGTCCAACAAGGTAATAGAAACACAGGGGAATGTCTCGACATTAATAAAATTACAAACCAACACACGCTATGGGACATAGTGTGTGAGAAGGGGTGAGTTGAGTAGAATAGGAACCATGACAGGTTGTAGTGGCGGGGTGGGGGGATAAGTCGGGCGGTGGGTGACCACCGGCCGTGGTAGTGGCCATAAGTCGTGTGGTGTATGAGTGAGGAAGTTGAAAAGATTTCGGAGTCTGGAGCAAAGAAAAATAATGAAAGGAAAGATGAAAAAATTTCTTTTGAAAGGAATTGAACCCTTAACCTCTAATTTAGAGTACAACACATTTACCAACTCAACTACCAACTTTGGGTATGCCTCTTGTACCAAAGATTGAATAAAAACACATTCAAAAAATAGATGAGTGTTAGTTTCCTCTACTTCTTGACAAAATGGGTAGTTTGTATCTATGATAAGCATTCCTAACCTGGATACTCTGCCTCTTCTAAGCGGTATTCCTCTCATTAATAACCAAAAAATGTAATTGTGTTTGGGTACTGCAATTAGAGACCACATAATTCTCTAGTAAGCACACCTCTCTTCCTGCCCAAAAACCATTTATACCCTTTGTCGACAGAGTGTACTCTTTGCCCTTAGAGTTCCGCCATAATCCCATGACAAAGCCTTATTTCAAATTCTCTTTGATCTTGTTTAGCTCTGTCCAGTACCAACACAATCTTGTGAGAGGCTTATAATCCCAAAAATTTGCCCCCTTAAGATAAATTTCATGGACCCATTTGACCCATAATGATTCAGCCTCTATTGACACTCGCCCAAATCAGTTTGCTTATGGCTACCAAATTCCAAATCCTATAGTTGTGCACATTAATGCCACCTGCCTTCTTTAACTTACACACATCATTCCATGATACCGGATAAAAACCTCTTCTGTCCCCACATTCCCATAAAAATTTGCTGCGAGACTTGTTCAACTCTCTTGACAATTGCTAGAGGCAACAAAAAGATGTAAGACCAATAGGTCATCATTAACAGTAAAAGTGAGTTTATAATCTGTACTTTGGCTAAATAACAAAAAATGTCTAGTGGCAATGGCATGCAATCTAGCTGTAATTTTCTCCACCAGTTTCTAACATTTAGCATTGCTCTATTTAGTAGGGGAGAGGGGCATTCAAAGGCATTTGATAGGGAAAAACCCTTTTGCAAAGCCGGTGATATCTAAGATGATCCGTTACACCTTTGTATCAACTCCATTAGTATACACATGGGTCTAAACACCTAAAAAGTGTCATCCTCTTCTGTTTATTTGTTTTTGTGAGCCTAGTGATGAAAATCCAGTCTTGTTTATAAGCTCGAGTTGAGAACAGACTAAAGAAGAGTGGCAAAAGCAAGTTTAACCAACAAAAAAACCAACACCAAAATAAACCCAAAGCGATCTTCCTTAGGCTTGGTCAACCCGCAAATCAATTTCCCGCACAACCCAAACTAGGTTTAGACTTCCAAGATGAGTAACAAATCGACACCAAATCGCAAACCTCCCTAAGCAGCGTTTTTCCTTTTCCATTGTCCGAACCTGGCATGCTTCACCGGACCATTAAACGAGGTCATTTTGGTCGGCGTTAGCTCGCACGATTCTCCGAACGATGTCATTTTAACTAGTTTAGCTTCTTGATCTTTTTTATCCATTTTTGAAAATTTAGGGCCCGGTTTATCTCTTAACCAACTGCTAGGGCTAATTTAGGGTTTCCTAAATCCAAAAATTTTCTATAAATAAAGGGCCTCCCTCCTATCCCCTTCTACTTCATACACCATTCGGTTACATTTCTATGCTCTCGGGCTGGTGAATTTCTCCCTCACTTCTCTCTTTACTCTCCCACTTAAATTCCCTTTTCTAAACTTACACAAAAGAGCCTCTTTTTGCCTCTTTTATTGCCATTTTTTGTTACTTTCCCTATCATTACTCTAGGACTTTTCGAGAACCTTAATGAAGATATCAATGTCTTGTTCAATAGTAGGTGGGTAACATGGAGAGATACCACCTTTGACAATGTGTTGGCAAAGTGACAATCAACATCGATGTGTTTGGTACGATTACGAAAGACCGGATTATAAGCAATATGAATGACCGCTTGGTTGTTGCAATGATGATGAGTTACGAGCTGTGTCAACCCGAGGGATAGCAACATATTCCTTATCCAAACAACCTCACTAGTTGCATCAACCATAGCTCGGTATTCCTCTTTAGTAGAGGAACGAGAAATAATGTCTTGTTTTTTCGTCTTCCAGGACACAGGAGCACCACCAACCTACATCATGTGATGGATTGTCGAGATAAACAAAAAATGGCCCAATCCGAATCATAGTACATGGATATCCGAAACATGGTTTTGTAGGAAGGAGAATACCTTACCTCGGAGACGATTTCGGATATTGGAGAACATGCATAGTAGCATTCCAGTGTCCCCGACGTGGATCATGAATAAATTGGCTCAAAATATTAACGACATAAGTAATATCGGGGCATGTGATCGTCAAGTATATAAGTTTGACAACCAAGCTTCTTTATTGGTGGCACATTAGATATAGGTAGGCTAGAGTCGGAGGAGAGTCGATGTTGTTGCTCCATGGGCAACGATGTGGGCTTAGTATCGAGCATCCCACATCAGGATAGTATGTCCAAAGTGTACTTCCATTGGCATAGATATAGACCGTCACTGGACCAAGCCGCCTCGATGCCACGAAAAATTTAAGTGGCCCTAAATCCTCAATTTTGAAGTAGGTTTGTAAATATTGTTTGAATGTACAACATGCCGTGGGATTATTCCCCATTAGTACCAAGTCATTGACATAAATTAGTAGGGCTAGAAACACATCATCATTTCATTAAGTAAATAAGGACGACTTAGCAAATAGTATGTGAACCCATATGCTTGTAAGGTCGAGGCAAGCTTAAAGTACCATTGTCGAGGAGCTTGACAAAGGTCATAAAGAGACTTGCGTAAGCGACATACCAACTTTGGTTAAGGGGAGTGAAAACCACAAGGTGGCTTCATATAAATCTCTTCGCCGAGGTCCTCGAGAAGGAATGCATTATGAACATCCATCTAATGAAGGGCACACCTTTGAGAAGTCTGCGAGAGCAACTAAGCATCTAATAGTAATCATCTTGGCTACGGGTGTGAAGGTTTCGAGTAAAGTCTTCTCCCTCTACTTGGGTGTTTCCAAGAACTACGAGACACACCTTGTATCATTCAATAGAACTATCAACATGGCACTTGATTTTGTACACCCATTTACAACCTAGTGCTCATTTCCCATGAGGTAATAGGAAGGACTCCCAAGTTTTATTTGCTTTTGAGGCTTCAATTTCTTTGGCTATGGCTTCTTGCCACTTAGGATCAGCCATTGCTTGAGAAATATGTTGAGGTTCACAATGAGAGAGAATAAAGGCAAGCAAGGCATGATAGGATGGATAAAACTTATCATAATTGATAAAGTGAGAAATAGAGTTAGGAGTACCCGAAGAGCCTTCATGGAGTAAGGACGAGACTAGGTGTTTAATGGCATGACATACATTATCTCGAAGTTTCGCTAGAGCCTGTTTGGTATGTTGAAGTCGACTTAGAGGTGGAATGATATTGGGCTCACCCCGAATATTGAACTTCGCCTGAATTTACATATCACTTTCTTAAATCCCTTTTACTCGAATTGGCGGTTGGTGTAAGGTTAGAATTGGGCCCAACAGAAGAAAGTTGGGGCTCAGCTCGAATCCGCAATGGGTAAGTTCGCATGTGGAGTGGGCCTCTCAGTATCCAGCCCACTCATATCATCCACCTCATCGAAGCCTACTCGGAACACTCGGATCCATAAGGCCTACGTCTTCATGGGCTATGGGCTCATTGGAGAAATAAGAAAGGGTATATATAGGTTGGGCTGTGGTAGCCCTTTCCTCAAGCAAATGGGAAAATATCCTCATAGAAGTAAATGTCACGGGACACAAAAATTTTCCGTTTTCCAAATCATATACTTTCCATCCTTTCTGGCCTTGTGGATATCCTAAGAAAATACAATGAGTGGCTCTAGTATCAAATTTGTCACAATCCCTAGCATGATTGTGGGCATAACATAAGCACCGCAAAACCTTCACATTATCATAACTTGGTTTTTGTGAAATAAACTTCATAGGGGGTTTTTGAATCTAACACCTTCATAGGAGTCCGATTTATGAGATACCCTAAAACCTTCGTTTCGATGAGGTTGCGGGTCCAGGTCTTTTCGAGCATTTTCTCCGCATAATCATACTTTTTTTTTTTTACAAATTAAATTCATCCTATTTAGGTGAATCCATTATTGTTTGCATTTTTAGCCAAATCAAATTCATCTCAATTAAGTCTATTTTTGTTTTTTTTTATCAAAATTAAATTCATCCCATTTAGGTGAGTTCATTTTAGCGTTCATCTCAATTAAGTCCTTTTTGCATTTCTAGGCAAATTAAATTCGTTCCAATTTGGGTGATTCCATTTTTGCATTTATAGCCAAATTAAATTAATCTCGATTAAGGTGATATTATTTTTATGTTTTTAGTCAAATTAAATTCCTAAGGTGAGTCCATTTTGTATCTTAGCCAAATAAAAATCATTGTTGCATCGTCTCCTATTTTAGGTTAATCCATTTCTGCATTCACTATTTAACATTTCAGTCGGTCTACATTCTTATGTCTATCCAAAAATTTTTAAAAAAGCATATCGTTTTCCTTTTCTTAGGATCGGTTGTCCCTCGAGTCAAGCACTTAAGCCCCATGTCACATAAAAATTTTACACGAGCAACACTTACTCTTTTGGGACACAGGATAGGGAAGCCTACCAAAATCCGGAATCCTATCACGAAACGGCTAGAAAATAAGAAGTCTACTTCAACACCAAGCACGTTCAACACCGATACGTTTCACATCAATACATAACACCAAGTACGTTCAACACATTTACCGGTAACGTCGGTACGTTGCACACGGATAAAGCGTAACCCTCTTCCAAAAATACCGAACAACCATTGCAAAAACCCCATCATGACCTTGTTCAAGGAGTACTCGGAAAAATAGAAGCCAAAATTGATTTCATGATGAAAAGATTGAGTAAATGTCCGAAAACCTTGATCTTATAGTCCAAACCCTCAATAAGAATACTAACAGAGCAAGAAAAGACGGAGAGGAAGAAGACCCTCAACCTAAACCCGAATCCAAGCCTCGACTGATTAGATCGAATAAAGAAGTTGCTTGTGTGAATCTTCAATGTTCAATGACTACTACTTAGCCTAGGGATTCACTTCAATACTCGATATCAAGTTCCACAGATCGAAAACCCTCACCACCATGTGAGGAACTTTATGGGGGCAATGACAACAAATGATGTACCGGAGGATGCATACCATATCATCTTCCCATGGACATTTGACAAAAATGTCACGAAATAGTACAATGTTGTTGACCCACACAAGGTCACAAATTTGCAAGATTTTTGTAGGGAATTATTACACCAATACTCCTACAATGCTGATCTACTAGTCACTCTTCAAAACTTACAGTTAATCAAGGAGACAAAGAGAGCTTCACTTACTTCCTCACTCATTGGAGTGCAAATGCCGTCCACATGGCGGATCGACCTTGTGAAAAGGATTAGGTTAGACCTATCATTAAAAACTTAAAACCTGCCTATTATATCACTTGAAGTTCTTGCCTTTCATGGACTTCAAAACACTACGAGATGCTGGTATGCTTATAGAAGAGGAGCGAGACATCCACAAAAGTTGCAACCAACTAGAAGGCATTCATAGGTCCAGGAAACTCCCTTGTAAAGCACTACATTTCACCGTCCAATAAGCCTATCACTCATCATGGATGCCAATAAGGTGTGCATTTCCTTATTTCAGATCCATTCTAGGTATATTCTCTTTTCCTCTTCAAAAAAAAAACCAACCAAATCAGTTTTTGAACTACGAAGGCTTGATTTCCGCTATAGCGGATATGTAGGAAGCCCAGGAGGTCCGGCCCCAATCCTAATCTTGTTCTAATTTTCAATTTCCAATTATGATTTCCAATTTCCAATTCCCAAATTAGCCACTTTGCCATACCCACAGGAGTAGAAATCAATCGGGAAGCATTCCATTCTAATCCAACACCGAACCATCCAAGGTTAACCGATCAACAACAACACATTGCAGTTCAAGTGGCCCATTTTTCATTATGCTTTATTTTGGGGAGTGGGGGCAAAAATTGTAATTTTATCCCTATCTTTTGAACTTTTTGCATCATATTAATAAAAGAATGTATTTGTTCTTGAATTAGACTCTTGCATTCATCTCTTTGCATGAGTCAAAATCCTAAAAATAAACATTTAATAAATAAAGCACCCTACAAGAGATTATTCAATAATTGTCATCAAATTAGTCAGCATTAAGAATGCCACCAACATCACCACCTTCAAAGGGAATCTCCCATGCCATCAACTAATCCATTCTCGCTGACTCTCCAACTTTCGAAAAGAGCTAGACATAGGTAACCAATAAGAACGTGGAGGCTCATGATTGAAAAGGTCATACAACCACAAAAACTCCAACAATACTCAAGAAGAGGCTCCGATTGCTTATTTTTCAAATAAAGGAGCTATTAGCACACATAATAAAAAGGTAAAAATTAGAATAGGGCACATAACCCCGCCAAACTTCAAATTTTCAAGCAAGTCAAGCTCGAGGCCATTCCCTAGATTTCAGGTCATCTAACTTCCAAGTTTAGGCAAATTTTCTATATGAAGATAAGTATCCGTCCCTATTCCGATAAAAGTGGATAATTGTTGAGCTTCAGGCCCAACAGTAGTCAAGGTTCAAACACCCCATCGAGCTTCACGCCTAACGGTGATCAAGGTTCGGACACCTCGTCGAGCATTAGGCCCAACAGCGGTGAAGGTTTCGACATCCCCATCGAGCTTCGAGCCCAAGAGTACTCAAGATTCAAACACCTTCATCGAGCTTCATGCCCAGCAGTGGTCTAGGTTTAGATACCCCCATCGAGCTTCAAGCCTAAGAGCGGTCAAGGTTCAAAGACCACCGTCGAGTTTCGAGCCTAAGAGCGATCAAGGTTCGGACATCATGCCAAGACTTCAGGACCTCTCCATGGCCAAGTCAAGGCAACACATTTGAAACATGATCTAGCTAAAGATTATTTTCATGTGACACTTGAATCTATCTACATTTAACTATTAGCAAACAAAACTATCGGTGTTGAAAATTTTAGCCAACCTTCGGACTAAGAAACAGGTCAAGTTTAGGACCTTCATCTCGAGCTTCGGGGCATTGAGCAAGTCAAACTCAGGATACCCCACCGAACTTCAGGTCCAAGAATTGGTCAAGTTCAGGTACCTCGCTGGACTTCGGACTTTACTACCCGAGTCAAGTTCAAGCTCCTCACCAAAATTCAGATTAAGTACATAGTCAAGTTTAGGCATACCAATATGAGTTTCGGGACTTTAACTAGCCAAGTTTAGGAATCAGCCAGCCGGATTTCATACTCCATTAGTCAAGTCCAAACCCCTTTATTAGAGTTCGAGTCAAAAGACGACCAATTCCGGACGCCTTGATTCAATCGCCAACTAAACGAGATAAGTACCTTTAGTGTCTATTTTGGTCTTCGTCTTTCAAACTCAGTCAAAGTAGGAGATAACTCGTAGACACCTAAAAAGTGTCATCCCTTATTTTTGATTTATTTTTATTAGCTCGATGATAAAATCCCAATCTTATTTGCAAACTCGATCACAATCGGATCGAAAACAGTGTGATGGAAGCCAATAGCTCCAAAAAACCATTTAGCACCATGAAACATCCTATTTTCACTTTCCTCAGGTAGGGTCGGCCCGCAAACCACTTTTTCGGCCGACCTATGGCAAGTTCGAACTTGCATACTAGGAGTTGAACCATAGCGGGTCTCCAATCTACTCAAAATAAGTGTTTTACTAGTCAACCGTGGGATGCGCTTTCAAACATCGAGCACGAAGAAGTTGCAACCAGCTCCGGTTTCCAAGACTCTCGAAATGGTATCGTTTTGACCAGGGCGAATATCCAGCTTTTCTATTTATCCTTTCCAAGCATTCCCGAGCCCCATTCTGGTGACTAAAGAGAATTTTAGGGTTCTTTTGAACCCCAAAATTTTCTCGTAGATAAAGGGATTCCCACACTACTCACTCGCACCCCATTTTCAGCTGGAAAACCCCCATTTGCTGAAAATCTCTCCGCCTTACTCTCTCCCATTCTCTTTTTCGTATACTTTTACTCACTTCACTCGAGATCCTACTTCTAAACCCACTCAAAAAGCTTTTTTTCACTTATTTTGTGTTGTTGCCCCACCATTACACTCGTTGAAGTCCGTTATTGGCTCGAGTCCTACAAGTGGGTCAACCCGAGGGCATATTCCATCAACTTTGAGGATGTGTGTACAATTTTATTTAATTCTCGCACTTTATCGCCTTTTGTATTATGAATTAAAGTTATATCATATTAATTTCTTCCCCACCGGATGTATTTTTATTCATTTCTTGTTTTCTTACTTTTATTGCTTTTTTTATTGCTTTCGTTTATTGCTTTTCCTTATCACTTTCAAGCATGCTTTGATTGTTCAATTTCTGTATTTTGCATGCTAGTTGGTTGTGTTATTTAACGCATAGTAAAAGTTGTCTCGTTGACAAGCGGAATGAGGAGCAATCCTCCTTATTTTGTAGCATCGTCTCCGAACATCGGATCATTGGTTTGACCAATGGAGTCCCTTTTAAAAACTTTTTCTGATTTTAGTTTTTTTGTGCGTAACTCGGAAAAGTGCCTCTTTTATTTTTATTAGTTTTTACTTTTTAAAACCGACTGGTAACTATTTTATTTTAGATTTTTATTCTAAAAATTACCTCTCAAGCATTTCGTTAAAAAATTAGAAAAGAGTGGAACATTTTAGCGGCCATCATCCGACCAATACTGTTTCTCGGCCTCGACCGGATAACTAGATCCGGTCACCGAGTCAAGGCAGCGGCTGCCGACCCCGACCGATAACCGAGCTTAGCTCTTGGTCCAGGCAGCTTTATTTCTAATTATTTTTATGTTAAAATAACATCCCGAGGCTTCATTAAAATCAATTTTGAAAATAAAATAATTAAAAAATTCACCCTAATCAAATTTTCACCGAAGCCTATTTTAAAATCTAATTCTAAAAATAGCTTAATAAGAAACCCACTTCACCTGAATCAAAATTCGACGCTTTCATGGATAAACGCAATATGTTTCTTATAGGTTGTGTTGTGGTTCCTATGCATGACAATACACTTCTTCCAGGCATAAACATCTGTAGAGTAGTTTCAGGCTTTCTCAAAGTTCAATCGAAAAAGGCCAATTTGTTTTTTGTCTTTTAAGGCATTAATTGCAAGCCTGCTCCAATTTGTATCATTGTCTTCATTTAGGCAAATTGTGCACATGATATTATTTGGGCTGACATAATAAGGAGATTGCAGATCATTCAAACTTACTATCTTTGAGTCGTCTTTAGTCATGGTGAAAATAGAAGGGAATGACGAAGATTATATATTTTTTGTGTTTAGCTCCAATACCATGTAAACGCAAGTGATTATGGAAAGCATTGTCAGAACTCGGTGTCTTCTCCTAGGCCTTGATCTCATTTTTATAGAGCTAGGAAGAGTACAACTCATAAGTCAACTCAAATACATAGTATGACTATGACCATACTCATTTCAAAGGGGGTAGATTTGGCAGCTCATCCCCCTTTTCACTTACATTTTACTGTCATGTCATCCTCTTACTAGACATGAGTGTTACTTTAACTAATTATTATAGGGGAAATGGGCAAAAGTTAAAACGTAACAATTCGAAATTAAACTAATTAATATTCCAGGTTCAAAGAAAAGTGTAAAAATCCATATTTACATGAGGGTGTGTGTTAAAAATACTAGAAAATCTTGTTAAAGTCTTGCATTAGAGAGTGTGAACTTTAAGTAATCTATTGATGTGATATTTAATTTTTATAAAAATAAAATAAAATTCAATTCATCTTGAATTATATATTTATATATAAGTTATCTATAAAAAATAAACAAATAAACCACAGTAATGTATATTGTAACGGACTCCTTAGTTAATATTTTAATAAAGAAAACATAAATTTTCTCTAAAACAAAATGACAAAATGGTAGTCTCTCTAAATGATCCGCCTTGATTTTGCAACACCAATGATTGCACATGAAACCAAAATATTATTCTCCCACTGCTCATGATATCTACCCTAATCACACATTGGAAAAGAAACTTTTTTTATATTTTTGGGTGTGAAGAAAAATTCATATATAAAAATGTAATTTTGAATATAATTTGGAGAGGGAGGAAAGAGGCGAGACGGCGGGTCCCTGTGAAACACATGGCTAGCACTGTATGCTTGTAGATAAACCAACATATTGGGGGAAAGTTGGTTGGCCTTTCCATTTCCTCATTCAATTCCCCAGAGAATGTCTGGCCTGGCCATGTCATGTTGGAGGCTTTAAGCCATGTGTTACAAGGAATCTTGATCTTAGTTTGCCCCCTTACTTGTATGTTTTTTAACTTTTAATTCCTCTCTCACTGTGGCTGTGGCTGTGGGTACATTTTGCTATAAATTCTTCTTGTCTCATTGTCAAGGAGATCCATTCAGCTAAGCTGTATGATCTGACTTGCCAATAGCGATGCAAACAGCCCCCTCGGCCCCAACCCAAAAAAAGAAATGAAGTTTATTTTTTTTATTTTATCACAACTAAATATGATAGACGATAAAGAGGATATAAATGATGCCTCTATATATTATTGAAACTTGTAGAGTATGCTGAGAGTTTTTTTTTTGAAAAGAAAAGGAGAATTCGAAGGTTTGCTTCGGGAGAGTTTGAGTCACCCTAGAGGGGGTGAATAGGGTGATAGAAAATTCTTTTAGAAACCTCGCACTTTTGTGCGAGAAAGATGCAAAGACAGATTCCGAGTCTAAAGACAGAGTCGAAAAGATTGGACTCGGAAGTCGGTGAATCGAAAAAGCAAGAGCACAAAGGCCGTCCGAGCCTAGAATGAACTCGGAAAGTGAACACGGAGAATTTACGTGGAAACCCTCCCGGGGCAGAAAACCACGGCCCGTGTCAATCCAGACACGAAGTCAAATCCACTATTTTGAGTCCACAAAATACCGTGAACTTGATCGAATCCGAGTTGCTCCCTTGGACAACTCTATACAAGTTTTCCTAGACTCGGAAATTCCTTTATCCGATCTAGTACTTCCTAGCCGAGATAACCCTTACAGCTAGGGACAACTAAGCTGAGTTAACCCTTACAGCTTAGTCAAGGGACCTTACAAAGAATGTAAGAAGTGTTTGTAACGAAGTACAAGACCTTACAACTCGAAAGTAATGAATTACGAGTGGGAGTTGTAAGTTGAAGATTGAAAGTAAATACAATAACTTTGTTCAAGTAGGAGTATTGACAATATATTCGGCTATCTTCAAGTCTTGTGAAGTGGCTTCTATTTATAGATAACCAGGCGAGGTAGCCGTTATCTTCATCTGTCGACCGAGAGTCTTCTCGTGACCGTTGTGAAAGGCTTTCCGAGTCACTCGAAAGTATCCGTTGAAATATGGACGTTGGACAACGGTTTAACTCTCTTGGAAGTCCCAATACCATCGGTTGTGTCTTGAAAAATGAGGTGGAAACCACCGTTAGGCTTGGCGTTCCAGTTTTCCGGATATGGAAGCGGACGGCTTCGACACAATCTTCCGGGACTCGAGCGGGGAAGGTGAAAAGCCATATCTCGCTAGTGATTTGACGTTCGAAGCCGGCTACTTTTGTAGTTTAAAAAGATATCCTCGATTGAATAACCTACAAAAGTAAAACACCTTCGGTTCTCAAAGTATAAAATACTTTGGTCCAAGGTTAGACACGAGATAATAAAATAATTATGAAAATTACGTAATCGATTATCCGAGTCGAAGAGAAATGGAATTTTCCGAGTCTAATATCCATGATACTCGGAATTCCATATGAATTAGTCTTAGGTAAAGAATCAAGTTCCATAACGAATATCGAGTGGGAAATACTTGATGTAGACTAAGCATGAAAAGAACTACGAATGCCGACTTTGCAAACAATAGAGTAAATAATCACAAGTCGGATTCTGAGTGAGAGTGGACTCGGAATAAAGAACAAGTTTTACGAGTCGCTAACTGAAAAGCGATTAAAGAGATAAGTGAAGGCCGAATCGCATAGAAAAGATACTATTTCACTTAAGTAAGTTTCTAAGACACAGAGAATGGCTTGGAATCAAAACACTATATGAATGACATCGTTATACCCGATTCCTTTTGCATGACTCGGAAAGATATAGAGCGAGTGTCCGAGTCTTCAATCTCCCCTTTTTGATGAAAGGCATTCCATACTTACACGAAACTTTGTTAGAGGGAAATAGGTTGATTCCGAGTAGTTTGAGTAAAAAGTAAGACATAATGAATGGATCGAGCAATGTACAATATATCGAGCAAGATAAAGTATGCTTGAACTCATTAACTCGGAAAAGAAAGAACTCATAAATTAATTGAGAAAAGCTTTAATTCATTAAAAATATAAAGAGAATAAACTCCCCTAAACAAGACAACCGAGTTTCGACTACATTTTCTCCCCTTGCCTTTCAGCAAAAACAAGTAATAAAAAGAAGGGAGAAAAGTACAAGTAATACACATAAGTTGTCCGGACAAAAGAAAATTTTGAAACGAAATTCGGAGACACCGAGGAATCGTGACTCGGTGCATGGCTCCAACTAGGAGGGAGGGATTTCGAGTGGAGGCGGAGGTGCGCCGGCGCTGATACGATCTTGACGATGTGCTTGAGCGCGGCGAAGGGAGAACCGGAACAATTCGTAGGGGCTCGGCTCCGAGTGGGCGACCCGGAGATAGTGGATCGAGGGGTTCTTCCCTTGGGACCTCGGTGGTCGGAGGGGCTGCTCGGGCTGACTCGGCTGGAGGAGCGAGATCTTCGACCCACTCGGGCTCGCATGCCGAGCCGAGTACAGCGACTAGAGCTTAGGGAGCAGGCTGTCCCTCGGCAGCTGCCACGGCCTCTTCTTCCCTTGGCCGGAAGGAGCTGCCTCGGCCGCAGGTTCCTCGGCGTCCTCCGCCGCTTACGTAGCTTCTTCCTCTCGCTTCCTCGGCTTCTTCGCTCTCCGAGGAGGTCGGGCTCGGGCTCGAAGACGTCTCGGATGGGTCCGAGTCTTCGGGTCCTGAGCCGCCTTGGACCGTCTCTCTCGAGGAGCTCAGCCAGCTCCTTCCGCTCCTTAACCAGCTCTCTCATCTCAAGAACGAGAGACTGCTGCTCTCGGATTTGGGACCGACCGGTCTTTTGGTTGATGGTCAAACCCCGAAGGACGGACTTGAAACCTCCGAGCATGTCTCCGAAGTCGGAAGACACCGAGGTGATCTTGTCCATGAAAACAGGAGACAAGAGGGCGAGAGAGAGTTTTGGAAGCACTTGGAGGTGGAGGCACCACCAGGTGAAGAGGGAAGAGGGAGAGGGGTTGATTTACGAGTCCGAGGTGGAGAAGGAGGCCTCGGCTACGAGTTGTGAACCCGGACACCGGGGTTAGTTTCCTGGTATCCGTACCCCTGGAGTTCCTTCTTGCCGACCACAATGGCCGCCTCGGACACCGCGTTAGGGTCGGAGGGAAGAGGAACTTGGAATTGTTTGAAGACAAGGGTGAGAAGAGCACCAAAAGGAAAGGAGGTGTTCTTCTTGGTTTGGAGTTGAGCTGGCACAGCTGCCATCCGCTCAATGATGGAGGGGAAGAGGTCGACTTCGTATCCCTCCGGGATATCGAAGAGGGCTTTGAGGTGCTTGGAGTTGGGATTCTCCTTGCTAGAATGCTTGAGAGAAGAAGGTTCTCATCGGCAGAAAACACGAAGCCTGGCTTCGACTTCAACCGAGTCACGAAAAGTTCTTTCCGGACCCGGGGAATTCTTTAGCGAACTTTTCAAAGAAGTCGTCGGCGACTTCGATGAAGAGGATAGGGTTGCTGTTCAAGAAGAGAGAAGAAACTTTGAGCAGGACGGTGAAGGAGGGAGGTGTTGATACTGAACGAGTAATGTTACGAACCCTAGAGGTTAGAACATTTTCGAGTGAGAGAGGTGAGTATAGAACTCATAAACGAGTTCGGGATAGATGAACTCATTGAAACACAAGAAATGGTAGACTCCGGTGGTTTGAATGTTGGACAACCAGGAGAATTTGGTTGTTGCGAAGAACTTGTCGTCCAGCGCAAGATCTTTGGGTGACAATGGGTTTTGAAGGGGTTGAGCTTTCGATTTTTTGGTGCGAGGCTTTTTGGAGGAGGAGGAAACTTGGAAATCGGGATGGTTTCCGCGTTTAGGCATTGTGAGAGATGAAAAGATGAAACTTTTCGAAAGAGAAAGAAAAAGAGATGGAGGTGTAGAAGAGAAGAAAGCGAAAATGGTAGAAGAAAATGAGAAGAGAGCGATCGAACACTTACGAGAGAGAGAGAGAGCTTCTTCACGTAGAAATGGTACACTTGCGAGACGATCAAGGGTCACTTGTTCACGTAGAAAACTTCCGCGAGAGGGTTTTCGTTTGAGAGGGAAGGAGTTTGAGAATACCGAGAGGGAGATGGATAGACGTTATTTATAAAGATTACGCGCGCCCGTTCACTATCCGTTAAGTAACTCCGTTCCGTCTTACCCGTCCATCGATCATTAATGCCGGTGTGACAGTTCTCCTTCAACGGTTGAGATAACAACGGTTTGAAATCTGCGGTTAAGATCGATCGCGGCGCTCGAGAAAGAGAGAGAAAAAGAGTTTGAAATTATAATCCGAAACTCTCCATTGTTCTAGAGATAGCTTCGAGAAAATTTGATGTCCAATTTTCTCTATATCCGAGTTTGACTCGGAAAAGTTTACGAGTGACTCGAAACACGAAATAACTATCAGCCCGAGTATCACATGATCAAGCTGAACCAATGGTTATTGACAACTAAAGCACATAGCACGAGGAAAATTCAAGAATCATAACGCGAAACTAAGCATTTAACATACCAAGCTCATTCAGAATAAAACAGAATTGATCTTCACCAAGTGGCTTAGTAAAGATATCAGCTAATTGAAGATTAGTCGGAATGAATTCAAGTGTAATGTCACCCTTTTACGAGTGATCGCGTAAGAAATGATACCGACTTCAATATGCTTTGTTTTTGAGTGCTTGGACAGGATTCTTAGTGATGCTGATTGCGCTTTGATTGTCACACTTGATTGGGACCGAGTTGAGAGATAGTCCAAGGTCCTTCAAGTGTTGTTTTATCCGAGAGAATACGAGCGCAACAAGCTCCAGCGGCAATATATTCAGCTTACTGCAGTTGATAGAGCTACTGAGTTTTGCTTCTTTGAGTGCCGGGATATTAGGGATTGACCCGAAGCCGGCAAGCTCCGGATGTGCTCTTTCGATCAACTTTGTATCCTGCGTAGTCTGCGTCCGAGTACCCAGTCGGACTCGGTTACGAGTCTCCGGAATACCACAGTCCTAGATTACGAGTGCTGCAAGATATCCGAATATTCTCTTCACCGCGAGTGAGATGTGACTCTTTTGGATTAGCTTGAAATCGTGCACATAAGCAAACACTCGAACATTATATACGAGTGCGCTTGAAGTAAGATATAGCGGTGATCCAATCATACCTCGATAGAGTTTCGATCTCTTGCTTTACTGTCTCATCCGAGTCGAGTTTTATACTGCTTGCTCATAGGAGTAGATGCGTGCTTTGCATCTTGAAGCTTATATTTCTTCAGCGGTTCCTTGGTGTACTTTGATTGATGGACAAAGATTCCATCTTTGTCTTGTTTGATTTGCAGCCCAAGGAAGAAATTGAGTTCTCCCATCATGCTCATTTGAAACTCTTGACTCATCAACTCGGAAAATTCTCGGCACAGAAATTCATTAGTAGCACCGAAAATAATGTCATCAACATATATTTGAACAATGATAAAATCTTTCCCTTTGGTCTTTATGAATAGGGTCTTGTCGATCGACCTCTTTTGAAATCATTTTGAACCAAGAAGGCTGCTCGAGTCTTTCGTACCAAGCTCTAGGGGCTTGCTTAAGACCATAGAGAGCCTTTTGAAGTTTGAAAACATGATTTGGAAATTACGAGTTTTCAAAACCAGGAGGTCTGCTCGACATAGACTTCTTCTTCAATAAAACCATTGAGAAAGACACACTTAACATCCATTTGATAAAGCTTAATATGTATGCGAGGATGCAAATGCCAACGAGTATTCTAATGGCTTCAATTCTAGCTACTTGGTGCAAAGGTTTCCCCACAATCAATTCCTTCTTCTTGATTGTAACCCTGAGCTACAAGTCTAGCCTTGTTTCGACTACTACTCCACCCTCATCCAGTTTGTTTTTGAAAACCCATTTGGTTCCTATAGCTGGGTGGTCGGAAGGTCGGTTGGTCGGAGTCCGGACTTGGTTTCTCTCGAATTGATTCAGCTCTTCTTGCATGGCCTCTACCCATTCGGGTTCATTAAGGGCTTCTAGTGCATTTTTGGGTTCGAGTTAGTGAAATGAATGCAGTGAATGCACATAGATTATGAAGAGAAGAACGAGTTCTTACCCCACTTGTTGATATCGAAATAATGTTTTCTTGGGGATGACTCGGAAGTAAATTTGAATGCTTTACCAGTTCTTTGATTCACCGAGGTTTGTTGGTTGAATTGCTTGATCTTCGAAGCTTGTTACGAGTGATCCTCTTCATTGACTCGCTCGTTACGAGTGACCTCCGAGTTGTCTCATTCCGAGCTTCCTCGTTACGAGTGGTCTCCTTCGAGTCTTTATAGACTCCTCTTCGTCATCATCCTTTCGAGCTTCGGTTACGAGTATGAAGATTCACTTGGTTTTCCCTGTTCAAGCTCATCAAACACTACGTGGATACTTTCTTCCACTTTGTTAGTTCTCTTGTTGAATATACGGTAAGCTTTGCTATGAGAAGAGTAACCTAGAAAGATTCCTTCGTCCGACCGAACATCAAACTTGGTCGGATGATCCTTACCATTGTTGTGGACAAAGCACTTACATCCAAAAGATCCGAAATAGGAAATATTTGGCTTCCTTCCTTTGTAGAGCTCATAAGGTGTTTTCTTGAGAATGGGTCCGATGAGGCATCGATTGAGAGTGTAGTTGGCTGTGTTTCTCGCCTCGCCCGGAAATAGTAAGGCAAGTTGTGTTCAATCATCATCGTCCTTGCTATTTCTTCAAGGGTTCTGTTCTTTCTCTCAACTACTCCATTCTGTTGAGGAGTTACGGGTGCTTGAGAAGTTATGAGAGATTCCGTTCTTGTCACAAAACTCGAGAATTCGAGTAATCGAACTCCCTTCTATGGTCGGTTCGAATCTTTTGAATCCGAGTCCGAGACTCAACTTGAATCTTTCTACGAGCTTGCTGAACTCCTTGAAGGCCTCATTCTTATGCTTCGGAAAACACACCCGGGTAAATCTTGAAAAATCATCAATAATAACAAGTATGTAAGATTTACCTCCGAGACTCTTCACGAGGATTTCACCACATAGGTCCATGTGTAGTAATTCAAGCACGTTGGATGTGGAAACTGTCTTCGAGAGATTTGAATGAAGATCCGACTTGTTTCCCTTTGGTGCATGCTCCACATACTTTATCCTTCTCAAAAGCACGGTTAGGTAATCCTCTAACCGAGATGATGAGATGCAAGCTTTTGAGAGTATGCATGCTAATATGACCTAATCTACGATGCCAAATCCAAGAATCATCTTGAAGATATGCTTTTAAACAGGATAAGTTCGACTTGGGTCGAAAGAGGGATGATGTAGGTATTACCCGATCTCTTACCTGAGAGCTTTACCTCTTTGGTGGTCTCATCTGTGATGTAACACTTGGATTGAGTGAATTTTACCTCTTGTCCCTTGTCACAAAGCTGGGAGATGCTAAGCAAGTTGTACTTTAGTCCTTTGACAAGGTAGACTGGGCTCACCAGATTGTTTCCATTACCAATCTTCCCAATGCCCACTATCTTGCCTTTGCTTGTCATCACCAAAGGTCACCTTTCCTCCTTTATATGATTCCAACTCGGAAAAGAGTCCTTGGTCACCTGACATATGTCGAGAACATCCGTTGTCCAGTACCGAGTGTCCTTTTGATCTTTTACGAGTGACCTGCAAAACAGAGAGAATCTAACCCTTCTCACTTCCTCTAACGAACCCGAGTAACATTCCTTACTGTGGTCCTTTTCGAGGAAGAAGGTGCTTCGGAACCCAGATTTGAATGACTTTGGTTTTAGTCCGATTCCGAGTCTCCTTCTTTTCGGAGAACTGAGTCTGTGTCTCTTTCCTTTTAAAAACCTTTCCTTTTGAAACGAGAGGAAAATGGTTTCTTTTTGTAAATATGTCCGGGTTTAGTCCTCCTTTCATTTTTGTGAATGGGACCATGCTCAGCCTTTTAAACTTAACAGTTCGGAATCCTTTTGAACAATTACGAGTAAGAATTAGATTCTTCCTCTTTGTTGAAACCAAGACCTTCTTTTCGAAATGAGACACATTGTGATCCTAAGAGCATATCAAGGTTCTTCTGTCCTTGAGAAAACTTTAAAACCAGATCTTGAGACTCAATGAGCTTCGTTTCGATTGCTCATTTTCTTTTCGAGTAACTCGGACTCAATCTCATTAGTTTGAGCACTTGTCTTGAGTTCTCCGAGTGTCGAGTCTCGGTTTTCTAATTCATTTTTTAAAGAAGTGCTCTCGAAGTGATTGACTCAAGTTGTTCCTTGAAATGAGAAGAATCGGAATTGGACTTTTCTTCCAAAGTAAAGATGTATTTAGCTAAATCAACTTTGGAAAATTTGAGGAAGTAGTTTATTACCTCTTGAGGGTCGGTTTCCTCATTATCCGAGTCACGTGTGCGAGTCGACTCTTTTTCGGCTTCGAGTCGGTGATCGCCATCGGACACTTTGAGTCATCCGAGTCTTCGTCGTCTTCGAGATGAGTCCTCATCACTCCATGTTGCCATCATGGCCTTTTTCTTCTTCCTGTCCCGTCTTCGTTTTGGACGAGTCCTTGACTATGTGGTCTTTGTCTGCCACATTCAAAACATCCAGAATTCTTAGACAAGGATAACTTTGAGGGTGAAGAAAACTTACCTTTTCTGTCTCTCTTGTCCTTTTTGTAGAATTCTTCTTTTGGTCTTTTATCCCATCTTTTGTGCTTCATCATTCTCTTGAAGCCTCTTGCGATGAGTGCCATGGGATCATCTTACGAGTCGGAAGAGCTTGGACTTGCTTCTTTGGATTACGAGGCTTTAAGCGCGATGTTCCTTTTGGAAGTACCCTCGGCATCTTCTTCTTCCGGATGTATCTCATGAGTCGAAGCTTTCCAATGAGCTCGTCGGCTTCAAGAGTGAGAGGTTACGAGCCTCTTCTATGGCGATTACCTTCGGACCCCATCGTTTCTTGGGTAGGCTTACGAGAATCTTCCGGCACATTTCTTCATGGGAGATTTTCTTTCCCAAAGATTTGAGATTGTTGGTGATCTCGGTGAAGCGTATGAACATCCGAGTAATGTTCTCTTCGGCTCCATTTTGAAAAGCTCATATTTGTGAAGATACTTGGCTGATCTTCGCTTGTCTCACCTGACTTGTACCTTCGTAGGTGTTGACCGGAGTGTCCCACACCTCTTTGGCGGAGTCACGAGCGAGAGACTCGATTATATTCTTACGAGCTTATGGCGCACATGAGGATGTTCATGGCTTTGAAGTTCTTTCCGAACTTCTCGCTTCTGCCGGCGTGAACTCGGCCTTTGTCTTTGGAAGGATTACGAATTCATCTGTCTTCGTTGGGATGTAGTTTCCTTGTTGTATGATTTCCCATACTTCTTCGTCGTGATCCATAAGGAAACATTCCATCGGCTTCTTCCGAGTGACCGAAATTTGAACCTTTGAATTTTGGTGGTCCGTTGGAAGATCTACCTTCGTCGAACTCTCCGGTGTTACGAGCCATCCGATCTTTAAACCTTTGGACCGTTAGATCCTTTACGAAAGGCTAGGCTCGATACCAATTGAAGGTTTGCTCGGGGAGAGTCCGAGTCACCCTAGAGGGGGTGAATAGGGTGATAGAAAATTCTTTTAGAAACCTCGCACTTTTGTGCGAAAAGATGCAAAGACAGATTCCGAGTCTAAAGACGAGTCGGAAAAGATTGGACTCGAAGTCGGTGAATCGGAAAAGCAAGAGCACAAAGGTCGTCCGAGCCTAGAATGAACTCGGAAAGTGAACACGAGAGAATTTACGTGGAAACCCTCCTGGGGCAGAAAACCATGGCCTGTGTCAATCCAGGACACGAAGTCAAATCCACTATTTTGAGTCCACAAAATACCGTGAACTTGATCGAACCCGAGTTGCTCCCTTGGACAACTCTATACAAGTTTTCCTAGACTCAGAAATTCCCTTATCCGATCTAGTACTTCCTAGCTGAGATAACCCTTACAGCTAGGGACAACTAAGCTGAGTTAACCCTTACGGCTTAGTCAAGGGACCTTACAAAGAATGTAAGAAGTGTTTGTAACGAAGTACAAGACCTTACAACTCGTAAAGTAATGAATTACGAGTGGGAGTTGTAAGTTGAAGATTGAAAGTAAATACAATAACTTTGTTCAAGTAGGAGTATTGACAATATATTCGGCTATCTTCAAGTCTTGTGAAGTGGCTTCTATTTATAGATAACCAGGCGGGGTAGCCGTTATCTTCATCTCGCTGACCGAGAGTCTTCGTGACCGTTGTGAAAGGCTTTCGAGTCACTCAGAAAGTATCCGTTGAAATATGGACGTTGGACAACGGTTTAACTCTCTTGGAAGTCCCAATACCATCGGTTGTGTCTTGAAAAATGAGGTGGAAACCACCGTTAGGCTTAGCGTTCCAGTTTTCCGGATATGGAAGCAGACGACTTCGACACAATCTTCCGGGACTCGAGCGGGGAAGGTGAAAAGCCATATCTCGCTAGTGATTTGACGTTACGAAGCCGGCTACTTTTGTAGTTTAAAAAGATATCCTCGATTGAATAACCTACAAAAGTAAAACACCTTCGGTTCTCAAAGTATAAAATACTTTGGTCCAAGGTTAGACACGAGATAATAAAATAATTATGAAAATTACGTAATCGATTATCCGAGTCGAAGAGAAATGGAATTTTCGAGTCTAATATCCATGATACTCGGAATTCCATATGACTTAGTCTTAGGTAAAGAATCAAGTTCCATAACGAATATCGAGTGGGAAATACTTGATGTAGACTAAGCATGAAAAGAACTACGAATGCTGACTTTGCAAACAATAGAGTAAATAATCACAAGTCGGATTCGAGTGAGAGTGGACTCGGAATAAAGAACAAGTTTTCCGAGTCGCTAAGCGAAAAGCGATTAAAGAGATAAGTGAAGGCCGAATCGCATAGAAAAGATACTATTTCACTTAAGTAAGTTTCTAAGACACGAGAGAATGCCTTGGAATCAAAACACTATATGAATGACATCGTTATACCCGATTCCTTTTGCATGACTCGGAAAGATATAGAGCGAGTGTCCGAGTCTTCAAATTCATTAAACATAACGTTAATAACCGGAGTTCATATTACTCGCAAGCAAACAAGGCAGTAACAATAACAACAAATCATTACGAATAAACACGAGTAACTACCAAGCAACAATGGAAACAATGGGTAAGGCTATGGTAGCAATAAGTTAGGATGTGGTGGAGAGCTTAGTTTTGACTAGAGCTTGCAATCAAGTGATCTCACTTTTTAATCATCTCTTTGTTGATTTGGAGAGCTCGCTCATCCCCAAGGATAATCCATTTAACCTAAGGGGAGCGGGAGCGAGAGTGTAAAGGACCATTGGTTCCATCTCGGTCCTTACTCGGTGATTGCAAGAGTTACGGTTAATAAGTTAACTACCCGAAGGGTTTAGTTGATCGTGACTTCTTATTTCCTTTGAATTAGCTCCATGATTTGGCTATTGACGTAGACCACGAGTCGATCGGTATGCTTGAGAGTTTCGATATGCACATTTGTACAATAAAAACCACACACATATGGCATTATCTATAACTAATAAAAGTGAATAAGTATGAATGTTGTGTTGATTTCTATTTGAACTTAGTTAATATTAAGTACTAGAATCGTATTAATAATTAATTAGAAGAGTACATATTTTATAAAATATGGCAAATAGATTGCCTCTTTTGGAACATACTTAGGATAAATTTTTATGGATCATGCTCTTGCCAAATTAATGTATTTTGGACAGGTTTTGCTAGCGCTAGCACTTTCAATTTCTAATAGATGTAAATTCTAGTGCTTCTTAATTTCAAAATGGGTTATTGAACCCCTAATCATCCTATATTTGGGGCATTGAACGTAAATAATTATACCTTTAAAAGTATTGAACATTAATAATTTCACCTTTTGAATTATATATCAATAATCCTAAATTTTACCTTTTTTTTTTTACTGCCATTGAGTAATGGAACCTTGAATTTGGGTAGTGATGACATATGACGAAATATATAGATATGGAACACTATGGATAATGGGTTATATAACCTCACATGTCATTATTGTTGTCAAATCAAGTCTTTTTAAATCGATGGCAATTCATTAAAAATAAATAGAGTTAGACCTGAGGTTATTGATATTCAATTCAAAATGTGAGATTATGGACATTCCATAGCTCTAAATATGTGATCATTAATATCCAATTTAAAAATTGGAATTATGTAAACTATGTACTTTGTACTCTATCTAACCTCTCATTTTCTCGTCTTCACCTATATTATAAATTCTAAATTACAAGTTGAGAGATGCTGAACATTTTATGAAAACTATTTAAAAGGGACAATATTTTCAAATTGTATTTGAAAGTTTTCTGCATTTTATGAAAACTGTTTACTTTCGGTTATTTTTTTAAAGTTTTGATGAATAATGATAAACAAAAAGCGAAAATGCCCTCATATTCTTCGTTTTCTCTCTTCTACATTTTTTATTCTTCATCATCATTTTTCTCCCTTCTTCTTATTCTTCCTCTCCTCGCTTTCTCTCTCGTCACTCATTTTCTCTCTCTTCTCATGCCCCACAACTCAAGTGGATCCGGGCTCAAAATACATCATTGATATACCCATCAAGATCCTGCAGTTCCTTGCTAATCGCTAACAACGACGACATTTTTGAAATTTCAAAATAATGTCAACACTCACCTTCCATACTCTTTCTCTCTCGTCCATGGTTCGAAATCTTTTGGCTCTTGACTTTCTATCTCTACTCTCTTCAATGGTAAGTTTAAGATTAACATCAAACATCCACACAATATCATGAATGGAGGGGGAAAGTTTTTGAGATGCTTAGAAAATCCCACAAAATGGTAGAGAAATATAACCTAGGAAAGAGTGAGGAGAGAGAGAGTGAGAGAAAGAGCGGAGAAGAACAAGAAAGAGGTAGAGGAAGAAGATGAAGAATCAGAAATAGAGGAAAGAGAAATAGAAGAAGATGAGGATATTTTAGTCTTTTTATTATATTTTAAAAATTGAGAAAATAATCAGAAAAATCCGTGTACATAATTCCGACAAAATGTAAAGTAATTTTAAACACAATTTAAAAATATTGTCCTATTTAAATAGTTTTCACAAAATACAAATACCTACCAATAATATATTATCTAGACTAAGTCTAATCCCAAATCTTCCACCTCATAATCTGTTATAAAATGCAAGGAATTATACATTTATATGTCGAACCGATGCTAAAAGTTAGAGATTTCGAGTAATAATTTGTGCTTATAACTGCAAAATCAGCTCCTTCTCTCACCACCCCTTTTGTCACCTTTCACCAAATATCACCTTATATATATCACCCCCAAAATCCTCCTCATAATACTTCACCAAATAATCTCTCTCTCTCTCTCTCTCTCTCTCTCTCTCTCTCTCTCCTCCCCCTTCTTGTTCTTCTTCTTCTTGAACAAATTATGATGATTATGCAAATGGGGTTTCGAGATCTCGGGCAGAGAAATCAGTACAAGAGGCTGCTGACTGCTGATGATGAAGAGAAGGTAAGGGCATCAGCACCAGTTGTGAAAAAGAGGCGTTTCTGGGTGAAGAAAATGAATGCAGGGAAGATGGTAAGAGGGTTGAAAGTTTCAAGACCCAGAAGATTTAACTGGAAAGGATTTTCACTGCTGGTATTTCCAAGGAAAATTGCCAAAATTTATGGTGAAGTTGTCAAGAGATTGGTTGAGTTGGAAGCTGGTAATAATCTCATCTTTGCCACAACCTGGGGATTTCCTGTTCTCTCTCATCATCAACATCAATCTTTTCAGTCCAAGAGGAGTTTGGGCTTTGTTTGACATATACACTATAATGGAAATTATTAATTTTCCTTCATTTTATTTGCTTCTTTGAGCTCTAGGGGAAATTTAAAACAGAGAGAAAGAGACGGAATCTTTTATTGCTATGTTTGTAATGTACACCTTCCAAATTATAGGACAAAAGGTTTCAAATTTGTATTATATCGGTTAAAAAAAGAATTTTCTCATTTAATTATTTTTTGTTTATTTTATTGCCAGAGATACTACATAATTATTTTGATGTCTAACTTTAACTTGCTAGAACTAGCAGTTTGGAAAAGTAGTATTTTCGATTCTCCCTCCCCATTGTATTAGTAATGACATTTGTGACTCCTCTGTACACAGAAAAAAAAAAAAAAAGCAGTTTAGAATACTAAAACTCATTTCTTCTTAAATTTTTTTTATTAAGCCAGTTATTTATTTGTTAGTATTATACTTGATTATTTCTATATGTTTTTCATTTTTTACATTTCTTTCTACTACGACAAATTATTCTTTTTTAATAAATTGTATTAATCTTTTGAAACTCTTTAGTACTTCAAACATCCCCAACTTTAAATTTTTTAAAAAAATTTATTACCTGCATTTAAATTTATGAGCCTATAACTATAAAGTTGCATGTCTATATATTTAAATTGCTAATGTGTATTGATATGATGGCTAGTATTTATCATTTATATAACTATTGTTCATATATATGTTAAAAATCTAATGTAAAAAGTACAGTTTCATTGTTTATATAATGTATCTTTAACAATAGTACTACCTATATTAACATTAAATATGTATATAAAAACCTAATTAAAATTATCTCCGATATATGAACCCGAGTTGGGTAGCTCACATTTATCCTTATAAAAAAAATAAAATATGTATATATATAGTGAGTATTTATATTATTTTATTGTGCATTAATATCATCTTTAGCAAGTATTAATATATATTTTAACATTAACTCGTTGATCTCAGCTATCAAAATCCAAATAGAAGAACAATAAAAAGAAACAAACTAAACCCAATGTTCATAATAACTAATGTATACAACAAGTATATGGTATAATATATGCTTGAAGTATATGGTAGTTTGTGAATGTTAGTAGTATGTCCAATAAGTAATGGATATATATTTAGTAAGTATTTCTATCTCTGTTTCACAATACATGTTATTTTAATTAATTTTTTTGTTTTATAATATATGTCACTTTACAATCCAGGTGACATGTTAACAACTGGTTTATTAATTTGGTCCTTATTAATTGCTTTTTTTCTCTTCTTTTTTTATTCATTTTATATATTTTCAATAAAACTTTAGGATAATTTGATCTTTTAACACAAATCTTGTTATGAATATTATTTTCCCCAGCTTTCCCCAATTCTAAAAAACGAAAAGTATTTGGAAATAGTATAGGGAGTAACTAAATAAGAAATATATAATAATTCATGCCAAATTGTTGTCTAACTTGCTTGAAGGATGTTATTGTGACACTGTTTCAGTAAATTACAAATTCTTATTTAATGAATAGAAACAAAAATGTGTTGTTGAGGACAAAATGATTTTTATAGATAAGATGTACATCTCTTCGTAACTTCTAAAAAGAACAGGGATAAAATATAAAACAGTTTTACCTGTCACAAAATAGAAGGGTAATAAGGAAAATATTTCTCTTAAGATGGTAGTATCTACAAGAACTATAAAATTGTAACTTGTATAAATTACTAAAGATATTTGCCATTAAGTATACTTGGATAACTATAAGAAAAGAAACTAATGATTATCATGTATATACTAGTAATCAATGTGTTTTTGTTTGGCTACACTGTTTTCTGCTTTATGGATATTCGATTTTTAAGTGTTCGAGTTTATTTAGGGCTTGAAACAACCCGCAGTATGGGTCTAGTTACAATGAATTTTTATCCTTTTTTCTTTGTTTTATCTACTGTAATTCAGTTAGCATTGAAAAAAAACACATTGAAATCCATTTTTGGGATACTTTACTTCAAGGATAAAATCCAACTTAAAATTTGTGTTTGAAGCAATCGGACAGGAAATTTAGCATGAAATTTCATTAATCTAATTATAATATTCATGAGGACTACATTACAGTTGGTTACTCTAAAGTATTTGTTGTAATTTCAGAAAAGAGAAACCTTAAATCCCTAGATTTGAGGAAAAAATGATCGGAAAAAATTTTAATGGAAAAAAAAAGGAAAAACAGTTAGAAGAAAATAACTTTTTTTTTGTTTTATTTGAAGTTGAGAAAATAAACATGCAAAATTCTCCCATAGTTGAAAAAATTTTCAACTATCATAGTTGAGTTGAATTACAACTGTTGATTTTTCCCTACTAAACTATTGTCGAGATTAAATGTATCTAATAAACCAAAACTAATCTTGTATTTACATCCCGTATACCATAACTACCACCGCCTCCTACCCAACATCACCGTCATAGCTGCCCCCGCCTCAACCATGGTTAGCACCACCACTGGACCTGGAATGACCCCCATAAAACATATCATCAAGTCCCCCTAAATCGTTGAAATCATCTTTTGGAGTTTTCCAATTAGGTCAGAAAACGGCATCATGGTCATCGAACAAGGGCCCGAAAGAAGAGGATGTAGTCTTGGCACCTCCAATCTCAAAATTGAATTGGGTAATCGGATTCGACGACTGATTATTGGGTTTGGAGGAGCCATTTGGGCCGATTTTCTTTGAGGCTTGAAGCCATAATTGTTGGATGACAACCCCTTGAAATATTTCATTCTTCACCTCTGCTCCCTCATATCTACCTCAGCACTAATCTGGTAAGATAGATAGAGCGAGAGGGAGGATGAGAAAGAAGCGAGGGCGTGCTCTGGTTTAGAGAGATAGCAGAGATAGAGCAAAGTTTCAAGATTCTGGAGCAGAGCGAGAACGGAGGATGAGAGAGAAGATAGGATAAGCGAGAAAGACGATGATTCCAGAGGATGTCATTCAATTTGGACCTCCTGTAAAATGTTAGGCCTTGTGAAATCATGAGTTGGGGGTTTCAACGGGGATTTTTGTGATTGAAAGAGAGGTTCAAAGGGGATTAGCAAAGAGAGAGAGGATGAGAAAGGGAGGAGAAGGAGAGTGAGAGGCAGGAAGAGAGGGAGAGGAGAGCGAGAGCAGGGGAAGAAGATAGGAGAGAGAACATAATAGGGTTAACTATAGTTAACTAATTTGAATGGTTCACATTTTTAATTTTTAATCAACGGATGAAATTTATCAACTATAATAGTTGAAAATCTTTTCAAAATATGAAAAGTAAAAAATGAAAATGAATTTGAGGGAAAACTGCTATTGACAAAATTTTGAGAAAGGAAAATAGCATTTACCTTATTCAGTTCCATGCTAACTTGGATAGAGATGAAGTGATTAAACAAAGAATCTACTATTTTGATAAAGAAGCCAATGGTAGTTAAACCATGGTCCCTTGGAGATGGTCTAAGCATGGAAATCATATATGTTCCTATCCGGATACATTTCCCTAGACTACACCCTGAATTTTGGGGAATTGATGGATTGACCAAGGTTGCAAGTTTAATGGGGCTGCCTATTTTAGATGATAAAAACACAATTGAAAAAACCGTTTTGAATTATGTCAAAGTATTCATTGAAGTGGATATAACTAACCCATTACATGTACATTGAATTTGTAGATGAGAAGGATAAATTGGCGAACCACCTGACGGAATTTGAATGGATATCTAAAAAATGAACAAAATACGTGATGATTGGTCATATAGAGGATACTTGTAGAAAGGTTATAAAAAGGGTGTGGAAGCCAAAGGAGAAATAGCAAGACATAAATCCAAACTAGGTGGAACCTTAGATAGAACGAGAAGAATAACACCAACAAGTACAAATAGTGCACAACCAGGCACAAGAACCCGAACCTTGTGAGATTGGAAATGGAAGTAACTCTTTTGAAGCTCGTAAATCATTTTGAATCGGTAGAGAATGGAACAATATTTAATGTGGTGCAAGCACAACCTGGGGAAGCCTAGGCATGGACAATTGAAAATATAGCAATTTGGAATGTGAAGGGCATGAATAACCCCTCAAAATAAGAGAAATTATTGTCCTCTTGAAACAAAAAGAAATAATATTGGATGGGCTTATAAAGACAAAAATTGCAAAAAGAATGTTTCATTGGTTGCGAGGCAAAGTTTGTTGAGGCTGGCGAGTATGTAAGAAATGCCACCGAGGAAAGGAAAAGCAAAGTGTGGTTGTTGTGGCAACAAGAGTTCTTTGAGGAGCATATACTTTATATACATGAACTCGTCATTCATGCTATTGTTAAGCATATTGAAACACATAACGTAGTTCTATATATCTGTTGTCTATGGCTCTAATAATGAGGTGGAAAGGAGGGACTTATGGTCTTTATTGTCAATTTGGATCATTTCTCTTGTTTGGATTGTAATGGGGGATTTTAATTGCATTCTAACATAGGAAGAAAGGATAGGAGGTGTTGCAATCACATATCAAGATAGTAGGGGATTTCAAGAATGTATCACTCGATGTCGGTTGGTGAAAACAAAACATCAACGGGCTACTTTTACCTGGACAAATAAGTAAAATATGGTTGTTTTAGAGTGTTCTTCATATTGGATAGAGCCTTTGTGAATGAAAAATAGGTGCATTATTTCCCATATATCAATTGTTTGGTCTTCTTAGTGGGGACCTCTAACCATTATCTGCTATTGATTTCCAACCATCGATGATGGGATCAAAAGCTCTTTTTAGATTTGTAAAATATGTAGTGTTCTCATAAGTATTTCCAAAGCTTCATTCAAACAAATTGGGTGAAGACCTCACCTAGGACAAAAATGTTTGTTCTATGTAACGAACTCAAGAATTTAAAACGGGTTTTCAAAAAGCTTCGTTGGTTTGAGTTTCAAGATATGGAAGCAAAAATCACCCGAAAGAGATTAGATTTCAAACAAGTTTGTGAAAGTCTACGATTACAGAGAGAACAATCATCTCGGAATTAACTCGGTTAAAAAGTTCCTTAAGGGAAGCTTATATCTAGAGAAGTAAAGTGAAACGGATTCTTGATGGGGACAAGAATACTTGCTCTCTTCCATTCCGTTATCAAAGAAACTGCTTACATAAATAGGATCATGGCTATTGCTTCACGGATCGATGACATGACGAGAGAACCAGGATGACATTGAAAATATTCTCATTGAATATTTCAAAGTCTTATTTACAGACAAAAACAACTCGAGAAAGGATTAAATGGATAGTTATCCAGAGAGGTACAAGCTTCTCAATCCAACAAAAAGCACCAATAATCAAGCCTTTCTATGCTGAGGATGTAAATAAGGCACTATGGGATATTGACACATCAAAGAGTCCTAGTCCAGGATGGTTATGGGAGCAAGTTCTTCCGAGTAAGCTTGTTCAACTATTAGAGATGATGTCCGATGTGCAATTCTTGATTGTTTTTAGCGATGGCAAGCAATTTAAGCAATTGAACACTACTGCAAATCACTTTGACACCCAAGACTCAACACCCAAAAAGCTTCTATTGAATTCAGGCCTATATCATGTTGTAATGTGTTGTACATAATGATCTCAAAAATATTATGCAAGTAATTGAATGCGAGTGCTTCCCGAGGTAATTATGAATACTCAAGCTACTTTTGTCCTAAATAGGCTCATCCTAGACAACGTTCTTATTGGACTGGACTTGATTAGACATTACAGCAGAAAACAGGTACATCATAAAGGTGGATATTAGTAAGACTTATGATACTATTGAGAAAATACTTGTAAGCACACGGTGTAGTCTGTAGCTAGGAACCAGCAAGTACGGTCGCCGGTCGTGTCCACGAGGAACTCACTTTCAAGTACTAAATCTGCCTAAAAACTCTAATTTAGGTGAAACTCGGTTCGACAATGGTTTTTGTTTACGGATTCAACTAACAACGAAATAATTACGAGAAATCGCTTTCAAGTACTAAATCCGCCTAAAAACTCTAATTTAGGTGAAACTCGGTTCGACAATGGTTTTTGTTTACGGATTCAACTAACAACGGAATAATTACGAGAAATCAATGGATAAAGAAAACCTTAGATTGGGATCAATCACACTATTATGCCTGAAATCAAAATCAAATACCACTTGATATTTACCTATGTTAGTAGTTTAGAAGGGGAGACACCAATTAAACCTATCTTCGCTTACTTTCAAAGGTCGAACACTAATCTTGCTCAATCTAATCGCCTATTTTCATGGGATTAATAAAGAACAAAATCACAACAAATGCATCTCACAGGCCCCAATTAAAACCCTAATTATTTTCATATTAAAGTTCTAATCATTCACAACGCCATATGAGTTTCCATCTTTCAATGTCCGCAAAACCCGAGTAAAAGCGAATGATTCCTCTTTCGAGGCATTCATTGAAAAAGTGATGAGCGAAGTGAATTTTAACCTAACAAGCATAGAACAATCCAATTGGTATTCAATTCATGATTATCAAGGCATAATAGGGATCAATCCCAACCTAAGTAAAGAAATTAGCCCCTAAACATGATACTAAACGATTAACAAGCTTCAAAGAAAATAGCCATGGAAAAATGATGAGAAAGCGTAAAGAAAAGACAAAGAGAAGAAATTACAATTACCAAATGAAAACTTGATGCGATTCAATAGTAATTAATCTTCAAATAGACTATGAATATTGCAAGTTCTTGAGTCTCCTCTCAGAGCTCTTCAATGAAAAACCCTAGCTAAAACTTCAAATAATCAAAAGATATCCCAAAATTACAATTAGGAAACTAATAAATCGCGAAATCGGTAAGTCGCACGGCATGTGCAAGGGCCGCACGGGCTACCGTGCACGTTTCTAGCCGCAATTTCGCACATCCATGCAGGTTAAGCACGGATAGCCGTGCGAAAACCCTGAAGTTTCTGCCTCTTTTGCACGGGCCATACAGCCTTCGCATGGTAGGTCATGCACGACTTCAACTTTCATACCTTCTTGCACAGCCGTGCAAGGTGTGCACTGGTGGCCATACGGCTTTCCTTGACTTCGAGCCCTTCGCCTGATGGTTTGCATGGCTGTGTAGCTTTGCACGGCTGTGAAGCTTGACTTGATGAGTTTTTGGCCTTTTTCTTGTCTCCTTTTAGGCTCGAACTTTCCTCTTCATCGCTTTTCATCACATTTGGCTCAAATCTCCCTCATTTAAGCCCAAAAACCTGTAATTAAAAGATTTATGAGTTTTGGTGACAATAAAGACAAACTAAGCATAATCTAACCCAAAACTAAACAATTATAATTAAAATCACCATAGAATTGGGTTAAATAATGCCTTAAAAACCGATAAATATGAGGTTTAACGAGATACTATGGACTAGTGTTCATAAAGGAGATGTTGTTGGGTATTAGAATATCTAAAAGGTTTGGAGACTAGATCTTTGAATGCATATATACTCCTTCCTTTTTTATGACCTATAATAAGGGACTACATGGGTTTTTAGGAGCGAGTAGAGGGTTGAGATAGGAGGATCCCATTTCTCCCCTACTCTTTATCCTTGGTACGAAGTATTTGTCTAGGCTACTCATTCAAGCAGGTGAGGATGAGAATTTCAGAATCCACCCTAGTTGTAAGAAAATTAAGTTGAATCACTAGATCTTTATTGATGATCTTCTTGTGTTCTGCAAAGATAAGCCTAAATGTGTAATGGAAGCCTTAGAAATCTTTGCAAAGACCTCTAGACCTGAACAAAATTTGCATACATCCCAAATATATTGTGCGGGGGTAAGTCCAGATGCGAAATAAAATTTGCTTCAATTGGCTGGCTTAGAAAAGGGCATCTACCTATGATAAAAGAGAAAAAAATGAGGCGGTGGAAATGATAACAAGAGCCTTAACTTGTATACTTGAAAAAAAAAAAAACCTTGAAAATGAGATGGTGGCAAAAAAGCTGGAGCCGAGCAATTCAGGTCATTTTGGGTTTGCATATGAACCTGGTCAATTATGTTTTAGGGTAAAAGAAAAACTTACTTTTAACTACGGTTATGTCGAGGAACCATAATCAAAAGTGTTAGCTAGACGTATGATTATGGTTCTTGTATAAGAACCGTAGTTAAACGGGGAGGTTGCATCTATTACCGCAATTCCTTCGAGAACTATAGTAATAGTTGATTTGACCTATTACTATGGTTTTCTACAGGAACCGTAGTAATAGGTATGTTCCTCATACCCCCTTTACATCATCTAAGGACTAAAGGAATGATAGAGGAGACTAGGGCATTATGTGAGGATTTAATGGAAGAAAAAAGGTTTAAAGTTTCTCCATTTTATTCACTAAAACATACAACAAAAGTGAATACATCAAAGTATTTAAATACATCAAAGCATCTAAATAATGCAACTCGAGTACACGAGCAATCACTTATGTCGGCAATAAGTGAAGGAGCTGCCAAGAAGAATCTAAATAAATTAAAGCGCCTAAATAAACAATTTCATGACGGATCGATGACAAAGTTGTATTTTTGGGTTTCGATCAAAGAAAACTAACATGGTTTTGAGTTTTGAAGCATCTAAAGAAAATCGCCACTTGAAAGTGGTAGATGTACCCTTTGCCATCTTCACTTGTCTATGGAACTCCCATTCCTCTTACGAGAGGGAGTGCATGAAGTGGTTGACGCACCCTTTGTCGTCTTGCTACCTCAGCTTTTCTCTTGAGGTAAATTTAGGGTTATCTCGTCCATACCCGCCTTGTCAAAGCCAGGGTTAGAACTCATTTTCACTGAAGAAAAAATGGTTTTCACAAGCGGATGCTCAAAAAGAAAAGGAGATGTTCAAAGCGAGGGCGGAATTCATCTATTTCTTCAATACACCCCACCTACTTTCCTCGAGATCTATAAAAAAAAACTTACTTTTAACAATAGTTCCTGGACAGAACCGCAGTAAAAGTTGAGCATGGACCTATTATTATGGTTCTTTGATAGGATCTGTAGTTATAGGTCCAACAATGACTTTCCACTACGGTTTTGTCCGAGAACCGTAGTGAAAAGTAAGTTCCAAAAATTAAAGTCAGCAAGGCCATGTTGTGATACATTCTCTCTTTCTCTCCGTTTTCCTATCACGAACACTTTCCTATATCACAAACACTCTCTTCTTTGTCACTCAACATTGCTGATGACGCCACCTATTGTCTCTCTCTCACTCAACATTGTTGATGACGCCACCTATTGTCTCTCTCTCTCTCTCTCTCATCCTTGTTCTTCTTTGTAGCCTTCTCTCTCTATATTTTTTATTGCTTTGAATTTATTTGTAAAATAGAAGTTGATTTCTTTCTTGAGATTTGTTTATTGAATGTATTTGCTTAGCAATGTATGCTTTTTACAATTATTGTATGCATTTTATGTCATACTATTGGGCATAATGTTGAAAGTACTTTTGGAATTATATGAGGTGAATTGCTTCTTAAGTTTAGGTGTGAACTATGGATCGAACATGGGTTTATTGAGATCAACTAGCCGTAGAATATCGGGATAGTGTTAACAAGTTTATTGGGACTGGCATCGAATATGCCGCCGAATCAAATGATGAGTGATTTCCTGTCCTTATAAAAGATGTTTGAATTCTTCAAAATTGAGGCTTAGTTTTGTAAAAGGTCACCTATTTTAGTATGACTTTGACACATCTTACAAGTTGTGCATATGGCATGGGGAAGTTTGAATTATGACTTAGGCTGAAAAGGAAGGGCATGATGAGTATGAAGCTAGTGCGGAGGAAGAAGATCGAGCTAATGATATGGTCCATGACGTGGAAAGTGATTTAGTTGATAAACCGCATAATTTTAGAAAAACCTTTACATTGAAAACTATTT
This sequence comes from Talinum fruticosum, assembly GCA_021018815.1. NCBI lineage: Eukaryota > Viridiplantae > Streptophyta > Magnoliopsida > Caryophyllales > Talinaceae > Talinum > Talinum fruticosum. Next base: position 5,540,188 of record JAITYX010000011.1, read on the forward strand.
TTACGAGGACTAGGACTTCTAGGTAGCTCCAAATAAAGTTGCTTTGCCACCAATGAGTAGAATAAGTATCATAATCGGAGCGGCGATGTACATAACATACGATATGCATTCGATCTGTATTTTCGGGATACTTTTTGGCGTCTACACATTGATTGCCTTTGAATGAAACATGTACAAAACAATGCATTGAAAATATTAAAATTTAAAACAAAACACCTAATTTTTTTCATTAACGTAAAATATAATCTCTTTGTTGAATATTTCCATCTTGATTATCATCGGTCAAAGTTCTCTAAGAGGTCTATTTTATCATGCTCGACTATACATGACCTACGTACCCCCATACAAATTATACTATGGATCTAAATTTATAGACCTAAGATTATATTTTATTTTAATTTTTTAATACTCACCCTCTATTTTTATGGTCCCCTTTCCAAAAAAAATATTAGATTCCCTCCCTCAACTTTTACCATCACCGGTCCATAGACTTTAATTCATGGCATTTGTCCCGAAATTGCAGTTTGACACCAATTGTACACATTGTGGTTATGATTCGAATATTTTAGTCATATAGTTGAATATGAGTTCGTTATATTATGCCTATCTAATAAATACTTAATTCATCAATTTCAACTTAAATATATTTTTATTCAACCAAACTGTTTTTAGATTTGTTTTCGGTAAGGAAAATTTTCCAACTTTTGGAGCATTTATATAAGGTAAATTCAGTGAGTTATCGGTTGATAGGAAAAAGAATACATATGATAAATTAGATGCAACGAAGGATTAACCTGTAATTAAGTCTACTACAAATATTTTAATTACAAAGAAAGATACAATGGTTGATTTAAGAGAAATTCAAACCTAAATTTTTAAAAAATTTTAAAAATTTTATCAATTAAACTAACTTTCCTCAAACTATGAAGAGTGTCATTACGGTGAGTGACTATTTCATCATTAATGGTAAGATCAAGGGAGAAGTTTGTCCATTAAGAGGGTTACGGTAGGGAGATCCTATCTCCACTTGTTTATATTATGTGCTACATTTTCTCATATTTGCTTACTAAGGCAGCGAAGCAAAAGGTGTCCATAGAGTGAAGGTTTGTAAACATGCGCCCCAAATTACCCATTTGTTTTTCACTAACAATAGTGTTCTACTCATGAGGGCCAATGAAAGAAAGTGTGGTATGGTGGTGGATATCATCGGAACCTACGAGTTGGCATCGGGCGAAGGGTAAACCGACAATTTTGAAGTGGTTTTTAGTAAGAATGTGGAGAGTGGGTTGAGGTGGAAATCAATTAAGCTTCTTGCGGTGAAGGAAGTTGATTTTGGGTTTGGCTCAAAACACCTAATAATATTAGCCATTTTTAACAGTTTATTCTAGCAAGAGTTAATATAGTACGGGTATTTTTCTTATTTAAAAGAGGGTTGGCCATAATTGTAACGTGCCAAGGAATTATTGTGAGAGTGTGTTGTGAGATTGTGATATCTCGGGTTTGGAAGGTCTCAAGTTTGAGATCATTCTTGTACTCTCTCATAATATAGTGAATTAATTATGCTTGCGCCGCCCATGTTTTTCCGAGTTGGATTTTCCGCATTAAATATTTGTCTTCTTACGGTTTGTAGATTTTCATTAAATTCTTAATATTATTTTTTCAACCTAAATTAGTTCCGCATACTTGCTCTAATTTCACCTAACAAAGTGAGGTTTATAGTAGGGAAAATTTCGTAAGTGGTATCGAGCCCGTATTCTAGGATGATGTCGAGTTACCACATTTGATATCAAGAAGCTTGATGGAAAGATATGTTTCAGTTTATGGAGAGTCAAGATGTGTGTCGTTCTCACTCAAAGTGAATTGAAGAAGGCACACGGGAAGAAGCCCTCTCTCGACCTCGGAGGACTGGGAGGAGTTGGATGAAAAGGCACTCACTATGGTTTAATTGTGTCTCACAAATTAGGTATTTCGTGAAGTTGTTCATAGTAAGTCTACTGTAGATTTATGAACAAAGTTAGAGCAGATCTACATGACAAAGATTGTTATCAACAAGATCCATCTCAAGGAACGGTTGTTCATGATTCGCATGGTTAAAGGTACATCTATCCAAAATCATCTTGATGAGTTTAATTCTATTCTTTTGGACTTAGAAAATTTGGAGGTTGATATAGATGATGAGGATAAAGTTATTCTCCTGATTGTCACCCTGTCCCTTTCATATAAGCATTTTGAAGAAATTATACTTTATAGTAATACTAAAGTGTTGAGTTATGAGGATGTCAAGTGCGACTCACTATCCAAAGAAAAATTTGACTTTGAATTATATTCTAATAAAATAGCTGAAGGCTTGTCGGTAAGGGTAGTACTAAGAAGGGTTCTAAGTACAAGTTTGAGGGAAATTGTTACTTTTGCTTGAAACCTAGACATAAGAAATCTGAGTGCTGAAAATTTAAGGCTTTAAAGGCACAAGGAAAAGAGGATGACTCAAAATATGGGTGAAGTCGATTTTGCTATTGCTGATGTTGAGTTAGATGGTGATGTTTTACTTGCTTCTCATAAAAAGGAAAGTGTTTTCGAATGTGTTTTAGATTCTGGATTTACTTTTCATGTGTGTCCTAACAAAGATTTATTTTTCACATATGATATTGTTTATTCCGGTATTGTTAATTTGGGCAATCATGCCCAATGCTTTGTTGATGGAATTGGTACAATTCAAATTAAAATTCGTGATGGTGCCGTGAAGACCTTAACTAAGGTTCGACATGTTCCTAGTCTAAAGCATAATTTGATTTGTTGGGTGCCCTTGAATCTAAAGGGCTAAGGTATTCGATTGAAGGTGAAGTTTTGAAGGTGTTCAAAGGTTCCAAGATTTTGCTTGAAGGGTTTGAGGTGCAAAGGTCTCTACATTCTTCAAGGTTCAACGGTAGTTTCGGCAATTTTAGGTAAATCTACGGAGGATGGGTTAATTCAATTGTTTGACATGTGGTTATATCACATAAAGAAGAAGGAACCGATGGAATGATTCATTTAGCTAAGTCCAAAGGGAGTTTGGGTTTAGTGGGTGGTTGTAACTTGTGATTTCCCTTCGAGGTGGAGCCTTCCGGAGTGCTAGTTCTCATGAAGGAGAGGTAGGTTGAAGGTGGCGAACATGTTTTCGAGATTTTAATCCAAGGTGGAGATTGTTGGGTGTGATTCAAAACACCTAATAATGATAGCCTTTTTAGCAATTTATTCCAACAAGAGTTATTGTAGGTCTACGGTTCTTTTTGGTTTAGTTTCTTTTCTTATTTAAAGGAGGGTTGACCATCATTGTAACGTGAGAAGAAATTATTGTGAGGAGAACGTATTGTGAGATTGTGATATCTTGGGTTTGGAAGATCTAGGGTTTGAGATTATTCTTGTACTCTTTCATAATATAATAAATTAGTTACGCTTGTGCCTCCCATGGTTTTTGTTGAGTTGGGTTTTCCACGTTAAATCTTTGTTTTCTTATTGTTTGTCAATTTCCATTAAATTGTTGATATTATTTTTGTCATCCTAAATCGCTTTCGTATACTTGCTCTAATTTCACTTAACAAAATGAGGTTTAGAGTGAGGCACATTTCCTAAGAGTTGATAAACACTTGAGAAGTATTTGGTCTCCCCACCATTATTGGGAGGTCAAAGAAGGCTGTTTTTCAGCCTTAAAGGAAAGGGTTTGGAAGAAGCTTCAGGGCTGGAAGGAAAATTTATGTCAACTGGACATGAGATCATGCTTAAGGTTGTAGCTAGAGCTATGATAAATTATGTCATGAGTATTTTTAAACTACCGCATGTACTGCTCAATGAAATACATGTGATTGTAAAAAGTTTTGGTGGAATCGAATGACAACAAATGGAAGTTACATTGGAAAAGTTGGGAGAATATGTGTTTTTCCAAGTGCATGGGGGTATGGCTTCCCAGGACGTCATATTGCAGTCTTCGCTAAATAGGACTGGCCCTTGATGCATGACAGTCCTAGCATATTGCAGAAGCTCTTACAAGCCACTTACTTCCCCAACTATGACTTCCTAGATGCCAAGCGTGGGTTTAATCCCAGCTACTTGTGGATGAGAAATCAATGGTACAGAACCATTCTTCACTCATGTAATCCCACCGGGTATTCATAATTTGGCAGAGTTAGATTTGAGTTAATGAAAATATCCCCTGTTTTGGCGTTTAAAAAAAAAAAAAACTAATTTCCCGGGATGAAAGAACTTAGTTTGTACGAATTCCCTTATCGGCAGCAGATTGTACACTCGCCTGTCCTCTTAATTATGACGTCCTAACCGATGACAATAACCTGCTTATAGATTCCAAGGCATAAATCTTTCCTCTTGAGTGGAGATCATTCTTCATGAATACTATAGGTAGAAGTTTATCATAGTCTTAGTCCCTATTTTATTTAAGCGTAAGGAGTAAGAATGTAAGAAACTGTAAATTTTACTGTCGGGAGTTGTAAAGAGATGCGAATTAACTTTACTGTAACTAGATAGAAATTTAGCGGATATGTGACTGGTAATGTTTTCAAGGACACCTGAAAACTTAAATTTGCCCTTAATTGCTTCGTGCACCTCTATTTCAAGCAAAATAGAAAAAGGAATTAGAAATGATACATTGGCAACTTACAAAAGTTGCTTAACAAACCCTTGTATGAAACAATTACAAGGGCTCTTATCAAGCTAAACACAAAGCTTAAATTCTAAAGGTATTATCTATTGAAATCAATATATTTAGATTGATTGTCAACGAGTTTTCGGCTTAGTGGTAAACATTAAGGTCATGATTACATTAGGTTTTAAATTTGATTCCTCCCTTTTAGTTATATTGTACTGCCCTTTGTATCTCATTTAGACAAAAATTATATATATTTAGATTAAGAATGGAAAATTGTGTCATCTGTCTAATGAGTATTTTATATTTCAACAATTTCACATGGCTCGTATTTAATATAAAACATAGTTGAGTTATTTTTTTGATGCGAGTACAATATAATAGGGAAGAGGAATTGAACTTGAGACTTAATATACTTAAAACTTTAGTCTTGACCACTAGGTCATAACCTTATTGGTAAAACATAGCTGAGTTATAAATAACTGACTTGCCGCAAATATCTTGTTGACACATAGGGTGTGCTCTGGAGGAGAGTAAAGACAAGTATGTGAGTGTTAACAAAAGCCCTTACTCCTTAGTATCTTCTTTTGGGAGTTCTTCATTAAAAATAAGGAGTATTAAAGAGTACTCGTACTCGTCATATCCCTCTTTACTCCTTAGCTACATTTTGTTTTTGATAAAAACTATTGAAGTAGTCAATTTCTTTGCACAAATACTATTGTTCTAGTTTTAAATAATATCAACCTCGGATTTTATCTTAAATTGTAATTATTATTAATTAGCTATTATTTTATTTTTCTTCACTATTTCTTACTTTCCCTCATAATTACTATGAAACATCCAAGTAAGAAAAAGAGTAGCTACTCTCTCTTACTCTATATTATTTTACCCTTTCTTACTCTTATTAACTTTTACCCCTCTTTTTATTCCCCTCCCAAATAAACTTTAAAGTTACGTTTTTTTTTTTTTTAAGCTTTATCTTTACAATCTTACAAGTGTTAACGATTCCTTATAACTTATATCTTACAGCTTTAGAGCTAAAAGGAATAGACCGATATATTACATATGACTACGCGTCAAGTCTTATCACAAGTACATCTAATGATTTTATTGTATGTGGACACTTTATGAAATGAAAGAAAAATGTTGTGGAAGGAGGGAGGAAAAGCAAAGTGGACATGGCGATGCTTCCCTAAGTGAATTGGTTGGCCCTAATGTTTATCGGCCAGATCTATTTGGTGGACCTTGATGTCCAAAATATTATGGCCCGCGATGGCTAACAAGGATAAGTTTGTCTCTAAATTCCTCATCAAGGGGATAGCAATTTGCGCTAGTGTAATTTGGACTCTATAGAAGTGGGCCTCAATCATATGAGAATCCAAAATGTATTGGGGGCCAAGAAATGACAGGTTGGAATCTGAGTGAATTTGGGATGATTGGATAAATTGTCTTCATTTTGCACATTATATTCCTTCTAGTAGTGTCCATGGCCCCAATCCAACATAGCCATAATACATGTTCATGGACCATTAATCATGTTAGGACAAGAGAAGTGTTTCTGTCGTTGGAGATGTGAAAAAAAAAAAAAACAAATCATTGTTCTAAGCCATAGCATTCAATTCATGGAAGTGAGACTTGGCTAGCTGATGAGATATTTTAGAAATTATATTAAAATTTGGACTTTTGTTGGTTAAAAAATTGAGTTATGAATATTATCTAAATTGAATTTTGAGTCTCCTTCAGAGGAGATCTATCTCCATCAATAGTACAAGTGGGGAGAACAAAGTGTAATAAAAGGACATAACGTATTGCTTATTCCTTCACACGATAAATGCAAATCAGGATATTGTCTCGGACCAGTAGTATTTGCGAAATTGAGTCTACATAAACTTTGGTCTTAACAATCTATATGATCAGACTATAAAAACTAATCGCGCATCTTGTCTAATTTATGAATATGGAAAATCAGATCGAACACCGACCCTATTGTTCAATGTCTAAAATTAATTATTAAATTATTGACTATAATAATATTTTGAATTATACTCAGACCCTGTTGTTATCTTACAAATGTGATCATCCATGGTTGGCCAAATTTTAGATACGAACTTCTCCGAATTGATATTGAAACCTTTGATATGTTTAAAGTCAAAATGTTAAACCCAACCATTTGGATTTTATTGGATTCATTCACGAAATTCGAGCAATTGGATCTGATTTTTCGACCACTGTCAAACTTGATTTTCACTATAGAATATTGTAAAATTAGAATAAATAAATCTAGTAATCGCTTCTTACTTACATAATTTTACAAGATAGATACAAAGAATTAATCGCTTCTTTCTATGTAAGTGAGGACAATGGATTGTTGAAGAAATAATCTTTGAGCCGAAGGTTTGGAGGCTAGGTTGTTGGCCAATGAGCCATCTAATAGCCTAACTCATTAGGTTGCGACGTTATAGATGATATTAGAGTGGACCTTTGGTCATACTGATGGAAATATTTCTCCATCATCATTCTCGATTTCTAACATCTATGTGCGGCTGACCCTAGGGCGAGAGAAGATCGAGTTGAACACTAGGGAAAAGAAGGCAAGCACTTGTCTCGACCAAGAGTGTTGAAGATTTTCCATCCTTTCGAGCAACCGGACCAGATTCCACCATTACGAGTTCGGATCAAGACTCGAACTCAACTGAACAAGCCCAATCCGAGTCTTGGGTTAAAGAAAGGAGATCGGGGTAGAGGCCCTGCGAGACAAGAGCATTGCTTGAGCCCATCAAGAATTCAATCCTATTGTTCAAAGATGTGAGGAATGGCTCTAGCACGGAGACACTGGAGTGCGGATCAATGCAAAGAAGAAAAACCTTCATTCAAGTTTGGCTTAGCTTGAACCCATTTAGTTGGTGCTACGCTCACTTGCTAAGGCATTTTGTTATTTGATTATTTAGAAACATTATCATTCGTGAGCAAAGACAATTTATGGTCTTTAATAATTTGAACAATTTGTGTTTTGTAATTACATTTTATTAGGTAGAATACTATACTTGTTTACGGGAGAAGCTACTTCGACCAGGTCGAGAAAAGGATATTGCCCTTGCCAAACTAAAGATGAGTAGAAGAGCTTCTAGGAAAGAAAGAGTCTTTTGTTGAGTTCAAGAAGCACCCGGACAAACAAAGAAGAACTCATACTACTTTTTGAGCCAAGGAGATAAGGTTTTGCCGAAGTGTCCACGAAGCAAAAGCGAAGGCGAGAATTGTTGATGAAGAATATTTCGTACAAGACTCACGGTGTCCGAGTCCGAGTACCCCCAGGCATCTACGGTTATCATAAGAACAAGATTCTCTTCACAATAACTCGAGCCTCAGAAAACTAGCCACTTGAGGAGACTAGCTACTAGGCTTCGGGCCTACCATTTTGGACGGTCCAATGAGAGTTCTTCAAGTGGCGTGTTAAGTCTTGTCTAGTCTACTCAACCAATGGCAACTTGCCAAGAGTAGGACAGCATCATCATTAGTCTAGAAGTCCGCCCGGCCAGAGTTTGAGTCAAAACCACTTGTAATTTTCACCTTTCTATTTTAGTTAAGATTAATCATGTAATTAATGCTAATTAATTAGGATTAGTCTTAATCACTTTGTAATTAAGAAAGCTACTTTTGGTGGGAAAGGCTCATTATAAAAGGCCTTCCCACTCGTGTACTTCAACAACTTTTGATGAACGAAAAAACCCCCTTTGTGATACACTTGTGAGTGTGTATTAAACTCGGAAAGTGCAAAGTGAATCGGCTTTCTAACCATATCCTAGTTGTTGTATCTTGGTTGGCAATCGAGAGGTGTTCTTCTAGGCCTTAGAAGTGCAAAGTGAATTGACTTTCTAAGCTGCCCCATACTATCTTAGAGAACGCAGAGTGAATCGGTTTTCTTGGTCGGTTTGGTTCTATCTTGTTACTTTGTTATAGGTAGTTCGTTTATAGAGGAGAGAGTAAAATCATTCCTTCCAAATCCACTACCAACATATCCTTAACATTCCCTTCCATTCATCCATCCCTACGCCATTATCCTACCCATTACCCACCGGATTCCAAGCTTCCGCCCCCATATGCCACTGAAGCCTAACTCAGAGCCCCTGTCCGGATTCGAGCCTGGGCTTGGTGCCATCACATACATTTACGGACTTTCGCACCCACAAAGAGGAAACTATGGGTTATTGATCATTGTTACCATTACAGTGCAACTATCATCCCATCGGATAATCCAGGTTCGACAAGGATGTTAGTTCTTTAAGTTGGGAACACTATAACATCTCTACCTCGCACATCCAAAAATGATGGAATCATGTCATAGTTTATAAGTAATACGGTTGGCCTACAACAACGAGCATTTTCCTTTTTCAACCCAAGCGAAGACAACGGAGTGTCAAGGGTTAGTCTTTCGGGTGGAGGCATGGATGCTAAGGTTTTGGCTAGTAGGCCATCTAACAGCTTAACCCATTGAGTTGGGGCATAATGATATTTAAGCGAGATGAAATGAGTTATACACCCCAACCAGGGGACCAACTGACCAATCGCTAGGCGGGTAAAAGTAATGTTGAATATAAGGGACAAGAATAAACATGTTGCCTACTTGAGCATCCTGTGAGGCCTTACCTCCCAACCTGCTTGTGGGGTTGTATTCTTGCACAAGTTAAATATTTTATATGATAAGATGTTTTTGGGAGGCTATGCATCACCATAATGGTTCTGACTCTCTATTGCATCCACGAGCTCTTGGGTTCGAGTCCCTACACTTGCAATCTTTACTAAAATCACGTTTTTCACCTATTTAAGTCCCCTTTTTTACATTTCAAAACTATTAGAGATGAGATTGAGAAAATATTTTTGAAATGATTTTTGAAAGCATTTCATATTTGAACTAGCTTCCCGGATCTTGATTACGCTACGAGATAAGGAACACAAGTGTCATCTTCGAGGTTGTTATCCATATAAATGTAAAATAAGTGCAAATCTATAATGTGATGACATATTTAGTTGTCTATCATAGCCTCCACATTCTTTTGCCTAAAGGGTATCATTGTAGCAAAAGAGTCAGCCACGATATCCTTTAGGCAAAAGAATGTAGAGGCTACTATAGACAACTAAATATGTCCTCATATGATGATGATTTGCACTTATTTTGTGGTGTCCATTGATAATGCATTCCCTTGATAATGCATCCATCAAGCCCAAGAGAGTATGTTTTGTTGTAGAGCCCATAAGTCTACCAATCTAACGGAGAGAATAGGCTTTTAGGGCAAGCTTTGTTAAGTTGGCGAAGTCTACAAATTCTCCAAGTCCCATTGGCTTTTCGACAAATACGACAGGTAGTGATACATTTTGGATACTAACATTCTTGGAGAAACCTTACATCCAATAACCGATGAACTTCCTTGGTTATGGTAGCATAACGCTTAGCCCAAAGGTGTCTTCACTTTTGGACGACTAGTTGGAATGATGGGTCCGCATTCAACTTATGCTCTACAACTTCAGGGCTTAAACCCAATGTGTCATCCGTTAGGATCGGAACTCACTCAAATAATGATATTTCGACAAAAGAAATAAAACAAAATGAGACACAATATTTTTAATGTGGAAAAACTCAAAAGCTGGAAAAAATCACTAACCGATGCACTAGAATATCGAGTAATTTACAAAGATTTCACTCAAACTCTTACTAGCTTACACTTTGTAACACGCTACTCTTGATTCTCAATAATGGAGGATTAGCACTAATTATATAGTCATAACCAGTCATAAAAGCATTTACAAGCCTTAAACATGCATTAACACATAAGAAATCCGAAGAAAACGGCCAAAACGAAGCATCCAGGAGTCGGGCAGCCAACACGGCCGGTCTTGGCCAGCACGAGCACCCCGTGCAGCCAACGAGGGCAGCTTGTGTTGGCCGTTGCCCGATCCCTCTTTCGTGTTTTCGCCGAAATGCCCCGTACTCAATGTACATGGCCCATGTTTGTCGTTCTTTGGCCCGTAATGCGATTTTCTTGGGCCCAAAGCACCCATTAGGCTCCATATACCCAACAATCTCCCACTTGGAGACTAATGGTTCACCTCCTTGTTGCATCCATCTAGCCCACCGAAAACCGTCCTCTTCGATATGAGAGACCCATCAAGTTCTTGCACCTCCTCATTGTTTCGACACCTTTTCCTTTGACTGGCTTCTTTACCGGATTCCCGCAATCCAAACCCCGAAGCCCATCTTCACCACTACCCGACGTGAACTCCTACTCGACTTAATCAACCTCTTGCACGCAATCACCATACAAAAGCGGCTCACCGGCATTAGTCATTGAAACATAACAAAGAAAAAGTTTGTACCATTGGGCTTTACCTCCCATTGACAACATCGCCTTCTTCATTACCCCCAGTTCTTACAATTCACCTTGTGGAGCACCCGATGACCCATTCATAAACCCAACAAAAACCCTGTCATCCACATAAACTCCCACTACGGCAGAATCCGATTCAAGTCTTTTGCCCATGATCCGGTTCAATTGATCTCCTACTCTACTCCTATGAATTCGTACGAGATTCCACCTCCTCTAACGAAACAAAAAGTGAATCAGCTCCAAGGGCGTTGCCCTACTCCGTTCCAAATCAACAAAGACTCCCACAAGATCGGAAAATCCCTAATCACCCCCAAGCCCCAACCCCACCACCACTAAGGGCCACAGAACCCGCCGCTTCCTCCGGCGAACTAGCCGCTCATCATGTACTCCATCTCTTCCAAGCCCATCTACATCGAGGCAATTTGATGGGTAAGAACAGAGGTGGTCGGCGGCATTGGCGGTGCAGCCTGGTCAAGAGAGGAGTGAGAGAGACGGCTCGGTCAAGAGATGGAGGAAGATCGATGGAGAGGAAGAGCGATGGTGAGAGATAGAGCGAGGGAGGGTGGACAGTGGAGGAAAGCGATGGAGAGAGAGGGGGAGAGGGGGGAGAGGCAACCACTATTAGGGTTTGACCCCTTTTTGACCCGCAATGACCCTTTAAAAGCCCCGCTATTATCCGACCCTTTTACGACCCGGTCCTAACAAAAATGGGCTTTGACCTCGTTTTTAGCTGACTCTATTGGCCCGATGGGGCCCCTGCCCATTGCCCGACTTTAACTCCAAGGAATATATTACATGAATTGAACTTGAGAATTTTGATTGTGTAACTTTATTAAATTACGTAATTTTGATTTTTGTAAGTTTGATATGTTTAGTCTAGCTTGTAGAAGTAGATATCCATCTAGTGTGCTTCATCATTCTTATATAACTTGATCTTATGAGCTGACATAATACCCACAATTTTGCCTACATCTTTATGTACCGATTCATGTGAATCTCTTGAAAACAGTCTTTCTATTTATAGAAATGGTTGCATGGGTGAAACTACCTATATTTGTGGTCTCTACACAGTAGACGTTGAATTTATTATTGTTATTGTAGGTATACCTTGCTTGTCATTTCCTAATTTATGCTACTAACTAATTTAACGCGAGCATCGTGCGCAAGACTTCAACTAGTTTTATAAAATAAATAAAAAAAAAAAAAACTCCAACAATTCTTATCCCTTCTATCCGAAATAAATAATAATAATAATAATAATAATAATAATAATAACAATAATAATATAAACAACACCAACAATAATGATAATAATATGATGTTATAATTAAATGGTTGTAGATGATATCATGTTTATGAGTTGTTATAATTGTTATAGCGTTTATGAGTTATTTAAGGTGAAAGTTATTATAAATGTTAATATAAATGTCAAATGAAAAGAGTTTAATAGTATTAATAATATTGATAACATTTATAATAAAACATAAGAAGATAGAGAAAAAACCAAACACCCAATATACATTATGAAAATTATACATTAACGTGTGTAGGACATCAGCCCACATTTTCTGGGGTTACACAAATGTACTGGGAGCAAAAATGTTACCGGGGAGTACAAAGCTCTGCATACTGCCGGTGTAGATTTATGAAAATTATAAATTATTATTTCCGGCAATTCCAAAATATAAGAAATGGGGTGACATAATGGTTGAAGTAACATTATGAACTCTAGAGGTTAAGGGTTGGAAACTAATTCAGCGCAGATTACCTTTATTATTCCTTTTTTTATTTTTGTTTATTTTCATAATTTAATTATTTTTTAAAAAATAATTTTCACCGCCTCATCCTTTTATTTTTTTCTTACTTGCATTATTTTTGTGTATCATAGGTCAATCTTTTGTGAACAATAGCACATTTTTTACTAGTAATATCTTTTGTGTTAATTTTTTTTTTTTGTAATTTTTGGTACTAAATTTTAAGTCATTTTAACTTTTCATATTAGAATATTGCTCATATAAAAGCTTTTCTAGTGAACAATAATTTTACCTTTGGAATATTACAATTTAATAAATAATGTGTAATAAAGATAAATTTATCGCACTTTTGTTCTAATATGTAGTATACAACATGCAACTAAGTAGTGTGCAAGAATCAATAATTTTTGTTATTAATTTTGATATTCTAAGTAGAGTATGATAATCTTCACGATAGTGTACTTTAGTCTTTGGTTTTACATTTATGTACTCAATAGTGGACAATAACCTTTAATATAGTGTACAATAGTCTACAAATAAAAAAGAAAGAAAGAAACATAAGTATAAGCAAAAGTAACAATATAGTTCACCTTTTCGTAAATAATAACTAAACTATTAGCGTACAATCTGAACATATTTCTAATGTTCACTAAAAATAAAATACAATTGGATCAAATAGTGGATTCTCTTTTATTGAAAACATATACACTAAATACAAAAGTAAAACACACCTAAAATAAATATAATATACATATATTTATCATTAAATTCACAATGATATATGCATCCTAATAAACACAAGTATGATTTTTTTTATTTTTTTGGTGATACAGCAGTAATTGTCTATAAAATCCATAAACAAATGTATACTAAATGCATTTCTAATGTACGCTAAAAACAAAACACATCCAAGCTAAACTTGTCATGATTTTTCTACTAAAAATATGTAGACTAAAAACAAACCTAATGTACACCAAAGACAAATTAAATCCAATTGAGAAACTTCCATCTCCAAAGTGACATTCAACTTTTCTAGTTGATTATTCTTCTCAAAATTCATCTGAAAACTCTAAATATCCTCACATAAACGAATTACACCAAAAGATACATCAATTGCAGTAAATTTGTGTTGGGAAGAATTTAAGTCTTAAAATTTATAACCGTAAGTGCACGATGTAGTTGTACCTAGTCGGCAAGCACGGGTCATGTCCACGAGGAGTTGTGTTTCAAATATCAAATCTATCTTAAACTTTTTGTATAAGGAATCAACAAAGATGAGAGATATGATGACTAATATAATCCTAGAAAGCAATAAAAGAATGCTCGAGTTGTGATTTTACCACTAAATAAACTAACTAATCAAGACAAACCTAAACCTAACCAAGTCTATACAAACATTTAGGAGTGGTCGGTTGCACCATCAAAGGCCACTCAAGCCACACTTTCGAGGGTCATGAGCTAATATGATTGTTCTAACCATCTACTTCGTGGGGTTAACCCAATTATACTACAAGAGTAGCAACCTATGGACCTAGCTAGGATTCGGGCTATTTTCATGCCAAAATCCTAACTATCCTCTATACCCATGCTAATAAATTGGCTACACCTTCCAATAATAGACCAATCACCCCAAAATCAAGATGAAAATTCCTTTCGGGCATTTCATCGAACACGTGATAGGTATGAGAAAGAATCTCAAATAACAAGCATAAACTAGTTGGGTTAAGGCCTAAACGAGATTAAATAGTCATTAAGATGGCTAATCACAACCAAAGCAATCAACTTTAGCAACTAATTGACATAAAAGCATGAAACAAATATAAAAACTAAAGTAAAGAACAAACTAACACAAACCGACTTGAACAAGAACATAAACTAGATAATTAAACTCAAGCATGAAAACAAGCAATCAATCAATTATAATTAACATTAGACTAATAAAAATTGAATCTTGAAACTAAATTGAGCAATCAAAGTACTAAACTAGAAGTAAAGAAGAAGAGAGAAAGAGGAAACTTATGTTTGGATTGAATTAAAGGCGTGAATCCAAAATCTTGTACAAATCTCTACACTAATTTGACCCTAATGGGGTTTTATTTTGGCTAAGTAAGAACCCTAGGAGGTCCCCTAAAATCCCTAAAAATCGAGCTCCCTTAATTTGGAGCCAAAACTGTCCTTTCATAACATGTAAAAACCGAGAAAAATCGAAATTGGGAAGTTGCATGGCCGGGCGGGTTTTGCACGGGTAGCCCGTGCGACTTTTGCACGATTGTGCAGAAGTTGCATTGCTGCTTGTGTACACCATTATCTTCCTCATTTTCCTTCCTTTTTGGCTCAAACTTTTTGCTATTTTCTCGATTTGATTTATTACCTACAAAAGTAAGAAAAACAAGTAAAAATCCTAAAATTATATTATTTTACAAGTCAAAAACTAAGTAAATAAGGATATAAATAACGTAACATTTGAACCGAACAAATACCCCACACCTAGCTTTTGCTCGTCCTTGAGCAAAATAAAAATAAATAAAATCTAACTCACTTTTGCAAGAATCGCGATTGCACTTAGCATGTGCAACAAGCCCTTCAAACCCCTTGGTAGCCCCGGTGGACGAGCGAGGTCTCGTGAGGGTTTGTAGAAGATATACCCACAAAATCTTGAAAAAGAAAAAGAAAAGAGAAATAGAAAATAAAAAATAAAAATCTTTTTGGTTTTTCGAAAATTTTTACAAACATATAATTGTACACATTCTAATCAACCATATCACCCTCATATGTCGGATATTAACATGCATATAAAGACAATGCACACATCAAGACACTTGATCCTCCATTGATGACATCCATATACCAATTTTTCGCCCTAAAAAGTAAATAATGAGCAAGTTAGACTGTTAGAACCTCACTTTAGAATAAAGTGGAACACTCACACTTATGTGTTTAGAAAATATAATGAGGGTTCACTCAAAACCTATTCCAATAGTGCACCCTACCATAGGCTTGATCATACTCTTAATTCTCCACCACTATGTAGGCAAAATGCAAATGCAATCAAGAGGACTTTTTAGGGGTTGTAATGGGGCTAAGGTTCATGGGTAAGAAAGGGAATCAATTTAGGAAATGTGAAGCTAAATAGCCAAAGCCTAATGACTAAGGAGCAAAAAACACTTCCAAATATGAATAAAAAACTTCTCTCCTAATTCACCTTTTCAAATACAAACAAACCCAAGAGAACCTAAGGAATGAGCAAAATTTTTGTGAATTTTACTCGTACCAAGCACTTTTTTTTTCATTTTTTCGATTTTCCTCTTTTTTCATTTTATTTATTTATTTTTTTTCATTTTATTTATTTATTTTTGAACAAATAGTATTGGCATGGGAATCATGAACATAACTCAATTTCAAACGGTCTAATAAGGGATTCATCAATTTTTTTCTTTTAATACGGATCCCAAATTTAAACTACAAAACCAAATAAAACTCCATCTCCATACAACTTAAAACCGCCCATCTCAAGAAGTGTTGCTCCCTAACCTTGGCAATAGGATTGAAAAATGTGTTTAGGTCAATGGTAAAGCAGAAATAGGTACAACAAAAAAAAAGGTTAAAGCTCAAAAGGCTAGCAAAAAGGTAAATATAGTAGGGTGACTTTTTGCCTCATGTAGTTTAAAAATCAATAAATGTCTCTATCATATTACATAATGCATATGCCAAATGTGGTCTCAAAGATAGATAGAACAAGTTCTAGAAGAAATGCACTAAGGAAGAGTCACATATGAAATGAAATATGAGACTAAAATTGATGAATTAGTCTATAAGGCTCAAAATGTCACATGTTCCTCTACCAAAGTCAAACTAGCTCAAAAATTTAATGTTGGGATTCAAATGGAACATAGAAACACAATTTAGATCAAATTCTATCATGTACATCCTACTTATATACAAACTAATTACCAAATAACAAGGGATCAAAGTGAATCAAAATGCCACAAACTTCCGAAAATAATTTTTAAAATCAAAAATCTTTTTGCTATTTTGAAAAATTTTTCTCTTTTTTCCTTTTTCAAAATATTGAAGTATAGCTTCTCCTCCCCCACACCTAGATCGCACAATGTCCTCATTAGGACCCAAGGAGCAACCACACTAACAAAAAAGACTCAATTACATATAAAAACACTACCACAAAAAAACAAAAAGCAAAAACAAAACATGAATATATACGTATGGGTGATCACAACCATCATGGCTCAACAACATCCAAAGTTTATCCTCAAAATGATGAACCCACAAAAGCATAATCCTAAATATCCACAACTAAAAGCCAAAAAAAACACAATCCTAAATATCCACAACTAAAAAAATACAAAGAAAGAAAGAACAAAAAAATTGGAAGAAAAAGAGAGATGAGAGAGAGGGAACGAGGGAACGAGTATACCACATTAGGTGCTAGGTGCAACTAAACTAATGCCTCCTAAGATAGTACTAAGAAGGCTCAAGGAGCATCAGCCACTCCTCCTTATCTCAAGATTAAGCTCTAACTCGGATGCTATCGGAGCTCTAAGGAGCTTATCAAATTCCTGAGCATAAAACACGAGATGAATGTAAATAAGAGAACACAACAACAAATGTGTCGGTGATATTCAATGTTACGTTAAACTTATCGAAGCCTTAGAAAAATCAAAAGAGTGATCAAATAAGCTAGTCTTCATGATTTTTCTAGGCATGTCCTCTAGGTAAGCATGAAAAGGATCAAAGGAGGGAATGTCACCTTCGAAGGTAACTAGGGACATAATATTGTCAACCACATCCCCCCAAGCATGCTAGATGAATGATTCACATGGCCCATATCTAAATTAGAATCATAAATCAAATAGGTAGTAAGCTCAAAAAATGATACTCGGGGAGGGGAGGGTAGTGAACAAATAGGGAAGCAGGGATCAAAGTAAGTGCGTCGGGGGACACATGATCATCAACATCAAGACTGGTAGGTGAGACCTCAACCACAACCATCTCACATGACTCCCTAAAGGAGTCTCCGGATCAAGCACCTCATCAAAAGCATCTTCTAATTCACACAAAAGAGGGGTATGATCGGGAATACAAGGGTATTGGATGTAAGATCTAGCATGATAAGTACAAGGGTCGGGACATTAAAATTCAGAATTAGTACAAGCCTTTACAAATTGACAAGTATCCCAAGAAATCCATTCAAGTAAATCCCAAGCTTCATCAACACTTTTTGCACAAAAATCCCAATACTCTAAAAGAGCACGGGTTTCATTATTCACACCCTCGTCGACAACATTTAATATTTCCCATTTCTCCAAACAGTTATCGAAAGAGCAAGAAGAGCATTAAGTCGATCAAAGTACGAGATAAAATAATTCATGCCCATACTACGGATAATGGTAAGTAGACATGTTTTCATTTTTTTTTTGATTTTTTGATTTTTCAGGTTTTTGGAATTTTCAATTAAACGCCTAATCTAGATGCTCTAGTAAGCTCCAATACTAAAACGAAACAACTCCCCAAAACGGCACCAAAAACTTGTTGGGAAGAATTTAAGTCTTAAAATTTATAACCGCAAGTGCATGACGTAGTTGTAACTAGTTGGCAAGCACGGGTCGTGTCCATAGGGAGTTGTGTTTCAAATATCAAAATTATCTTAAACTTTATGTCTAGGGGAATCAACAAATAAGAGAGATATGATGACTAATATAATCCTAGAAAGTAATAAAAGAATGCTCGGGTTGTGATTTTACCATTAAATAAACTAACTAATCAAGACAAGTCTAAACCTAACCAAGTGTATGCAAACATTTAGGAGTGATCGGTTGCATCATCAAAGGCCACTCAAGCCACACTTTTGGGAGTTATGAGTTAATCTCATTGTTCTAACCACCTACTTTCGTGGGGTTAACCCAATTAGATTATAAGAGTAGCAACCTATGGACCGAGCTAGAATTCGGGCTATTTTCATGCCAAAATCCCGACTATGCTCTATACCCACGCTAGTAAATTGGCTCCACCTTTTAGTGATAGACCAATCACCCAAAATTCAAGATGCAAATTCCTTTCGGGCATTTCATCGAACACGGGATAGGTATGAGAAACAATCTCAAATAACAAGCATAAACTAGTTGGGTTAAGGGCTAAACAAGATTAATTAGCCATTAGGAAGGCTAATCACAACCAAAGCAATAACAACTAATTGACATAAAATCATAAAACAAATATAAAAACTACACTAAAGAACAAAATAACACAAACCGACTTGAACAAGAACATAAACTAAATAATTAAACTCAAGCATGAAAACAAGCAATCAATCAACTATAATTAACATCTAAACTAATAAAAATTGAATCTTGAAACTAAATTTAGCAATCAAAGTATTAAACTAGAAGTAAAGAAGAAGAGAGAAAGAGGAAACTTATGCTTGGATTGAAATTGAAGGCGTGAATCCAAAATCTTGTACAAATCTCTACACTAATCTCCCCTTAATGGGGTTTTATTTTGGCTGAGTAAGAACCCTAGGAGGTCCCCTAAAATTCCTAAAAATCGAGCTTCCTTAAATTAGAGCTAAAACTTTCCTTTTATAACCTGTAAAAATCGAGAAAAATGGAAGCTGGAAAGTTGCACGGCCGTGCGGGTTCCGCATGGGTACCGTGCAAGTTTCGGAAGTTTTAATAAATTCGCACAATTGTGCTAGTTCACTGCATCGGTACCGTGCGACTTCTTCACAGCTGTGCCGAAGTTGCACTCCTGCTCGTGCACACCATTATCTTCCTCATTTTTCTTCATTTTTGCTCAAACTTTTTGCTATTGTCTCGATTTGATTTATTACCTACAAAAGCAAGAAAAACAAGTAAAAATCCTAAAATTATATTATTTTACAAGTCAAAAACTAAGTAAATAAGGGTATAAATGACATAATATTTGGACTGAACAATTTTGCACCAATGACAACAAAAATGTGAGACCCGAATTTTGAGTAGATTACTTTTATAGTTAAATTAAGCTTAGTATTTTTGCGTAATTTATTTTATGTGCTTGTTATGTGCTTGTGTGTTATATAGCCTAATTAGTAAAGGTAATTGCTCGTTCGTCGCTATTTGAGATAGAATCCCGGCAGACTTTTGTCAAAAAAAAAAAAAGAAAAAGGGAAGTTTAATTGTGGGGAGGATTAGTGTACTCGGTACAGCAAGTGCTGGCTGCACCTAATGTAGCCACCGAAAAGAGAAAGAAAAGAGGAGAGGAAAAGGAAAGAAGGAGAGGGGGACCGAGCAGAATCGGGAACCGGAGGGAGAGGGAGAGGCCGAGCGGGTGAGCTAGAGCGAGATTGAGAGGGCGAGCGAGAGCGAAGGCGAGGGAGAGAGGCCGGGGACCGGCGAGCGGCAGTGGAGTGGCCGACGAGTGCGAGGAAACGGCCAAGCGCGAAAGAGGGCGAAACCAAGGCCAAGAAAAAGGAAGCGAACGCGAAGGTCGAGGGAGGCAGCCGGTGAGCGCGGGACCGCGACCGGCGACGGTGCCAGGCGCAGAGGAGGGCGGCGGAACCCGGGGCTAGCGGCAGGAAAAGGAACGAAAGAAGGAAGGGAACCAGGGAGCTCGAATCTCGGACCTACAATCCCCGAATCGAGGTGGGTAGCCTTACACTCTAAACTATTAGTAATTTCGAAACCAAATGAGTTTGTTGTGATTATTGAATATTTATGTGATGGAACGAAGCTAGGAATTGATAGAACTAAAGCAGATTATGAGTAAATCGAATGGGATTGTTGAGTTTGGAACAGAAACTGGAAGGAGCTTAGTAGTTAGTTAGGGCTGAGATGAGATGCTTGAAAATATTAGGCTGCGTAGGTATAAAGAATATAGTGACGATCTCAAATGGCACTTAGGGACAAGAAGTGGTAAATTGAAAGTAAATTGTGAATCGATGTTTCGGTTAAACCATAGAGACTTTCTAAGTTTTTGCACTGGGAGATAACGATGCATATTGGGAAACAATGATTTGAGTATAAAGGAGGGACACGACTTCATTTTGATTGACGCATAATTGAGGTAGGAAATGGAGAGTTGGAAATTCTAGGGTTGAAGTAAGTTTAGAACGTACCTCAGTCCTTGGGATGAAATCAGGTTTGAAGTTAAGCACAGTGAAAGGGACTTAAGCGATTAAGTGAGAACAAGAGTCGTGTAGCTAAATACGGGCAAAAGAAGTTGAGTTATAAAATGGAAGCGTAAAACGAGTAAGTGAGGCAAAAGGCAATGAATTGTGAGGAATTTGAAACGTAACTTAAGTGATATGCACTTGTGGTTATTGTGGCTCGGAAAATGGAGATAATCGTATTAAACCGATGAATTGAGAAAGGGATAGTTGGAAAAAAGTTGGGAATGATCGCTTGCATTGAATGGTGACTTGTTCGTGCTATGTGTTTGCTTTATGTGATGCTCACAAGTAGTTTCGAAAGAAGTTTTGTGTTTTACGTGAAATGACCCTTGAATGTGATTTCTGTGAAATGTCTTTCAAATGTGATTCTATCCTAAAGAAGCAAAACGTATTTGAGAAAGTAAATCAGATTTGAAAAAGTGAATTTATAAGGGTGACACGCGGTGTCGCGCCTTCCTTGATGTGAAATCAATTTGAGAAAGTCTGTAAGTGAATGTGATGAATGTGAATATGTGCAAATTGTTTTGAATCGACTGGTTACGGATCGTTTAGCATACCGGAGGGTTCGAACCGGGGAACACCCAACTAGAGACTTCGAGAGAAAGGTTTTAATAGGGGTCCTGGAGAGACGGGATGCCCGCTCCGAGACTTCCTGAAGAATGGTCCCGGGAGCCTTTTTGTCGGGGTCGCGCCCGAATTAAAGAAGTGCTAGTTCGAGTCCTCGAAGGCCTAGAATATTGATTCAACCCCAAAAAGAATTGTTCCTGTATGTGAAATTGTGCTTTTAAACGATTAAAAGAGTTCGATCTTTCCACTGTAAGAGATTTCATTGAAAGTATATAGATTTGTATTACATTAGTATGTTTTCGCCAATTTAATTATTATGTGTATTATGTATAAAGAATTTCCTTTTAAGGGTGTATGACTCCGGTGAGCCCCGTGGTTTATTGCTCACCCCCACAAATTGCCCCTCTCCCTCCCGATTGCGAGTACCCCCGAGGCGAATGGTCTGGAATGCTTGTCTTTGGTGGCGATTATGGTTGCAGATCAAGTCTATGTGTTTCATGTTTAATATATTGTATCTATTCGGCTACTTATGTAAATAGACAGTAATGTATAGTAAGTTAGACGTATGTATGGAGACCGAACTAGTAGCTCGACAAGCCGGAGATTTCTTTCTCCGACAATTTTGATCTTAAGTGGTTGTAAATCTGGTTTTTGCTGAATTCATGACTTGGGTTGTAAACTAGTTCGCAATGTAAGTTTTGTGGTTGTGAATATACTCCGGCGTGTGGCCGTTGAGCTGTGTACTCCGAGCGTGTGGCTCGTTGAGTTTTATTGTGAATTTTATGCGGGTTTTAAGGCTTTTAGCCTATGGGTTGGACCATAGTTCAAACGGAACTCTGCCGAAATTTTTAGGAAACTTCTAACCTTTGGGGAGAATTTGAATTCATACCCTTAAGTTGGATTAAGATAGCTAAGTCAACACCGAGTGAGCCTTGGGAGTTCCTTTGAGGAACTACGGCGGTGTAATACTCCTAGGGTGGGTTTTGGGGTGTTACAAAAATTAGTGAACAATTGGAAATCAACGAAGAGAATGAAGTTATAGAGACTGAAAAATGAAAAATTATATAAATTACTTATCGTCTTTAGAATCTCAAAATTTAAAACTATTACATATAAAAGTCGAACTAATTGCAACAAATTTGGCGACAAATTATAGAGAAATTAGTGAATAGAAAAAGAAATTTTAGAGAGAGAAAGAAAGATAGTCTTTATACCATACAACCTTGGGTATAGTTTTTCTATACACTCTACCCCAAAAACAAAACACAACCATGCGACCCAAAGTTCAGATTTAGCACTTCAGCCCAAAAAAAATAGTAAGATAGAAAATATTAAAACACAGCTGGCAGTTTTATTTTTCTCTCTCCAAACAAGCACGTCTCTCTCTCTCTCTCTCTCTCTCTTCTACTGGACAAACTCTGTTGCTTCTCTCTCTTTGCCAAATTTTGCAAAAGAACTAACGTAAATTTGTCGGAAAAATTCACCAATTCTCTTTCGATTAAAGTTCGTCATTAGAAATTCGAGTAAAAGATCTTTCTAAAATGAACACATACACTAAACCGAAAAAACAAGCAAGAATATTTCTACGAAGGAAAAGTAATTGCTAGGTTTAGCTTTAATCTCACTATATTTTTAGTGATTTTGTTGATAATTGATCATTTTAACACCTAAATTCAATTGCATTTTAGTGTTATACTTGATTTATGAGTAGTATACAATGTTCATTTGTTTTTGAAGAAGATATCACTCACGTTTAGGTTTAGTGTTATACGACATTAATTTACTTGAACTTTTGGTATTGTGAGACATGTTTTCTTCATTTAATGTAAATGTCGATGAGTTCTACGGTTAGTGCAAAGCATTTTCAACTAAATTAGCGTCATTTAGAATACATTTTCGTGTTGTTTACATTTTTTAGTATAATTGCGGATATATTGAATTTTCAATATTGTTGACACAAGGTTTTGATCATTCCTAGATCAGTTGCCTATCTTTAGTGCTGACAAAAATTTGGATTCGGGTCGAAATCGCGTCGGTCATCGGACGAAATTTTTTTCCAATACTTGATTTTTTTCAGGTCGGACAATTCAAACAAGCGTAAATTCGGGTTGAAATCAGGTTCGGACAATAGAAATATGAAAATTTTATGTCCGAATTTAAAATTTGGACAAAAAAGTCATACTCGTACCCCTTCTTTCGAGTCCGACCAATTCCGATGATCGCATTGGATGAAATTTTGCCAACATTACCTATCTTGCATAAGTAGTCAAACAATTTTCATCCATAACTTAGTGTTTTTCAATAACGTAATCAAAATCATACATGTATACTCTTAGATACGTTAGTATCGGGATAACATCTAATGTGCTTAAGAATAACATTTAATGTTTTTGAATGAAGATAGTGTTGATATTATTCTATAAAGTAGTCAATAATGTTCTAAAAGCACTAAACATTATTCTATAAAAAGACTAATCGGATGTCCGCTATTACTAACCTTGTTTGCTTATTTAATTTTTATATATATGGAGGATGAATCTACTTAAATGATTCAAATTGTTTTTGATGATATCACAAAAACAAAAGGTAGTCTAAAAAGAAGGAAGGAATTTGTTTCATATAACGAGTGGAAAAATAGTCAAACATGAAGCCTCTAAAAGAAGTGCGGAAAGAGTCCATCCAAAGAGAAAGAAAAGAAAAAGGTGACCTTTGTTTATGGAAATGCAACTAAAGTAAATGAAAAAGAAAGGTCTGGTACAGTTGAGAACACTTGAAGCCCTAGAAAGTCTCCTAGAAACATAATCTCATATGAAGATCAAACACAAATAATACCTTACGACAAAAACTCTACAAAAGAAGAAGAACCGGAAGTAGAAGAACCAGAGCAACAAAAAGAAGTAAAAATTCATATTTCAAGTCCTCGACGATCTCCGAGACACATCATTACAAATGTTGAGGATAAAGAAAAGAATGAAGAACAGAGAGAAAGAGGAATTGGTGATGAACAACAAAAGAAGGAGAAAATAAAGAAAAGCACAGAAACAAGAAAGGTGGAAGTTGAAAAAACTAAAAGCACTTCAAGATTGGTATTTTCTAATGATGAGACATCATTAAGTGTGTATTATGATGACACTGTAACAAAATCATCAAAAAAAACCATAACAAAAAAAGAAGGGGAAAAGGTGGCAAAACAATAAGAAGGATGTAAAAGAGAGCGAGAGAATAAGACAAGAAAGAGAATTGAAGTTGAGAAGGATGAAAAACCAGCAAATCCAACTCAAAGAAGAAGAAAACAAAAACAAATGATGGATGAAAATGAGGAATTTGATAATAGGGAAAAGGAGAAGAAAAGGAAAAAGGTTTATGAAAAATATTTCGCAACGTACATGTCCCCAGTTAGATTTTCAAAGAATCGTGACAGGTTCAATGATGGTTAAAAGGAAGCAATAAGAGAAATGGGCTTTGGAGGTTTTCTAAATTTAGAAATTAAGAAAATTCCTGGAAAATTTGTTGTATGGTCATTCATATGCAGTTTGCTTCAAATTGACTCGAAAAGAAAAGAAATTAAAATAAATGAGAGGTATGTTCACTTGGCATTTGGGTTGCCAATTGGAGGAAAAGTAGTGGTTAAAGTGGGTAAGAAAAACCTAGATGAAGATTTTGATAGAGTTTTGCAAGATTTGAGGGAGGATTGGTCATTAGAGAATAGGGAACTAGTTCTAGCGAAGATTCCTTAGTTTATACTACAACATTTAGAAAGTGGTGAAAGGTTTCGGAGGAATTTCATGATGTACATGGTTGTCATGTTCTTCCATGGTCATTAACAACATTGTTCTTCGATGCTAATCTTAAAAAACCTTAGTAATCTTAGTCGAATGTCATCATAAAATTGGTCTAGGTATACATTAGACTACTTGATTGATGCCAAGAAAAAGACTAATGTGCAATTTTTCGAAGGCTCTGTCATCTTTTTAATGGTAAGTGTATTTAATTGACTTATTAATTTACGTTCAACACCGAACAGTACCTATAAAACACTAGTAGTTAATTTTTAATTTATGTTAATTTTAAAATGAAATGTTCTACTTAGATAGGGTAATCTTAAGTAGAAGAACGATGCGGAGAGAGTTCCCAACAATAACTGGTTAGACATAAGAGAAAGTGATGGAAATGGTTTCGAAGAAACTAAAGTGGCATATGGCAAGGGTAAGATTGAAGCCCCACTGGAAATCCCATATGAAAATGAGATTGGAGTAAGTCAAACACAACAATCCGAAGAAGCTAAGGCCAACAAGCATGTTCTCAAAAATGGAGGTGAGAATACTTGAATTATATTTGATGTGATTGAATATAAGAATCATGTTTGAAACATTCATTTATGCTTTTTTTTTCAACTGTGTGCAAAAATATTTTGAGGGTCCGATAACTCGGGTAAATAACTGCATTAATGCATGTTCGATTATCGGAGTTACATGAAGCACATGACTGGAAAATATCAACATAATCAACAAATCCGGAAAATCCACAACTTATCTATAGATATGTTTTCTGGATTTTATGATTTTGAGACAGAAGATTCCAAGTTAGATAAAACTCCAACCGAACTTGAGCGGAAGGAATCAATGGCTAGAAATGAAGAAAGTGCTACTTTGAAAAAGGATTAGGATGAGGAATTATGGAGCAAACCTTTAGTTCAAGAAGACTTGATGGACATCATGTCTCAATTAGAGAAGACAACACAACTAAAGAGAGAAAAAGAAGAGATCTAGACATCCCTTCCTTCAAATTGATATTTCATAATCTCAAAGCCTTGATGTCAGCCCTTATTGTACGGAAGACAAAAAGATTAAGAGTTCGAAAACTATTATTGAGGAGATAGTGGGAACTCACAGAAAAATTAAAAATCTGCCGGAATGCGGTAAATCTCCTTTTTCAAATATGTCCAACTCCCTAAAATTATGTTTTTCTATGGAAGAAAAGTTGATAAATGAATATGTTTTTCATGTTTCACCATAATTTGACAAAAGGTACATTCTTTTTCAAATTCCATTTATACAATCAGTTTGTGAAAATAAAAATTCATATTGCATTGAAGTTTGTTCTATGAAGCACTAAAATGGTTCTATAAAACACATAAATGATTTTCTAAAACATCAAAAAGCTGAAAACATTGTTCTTACATAGACTAGAAGTGAAAAAATAACAACAAAAGACACGAACACAATTTTTTAATTTTTAATTAATGTATGTCCTGATTTTGGTTGTTATTTTTTCATTTTAGTGAGCAAATGTTTGATGTTTGAGGATTAACGGGCAATCACCATGATTTTCAATCTCCGGCCCCTAGCGAGTGAAATAAACTCGAACATTATGACAATTCAGTGTGTGATGCTTAACAACAAAGAACAAATGAGAAGTGAAACATTCAAATCAAGATTTTTCCATCCCATGGGAGCTTTTATAAGTATTATTTTATATATACATACTATCCTTGTTAATTAAGTAGTCTATCCTATTGTAAGATGTGGATAATTATTAGTATTGTTGCCACATGTTTGTGGATGGTTATTTGTGTTCATTTATGGATCTGTAGCCTATCTTGCATCGGTAGCCTCATGTTTGCAGTTATAACTTGGTGTTTATACTTATGTAACGTTTGGTTGGATGTAATGCAATAGACGTGTAATGTAATCAACTATGTAATGTAATTAGGTATGCAATGTAATGGGATAATAATTACATTACCATGTTTGGTTATATAAAAAGTGTAATGTAATCATAAAAGTAATGGATTATTTCAATGGCAAAAAATAGTAATTAAATTATTGTAATGGAGACAAATGTCATCTGCATAAAAATTTGAGCTACATATTTAGATTTTAGCTTTTTTAAGTATTTTCTATCAAATAATTAAGTTTTATTTCTTTTATGGAAAATATCAACTAGATTATTTTAGTGGAAATAAATATCGTAATATAGATAAATATTATCCACATGAAAATATTTCAAATTTAAAATCATATTTGAGATTTTTTATAATCTTTGCTATCATATTTCCTAATTTAAAATTATTTTGGTGGCAAAAAGATCAATCGAATTATTCTAGTGGCGATAAATATTTATCATAGTGAAGATAAATGTTATCCTAATAATAAAATTTTCAACTCTAAATTTATATTTAAGCTTTTTTAATCTCTTTTATCATATAATTAAGTTTTAATTTTTTCACCGATAAAAAATACCAACTGAAATTATTTCATTGATGATGACATTTATTAAATTAAAGATAAATGTTAACAAGTAAAAAAATTTGATCTAAAAATTTTAATTCAAGCTTTTTTTATCTTTTTAATTGAATAGTTAAATTTTAAATCCAAAATATTAAAGTTAAATTTTTCTCTTAACAACCAACCGATCATATCATATATTAAGATAATAGAAGGGAAAAAAATCAAGTTCCTTCTCAAATGGATGATTTTTGCTTGCTAAGGAGGAGGGAGAAAACGATATGGAATAGAGAGAGAGAGAGAATTATTGCAAGTGTACTAAAATTTGATCATAAGAATAGATGTAATCATGATTGTTTAATAAACTTCTAAGTAATTGTAATTACATAGGTAGAGGTTAATGTGATTACAATGCAATTTTTATTGTATTACAAAATTGTAACCAAACATGGTAATGTAATCATCATTACCAATTTAATTGCATTACCACTTTGATTACATCCAAACAAACATGCCCTTAATATCAATCAAAATCATACATGTGTATTTCAGGATAACTTAGTATTTTTTGGACATCATTTAGTGTTATTAATAATAACATTGAGTATTTTAAGATAAATATATAGCCATTGACATTGTCGAGAATATTATAGTATCATGGGAAACACTAAACTATATTATATAAAAACACTAAAAAGGTATTATAAAAACACTAAATAGGTTAGTGTTTGATAATGTACACAAGTGTAGACATCGTTATAGAAACACCAAAAATTTTTTATTAAACAAGTAATAATGTTCTTTAAAAACACCATCTAGATTTGTGTTTTTTAATAAAGATATAATGTTTCTTGTTGTCCAGATATTCTATAAAACACTAACATGGTACTAAAACAACACTAAATATATTTTAAATTTGCTTATGCCAATATCTTTCAAACTTTTTATACATGTTTTAACTTTTACGGATGACGAACAGTTCTTTGAGCTTACGAAATAACATGGTTGAAGACAAATACAAAACATTCAGGAACATGTTGAATGTTGAGTTGGAGAGGTGCACGTGGATTGACATACAAAAAGTGGATATGGTAAAAAGATTAATTTACTTTTATTGCTTGGAGAAGCAACCGATTTTTATTTACTTGTAAGTATGGTATTTTTGTATTGTTCTAATAGGTGGTGGCTCCAATATGGCATAAGCAATACTTTTTGTGTATTGCTTTAATCCGAACGACCAGTAAAAGTGAAATTATTGACAACATGATGTAGGAACCACGGCCCGTATCCCCGGAACCAAGTTTTCCAACGAATGTCGGGTATCTTTTGGTTTTTCGAAGATTCTTTTTTAAAGTAAGTTTTTGAAAATGTATTTAGAAAGTGGGGTGTGTCTCTTATTGATGTTGTTTATTTTTAGAATCCGATTCGAAATGTGAGTTAAAAAATGTGTTTAAAACAGGCAAGCATACAACATGCTAGATGCAAGAATTAAATCAATCAAACATGCTAAGGAAACGATAAAAGCAAATAAGAAAGCGATCAAGAAAAGCAATAAAGAAAAGCGAAAAGGAAAGCGAAAGAAATAAAAGTATAGCGGGTTTGAAGGAATTGGAAGCGATTACATTTTTGAATCCACAATACGTAAAGAGCATGAATTTAAATAAACTATAAGAAAGTTTGAAAGTGGATCTGGTGCCCTCATGTTATCCCACTCGCTGACTTTGCATAGCAAACCGAATTTGGAAGC
Organism: Talinum fruticosum; assembly: GCA_021018815.1. Classification (NCBI taxonomy): domain Eukaryota; kingdom Viridiplantae; phylum Streptophyta; class Magnoliopsida; order Caryophyllales; family Talinaceae; genus Talinum; species Talinum fruticosum. The sequence goes on from JAITYX010000011.1 coordinate 5,569,660, forward strand.
ATGACAGTGGATAAACAAGATTGTAGTAGGCTATTTTGTGGAATTTGTGGAGACAGAGTAGTGTAGGAAAATGATGAAAGGTGCTTGGTAGAGTAATGGTTAGCCGAAAATAAGCCAAAAGATCGGAATATCGATTAACATTCAGTAGCTCTTAACCTAAATTCAGTGAGTGTCTAGGATTCGACAGACATAAGGCATATGAATGATCAATGGTAGAATGAGGGGTTATGCCCTCTATTTATAAAGGAAATGTAGGTTACAAAAATGACCTATACGTTCAACAAGCGATCGTCCAATGCAAGCTGAATCGGACCGCCCACGGTGGGGATCAAGGAAAAACCGGACAAAATCACGTTGAACAGGGTGAAGACTCGGACAATGCTCAATACTTTTCGAGCTATGTAAAAGGAATCGGGTATAACAAGTTCATATATACGAGTTTTGATTCCAAGGCATTCTCGGTATCGCTAGAAACTTATTTGAGTAGAATAGTATCTTCTCTAAGTGATACATCCTTCACTTATCATCTTTATCGCTTTCAGATAGCGACTCGAAAACTGGTTCTTTGTTCCGAGTTCATCTTCACTCGGACTTATCATGTTTTGAATATACCAGTATTCCATTGTTTCTCACTCGAGAATCGACTTATGATTATTTGTTCTATTATTGTTATAGTCGGCATTCTTAGTTCACTTCATGCCTAGTCTATATCAAGTTAATCCTCTCTGTTATTCTTTATCGCACTTGATTCTTCGCTTAGACTAAGTCGGATGGAATTCCGAGTATCATGGATATTAGACTCGGAAAATTCCATTTCATTTCCGACTCGGATAATCGGTTGCTTAATTATCATAATTATTTTATTATCTGTGTCTAACCTTGGACCAAAGTATTTTATACTTTGAGAACCGAAGGTGTTTTACTTTTGTAGGTTATTCAATCGAGGATACATTTTTTCAAACTACAAAAGTAACCGAGCTTCGAACGTCAAATCACCAGCGAGACATGGCTCTTCACCTTCTCTCGCTCCGAGTCCCGAAGATTGTATCGAAGTCATGTCTGTTTCCATATCCGAAAACTGGAACGCTAAGCTTAACGGTGGTTTCCACCTCATCTTTCAAGACACCGGTAATGGTTTTGGGACTTCCAAGAGAGTTAAACCGTTGTCCAACGTTCATATTTCAACGAACACTTTCGAGCACTCGAAAGCCTTTATCAACGGTCACGGAAGACTCTCGGTCAGCGAGATGAAGATAACGGCTACTCGCTTGGTTATCTATAAATAGAAGCCACTTCACAAGACTTAAAGGTTGCCGAACATATTATTTATACACATACTTGCTCAAAGTTATTGTATTTACTTTCAATCTTCAACTTACAACTCCCACTCGTATTTCATTACTTTCGAGTTGTAAGGTCTTGTACTTAGTTACAAACTCTTCTTACATTCTTTGTAAGGTCCCTTGACTAAGTCTGTAAAGGTTAACTCAGCTTAGTTGTCCCTAACTCGTAAGGGTTATCTCAGCTAGGAAGTACTAGATCGGATAAGGGAACTTCGAGTCTAGGAAAACTTGTATAGAGTTGTCTAAGGGAGCAACTCGGGTTCGATCGATTCACGGTATTTTGTGGACTCAAAATAGTGGATTTGACTTCGTGTCCGGATTGACACGGGCCGTGGTTTTCTGCCCCAGGAGGGTTTCCACGTAAAATCTTTGTGTTATCTTTCCGAGTTCATTCTAGACTCGAGACGACCTTACTCGCTCTTGTTTCTTCCGATTCATTACTTTCGAGTCCAATCTTTTCGACCTCGTTGATAGACTCGGAATCTGTCTTTGTCTCTTTCTGCGCAAAAAGTGTGTGCTTTCACAAAGAATTTTCTATCACCCTATTCACCCCCTCTAGGGTGACTCGGACTCTCTCCGAGCAAACCTTCACAGGGGAATCTCGTATGGGGAGGTGAGAAGCGCGGTGCCTATCTCCAACGACGTCATATGGGCATTTATGGGGTTTCGTGATTTAGATGACCTATGGGAACAAAACGCAACGTTTTGGTAAGATGAGCATGAAAATGCGACGCCGGTCGTAAACGGTGTTGTTTGGTGAAGTTTGACTTTCGTGTCTCGATTGGACGCTTGGAAATAGTGAAACGCTTCATTTTTCCTAATACGGAGGTGACCGATGCTAATCTTAGCGAGTTTTCCCAAATGGAAAGTTTCCGTTTTTGCGGGTTTCTATTTTTGGCAAGTTTCTATTTTTGGTAGGTTTTATTGTTTGGTGCGGGTTTAGGTTTCCTGGTTGGGAGCTTGACCCGGGCTTAGTCCGACCGAAAGAAAATGAGTTTGTGAGTCGGGCCAAAGCAAAGAAAGCTGCTTTTGTGGTGGTAAAGGGTTCTTTATGGTTTCGGCTTCCGTCATATCAATCAAACTCCGACCGTGGTCCGAATTTGCAAATAGGATTGAGATTTCATCACCATGCTAACAAAATAAATAAAATAGAAAATGGATGACATTTTTAGGTGTCTACACATGATGACTAAACTGAAAAATGTCACTACTTACTGTCCTTCGAGTAATGAAATGATAAATCCTTATATTATTTTTATGGTGATGATGTAACTCTTATGCTATTATTAAAACTGATGTCAATGCTTATACCTATAATTGATATCATGTCTAGCATTATATTGTCTTCAAATTCTTGGAAGAAAACGACACTCAAAAGCCCACATTCTTCAAGATCTTGAACCACAACGATTGAAGATGAGATGGAGAACGACATCAAATATAGATTGTGGAATTGTTTGTACGAGGGACATGGAAACTTATTTTGGAGAGGAGAAAAATTGAAATTTTGGATTTAGAGGCACGAGATGTAAGCGTTTCTCATTGTAATTGACTTTAATTGTTAAGTGATAAACTTTTGATTTATTTTGTTTTCTTAATTTTTTGTAGCAATCAAATCTTAGTACTCCACAGGTAGATATTACTACAACATCCTAATGTCCAAAGATAATAAACTCCGCCAAGGCATTCATAAGAAAGCAAAGGAATTCCATGAAAAATAACTTGCAAATGATGCCAATGTTGGACCAAAAAGTAGATTGATTGTGAAATTGTAATATTTGGTAGAATGAATGTAAGAAATTACTGGATGCAAAAAACTATATTAGTGTTTTTGGACATTATTTAGTGTTTTTTGGATGAAAACAATTAGTAATCTTAGTATTTTGTGAACATCATTTAGTGTTATTTAGAACAACATTTAGTGTTTTAAGATAAATATATAGTCATTGGTATTGTCCAGAACATTATAGTAGTGTGGAAAACACTAAACTATATTTTGTAAAATACTAAAAAGGTACTATAAAAACACTAAACTAATTAGTGTTTGATATTGTGCTATTTTTAAACAACATGAACCAACTATACTAATCTTGTCAATGTAAAATGTTAATACTAAACTTTAGGGATTTTGGTCGTATGTTCAAATCTAACAGGTTAAAAAATTCATTTGGACCACAACACTAAAATGACTAATAGGAAACACTAAAAAGTTAACAAAACAACACTAAGACAGATTTCGGTAACAAAAGAAAGTTAAAACATATTGACACTTAAATCACTTATAACATTAAATAAAAGTATGTTAAATCACAAAAACACTCAAAAAACATAGTTTTTTTAAAAAATAGGAAATAAAGTTAAAAATTGATTTTGACCATAATCCTAAAATCACTATAAAGAAATGCAAAACAATGAGGCACTAACACACTACAAATGATTCTTGATAATACTAAATTAAAGCCCACGAGGTTAAATGTTGATCTTAACCATAACACTAGAAAGAAACCTAGGAAACACTAACACGATTACTTGAAAAACACTACAATGTAGATTGATTGTAAAAATATCTACTGTTTGCAAAAATATAACATGCTGACAAATCAACACTGAAAATAGTGAAAACAAACACTAAACTCACTCCAAAGGAATATTAATATTCTCTCTCCAATATAAGTAAACGAGTATAACATATTGAGAAAACAAAAAAACAATGCTAGCTGATATAAACACTAAACAATATTCCTTTAATCACTAATTTTGTAAAATCATAGCAAGTTTGAATCAATAGCATTGATACTTTCGGTTGTGCTTAATGTCTTTACTTGTCCTTCTTCAAGCAACATGCTCAACAGTCTATGAATTCCACTTAGATTTGCAACTACATTAATATGTGAAGCTAACATGGATGTTTCATTATGCTACAAAATAGGAAAAAAAAAGGAGGAACCATAAGGAGAAGATAACACAAATTATTGAAGGAGTAGATATAGGAAAATAACTTTTAAACACATTAAATGGAAAGCACACCTGTTGAGGAACGAAGTAGAATTATTATTCCCGGGGATCTTGAATTTTCTTGACATAACTCGAGTTGACAATTTTCTCAACTGTGCCTTTTCGTCTCACATTCTTTTCCCCTTTTTTCCTTTAACTAATAGGATTGCGAACGACCACATGATTAGTACTCATTTGCTCTTATTTGTCAGCAACATCCATGGCAGAAATAATCTCCATTGACAATTACTGTTTTGAACTTTTGAAATGTTTTTTCAAAATTCTGCCTTGAACTACCATTTCCCTCGATAGCTAAAAGTAGTTAAGTAGTTCACTTCTCCAAATTGATGAAGGTATGATTATATGGCAAGTATTCAAAGTGCACTCAATTGCGGGTCTTGCTTCCCTTGTCCACCTCTTTAATATATACTTGTCGGGAATTTTCTTAATACTCTTCACATTATATATCTTCAACGCATGGCAATATAATATACCAAATTTAGTAAATTTGTTGCAATCATAAGAGATGGTGCGATCATTAACATCAAAAGTGACACAAAATGTCAACCGATTACCAACATGATTCTCTCGTGACATGATACACCTCGGTAGTGGTTGAATTATTTTCCTCGGATATCCGAAGATCTTGTCGACAATCTTCTCTCAAGATAAACTCATCCTAAAAATCCTTATACATGCTAATTATATAAGTCCGATTAGCTTGTCTGTAAAACGGTAACATTAGGTAAGTACATATCGCAATATCCTTCCTTGTTGCTGACATTATCATCCCTCTCCCTTTTCCTCCGAGTCACTAAAAACATTTGAGAAAATGTTGTAAAAATTAAAAATCCAGCTAATTTATTGAAACGCCTAAATTATGAAGCATTTGTACTCTCATTCCTTTGAGAGGACAAAACTCCTCCTGAAAAATGAGTATTCAAAAATGCAGGACACCATTTTCTCTTGATATTATATAGTCTTACCATCCAAGGATGATCGGTCACAATTGTACTCAATAACTAATTTGTAAAATAAATAATAGGCAGAGCTTTAGTGTAGAAATGTTTAAGGTGACGTGGACATTACTGATATGTTTGGTGTTTTTACCTTGTCCAACAAAGCTCAAACTCTTAAGCTGTATCACATCGGAATAGAATATGATCAAACTTTCTGCTAAAACCATCCAACATCCTCAAGTGATTAATGTGACACATCGATTTCGTTTAAATATGCCAACGACAAAGTCTATGATGAGAAGTTAGAAAAACTTTGGCTATTGCATTAGCCATTGAGGTAGCTTGATTAGTCATGATTGTCTTTGGAGCAATGCCATCTATAAATTTCGGGAATATCTTAAAAAACTAGATAAAACTTTCAGTTTTTCCATTCAACAAAAAAGCCACATCCAACCATTGTGTTTCTTGCATGGTGGTTCATATAAGCAAAAGGCACACAAGTCATATTGCACTTGTTTATGAGGTGTAGTGTCAAACACTAACAAAACACCAAAAAGAACGTAGTCATCTTTCATTTGAGAATCCCTCCGAGAAAAAGTCGACCAAATGATTATCGGAATCTAACTCAATAGCATAAAAGAAATTTTCTCCTTAAGAACTCTTTCGGAGAAAATATTTACCAAATGTTTGGCATCTCCATATTCCAAAGTCTTCTTATCCTCCTTTGCTAAATTGTTAGAAACATCTTGCTGAGTACAACCAAGGGTAGGAGATCTTAATGTGTCATTCTTTAAAATGAAAAATTTGTGCCGATTTCAACCCATGTTTTCTCATTTTTCTCAAATGATGAACATGAGTTTTCTCTATCTTTCTATGACACCTATGTAAAAAGATTTCCTCACTTGAGATGAACACATGGTTGTGGTTCATCACATGATTGGTGTATTCCTTGGAAAACAACATTTGCTTCACAATTACTTCGTGTGTTTCTCTTTGAATATTTTTTATCTTCTTCATTTGTGTTTCTATTAACTCCTCGCCTAGAGTAATACATTTGTCTCCTTCTCCCAACATCAATTTTCCCTTTATGCATAACATTCCCAACACGAACACCAAACCCAATTTTGAATGCATATTGAGTGTATAGTTCTTTAGCATCTTCAAATGACTTAATATTCTTATCGAGCAACTCTAACTCCGTTGCTTCTATAGTGTTACAATTTGAAGAAAATGTAGCATTAGTAGTTGATAGAAGTTAAGAGGAAGACAATCTTAAAAGAAAGACAAACCGGTATGATATGAAAAACACTAAATATTGTACTCGTAAAACACTAGATATTATTCCACTATACACGAAAAATAGAGCTCATTAAAAATAAACTAAGTGTAACACAACTACAAGGAAAAATGAAAAAAAGTAGAAAATTATTGGAATTCATAAAAAACGGAAAACAATGAGCAACAAATATCTTCGGTACTTCGGATATTATAAAATAAAGCAAATATCTATAAAACACTAAATATTATCTTATTGAACACTAAACACTATTCTATTATATATTAAAAATGCAGCTCATTGAAAATAGAGTAAGGCTAACGAAAAAAAAACGACAAATATAACCAAATCGAAAATCATTAGAATTTATCAACAATGATCAAAACTTCAATAAACACCTATAAGAATCATCAAAAATTCAAAAATAAACTTGACAAGTATGAAAGCTTCATCAACTCAAAAACACAACAACGTTTACATTAATCTCCTAGTGATTAACAAAGAAAAAAAGAGAAAAAAGCAAAATCCAAATGCCTAAAAATCGACTAGAAGCATCATCACCATCCGGTAGAACTTGGCTTTCATCTAAAATTCTGCATACAACTCCATAATTCTCTGCCAAGCTTATTTCTTGTGCTCATCAATGGCTGAAACCAAGCTTCTTTCTTATTCTAGCTCATCCATGGCCAAAACGGTAGAATTTGAGGAAGGACACATGGCCGAAACTTGTGATATGATGCAACAATGAGGAGTAAAGAGAAAGGATGGTGATGATGTGTACAAGAATGAAAAATTTCGTTTGTTGATATGGTGGCCCTTGTTCGTTGCTCGAAACCCCAAAATAAAGAAAAATAGCGAGTGCATAAATGAAGAAAACATCGGCGGATAAAAATGCGCGTGATGAGCAAAGCGTGTGGGGGGAGAGAATAATGTGTATTGTAATATTATACCAAAGGTGTATAATATAATTTTTGAAAGAAAGAGGAGAGAACATGAATGAGGAGTGTTGCTTCTCCTAATATTAAAACCGTAATTAACTATTTGTTTTTTTTATTAAAAAGTTTACATAACACTTAGAAGTATAAAAGGAATGGTACTTTAAGGATGACCATTTACTAAGAGCCTATTTGGTATGTAAAAAAATGAATGAAATTTGAAACCTCCAGTTTTAAGTTTCTATTTTTACTGTTTGGTATGGATATTTTGGGGAAGAACTTAAAATTTGGATGTATCTAATCCCCTTCAAAACTAAGGAATCTGAACCTTCTCACTCTTAAGGGGGATTAACTCTCCATACCTCGGGGATCAATTTATATTAAAATAAAAAAGAAAAATTAACCCAAAACAATATTGCCTTTGCTTTTATTCATTAAGAGACCCATAGCCATAGGCTCCATCGCTGGAGCTCCGACCCATAGCCACGGGCTCCATCGCTGGAGCTCCACTAGCCGATGGTCCATCGCCTACGCTCTTCTAGCGAAATTCTCCTCGCCTGGGGCGAAATCAGAAAATTTTCTTGGGGGCGGGTAGTAAGGTAAAAAATATTATTTATCGGGGTGGAGTTACTATTTAGTAAGTGGTGCCAAAATAAATTGTTAGAGTGTATGAGTAAAAATCCTCAAAAATCCACGAAAATGTTCAAAGGGATGCCCATAAAAATAAACAATACTTATAAATCCAATGATACTAAAAAGGGGCACCACTGAATAAAATTTCTAACTCTAACATTACTATTTATATAAGTTATAAAATAAGTTATTATCACATATCAAACATTAGTATAAGAATATTATGAAGAAAATTTGTGTAATAAATAGATAAGAAACCATACCTTACAAGTAATAATATAAAAATTATCCCTTGAATAATAATCACTCATAAAATCTAATACGAGTTTGAGAAATAAATTAGATTAACTAATACAATAATAAATAATTTAATAATAATCAACTCACTAAAATAAATATAATATTAACGCAAAACATACCTGGTGTTTGAATTAGGAGTTTTGGAAGGCCAAAAAATTGTCTTTTTTGAAAATTGTTAATTGGGAATGAAATTTACAATACTTTACATTAGAAGGTAGGGAGAAAAAGTAGTATTATAACTTACAAGACAATACATTAATAGGTTGGGAGAGAAGAAGGAAGGATGACAGAGAGATAACAAGAGAAAGATTAAAAAGAAAATGTTGAGATGGTTATATGTATTATTAATTTTTCATAGCCTCGTACCCTAATTTTCTCCACTAATTTATTAAACTACTATTAGACATGTGCAAAATATTATATAAAAATAATACAATTTATACAATAATTATATAATTTTACCTTACACCAAAAATGATTATGAAAATTTATTTTACTTGGAGAGTTAAAAAATATGGAAATAATTTTCCTAAATAATTATTTTTTCCTATTTTATTTTTTAGGATAGATTTTACAAAAAAAAATTAATTTTAAAAATCATGGGGGAGCGGGAGGGGGAGCCACGACCCCTGGTTCCTCCGTTGCCTACGCCAAAGCTCCTCCATCGGAGACCATTATCCCTCGGGCTCCCGTTCACCATGACTAAAAATATGGATCTCGTCCTTTTTTTGTTGAATTTTGATTCCTCGGTCTTCCAATCTTCTTCTTTTCTTGGAGTTGGAGTGCCCTACAATGCTTCCTCGATCATATTCATTCCTCGTAGTTGGTGAATTGAAGCCCTCTTTAATTTAGGGTTTGGTTCATTTGGATCTTGCAATGGAGGAGGCTTGGAGAGTTGGAGTATGAGAGAGAGGAAGAGAAATGGTTTTGCTCGGATTGGCAACGGACCTCCGACGGTTTGCCGATAGTGGTGGAGGCGGTTAGCGGCGGTGGTTGATTGATGATGTGCGCCCTATTAAGCGGGGGTTCGATGAATTTTTTTCCAATAATGATTATGGCATTATGGTGATAAAAAATAAAAATTTTCTTCTTTTTTATGTAAAGAAAAGAATTTATAAACCTTCACTTAATAAATTGTGGGTGTTTATAAATTACAAGACTTGATTTCAAATTTAAAAAAAGTTAAAAATAAAAAGATAATACCTTTATACAATTGTTACCAAACAATAAAGATTGGGACTTGATTTCATTCCTTTTCTTTATTGAACACATAAATTTAAAATTCAAAGTCCATTTGTAACCCTCCAGGTATTATTTCCTTCATTACATTCCATTCCTTTTCCCTATACCAAACAGGGCATAATTGGATTGGAAGTAGATGTTATTTGTGCTCCCGCGGACTACAAAATTATTAGGTAAACCCTTGGGTACTGGGGTTAGGTACACACTCGAGTCATCTGTACATACCAAAAGGTGTCGTCCTTTTCTCTATTTTTTATTTGTTGGTCCGATGATAAAACTCCGAGTCCTGTTTGAGGATTTGGATCTCGGACTATGATCAATTGGTGTGACATACGCTAGTAAACCACAAAGAACGCCCAACACCACATAAACAGACCTTTTGCCTTAGGTCGATCCAAAAATCCCTCTTTCTTTCGGACGATCCAAGAACAGGGCCTAGCCTTCAAAGACAACAGAGTCCAGGTCACGCGTGCAGAAATTCCAAGCTCGGAATCTTGCGTTCCACCTTTAGTCCAACCGGATAAGGAGTTGAAGACCTCAAGACGATATTAGAAGCTCCTTTTCATGATCACAAGCATCAAAGTGCTATGTTTTGGCTCCAAGACAGTCCACCCGAGACTAGGTGCATGCATCCCGTATAAAAATGAAACTTGCCAAAAACGGAAACTCGCCAAAATGAAAACTTTCCATTTTTGGAAAGCTACTATGGCTGACGCCTACCATCCCAAAATGTTAAGTGGAATGCTGAATTTTGCCCCGGAGTCTCTCTTGGAAGCACACTAGGGCATGAAACCCTAGAAAGCCACTTGTGGTGGGCGCCGTGAACCTAGTTTTATCCGGTCTTATCGCTTTGTTATCCGGTTCAATCTTTACAATATCCTGCCCGGTTTTTCTGCTTGCTTTTGGATGGCTAGCCGAGCTAACCCTAGGTCACTTCCTTGACCTAACCTCTCCCTATAAATAGAGAGTCTTGGTTCTCATTCCCACACGGCTTCGACCTTAGCATCACGCTCGCTGCATTCCACGTACATGGCTTCCTGCATTAACCTCACACTGCTGAAACTCGCCTAAGAGCTACTGAATATTCTCATCTGTATTTGATCTCTTGGTCCCATTTCAGCCTATTCCTTCTCTACTTCCATCATACTCCCTACATCTCGAACCCGATAACTCCATCGGTCACACATCTACTTACCTATCTCCACAAAGTACTCACAAAAAGCCCCTTTCAATTCACCGTCGTCGCATCAAGAGATCCAAATCCGAGATCCGGATCAACAGGTGGGATAACCCGAGGGCACATATTTGATCTTCAACGGTTTATTTTATTTATATGCTTTCTTTATTGCTTTCCATTTTTGTGGACAAACGATGTATCGCTTTTAATTCCTCCCGACCTGATGTAATATTTTAGTTTTCCACTTTCTTTTCTTTTCACTTTGCCCTTTCTTTTCTTTTGTTTTTGCTTTTCTTTTCGTTTTGCTTTCTTTTTCCGCTTTCTTTATTTACGCCTTTATCGCTTTCCTTTATTATGTTTTGGTTGCTTTAATTCTTTATCGCATGTTGTTGCTTGCTTGCTTGTTTTCTATTATTTTAATTCACTACTCAAACTAGTAATGGTCGTCTTTGGATGGGAAGAACGGAAGGGTTTATCCCTACATTTCGTTCCCTTGCCCCGAATCCGATTCTCGGTCCAAAGATCGATGAAGTCATTTTTAGCCTTTTCGATCTTAGTTTTCCCCTGCTAAGATCGAGAGAGAAAATTTTATTTTTATATTTTTGTTAGTTTTTCTCTCTTAAAAGCCGAATGGCGACTCCTCTTTTTACTTATTTCTATTTAAATCCGCTTCCGACAATTTTTTGACTAACTAGTGAAAAACAGGATCTGGATCCGCTCAGCCAGGGCGAGGCCGAGGCTGATCTCATCAGCCATGGCCTCTAGCCAATGCCGGCCACCACTAGATGCGGGCGGCCTCGAGTCCGGACCGGTGTTTTTACACCGGTTTGGCCATAGCCTTACAAGCAAAACGAAACCCTAATTTTTATTTTTCAGTTAAGAAATAATATCCCGAGACTTCTTAAAATAATTTCTAACATAAAATAATTAATAAAATCGTCGTTCAAACTTTGCCTAATTCGTTTTAAATCATATTTAATAAAATTCGAAATCTTAATAAAAGATTCATCCTCACATTCCAAGTTTGACTTTCTAAAACCATCTTCAAAATTAATCTTTAAAAAGAGACCCAACACAAGTGGGGAAGTTCGGTGGGCCCTGGCCGACTGTGGTTCCTACGAGTGACGACTCCACTGGGGATAAATCAATCATTAAGAGGGCGAAACTTGAAAATTTGAGTAGAGCGTTTTAATGATGTGCTTGCATTAGGCATCCCGTATTTAGCAACCTTTGAGATAGTTTAAATATTGTTTTGGACCCCTAGAAAAAACTTTATTATACCTCCTATTTACCCTTTACGGAGAGAGGCTCCCACCGGTTCCTTTAGGCTGGCCCAACTAGGCTTGATTGCCCGAGGAAATGCTACCTCGTCTCTTGTAGCACGCATTCTTAGGCGAAACCTTTTGGTTCACCAAGAGTCACCGAGAATTTTGGTTAGTATCCTTATCCGTGCAACCTATGGGGGACCAAATTCTCGGACTACGTGTCACCATGTATCCAAACTCTTGAACTCATTGACCATAGAACTTTTGACTATTAGGTGGTACCCTCTTCATTTGCATGCTTGAATGAGTGTGTGTGTTTTAGATTTAATCTTTTACTTGTGAGCCTTTAGGGATAGGTGAGGACTGATGTATAATCCTTTCATGGGTGCAAAAATAAAATAAAAATAGACATTTTTTAAGTCGGTCCAATTATGTGCATTCTAGCCAAAAGTCCAAAATTACATTCCCTTTTTAGGTTGGTCTATTCATTCCATATTTGCATTAACTAAATCAATATCATCTCTCTTAAGGTTGGTCCATTCATTTCACTTGCATTAGCCCAAATAAACTTCAGCTCAATTAAGGTGAGTCCATATTTGCATTTCTTTTTGCATTTAGCCAAAGTCAAAATCATCTCAAAGTAGGTGAGTCCAATCTTGCATTTTATTTTGCATTAGCCCAATTCAAATTTCATCTCGGAATAGGTGAGTCCAATCTTGCATTCATTTTGCACTAGCTAAATCAAAAATCATCCCTCTTAAGGTTGGTCCATTCATTTCATTGTTGCATTAGCCAATTTAAATTTTATCTCTAATTAGGAGAGTCTTTCATTTACATTAGCTAAAATTAAATTCATCTCTAATTATGAGAGTCTTTCATTTGCATTAGCCAAACAAAAATTCATCTCATATTAGGTGAGTTTGCTTTTCATTTTCATTTCTCATTTAGTCAAAACAAATTCATCTTCCGTTAGGAGTAATCATTTATCATTTTAGTTATGCACTAGCCAAATCATAGAATCATCCCGGATTAAGTCACGAGCATCATTGCATACATTGTATTCCATTTGTTTTGCATCCCTTTATGTGCATCCAAATAAAAGAGCATATCATTTTCTTTTCTTATAGGATCGGTCTTCCTCGGGTCAATCACTTAAGCCCTATCTCCCTAAAATTCTTCCATGAGCCAATCCCGAGCGTACTCTTTTGGGATACATGATAGGAAATCCTATGCAAGTCGGGAACCCTAGCACGAAGCGTCTAAGAAGTAAGAAATCTACTTGAACATTGACACGGTCAACACCGATACGTCCTATATTAGCAGCTACTACACCGAGTACGTTCATCTTTACTTGTGACACCAATGCGCCGTCCAAGGTCTAAACAAAATCCTCCTCCCAAAATGGCCAACCAGCCATAGCAAACTCCCATTATGACCCTGTTCAAAGACTTTGTTGCTAAACTAGAGGCTAATCTTGATGCCCAGGATAAACAGATCGAGTCTATATTTGAATTCCTTAGTCTCATATGCAAAGAACTAGAGAGGAAATCAAAGTTCAAAGGGAAAGAAAAGACGGAGAAGGATCTCGCCACGAACCTCAACCCAGGCCTCAATCTGATTCAAGAGTAGATCGGATAGAGAAAATATTATGAGAGTCATCCATGTTCAACCACCACTATCCGGCCTAGAGATTTACTTCAATCCCTAAAGGCAAGCTACCCTCTAAGTTTACCATGCCTAACATCAAGTTTCATGGAACTAAGAACCCTTACCATCACGTGAGAAACTTTATGGGGTCAATGACTTTGAAAAATGTATCCGAGGATACGTACCATGTCATCTTTCCATGGACATTTAGTGAAGACGTTACAAAATAGTACAATTATGTTGACCCACGCAAGGTCACAAAGTGGCAAGATCTTTGCAGGGAGTTCATACATCAACAATCTTAGAATACCGATCTACCGAGTCACTCTTACGGATCTAGAATTGATCAAGCAACGAGACAATGAAGGCTTCATCGACTTCCATACTCAATGGAGGGTGACAGCTGCCCACATTATCGATCGGCCATCCGAGAAGAATCATGTCGAGTCATCATCAAGAACCTCCAACCTCGCCTATCATCAACACCTGAAGTTCTTACCCATCATGGACTTCAAAACACTCGGAGATATTGTCATGCTCATAGAAGAAGAGCATCCCATTAGAGGTCATCCAATGAGCCCACTACTCATCAAGGATACTAATAAAGAGTGCATTTCCCTTTTATATTTGTTCTTTGTCCATTTTCCTTTTCCATATCCATAGTATTTCTATTTCATTTCCTATTTTCCAAAAAAAAAAAAAAACCAAACCCAAATTACCTTCCTTTTAAACTATGAAGGCCTAATTTCCGTTATAGCGAGATATGTAGGAAGCCCACAAGGTCCAGACCCCAAACCTAATCTTGATCCCAATTTCTATTTCCAATTCCCAAAATTCAAAGCCACTTTACCTTACTCAAAAAGAGTAGAAACTCATTGGAAAAATGCATCTAATCATTAAGAAGCATGTCGATCCGATTCGAGCATCAAATCGTCAGGTTCATAGTCCACGGTTCATCATCCACCAACAATACATCGCAGTTCGAGCAACCTACCTTTCTTGAGGCTTTACTTTAGGGAGTGGGGGCTAAAGTGCGGCTTTTGTCTTTGTCTTTTTGAATTTTTGCATCATCTTAATAAAAGAATGCATTTGTTCTTAAAATTGAGTCCGGCATACATCTTCTTTGCATGAGTCAAACTCCTAAAAATACAAAAATTAATAACAGAGAACTCTATAAGGAATTATTCAATCAAGCAAGCATCAAACATCAAACATCAAACATCAAGCATCAAGCGATATCAAGCATCGGGTAGCATCAAGCATCATATCAACATCGGGAAGGTCACGGCACCGCCACTTTCAAAGTGATTCCGTCGAATCTAGTCTCCAACATTCAAGAAGAGTTAGACACAAGCACCCGGGAAGAACGTGGGGGCTCAAGATCGAAAGGGTCATACAACTACAACAACTCCAAGAATACTCGGGGAAGACACAAATCGTTTACCTTACAAAGGAGCTATTAGCACACAAACTAAAAGCTCAAATTTCGAATGAGGCACATCACCTCATGGAACATCATATTTTCAAGCAAGCGGATTTCAGGTCATCCAATGACCAAGTCTAAGCAGGAATTTCTACATGAAGATAAGCATCCGTCCCTATTCCGACGAAAGTGGATAGAAGTTGAGCTATAGGTCCAAGCAATGGTCAAGGTTCGGACACCTCGGTCGAGTAGCAGTGGTCAAGGTTCGGACATACTTCAGTCGAGGCTTAGACCCAAGAGCGATCAAGGTTCATACACAACTCCGTCGAGCTTCGGGCCTAACAACAGTCAAGGTTCGGGCATCAATCCCTAGTCGAGCTTCAAGCCCAACAACGGTAAAGGTTCAGCCATTTGTCCGTCGAGTTTTAGGCCCAACAATGATCAAGATTCGGACACCACACCAAGACTTCAAGACCACTCCATGGCCAAAAAATTTCAGCCAAGCTTTAGACCAAGAAAGTCAAGTTTAGGCATACCCGACCGAACTTTAGATCCAAGAGTCGTCAAGTTTAGGCACCCTAGCTGGACTTCGGACTTGACTACCCGAGTCAAGTTCAAGCTCCCTGCCAAGTTTCAAACTAAGCACATAGTCGAGTTTGGGCACACCAATCGGAACTTCAGGTCTCTAGCGGTCAAGTTCAGGAATCAACAACCCGGACTTCGGACTACGCCGGTTAATTCCGGACCCTCTATTAAGAGTTCAAGCCACAAGGTACTTAATTTCAAACACATAGATTCAATCAACATTCGACACAACACTAGGTAAGTACCCTTTAGTGTCTACTTTGACCTTCATCTTTTAGACTCGGTCAAGGTAGGGGCTAACTGTAGACACCAAAGAAGTGTAGTCCTTTTCTCTGTTTTTTATTTGTTGGGCTAATGATGAAACTCCGAGTCCTATTTGAGGATTTGGATCTTGGACTGTGATCGATTGGCGCGACATAAGCCGATAAATCACAAAGAACCCTCATCACCACATAAATAGCCTTTTGCCTTGGGTCCATCTAAAAATCCCTCTTTCTTTTGGACGATCCAAGAATTGGGTCAAGCCTTTGGAGACAACGGAGTCCAATGCCACGCATCGGGAAATTCCAGGCTCGGTATCTTGCGTTCCACCTTCGAGTCCAACTAGACAAGGAGTCGAAGACCACAAAACGACGTTAGACACTCGCATTTCATGATCAAAAGCATCAAAGTGCTCGTGGTTTGGCTCTAAGGTAGTCCACCGAGACTAGGAGCACGCATCCTACATAAAAAATGAACCCGCCAAAACGAAAACCTACCAAAAATGAAAACTTTCCATTTTTGGAAAGCTTCTATGGCCGGTGCGTGCCAACTCAAAATGTTAAGTGGAATGTTGCGTTTTGCCCCGGAGACTCTCTTGGAAGCAAGCTAGGGCACGAAACCCTAGAAAGCCTATTGTGGTCGGCGCCGTGAACCCGGTTCTATCCGGTCTTATCACTTTGTTATCCGGTTCAATCTTCACAATATCTTGCCCGGTTTTTGCAGCTACTTTTGGATGGTTGGCTGAGCTAACCCTAGGTCACTTCCTTGACCTAACCTCTCCCTATAAATAAAGAGTCTTGGCTCTCATTCCTACACGGCTTCGGCCTTAGCATCACGTTGCTCGCATTCCACCTACATGGCTTCCTGCCTTAACCTCACGCTGTTGAAACTCGCCTAAGAGCTACTAAATATGCTCATCTCGTATTCCGATCTTTTGGTCCCTTTCCGGCCAATTCCTTCTCTACTTCCAAGCATACTCCCTACATCCGAACCCGAGAACTCTATCAATCACACATCTACTTACCTATCTTCACAAAGTACTTACAAAAATTCCCCTTCAATTCACCATAGTCGCATCAAAAGATCCAGATCCGAGATCCACATCAACCGGTGGGACAACCCGAGGGCACAGATTCAATCTTAAACGGTTTATTTTATTTATATGTTTTCTTTATTACTTTCCGTATTGTGGACAAATGATATATCGCTTTTAATTCCTCGGCGTTCGATGTAATCTTTTAGTTTTCCGCTTTCTTTTCTTTTCGTTTTGCTTTCTTTTTCCGCTTTCTTTATTTATGCCTTTATCGCTTTCCTTTATTATGTTTCGGTTGCTTTAATTCTTTATTGAATGTTGTTGCTTGCTTGTTTTCTATTATTGTAATTTACTTCGAACTAGTAATGGTCGTCTTCGGACAAGCGGAACGAAAGGGTTTACCCCTACGTTTCGTACCCTCGCCCCGAATCCGATTCTCGGTTCAAAGACCGATGGAGTCATATTTAGCCTTTTCGGTCTTAGTTTTCCCATACTAAGATCGAGGGAGCAAATTTTACTTTTATGTTTTTGTTAGTTTTTCTATCTTAAAAACCGACGGCGACTCCTCTTCTCGCTTATTTCTATTCAAATCGCTTCCTAGCTATTTTTTGATTGCATAGTGAAAAATAGGATTTGGATTTGCCAACCAAGGTAGAGGTCGAGGCTAATCTCATTAGTCGTGGACTTTGGCCGGCGTCATTGTCGCCCGCACTGTGTGGTCGGTAGGCGGGCTCGGGTCCAAACTTGTGTTTTCACACCGGTTTGGCCCTAGAGCCTCACGGCGAAAACAAAAACCAAAATTTTATTTTTTAGTTAAGAAATAATATCCCGAGACTTCTTAAAATAATTTCTAAAATAAAACAATTAATAAAATCACCATTCAAACTTTGCTCGATTCGCTTTAAATCGGATTTAATAAAATTCGGAAATGTTAATAAAAGGTTCATCCCTATGTTCAAAATTGACTTTCTAAAACCATTTTCAAAATTAATCTTTAAAAAAGAGACTCGATACAAGTGGGGAAACTCGGCGGGCCCCGCTCGACCGTGGTTCCTACAATCACTCGTGCGCGCATTGGTTTATTTTTATACACCATAAGTATATATTATTATTATTATTATTATTATTATTATTATTATTATTATTATTATTATTATTATTATTATTATTATTATTATTATTATTATTATTATTATTAGTATAGAGTAACATATATTGTTTTGGGTTGCTGGCAAGAGCTTTGGGCCTCTAACCAACAGGTTAGGGCTCGAATCCCCTTTTGAAATTTTGTGAAATATTTTTCTCACTTTTAAAATTACGATTTTAGAAACATATTATCCAATAAATTAAATTAGTTTGAGCTAAAGTTGATTTATACATTAAAAACATATATAATATTTACTAAATTAAATTAAATTAATTTGAGTTAAAGTTGATTTACACATTAAAAATATATATTTAATTTTTACTAAAATAAATTTAAATGTTTAGTGTATGACATAACAAAGTTTAGTGTTGAGCTTTTGATATGTGATTTTAACTTTTAATTTTTAATGTATATTATAACATTATTTAGTGTATGATAGATCAATATTTTTAGTGTTGAACTTTAGATCAACATTATAATAGTTTCAATTTTTATTTTTTAGTGTATATTAGAATGTCGTTTAGTGTATTATATATAAGTATTTAATGTTGAATATCAAATATATAACATTGTCAATTTATTAGTTTTAGTCTTTTAGTGTACATTATAACGTTATTTAGTGAATATGATTCAATATTTAGTGTTAAAGTTTATATGAAAAATGATGGCTTTAGTTTTAATTTTCTATTGTAGATTACAATGATTTTTTATGTATAATACATTAGTTATTAGTGTATAATAGACAAGTGTTTAGTGTTTGACGTTTAGTATATTTTTATAAATATTAAAATAATTTAAGTGAGTATATTTTTATTGAACAACAAACTAAGTTTTAGTGAATATTAGAATTTTTTAATAAATATTAAATTTTTTTAGTAAATATTAAAATTTAAATTAGAGTAAATTCTTTTTTTTTTAAAAGTAAAAATTAAAAAAATGTTACAAAAAATATTCATGTGGTTAGATTTTATTTCTTATACAGATATAATATGTTATTATTTTATTATAAAATAAAGTAGAAAGATGTCAGTGGCCTGTTGGTAAGAATATTGATTTATTCTATCAAAAAAGATTTATTCTATCAAAAAAATATTAATTTGTTATTAATTTTTTTGTCTTGGGCTCGGGTGTGTACAGTACCTACTCAGGCTCTATGCTATAAGTACTGCTCGGACACGTCGTAAGAAGGCGGGAAATGAAGGGGAGAGAGAACCAAGCCGAGCTCGGAAACTGCTAAACTGCAGTGTACAGAGAGTTAGAGACGCTTCTCAAATGGGTGTAAAGGTTCATACTATTATATGCTTCCATGGGAATTAGTTTCATTCATAGTTTTTGCGTCCTACACCTAACGATAGGGTTTATCATCTTGGATTTTTATTTGCCACCCAACAATTTAGGGTTTGACGAAGCTGTTGGCAGACAATGCCTCCAAGTGCATGAAAGAGCGGAAATTCGAGGACTTTTTCGATCGAATAATTGCCATTGATGCTAGCTTGAGCATATATCAATTTCTTGTTCGTTTCCCTAACTTCCCAACTTTGCTTTACTCCAATTTTGTAGTTTTTAAGGGAATTTACCATTGTTGCTTTCCGAAATGATACTCAGTGATTTTAAGCTGTTGGTGCTTGCAGATTGTGGTTGGAAGAAATGGGACTGAGATGCTTACAAATGAGGCTGGTGAAGTCACTAGGTATGAAAGATGCAATTTTATTCTACTATTAGTTATTATGGACCTTTTGGTGGTTGTTCTTGTCCCTGTCCTGCGTTTTTGGCTCCAAATAATAATTTTAGTTGCAATAACTATGGCAATCATGTAATGTTTGGTTGGATAGTTAACCATGTAATGTAAATAAATTTTTAATTATGTTTTCATTACCTTGTTTGGTTGCACGAGAATATTGCAACAAAAGAACCATGTTGTAATTATGATTAGCACAAACTTAGTCATCATGATTTCATTGCATTGCCATTCCATTACATCCAACCAAACATAATAGTCAATGTCTAGAAGGATCTTGCTTGAGATAGGATCAAGGGTATGGTCATGTTTACCTTAGGTGATGGTGATTGTTGTTTGCTGTGATGCTGCTTCCTGCTGTTGGGTTTGTATTCTGCTTGCTCCTCTGTATATAATAATTTTATTTTACTATCACAACACACTCAGTCATCCCTCATTAGGCTTCGGCTTGAGGTAAGATGGAGAAGCGGCCAAATGTACTCATACATACCTGTATCATTTTTGGTGTAACCTTGATTGATTCTGTTGGGATTTTTATTTTTTTGTTGCAAAATGAAAGCATAATGAGTAATTATGCAAGCACCCATAAGAAAGAAAGACTGTATTCTTTTTGCACAAAGCCTTTCTCAAATTTCATCCACAATGGAAAAAAATCAGGAACTGAACAGCCCTTACCTTCTCTTTGTATCACTAACAATAGTATCAGTTTGATGAATCGTCTCTAGTGAATATCGCCGGAGAATCCAAAAATTTCATAAGGTGTCGTACTTGTGAGTTTCATGAAATTTGACGTATATAATCGACATTTATGGGTGTCCTTTGAAAAGCTTTAAGGATTTTTACTGAAAAATTTTTAAAAAGTTTTGTCCGAAAGGTGCCCCCACCACCTGTCCCCGATGGATAGATCTGCCCCAAGTCAGTATTAGATGTTTGCTTGACCGCTCCATAACTTGAAGACCTTCTCCCAAACACAAAGTGGCGACTCTAGTGTTTTTACAAGAACTCTCCCTTTAGCATGTGATAAATCTTCTCATTGGGTGTAAAAATCACAAGCCTTTCTAACAGCTCTCCCTAATAGTGTTGATATGGTTTTTCAAGACAGATACCCCTTCTAGCTTATGCGATATTCCTATTTAATATCTCAGTAATTATCATATACTATTCTTGATAGAACTGTAAACTGCATACATTGGCTCCCAAGGAAACTATTAGCTGAATTGCATGTATCTTCCTGCTAAGAAACTCCTATGGGACTTAAAAAATCTTTGAAAGTTTCCTAACTCAATTACATGTTCTATATGACTGTTTGTTATCCTTGATAATAGTTATCTAATTTGAGAATATTCCCAATGCCATAATTAAAAAGGAATAAGTAAAATGATTGAGACTGTTTGTCGAGTTATTACTGTGAACCTGTAAATTCACCCACTAGACACTCATTTAGCTGTGCTTAAAATGGAAAGGATGAAATGATAGTTTTATTTCTAAACAATCATTTTTTGTCTTTGGAAAATCTTTTGGTCTCAGGTATTCCTTCTCCCTAATAAAGCTTTTGTCATGATTTTGTTTATTTCAGTCATTTGCAGGGGATGTTTACTCGAACTATTAGACTTCTTGAAGCTGGGATAAAGCCTGTGTATGCTTTTCTTCTCATTTATGCTTGTTTACAACAGTTGTATGTTTAAACAATTGATTGATTTAGATGAGTTTCTTTTATTTAGGCCTTGTTCCATTTAGCTTTATGGGCTATTTGGCAATCAGTTGATAGCTATTAGTCTGTTTACATTGGCTGTTTGAGGAAAAGGTGTTTGGTAAAATTAGTTGTTTTTAACAAAGTTGTTTGGTGAAATTTCATTTATGCCCATAGCTTATTTTCATTAATTGTTTTATATATCATAATTATTTTTATTCCATATTCATTTTTCTTCTTAAAATTAATTAAGAATTATGTGATATATAAAATTACATTTACAACTTCTATACAATTTTAATTATGTATATCTTTTTGAAGTTTATTTTTAATAATATATTTCACATTTATATGACAAAACTATTTATTTATTATGATAGACTAAATTATTTGTCAAAATGTAGAAAATATTAAAATAAAAAAAATTAACTTAAATATTAATAATCATCCTCTACTTTTTTTTCAAAAGTGAAAAAATATGACAAAAAAATCTCGCATAAGTGTAATTTCAATGGCAATTAACGTAATTTCACCAAAATGTTAAGGATAATATGATAATTTCAAATATTAATTGTATTAAGCTCTTCCAAAAGCTATTCCAAAGAGCTTTTTGTAAAAAAAAGCTATTCCAAAAGCTCTTTGCCAAACACCCAGCTAAAAGCTTTTTGCCAAACACCTCCTTAGCTTACACCCTTGCAGCTGTTTAAAACTTCTTATAGCTAACTTTACATCTATCTTACAATTGCTTCCGGCTCCTTACAACTAAATGGAAATGGAATAGGACCTTATTTGTTTTGGTAAGGATTTTCTGATGCACCACTGTGTTTCATCAATGAAATATGAGAGACCAATACTATCGGACAATGTTTTGTCCTGAATGTTTCATTTAAATTTTGTTTGTTCCCTAATGGATTTGATTCTTTGATTGTTTGCTCTTTACTTGACTGTACCATGCAGCTATGTATTCGATGGGCAGCCACCAGATTTGAAGAAACAGGAAATTTCTAAACGGTATTCATCATGTTCAGTTTATCATCACTGATTTCCTTTCTAGTATTTCATTAATTTGATGTCATCTTGCGTGATAGTTTCTCCAAACGGGTGGATGCTACCGAGGGTTTGACAGAGGCCATAGAGGTTCTCTTATTCTGATTTATACTGGCTAAACAAATATTTGATGCTCGATTCCTATACTAGTGCTGCACCCCTGTTATCCTGTTCCAATTTGCATTTAGCTTCTCTTATTGAACACTCGCTTAAATGGGTGATGCAGAAAGGCGACAAAGACGGCATTGAAAAGTTCAGTAAAAGAACAGTGAAGGTGCATCATGTTTCTAGTTCAAAGTTAGATGCTGAGTGGTAATATCTTGGTAAACTACCTATAGGAGGGAGATAGTGGTCGTTGAGCTTTTATTTACCCCTCCTCTTCCTTCTGTTTCTCATGTCGAATTAGTAGTTCAGCATCTTTGCCAATCTAATGTATCATGAAGCAAAATCTGGCAAATTTAAACTAGTTTGTGTGCTTGCCTCCTTCATCAGTTTAGTTTCTTATGTTCGTGACATGTTGAATCAGGCTTTTGTGGGTTGTTAAATTGCTTTCCTTGTCCTGGTTGTCTATTGCAAGTTTATAACATAGTTTGGTCAGTCCATCAAAATCTTATGCGACGCACTTGTTAAATGACTAATCTGATTATGATCTAGCTTGCTGGTTGCGTTCGTTTCCTTTTTATTCGACCTTTTCTCCTTCAAGATATATGGAGTGAGGAAAAGCTTGCTATGATTAAAATAATAAATTAGTGATAGATGGTAACTTGAGGAGCATATCAAACCTTGCTCTCTGCACCTCACTTTATTCTATTTTTGTTCTCCCATTTCCTCCTCCATCCTTCAAGCTGGCAATTGATGGATTGAAATATTGAACTTATCAGATGATTTTCCAAGAAGTTATTTGGGTCATGGTATCCTGTTAATGATACTGAATGTTGATTATGTGGTCCTTCATACACACGGAGAATTCAATTTGCAGCTGTCCTTAAACTAGCAACCTTTCATGATGTGTTTTAAGCTTTAGATAAGTCGTTAGTCATGTGAGATTTTAATTTATCTTGTTGTGGCCTGATCTTGGGCTTCTCAGGTGACAAAAGAACACGTTGGAGACTGCCAAAAGCTTCTCAGATTGATGGGAGTCCCTGTAGTTGAGGTGATTCCTTCTTATCTAATGTGATTTCCTGTGTTGGTCGTTGTCCGACTCTCTGTGCAAGTGTGACTTTCCGCTAAGATTTGCAGGCTCCTTCTGAAGCAGAGGCACAAGGTGCAGCGCTCTGCAAATCTGGAAAGGCATGTAATACTGCAATTTATGAAATGGACTCCCTTGCTCATACTTATTGACTGCATTTAAATTAAATGAGGATTGTTGCAATTTTTAGATATAGAAAAGCTCAGTATCGCTATGCACTGTATATTTTGTGGACAGATTTGGGAAATTTATCTTCATGAGGATCTTATCAGCTGCCATTCATAATTTATGGCATTACTACGGATATGCTGCCAATAAAACAGTCTTTAAATTGTTCATCACTTACAGGTTTATGCTGTGGCTTCTGAAGATATGGATTCTTTGACCTTTGGGTCTCCAAGATTTCTCCGTCATTTGATGGTCCCCAACTCAAAGAAAATTCCAATCTTGGAATTTGAAATGGAAAAGGTTTACTAACCATTAAACTCATGGTTTAGGGCCTTTAGGCTGCAACAGGGTTATACTCTTTACCTAACGTCCAAGTCCTGTTTCAGGTCTTGGAGGAGCTGGATCTTTCAATGGACCAATTCATCGACTTGTGCATCCTTTCTGGCTGTGATTATTGTGACAGCATCAAAGGTACAAGCAGATCTTGATTCCCATTGTGAATAACTGGGTTGTTGCCATACTTGCTGACAGGCAAATTGTGGAGCACCTTGTATGTAGAATAGAGGATTTTTATTTATTAAACAGAAAAATAACTTTGCAGACTTTCCTGGAACATTTGCTCCGTGTTTTTGTTTTTTTAATAAGTTCGGAATCTCCTTAGATGTACAGGATTAAGGCTGAGACTCTTAGTAACTATGGAGGGAATCGATCCCTTACTGTAATCTCATTGTCTACCTATTTCTTGGAATCAGTTTAACCTCTAGATACCAGGCCACATCTTCTTCTTCCTTGTTCTTTTTTTTTTTTGATAGAAAGATACCAGGTCCTGGATATGATTGGATGGATATCTTTTATATACACATGGTTCATATGGAATAAGCTATATGATATTTCTCATGTTTATTTTATATCTATGGGCTGTTGGTCAAGATGAAAGGGCCGATCTTTAAAGCTCTGCTAGGATTCTAGTCCATTCAGACTAATACAAGAGTGTCAGCAGAGGGTCAGCTTTTTTCTTTGACAAGTATTGTGGACTGTGTGCTCAGTGTTTAGCAGAGCCTATCATGAAGGTAACTAGTACACCTAGATTTCAAATGCATGCATACTGAAATTAATCTGTGAGTTGTGCAAACTGTTTATGTGGGACATGAGGAAACATAAAATGCTGAATTATTTCCTCTTTGTTGATAAATCCTTATAAATAAACAAGGAAAGAATTATGTGTATATCAACTACGAAATGCCTGAACAGTGAACTATGCACTGGTTTATAAAGTACAAAATGCCCCGAGTGAAATTAGTTCCAGATGCATTGTTTTCAGATGTACTTGCACAAGAAATGCCGGTTCTCTGGGAAATTTTCCAGTAACATGCTTGAATATGTTTGTTTCACCAATTGATGTTTTGACTCTACGTTCCAGGCATTGCTGGAAAGACTGCTTTGAAGCTTATTCGTCAATATGGATCAATTGATAATATACTAGAGAACATAAACAGAAAGAGGTAGTTGTCCAACCAAAGCCTTAGACTCTCAATAACTTATGTGTTTTCACAATGCAACATGATGTAAGATAACATTTGTCGTGTGGATGGTTCTTTCTTAACTTCCCCTCCCAGGTTTTTTTTTTTTTTTTTTTTTTTTGAGAACTGTTGGTGCAAATTGTACCAAGTGTTTGGCGAAATGTGATTTCCTCACCTAATGTTCTTTACTCTTTATTATTGCCTGATAAATGTAGTTGGGCATGACTGTTATCATTTTCTGCTGTAAAGGAGAGAGATAAGAACTGCTCGTACGCATGTAGTTGCTAATCCTGTGTCCCCTTACCCGTTTATGTTGTACACACTTCTGTGCAGGTATGACATACCAGATGATTGGCTTTATGAAGAAGCCAGGCGCCTATTCAAAGAACCGCTAGTACTTCCTGAAATTGAGGAACCTCAGCTGAAGTGGAGCTTTCCTGATGAAGAGGTTGTTAATTTGAACCTTGGTTTCTATTTTAATTTTATCTTATTTCTTAAAAACTTCAAAAACTTAATGGTACGTGTTGTCCTGAAACAACAGCCTTGTCATGTAATTTGCAGGGTTTGATAGACTTTCTAGTGAAGGAAAACAGTTTCAATCATAATAGAGTAACCAAGGTAATTCTTACTGTCAGGAAAATTTCTGTTACATATTAGTATGAAGGTGTCTATCAATGTATTCTGCTCATATATCTTTTTCCTTTATGCTAGGGAATAGAGAAAGTTAAGGGAGCTGAGAACAAGTCATCACAGGGACCGTATGTTATTGTTTTCAATTTGATTTTAAATAGTTTCTTTTATTGATCTCTTGAATTTTGACAGTCATCAATTACCCTTGTTTATTTACAGGTTAGAGTCATTTTCCAAGCAACTTGCTGGTGGTCCTATTTCCATCAAAAGAAAAGTACGTGTACATTTGGTATACTGAACATCCCCAAGTATTCTTTTACTCCTCTCCTCCCCCCACGCCCAAAAGAAAAAGAAAAAGAAAAAAGTAACCCCAAGTATGCTGTATGTCTCTTGACATTACTCCAGTGTTAGATTGTGCTAGGCTTGATAATGGGCTACTTGGGTCTACGGGTATATTTTGTAGTCTTGAAAGAGATTTTTATCATTCTTCATTCATTAGTCGTTATTATCTTGTGCTGCTGCTGTGTTCTAGCCCTTCCGCTTCTAGGACAACTGATAATGAATTCATTAGATTTTTATCACTTGTCAGTTAAATTCAAAATGGAACACTTTTCAGTTGCATTAAAAATGCAAACAAAGAGGGAAATAAAGAAATTCTTCCATGTAAAATAAATCAGGCCCACCATTATGCATTTGCTACGTTAAAAGGCTACATGAAGGAGAGTGAGTTATGTCACTTTTCTCCCCTTTGCAGCTTTATATAAGGAGGTGGAAAACTGTTAACACAAAAAGAAGTAATGGGGAGCTCTGAAGAGAGGAAAAGACCAGGGAAGAAAAAGGAATGCTCTGTAGAGCAAAAATAAAGAGGAGGAAAGACAATTCGTGTTATATTCTCTAAGAGCAAGAAGGCAGTTGATTGGGAAAAAAGAAAACCAAGTAAAGTTATTAAACTTTACAAAGTCAGGTTTTTAAAGGATCTTCACTTGCTGTTTGTACTCGCAACTTCTGCATTTCTGAACCCATTTCTTCCATGGCTGGTAAAAACATTGACCATTATGGATCCACCAGGATAGGAAACGATTCACAAACACTCTGCTTCTGATCTCGTCTGGGAAGCTGCAAAAAGGTTTAATTTGTTATGAATAAAAAAGGAGTGAAAACAGGTTGGTAATAGAAGGGGTTAACCTATTATGGATTAATGAGGATAAAAAACAGTACCTTAGGTACAGCATACGAAATTTGTGCCCCAACAGAATCCCCTTGAACGGGTAGTGGTTTGGTACTTTGGAAAACAAAATGGATCCTATGGAATTGAAACCTGCTGGACTCCTAAGATTGGATCCTTCTAGATCCTGACTCCTGCTGGCTTCTTACAGACATGTCCTTTGTGATCCTGATTCCTGTCAGACGTGTATGATTCTAGAGTCCTGTCAAACTCCTAAAAATGGGATGCATCAGGGATGTGATCAGTAGGGATCCTAGTTCTTGTCTAACTCCTGAAATTGAGTCGCACTGAAATTGAATCCTTAAACTCCTAAAAGCTTTTTATGTAGAATCATGAGTTCACAAGTTCATATCTTGGATATTTGAAAGGGATCAAAAAATTTTGGGCTCATGTCTTCATATCCAAGCACTCCTATGATGAGATCCAAACCTTTGCAGGTTAGAGAGCCCACTCCACTTCATGCTTCTACTAGGAGCGAGGTGGAGGATATGTCTGCCTATTAAGCTTCAAAGTCAAAATGATTTGACCTGTAAAGGGGTCAAATCAAAAGTTTACATCAATTTCGCTTGTGGAGCACTTTCTTCATAGTGGTTAGGGGTGGATCCACTTTGTTAGGAGTGGAGTCCAGCGACAACACAGCTCTTCAGAAAAGTACATTGCATATGGATAATTTTTATTTTTTATAAAAAGCTAAATATATAATGAACCCCCTTAGAATCACAAAATTTCATTGGCTCAGTGGCCCGGTCCTTGATTATGCTTCATCCCTGCCCCCTTGTGATCGAATATCAGCAATAGCAGTTCTTACAACGCTTTTTATTAAACATGAGGAGCCAGGGCCCAACAGCAAGATAAAGATTAGCGATTTGATTATAAACTATTCTCAAAAACTCATGCGGCCCATGCGATCTATAATTGTCTTTATTTATTTTTAAACTTTGTGTATCTTACCTAATATATATTGAAAAATTTAATAATTCTTCTTGTAAAAAATACATCAATGTTTTGTACGTTATTTTTAATATGAATTAATTTTAATTTATTATGAATACTAAAACTTCTTGAGGAGTATATTTTTGCATATTGGAAATCAGAATCTTTTATTTTATATATTTTTTTAAAAAATTGGATAGGCAAAAATAATGATATTGGAGGTACCAAAAAGGAAATCAAAAAATATATTTCAGGAATCTTCTAATAATGGGAATGAAAAAAAAAACAAATTATGTGAGAGTGACTTGTGGCAATTTGTGAAGAATGTTAATATATATATATATATATGTATATATTTGTGAAGAATGTTTTATCAATTGATCCATGTTGACGAATAAGTTGATTGACACTTACAATAACGTTTTACCTTGGCATACAATAATTTTGTTATTTTTATTTGTATAAAAATCCTTGTATGATCCAATTGAACACGTCCAATTGGTTGGGCTGTTGACCCACTACCTCGACGAGTTGGGCTGCTTATTATATTTTTAGGGAATCAAGAAATCTTGTTGAGGACAATTATATTTATATATTAGTCGTGTAATTTCATTTTTATTAATGTTGTTAAATTTTGAAATTATGTGTATTGTCCCTAATATCCCTTGATTTAAATTCTGGATCTACCATTGTTAAAACATTATTGTATGCCAAGGTAGCATCAGAATTTTCCATCACCTCACCCAAATTATAAAGCAAGGACCAATCCGACGATGAAATATGTGTCAATCAACTTTTGATGCAATTGCAACCAGCTCAAAAATTATTCTCCCCAGTTTTACTTCTACTATCTATGGGACACACTGTTTCAGGACTATCCACTGTTGTCTTTCTCATATTTGTTGATTGGTCATAATTATCAATTTTATGTGGAAAGAAATATAAGCTTATGACATGTCCACTCTCTGAATAGTTTAGGAGGCCTATTTTAGGCAGTTTTGTAAGCTTGGATTATAGTGGATCAAAGCAAAACTAGGTGGGATCATCAGTAATTATCTGAATGGTATCTCTAAACTATCCTTTGCTTTTTTATGGTGTAGCAGGCGGGTAGTGGTTGTTAAATCAGGGGTCTAACAACACTAGCCTATCTGCAATTCTATAATTTAGGGGTGAGGGTACTATACCAGGCCCCCGTCCATTGGGGTGCTTAGGTGGGATTATAAGCTATGGATTTGGAGAAATGTAAGCTTACGACCTGTGGCATGATGATTTGATATATTATCATACTTTGGATGGCCATACTTCATAGCTAAAACAGGAATGAAATATGTGAAAAATTGATGAGGGGAAAGGAGGTTTTTGTTTTTTGTTTTTATGTTTTTTTGGGGGGGAGGGAGGAACCTTAAACTATCATGTCTGAACTCTTATCATATAATTGGGAGTTGTAACTTTTGGGCACTGATTGACAGGGAAGCAAATGCATGATTGGGTCTTTCAAACAAGCAAACAGGCAAAGTATTTGCATTTCTCGAGCTTTGAATCAGTCTTTGGCTGACATGCGTCCTGGCTTTCAACTGTCATCCGTAATTTTGGCCCGCAAACTATCTGCTCTGCCCTTACCTGCTCTCCAGTTTGGCGCATAAAAACTAAATCCTCTGGTGAGCATTCAGAGCAAAAACTCTGTTCTTTCATAATGACTCATTCTGGAATATTTAACTGCAATGACTGTATAAAGTTAGGGTGTTGGTTAAATTTGGCAGTAGCAATGAGAGAAAACGGCCAAAATTTCGAAATATGAAGTATGAAATACCTCCATTATATTCCAGATAACATTGATGACTACAGATACTTCATTTGGCTTTACCTATGTGTCCAATTAGCTAGCTATTTTGAGGGAGTCAGCTGTTCTGAGGGAGTTTCTTTAGTTTTGTCACAAGTGTCCATGTATCAACATCATATGTGGCACTCAATTGGTCTGAGTTATAGACTGTGGATTGGAATGAAGATTCTGAATAAGCCTTATTGTGAACCTGGAATTCAGAAGTTCTATGCCCTGCTTTTTAGGGGCAGATACATTTTGGAGTTAAACAAAGTTGAAAACTTTTGTCTTATTGATTCACTCTATGTATTTCTGATGCCTCTAAACTGGATGATGCTGCACCTTTTCATGTTATCTTTCTAGTGAAATTCTTGTGATTTAATGATTTATCTTTTACTACTCAGTTAAAGCTCTCAATCTCAGCTGGTTGTGCTGCTCACATAGAGCTCTCAGCTCGCTGTGCTGAATCTTGTCAGTGTAGTTCGTCCCTGTGAGAGGCTTTTGTTGTTGGCTTGGCCGGAAAGTACACAAATCTGTGATCAGGTAGCTCAATCTACTAGAGAATCCAGAATGTGCCAATTGCTATCGCCTGCCCTGGGAACTGAAAGGGATCAATCTGCCAAACCCTCCACCTCTGCCCTAGAAAGCCAAAGAGTTCAACTTTCAACTCCTAAACAACAAGGTTGGGTCCAGAAACTCCAACACAACCTAAGCCTAGGAATTGCCCATTCAGGTCAGCAATTACCTGGTTTTGTGAGCTTGGTTATCCAAGCTTAACCAAGGTTTAGGGACCCCCAAATCCACTTTTGGAACTCTTATTATGTTAACTTTAAGGGCATAAAAGAGTTCTGGGATTAAATCCGGAGAAAATAAGTCAAAAGGAGCAAAACCAAAAGTCTAGCAAAACTGGCCCAGTTTTGGCAACAGGCATACCCCTAATCTACTCAGGCAAATTGGATGTATGAGTTGTCACCTGAAAGCTAACTCTTAAGCTTGCCAATTACACCTTTTATAGCCAAAAAGTAGATGTGGTCTGAAAGTTATGACTGTTGAAAGTTGGACCAGAATTAGTGAAAGCCATAGAGGTCATTTCACCTTTTGTACTTACTTTGCCTTTTGGTCCTTTTCTTGTTATTGGCTGTTGCTTAACGGCCCTAGGATCTATTGTGAAGGCCTTAAGGCCTTCGGATTGGATGTGTAACCCTATTGCTAGCTCCATATAAATATGTATAGCAACATTAAGGGCCCTAACTAAGATTAAGGTGGTGGTTCTTATCCTAACCCTAGTGCTAGTTTATCTTAGTCGTCTCCTTCTTTTCTCTTGCTCTAATGTCTGGTTGGCTAGCTTTGTGAGTCGGTTTGCTGTGTCTGTTGAGTTTTTCTTGTGCTTTCTCTCTTCCCTCTCTCTTGGCACATCAGGAACACACTAGCAAAACTAGTTGGTGTTGCAGATTTCTCACTGAAGTGAGGATATTCCTTTTGCTTATATGGTCAGGGATTCACAAAGATAAAACAGCTAGAGTCTCACAAGAAGAGATGACCCTTACAGTTTGCTGAGGGGTTGTGCTGAGGTTATTCCAATGTAGCATGATGTTGAAATCCCAAGTGCTTGTTGAAGTAGGTTCAGACTTCAGTATCCAATGTTAAAGGTGGAGAAATGACAATGAAGGTGACCAGAAGGAGCTCTAGATTTTCCGCTTGTCAGATTTCAATACAAAAGTTGGAGATGGAATAATCTTCAGGATTTTACATTATATTTTGGTAGAAATATTATTAGGGCATAGAAACTATGATGAAATTGATTTTATATTATGTATTGTATTGAGAGGGACGGTTACCGTTTTTCTTAGTGTTGATCCCTTATGAGCCTTATGAAACTGGACTCACTTTAAGAGACTAAATCTAGTTACCATATATGGTGATTGGAAGATGGAGCTTCTCCATTGGAAGATGGAAGATGGAGTTTCATTACATTGTGTAACTGAGACGGGTGCAGTTATTGTTTTCTAAATTCTGATAACGTATGATCTTGTGAATTAACTTTAGAGATTGTATGTAGATGCCATGTATTGTGCAAATGTTGTCCGATTGAGCTTGTCATTAAATTAATGAAAATTATGGCACGATTGGTGAACTTTTATGATGGCCTGGAAGGCCTTTGAAGTGGTGATGCATGTAGATACCATGTATTGTGCAACTGTTGTCAAATTGAGCTTGCAATTACATTAATGAAAATTAAGGCATTTTCGGTTAACTTTTATGGTGGCCTGGAAAGACTTTGAAATGGTGAAGAAGCCAAACTTAGTGATACGTGAATATTATCCAGATAAGAAGAATTGGAAGATGGAGTTGGGAAATTTGAGGGCTTGGTTATCAGAATTGTTTCTTTTTGTGAATTTCATCATGAAGGGGTTTGGTGTTCCCTTCCATCTTTCTGTGGTTATCTTGGCTGGGTTTTTTTATTTGTTGAGATTTCTTTTTGGTTATATTTTTCTTTCTCGAGCTGAAACCATCTGGTAGGGTAGAAGGCTTTCAACATTACTATTTCTTCCTTAAAGAGTTATGAAAGATGACTTATTTTGCCCTCTAAAATTGGTTATCAGGTTCCGGGCAGCTGATGAGGTTCTTGTTTGGCATATATTATTTTTCTCAACTTTGTAGTGGACTGGAGCAATATGTTCTCAATAAATTGTCAATTTACATCTGTACTTCAGAGTGTTGGCAGTCAATGCCTTTGAAATCTAGCGCCCAATGTCAACAACTTTTCTGAAATTGTAAGGACATTGTTCCATTAATTTGAGCCTGCCGTGGCCCACATTTTGCCTTGGTAGTATTCTAGTACATTGGTTTCATTTGGTCTGGTTCGATGCGGTAAGCTCAAGCTGCCAAAATGCATTACGGATATTCCTTCACTTAATTTTTCTTTTTTCTATTTTTCTTTTCTTTTTCTCGGATTTGTTTATTTGGTATGTCTCCCTTGCCAGCTAACTTTCAAATAGCAACACTAATGCAGTAATGCAATGTATGGGCTTGTAATCCAAGATTGCATAGATGTCGTGATCTTTATTACGAAATAGTTTTTGTTTTTTACAATATAGTGTTTTTATTAGAGTACTCTCATATAACTAATAAGGTAATGGGAGTACAATTACAAACTTATTTGCATTCCGAAGTTAATTATATCCAACCAGATGTTACATAAGAGTTGCACTTATGTGTAATGCTTTTAGCTGCCCGTTTTCGTGCAAGTGGTAAGGAAAGCAATGCTGCAGTTTGCAATTTGTATCTTACCCTTTTTTATTGATTGTCACGTAACAGGAGAACAATGGGCATTTCTGCAAAGGACACAACAAAAAGTAAAGAGAATGCTTTTGGTAGGACAAAGCCGTGGATTCTGCACAGGGCACTGAGACGACAGCAGTAATACAAGGATATGTTCATTTTTAAGTCTATCCTTTCTAATGAAGTTGATTTATTTGCGTGATCCCAGAATTCTTATTCACCTAGCTGATTTTTCTATGTTTATAACTAGATGTACTGCAAAAGGCATCCAGCATTGGCATTCTCTTGATTCATTTGTGTTAAGTTTTTGTCTAGCTCCTATTGATGACTTAAGTTAGAAGTATGTTAGGGAGAGTAAAGTGGAAGAATGGATTTGGTATGGTTGCCTAATATGTTTGTAACCTTTATTAAAGCCAAAATTACCTGCCAATTTTGTTCTTCACTTGTCATCATCTTTTTTTCTTGTTTTTGTTTTTGGGGGTGGGGGTGGGTTGGTGGGTGCACAAGAAAGGCCAAGCCCCAAATTAATTTTACTAATTCACAACCAAACGGCTCCCAGCAACCCCAGATAACAATGCTTTTGTAATTAGTGATATTTTATCAATGTTGAGCTACTTGCCCTTCAGGGACAATTGGCCAATTGATGACTGTTTGTTCCTCTTTTGTCTGTTATGCTTCGTTGGTTACTACAGAAATCTTAACTAGATGCTCCCTTATTGAGAAACATATATGTATGAATAAGTTCATAAAACAGTGTGTATGGGGCTTCTGTTTGTTTTTTCCCCTTATGGGGAGGGGGGTCGGGGGCCAAAATCCTTTGATTAAAGGAACCAGAAGGAGCAGGGAAGTGCATGGAATAGCAGACGAGGAAATAACACCACGCAGTATAGATTCGTCCAAGGCAATGTCTGGAAGATTTAGATGTAGGCCCAATACCCCCTCCTCCGTCCCCCCTTTTAGAGAAGCTTTCTGAGAGATACAAAGGTATAATGGCAAATATATGTGGAGAAGGGAATCACAAAAGTTGAATCCTTCCGTTATAGGTAAGGCCATAAACTGGATCGGATGCGCTCCATTACTTCCACGGCTTATTTCTTTGGTGATTCTTGCCCATGGAAAAGGAGTTTGGCATGAGGCTAGATCATGAATAATTTTTAACGGATATATTGTCTTTAATTGAGTTAGCACAAATGATAAACAGAAAGAAGACATTCAAAGTGGTGCTCGAATCAGTAAGGAGAACTATTATAGTGGTAGCATTAGGTCCAAGTCATGCCATTGTCAAGGTCTGGAGATATCAGGTTTACAAGTTTAAAACCTTCACTCTAATATACTATCAGAGGCAAAAATCAGTGAGATTATTTGCTATAGAATAGTGCATCTTTCTGAAGTTAAAATCAATCCATTGAGATAGTTGACCAAACTAGCTGAACTCATTATTCTCATGTCATCTTAGAACTCTTTTACTGAGCATTAAATGCTAATAAGTGAATCCTTTGTATTGCTGTAGTGTCATAACACTTGAATGGCTATTTTATTTAGTTGATATCTGTGTATTATCACATTTTTCTCTTATTTCATGGGTACCTTCTTAACCAGTTATGCAGTGTGTTTTTCAGTTACTCTTGAAAGTTTTCCAAAAATGTTTTTGTTGTTCTTCTGCATACTTCTTTTCCCCTTGCCAAGGATAAATATTTGGATCTTCCTAGAACCTACTTTAGTGGGGCGGAAGGGGGAGGAGGCGGTATTGTGGAGTTAAGAATCAGTAAAATGACCTTAGGAATCAGGCGAAGTGAAAGGGAAAGCATATGGTTACACTGTGATCAGCTATCCACCATCTATCAGATGATCTAGAACGGAAGCAAGGTGATAAACTAGGTGTTTTACTCTCTTCGTGGAAATGGGTCATTGCCAAACCATACCAACCCTAGAATCCTGCCTAGAGTAGCCACTGTTGGGAGGGATTTGGATGTGAGCTTGACGCCTTGACCAGTAAAGTTGGATCATAATTATTCTAGATTTTAAGGGTATTGGGTGCAAAATAGGAAGCACGGGGTTCTCATCTTTCGGAGTGACAGCGGTATAAGGTCGCAGATGGCATGTCGATGATATAGTGTGCTACTCGGTTCACATGTACTGGCATAGATGATCAAATTTGGTGGAATGGCTTAAGTTTCTAGAGTTCAGTTTGCTTGCCATGTACTTCCTACCAGTTCGTCAGCAAGTGTTCACCTTTCTTGTTAATGTCGCTAGTTTACTAACATTTGGCATTGCTATTGTTAAACACTGTTGACCATTTGAATTTTGTTCAGCTTCCCTAACGTTGACATTACAAAAATAAGTAGATGGAGTTCTCAGCTTTGTTTTTTATTTTGGTGTTGTCATCTGCAGGCGGTAATTTTTTCCTGTGTCCTCATGCCTTGTTGTTTTCCTAGGGAGTGGTTCTGCAATGTAAATTGGATAACTGGCTTAGGTATTTTTGGAAACAAAGTGAACTGATTAAAGTTTATCAACCCTAACATTCATCTGTCTCTCCTCTTCCCTTTAATCTGGTCTTGAATCTGCACCCATCAATGTCAAATTGCTGGATTTTCTTCGACATCCAAATCACAATTGGTCGCTGTTCTATTTTACTGGTTCTGTACACGGTCTGTATTGGCATTGACCAGTCTCTGCTATTGCAAGTACTTCTCTAATGAATCTCATTTATGCTGATTCCAGGTAACAAAAATTATTGCACTTTTGTCATTTTGCAGCCCTCCCCCACTCCCTTGACATTGTCTTGGTGTCGACGGGGTAACAGGGCTGATATAAGCCGGATTTGAACT
The DNA here is from genome assembly GCA_021018815.1 of Talinum fruticosum. Classification (NCBI taxonomy): domain Eukaryota; kingdom Viridiplantae; phylum Streptophyta; class Magnoliopsida; order Caryophyllales; family Talinaceae; genus Talinum; species Talinum fruticosum. The sequence goes on from JAITYX010000011.1 coordinate 5,605,949, forward strand.
CTCGTCTATGGTATCAACCCTAAAGCAAGTTGGTCCAACACCCACTTGTCATTTTCAAGCTCTCGAAATACTACTGTTTTGCTTTGCTTTTTATTTTGAAGGGGCTCTCGAAATCTATGGCAAACAGAAATTCTCTGTCGTGTTTCGAATACTACTTATGTGATAACTTCATGATATTGGGAGTGCCTTTCTCTAATTATGCTTGACCCCTCATTTAGACTTTTTTTTTTTTTTTTTGCCCCTGCCCTCATCTTTGTCTACTCAGAAGAGGAAAGCCCCACATTTTATGAATGATTAATATGGCCTGAAGTAATTTTTATGACTTCGGCACAGTTGACGCGATTTTCACTAATTGTTCTACATTTAACCAAGCTTGACTTGAACAGCAATCCATGGTATCTTCAGTAATTAACCCTAGCCCCTCAAATTCGAGATCACCAAACGCAATGGATAGCAAATATCAACCATGAAACTCTAGCGTTTGCCAATTAAATCTTTCACAGTCAAAGTTTTAAAGTTTAAATCCTCCCCGTGAATAGCAAATACCAGTTATCCTTTTTGCCATGTCATTGATTTCGATGGAGATGTGATCCAAAAATTAATATATGCATTGGAAGGGAAGTAAAAATTAAAGGAAAAAAAAGGTGAAATAAATTAAAAATGAATAGCTTGAATGGAAAAGGTGAGGCGTTAAATAAATTAAAAATGAGTGGATTGAAAGGATATGACAAAACTCCAGGATTATGGACAGATGTTTACAATATCCCTTCCCCCAATCTCAATCGCTTGTCTTACTCCTTTTTACTTCCAGGCATGAGCGCATGACGCACAAAGTGTTGCTTCACACACGTGTGTTTGGGTGAAGGTTTTTGTGAAGAACATTAAACTGAGGGTTGTCCTACAATGATAAATAGATGACCTTTGAGATAATGATAAATAGATAGTCTTGAGTATGTATATAAGCTTATTAAAGTGAAGATTGTTCAACAATGATAAATAGATGGCTTGTGAATTAGTTCTCGTAGAATCAATTGACAACCTAGGAAGAGTAACTCACGGGTTTATATACATGCTCAAAGCCATTTATACTATCAACGTGGAACACCTACCTTTATATTCTTCACACACCTCCTCACAAGGAGCTGACCCAACATTTGACATGATCTAATGGGGTGGTGCTGGTGAAACCAGAAACAAGCAATCTTGGCTCTAATACTATGTTCAAGAATCAACTCAACCAAATCGATAGGTCTCGGGTTCAAATCTCAGCACCACCTATAATGAATTACTGCACAAGGTAACTATGAGCCCTTGTTGCATCCACACTTTAAGCATAAAACTCGAATTTCAAATCGAGATGTGGTTGTTTTCCACTCATAGTATGCTCTCTTGATCTTTGATTTAGAAAAGTAATGAATGTTCGAGTCTCGCCATGCACCTCATGGGAGGTAGAATGTTTGGATTGCGAACCGCCATGTAAATCTGACCCTTGGATCTCTTGTGAACATAAAACCTTTGCTTAGGTTAGAACTCATTTGCATTCTTTTGTGTGTGATTAGACTTAGCTAAGTCATACCTTGAGGGTAATCAACACTTTCCATGAAAATTTTATTATTAATGATTTTACATCAATACAAAGGTCATTAGACTTAGCTAGACTAGAATCAACCTGGTAAAATATACAAAGGCTCAAAAAAGGGACTAAATAATTTGATGTTGACAAAGTTTGCTATGAAATATTGTACAATACCTTATACAACCCATTTTGTTTGAGCTTGTGGCATTTTGCAAAGTGTTGATTACCCTGAAGGTATGACTTAGACCAAAATGCCGACCCGGTGATAGTTGAGTTGGCATGTAATGCCTTGAACTTTGCTCACATCCTGGGATCAAATCCTAGGACGAACAACTTTCCTCTTTGTGTGAGGATTGTTGTTGGGTATCAACAGGGGCCTGATCCCCCATCACTAGGTCGCTTGCCTTGTTGGGAACCCCTGAGATAATAGCCCAATAAAGATGATCTGAACTTACCCAAAAAAAAAAAAACGACTTAGACCAAAATCTCTGTATGAACTAAACCCAACTACTTGGTCTAGGTAATAGGTCAAACTAGAAAAATTATATAGATGCTTATTTTCTTTTTGACGAGGGAAAAAGAAAGAGAGTTAATTAGTGTCTTATATTATTGTTTCACTATGCAATCTAATTTTTGAATTTATTAGGAACAATATGGATTGATTGATTTTAATCATGATCGGCCAAAGGAGGTAATACGAATTATTTTTCAATTCAAATCCGCCCTAAGCCAGTTCTCTACATCTAGATTGGTATGAAAGTGTTCTTGCTGCGAGAGGTTCCTTACACTTACTAGTTTAATCAAGCAATCAACTTAGAGATTAAGGAGTAATGGCTAATTCTGAAGAGTGAAGCAAGGAACATTAATGCCTTTTGAGTAAATTGTGATCCAGAGGGTGATTTACTGTAAAAAGAAAATATGCAGACTTTCTGAGCAGCCATTTACAAGGAAATGGAGATATCTTATGAATCCATGTCAACAAAGAGATTGGATTAAATGTACAATGTCTACTCAAAATTTCAATGCAAGGACGATGATTTAATGAAAGAGCCTCAATGGATACATTCTTCAAAATCCAGTGGATCAAATGCAAGCTTTGAGAGAATACTGCAAGGCCTCAAAATTAAATACTTCCAGGAGCTATAACGACTGCTATATCTTCAATCAACAGTTCAACATCTTCAAGTTTATAAATAAAAGAACTGAATGAAGAAAGGGTTACAGCATTTGAGACGAGGATTCAAGTATACTGAGCAAAAGAGTAACGTTAGTATTCAAAGTGCATAACTGAAATCATCTGTAATTGTGTGCTTGATATAGAGAGATTGAGAGAATCCCTGATCTTGTGTTGTGAGTGTTGTCCATCTGAGAGTAGTGAGAACTCCAGGTTTTGAGCTTGTCAAACTGCTCTGAAGAAAACTGACTGTAATTAGCAAGGAGTAAAGAGACTGCTGTTTAATTAGGAGAGTTGTAGAGAGCTTGTGGATTATCTAGACTAGCAAGGATTTGTGAGACTCTATTGCTGAGACAGTTGAGCTTGTTGAGTGCTTGGGAAAGCTCTGTACACTAAGAAAGATCAGAGAGGATCTTGTCAAGTAGTTAGAGCCTGCTAAATGCTCTAAGTAAACTCTGGTTGTACTTAATAAGTCAGAGGACTTCTGGAAGACATCTGGAGGAGATAGTAAAAAGTTGAAATTATAAGGGAGAACTTTAGGTGAATATGTAACTCATTCATTGTACAGACTTTGTGAACAAAAAATTATTTTGTTCACTTTTATTTTCTTGCTTTGCTCAAAATTTCTGATTGGGCCTCTCTGATTGCTCAAAATTTATTGTTTACTATCTTCAGAGTTCCTTTTAGCTATTATTGGTTGACACTTCAAAGTCTCTAAAAAATTTCACACGTCCTCTAAGCTGGGTCACTTTCTCTGACTATGGGACCAACACAAAGCATTGGAAGGTCACAAATTTTTGTTTGAGATTGTTTAGAGGTTCTAGCCTGATGGAGCCCAAGGGCTAAGTAACGAACCAAAGACATGCAACAAATAAGTCCACCTTAAAGAGAAAGGAAGTGTTTTGAGAACAAATACAAACTCCAATCTATAGATGTGGACCCCATTATTACAAAATACGTTTTAAGGTATCTATAGTTCACTGGGGGCGGGGGAATTACAAAAGGGAGGGCAAAGCCAAACATGGCTCATTAGCTACATCAAATGAATGAGCTAGCCATATGGTGGAGAAGATGATGGGGATAATGAGGATGGAATTACTTCACGACTTCTAACGGATCCGGGAATACCCTTCGGACAATCAAGTCGGTGATCAAATGTAAAGTGGATTAGTAACGCAAGGACTCAAAGAATGAGGTAGATCTTCCTCAAAGCTTGTGAAGGGGGTTTTTGGGGATTGGTGTTGTTTCACCAAAGTAGTAAGATTTTCTCTCTTTCTTGGAAGTAAAGAGAATTGCTTAGTACCATACCATACTCTGCGACAACACTATTGTACAATTGTATATTAATGATACAACCAATGTTGTCGTTTGTCTCTTGTAGCTTCTTCTCTACCTTTTTTCCCACCGCATTCTTGCACTGCCCCAACTCATACCTACATTTGTCCTTCCTCTTACCAACTTTTTGAAGGTGACCGGTAGCGAGGAAGGGGATTGACATTGGTTTTAATGTATGCATCCAATTGTTCCAACTCTCAATGCGGTTGTTCAATTCCCCCACCTATCCTTCTTAAACTTCAACTATGCCCACCATTCCGGGTCATTTTTCTCTACCCACACAGCCAACACGCGCTTAAACATCTTCATTTTCTTCATCGCTAACTTGTACTCGGGATCGGTTGGAGTGTACACGACCCGATTGAACATTTCCTGAATAAGTATCTTTGTCGCGTTCTTGTGGTATCTAAGTTTCGTTGTCGCTTTTAGAAAAGTTCTCTCAAACATGTCGTACATAATATGTATGGTTGTCTACCCCAAATACTTTTAGCACAAAAGAGAGCAATGAGTGGTGTTGATATGTCATTATCACGAGGCTTCAACCCTCCTAAAGAGTTATACAATTCAGTCAAGAACCACAGCCGATCGGCGTCGTTCTCCCCTAACACAACTGCATATGCAACATTGAATAAATGGTTATTTGCATCCAACGCAACTCCATCCAACAAGGTCCCCTCATATAATCCGCTTAGATTAGTGTCGTCAACAAACAACATCTTCCTACAACCTAGTATGAAACGATTCACCGATGACCCATATGCAATAAACATTCGCCGGAACCTACAACCATCGACCTCGCAGAATGCCCTTGAGTTAGGATTCAATCGACAATTGCAGCGCACGACTAGGGAAATAACTTGTACCGATAATGTGGTTCACCCATTAACATTTTTCGAACATACTCCCTTACCCTCGAACACTTGCATGTACAACACATTCATTCTAAATTCTAGCTACACGTCCTTCAATAACTCGGTTGGTGAACAATCGGCGAACAATTTGATCTTCCCATCTACCAAATGCGCAAGTAGGTTTGCTTTAATCCTTTTTCCCCTCCTCTCTTCCATTTGACATTGATCCCCCATGCTATGCAAATGTACTGCTTTGAACACTTTTACAATCATGTCATCCACTTTATTGGGCCCACTTAAAAATATGTAAAAGAGTAGTTCGTTGCCTTGCACTCCACCTCAATGCGCTCCTTGTAATTTCTTTTGAACCTATACTCCAACTCGTGGGCTGCTGCATATTTTCACGTGCTCAACCTAAATGATTCGGCTAAAGAAAATACATACCCCACCCCTTTAATTTCATTTTTCCATATGGACATCCTCCTACAATATACTTCATAGTGCACCCCGATTGACGCAACCCAATCGCTAGCCACTTATTTCTTTACGTATCCGATGTTGCAACCTCCATTGACACAGACCACACAAATATTGAGTATAATTATCATAACTCAAAGTAAAAGTTAAGACACACACACCACAACAACATACAATAGAAATACCGAGGTTACATGTTCAACGACTATTACCTTGAATGACTTACTCCACTTCTAAGTCCATTACCATCAACTAACAAGACCACATCACTCGGGTTACCACGTCCATTGCCACGACCACATCCTCGCTTTTACAATCAACGATTTCCCCCATCCACGATAAGGGTATCACACTTGTAACCTCATCCCCACATTCATATATTTATGAAAAATCCACGTTACGCTTCGACAATTTCTTCACATCACTTTCCCTTCCAAAAGACATTATCATCCTCCGATCATACTTAAAACCGTACCACAACTTATGATCCCATAAAGAAACCTCCATCACATCCTCAACCAAGATACGTACATCACCCACCCCTATATTCTCCTTCAACCAAATACAATCCGTAATGCCACCCACATACACCACACCCGCATTATGCGCCTCCTCCAATCGCCCCCTAACACACATACAGAAAAACCTCTCGTCACCAACTACTGCTCCACCAGTGACTCCATCTCTATCTTTGACACTTGTCAACCACTCGTACAATAACAACAACCTACACATGGGTAAGTTACATATATCCTCAATTATAATTTACATACATACCATGTTAATAAATTATCAATTACCATTTTTATTAACATATTCATATATATATAATTTACATATATCCCGATATGATATAGTCATACAACCAAGTATAACATAACCCAAATTACCTATACAATATCTACGCAATAAATTACAAATTGCATTAACACAATCATACAACACATCCACACCCACCTTATCAATTATACACAAACTTTTACAAACTCAACCACTTAAATATTAATAGTAATCTTAGGATGGCATGCTACTACAACAAGTATGACAGAAACCAAATTTCCACTTGTCCAATAAATATAACATAAATGACAAAAGCACAACCAACTTTTTAATGCCCTATTACACGCTTAAATTTACAAACCAAGAATTGTAATCATAATTAAACCACACATTCCATTTTGCCAATTTCAAATATGACCACTTCAAGTACATCACAAATATAAAATATCAACAAATCTTCCTCCTAACTCATTTACTCACGTATAACCAACAAACAATATCCATCAATATCACAAAAGTCAATCTACACAATCAAACTAAAAGCCCTAACTCCATTGAAACCTAACTATTACATGCGTAAATGTATACAAAAACCAAATTTCAAAGTACAAACACATTCTACTCCCTAATTGTTTAAAATTCACACACCTAACTTACAACTAACCTTATATTGTACCCGGATAACAACAAATCACAAATCACAAACCAAAACCCACTTACCCCTTCAAAAATTGAATAAAATACACAATTGAACTTACCAACCAATTCCACGTCCCAAGCACCTTCAGCCTTACCTTCATCGTCACCGGCATCGGAAACCATCGACCTCCGGCAACCTTTGAAAACCCAACCATCTCTCACAACTTCTCTCTCGTCAATGGTGATTTAAAAATAATATCAAGCTTTTGAAAATATTTAGCTTCTATCATTTCCTTCCCACTTCATTTCATTAAGGACTTTTCAGACATTTTAATCATCGTCCCAACCTTAAACCAAAACCAATATCATTAAGGGTATTTTGGTCTTTTTCTCTTGCAACGACACAATCAACCTCCAGCCATGTTCCACGTAAATCATGGCTTCTAGATAAAATTAATAACTGAGGTTGTAATTATTAATTGAAGTATGCCTTATATGCACATTTCTCTTCATTATATCCAAGAAAATTTGCTGAAGCTGAAAAGGTGTTGAAACATCCATAGGGAAAGGAAACTTTTCATGCTTCAAAAGCAGCGCCACAGTTATACAAAACCATAAATTACACTAACATTGATAAATAACTTAAGATAGGAGACAGTCACACAAAATATGTACAAGGTACACTAGGCTGATAAAAAGAAAAATACAGTGGGAATGGGCAAATGCAACAAGCAAATGAAATCAGAATAGCTTAGAAAGAAAGAACGAAATGGGAAAAGAAGTATTAAAAGAAAAAGACCGAAGTTCTAACAGATTGAAACTCGTAACAATCTTTTTTCATTTCCTTTTTATTTTCAGTTTTTCCTTCCCTTGTTTCCTTTCCTCACTTCCAACTACTCAAACGAACACCAAAATCCTCATTGCATACTGCTGGTATTTATCGCACAGATTGGCTAGCAATAGCAAGTTCAACCGAGAATATAAAAGTTGAAGCGCCAGCAGCCCTAAGATACTGGATATCTCCATTCATCAGCTTAACCAGCTTCCTCGTAATGAGCAAGCTTATGCCTTCTTCGGTTGCATCCCCACTATTCTCGAACATTTGGCTCAGCAACTCTTCTGATATTCCTCCACCTGAGTGAGAGATCCTGATACATGTGCAGAATTTGCAACATCAGGAAAAGAAGTGGTGTTATTGCACCAGTTCCAAGGATAATAGAAACAGCCTAATTTCCGTAGAACCTTGCAGTCACTGTTGTATGAGCTAACAATGAGGAAATTAGACAAAGGATATCTGACTACTTGATCAAGATCACTTGAATCAGACCCAACTTGGAACTAAAATAGGGAAAACAGAATTTTGGCCTGAATTAATTTGGCCCCAACCAAACTGAGACTATATTTTCCCGTACATATTGCTTATATTTTCAACACACAAACATACTCAATCAATAACAAAAGACTAGAACTTGACTTAGACCCTGAAATGACCAAACCTGAATGAGATAGACATGAAATGCCGTCATCAAAACACAGGACCGATCATGAACAAAGTGAGCAACCAATTTGGTAGGAGCAAAGGAAACTAATGCTCTTACTACTTTGAAGAGTGACGGTGAATTTAGCCAATAAAGAACCTCAACACAGTAACTATTTAGTAAGGACCTTTGATGTTCTGATACCTGAATTCCAAATTAGCCAGCTGAACAGATTCTCCCAATTGATCCTTCGTCAGACGAACTGTAATCCCAATGTGACCACCAGCTGGTGTAAAGTTTACTGAAATCAGCAGCAAATCAGCCAGAACTTGCTGGAGCCTTAGATTATCTCCATATAAACTTTCCTTCATGACGTTTTCAGAAGATTCATTAATTATCCGGATTCCCTTCTCGTTGCTCTTTATCATAACCTGACTTATAGAAGCAACTAGTACGTCGTGCATCGCAAACTCAACCATTTCAAGCTCAAGGTAGCTGTAATAACACAAGCCCCAATACAGGGTCAGAAGACTTATATGACCTTATACATGAAGGTAATAGCCTCACAGCCAAATGCCTGTTACAAAGATTCTTAGTGTTTTAATAACAGAATTCTTGCAGACCCTAAAATCAAGAACTTGTTCTTTAAAATTATGCCATTCAAACGGGAAAATGACATTGTCTACATGAAGGACTTGCAATAACCAGACTAAGATAAACATATACCACCACTAATACAACTTGTATTCTATGTGCTGGGGATCATTTATGTGGGGTTTTTCCTTTTTCTTTTGTTGGGGGGTGATAACATCTATAGCCTCAATTAGAGTTCCTGTTGGGGAATAGGATTAGTTTCCTGAAATCCTGATGCAATAGTACCCATTTCGGGCATCTATAAGGAAAACAACTTTGTCCAGTATGAATGAAGAATACTCTCGTGTGTTATGTGTCAAATTAGGAAGTTGAATATAATTTGACTTTCCTATGTGGCTTTGCAATTGTTAATAAGCTCAACAATTCAGCCCTATTACAGTCTCTTTGAGTATGGTTCAACTTAGATTGGTTCCCGTCGCAACAGAGTTGGAGAGAGGTCCTACGTAAATAAATTCCACAAAAGTTAAATTGAACGTACCCATCAATAATTGCATCCAAGTCTGAATCATCAAGGATCTTGTTAAGCTGACGCTGGCATTGAGCACTCGTGTGCAAAAGCAGCCGTTGCTCTTCCCCTAAAGCGGTGCCCTCAAGCATCTTTCTCGAGAACATAATTCCAGACAAGGGATTCCTTATCTGTCTTTTCATGTAAGCTAATGCTTTTAGTCTCTTCAAAGCAGCTTGCTCAGCCAGTCGTTGTACGTGAAGTGCATGTTGCAAGTCCTGACTAGCAAGCTGCAAGAAGCAGAAAACACCAGTGACAGCACCTTCTCCATCCAACCTCTTGCTCACACAAAGCAGAGCTTCTATGTACTTCCCAGTGCGCGTGAAAAACCCGAGAGAGATCTTCTCTGCATCCTCTCCACTCATAGCACCGTTCAGCACAATGCCAAGATTTACAAATGCCTCCTGATTCTTGAGACGGCAGCATGATTTGTGGGTCCCAAAAACTTCCCCTAGCAACATCTTGTCCATAACGTCCTCTCTTCTCCATCCGGTTAACTTGGCCATCGCGGGATTCCACTCTGAGCACCATCCAAATTCATCCGATCCAAATATAGGGGGATCAATGGATTCGGATTCTGAACAATAGCTCTGTAATCACCTTCAATTCGTGTGAACTTATCCATAACTGTTTTCTGGCCAGTTATGTCTTGGGCAATAAAGCAGACCCCTACCACATTCCCATTTACGTCTTTGCTTGCGCAAGCATTTACCACTAAGCTTATGGGACCAGAATCTGTCACTGATTGGTGTCTTTTAATCTCGAATTGAACGTTTCTCTCCTCTTTTCCTGAAGAAATTAGAAGCAATGAGCATAGTAAAGCAGGCTATTTCCTATGATTCTATTCATAATATGATTTCAAGTCACACTGTGATAAAAGGTTTGGAGAAAGCAGCTAACTTAACGCTCAGGAACATCAGATTGCACATGGAACACATAATCAACATCTTCTAAACAGTTAAGAGATGAATAGAACATCTCCATAATTTGGAAAGGGAAGTCAAATCAGACGTACCCTGGATTGCCAAATTCAGCATAGTTTCAACTGTATCAACAGAGGAGTCTTCAACAACAGTGGATATATGTTTTCCAACAGCTTCAGTCACTGGAAGACCAGTCAACTCAGATATTTTTGTATTCCAACCATTAACGAGTCCATCAGCATCAACTGCAAATATGGGGACGGAAGCTGTTTCGATCAGACGGACCATCTCCCCGTCACTGCTTCGAGTTCTCTTAAGCCATCAATTTTGAGGTCATTGATCTTGGAATGGATTACAGATGTATTCAGATCTGCAGCTTCCATATCTTTAAAAGCATTCCTGAGAATAAGTTGAAGTGAATGGATTGCATCCATCTCATAATCCTTCCATGGTACACTCCTTCTCTTAACCACCTCAAGGAAAGCCTTAAATGACGACCTTGGGTGCATCTTCGTCCCATCATCCTTCTCACCTGGCTGATGCTTTGCTCCACCCCACTTGATTTCTGCAGCGGTGTGAGATCGAAACCAAAATAGCATGTCTTTCAAGGTTATCCTCACTGCTGCCATCCCACAAACAGAATCTCCGAGAGCAAGTGAACCTGGATACCCAGCGTCATACAAACTATCTGTGCTCAACCCAGTAGAATCCATATGGTCTTGTGACAGCCATGTGGCTAAATCTCGTATTTGGTAGTCTGTTGGGGTGACCCCCAATTTCCACACTTTGTTGTTGTATAAAAGGGCAGCCCCATCACATTTCACAAGATCCATTATGTTTGGACTTTGAGTCACTATGCCGAGTGGGGCATCCCTCATCAGCATATCACATAAGAGAGTTTGAGTACGGAGGATCTTCTTCTCAAGGAACTGATTTTCCAGCTCAAGCTCTTTATTAACATGGATGGCAAAGACTTGAGCCAGAAACTCACAAGCATATCGCAATGGAAATGGAACAAATCTAGGAGATGTATGATGACAGACCACTAAACCCCAAAGTCTCTTTCTTTTTTGAGGCTGAGCAGGATCAGAGGGAGCACGCTCCTCATCCTCATCATTAACTACAACAGCCATAACCAATGACCCAATGGAGTTCATATTCTCCATGTATTGAGCATGACAGCCATGTGGGGCCCTAAGAGTTGAACCACACAAAGTCAAGTCAAACGGGAGCTTATCATCTTGGATTACCTTCACAAATTTGGCACGGCAATCACATATCAAACGGACCTTATTCTTCATGAATAAGAAACGTGCAGCCTGTGGAATATCTGTTGCCGGATAGTGCAGGCCTAGATATGGATCAAGGCCAGGCTTTGTGACCTCAGAAACAACTTCTCCATGGTCATCATCGTGAAATTTGTATGCCATGACCCTGTCATATCCTGTTAGCTCAAACACCTCTTGAACCATTGTATCAACAAGTCTATCCAGGTTTCCACTAGGCAAAGACTGCAACCGGGTAATGGCTTTAGCTGCAAGCTTGTAAGATTGCAGGGCACCAGCAGCTGTCATCGGCACTTCATATGGCTTCACAGGTTCAAAGTCAATAACTAAGCTTCCTGTCACTCTATGGATAATAGCATAGAAGGGCTTCCCAGAAGTTTTACAATGGACTAAGATTGGGTTCAGCAGTGAAACATCTGCAAACCCTAATGCCTTCTGCAATGCAGATGCACTTGGAGCAGTGAATATAGTCCTTATATCAGTCCCAATCCCAATAACTGGAGTATCCCCAACACTAGGGACAGCATGGCTAACCATTGTCAGCATTTCAGGGGCATTCTCACTGTAGGCAATTACTCTGAAAGCCTTTTCATCAAGTGCCAGCAGGCATCCAAATGGCTGAATCAACTTTCCTTTCTGGATCTGAAGCAGGTAAGATGAGGTAACCTTGTCAGACTTTGGTTGTTGATTTCCACAGGCAGATCCAGTAGCACGGACAGAACTGGAGTAGTCGAAATCGCTACTGGACTCCTCGAAATCAGCATGAAGCTTAGCATCAACAATAGTCTGAGCAATAATCCTCGCACTGTGCTTTGAACGCCCGGAATTGCTGGATCCCTGACTAGGGGTTGATGAAGACATTTCTCAGCAATTTGATGCGACAGACTAACAAACAAGCTGAGAAAAGGCAGAGGAAAAAATCAGTATTTTATGAAACAGAATTCAAATCAATACAAAAATGAGGAGGGAACAGACGACATATCATCTTTATTACTATAAAAGGACCAAATCATATTCAGAATTCGTGCAATGAGAAAAATAAACTAATATCATTCTCTCATTTTGTTCTACTTCTAACATTAAACCGGAACATCAATGTTTGGTGGGTTTCTCCCTGTTTAGTTTGATGGTTTGGGCAAATAGGAAACTAACATTTGGATTACGATAGAAGAACCATCAAAACTCCTGATCCTACTCATTCTATCATGTGATTCTCAGCAGGTACAACAGAAAAAGAACAAGCTTTTTGTTGTTGTCATCTTGACAAATAAAGGAAACAGTACTATCCCAATTAGCATCATTAAATGGACAGAATTAGCCCTGAAAACTCACAGGAGTAAGGACACAGTGATTGACCCTGTCACCAGGCACCATTTCCTCCTCTTTAGAACTTAAATCAATTCTAAAGTACCTCCGACTCGAAAGGAGTCTGAGGACTCTATCAATCCATTATGATTTATGTATGATTTGACTTCTCGTACAAATTAAAGAAACCATTTCCTATCAATTCATTACATATGATTCTATCGATTCATTAACAATTCATTATGTATGATTCTGTCAATTTAGATTACGATAGAAGAACCATCAAAACTCCTGATCCTACTCATTCTATCATGTGATTCTCAGCAGGTACAACAGAAAAAGAACAAGCCTTTTTTGTTGTTGTCATATTGACAAATAAAGGAAACAGTACTATCCTCATTAGCATCATTAAATGGACAGAATTAGCCCTGAAAACTCACAGGAGGAAGGACACAGTGATTGACCCTGACACCAGGCACCATTTCCTCCTCTTTAGAACTTAAATCAATTCTAAAGTACCTCCGAATTGAAAGAAGTCTGAGGACTCTATCAATCCATTATGATTTATGTATGATTTGACTTCTCGTACAAATTAAAAGAAACCATTTCCTATCAATTCATTACGTATGATTCTATCGATTCATTATCAATTCATTATGTATGATTCTATCAATTTATTATGTATGATTCGATCAATTCATTATGATTCATTTATTTGGAGTTCCTCGAGATTCTTGTTAAACATGTATAAGCAAAGACGCTAACGGAAGAAATAATTCGACGGCGACACCTACAAATGAAAAGAAAACAATTTCCCTAGAGTTCACAGGTTAGGCAATGGGGTTGGCTTCAAGCAACCCAGTCGCTACAATTGAATCAAAGGTAGGTGGTTTCAATTGAAATCTGGACGTGAAAGGCGTTGATTGCCTGCTCCATAACAAAAGAAGTAAAGACTCTCAATGTCATTTTTTCCTGGACTAGAATCCATTGTGGACATTGTAGGAAAGTGTTTCGAGGCAATCATATGTACAATACCTGCAGTCGTAACTCTGACTACCCAAAAAGACATCTAAGTCATTAACCCTTCAACAAAAGCACAAAATTTCAGCAGCTAAAATGCATATTTGACCATGTACCCTCTAAAAGGATTCAACAACAAGAAGCATATATGATTTCAGGTGAAAAAAAGAAGCAGAGTGTGCAAGATGTATGCAGCCTTATCTCTATACAAGAATTTATAAAAAAAAAAAAAAAAAAAAAAGATAGCCTAGCCTATTTTATGATTTACAAGGTTAATTATGAAAACAGCAACTACATAAAAAAAAAAGGAATATTAATAACTCTTATAAATTTATAACAAACATCTTTAAGGCAGAGAAACATGTGAGGAGAAAGGCAGAAAAACACACCACAAGAAGGGGATAGAAGAACTCTCATCAAAACACAAAAGAAAAACTAGAGAAAGGGATCATAATAATCTAACCTTTAGCCAATCTAAGCTTGAACTGAAGCAACCTGGAAATTTTGAACTGAAGCTACAACCACTCAACTAACAACTTCAAAGGCGATGAAATTCAGCTGAAAAAGCAGCATGAACTAAATACCCAACTTAGCCCACTTGACCAAAACGCCAAATTTCGTCATGGGCACCCCCAACTTTGCACCTTTTCCGACATTGAACCTCCCCAAATTAAATCTCTTAGACACTCACTACTGTCCCTTCATGATCCCTATCTGGGCTGCAATAAAGAGGGGACCACCTCAATTTTCTGGATAAATTAATATATTCTCAAAAATTTCTTGGGGTTTTTGGCCTCAGCTGCTCAATCCCATCCTCTATCCGTGTGCAAAGCTCTCCTTCTCTCTAAGATGAGAGAGAGGGGACAGAAATGGGTTTGAAGGTTTCTATAGATGGAAATTATGGGCAGTTGATCAATGATGAACACCCCCGAAACGGGGCATGAAGCAGAGTGTTCATTCGTCATCGCTTCAAGTGCATTTTATATATTTTTTTTTTCAGTTTTTTGAGGGAAAAAGAGGAAAGAGAGAAAGAGAGAATCTACATAAAGCCGTGCATTATCGAGATTAGCAAGTGGGCCAAGATTTTCCCTTTAAAAATTAAGAATATAATTAGAGAAAGGTGATTGAAGCATTGAATAAAATAATATACAGTACTAATTACAGCAGTGGTAGTAATAATAATGGGTATGGGGTGACATCTAGGAAATAATATATATATATATATATATATATATATATATATATATAATATGAAGGTGGAAATTAAATTATTCACAAGAGGCAACAAGTGGAGGCAGATTTGTGTTTGGATCAATGAGTAGGGTAGGGAAGGTTTGGGATACCCTTCGTCGAAGAAATCTCCTTCAAAGAATCATATTTTGAAAGCAACCGACTTACATTAGAATTTAGAAATATCCTAAACGATCAAGGGAATTTTCCTTAACATAAGTTCAATACTTCATGACATCATTGTTGTCAACTGACATAAATGAGGATAAGTACACAAAATATCAATGTCACTGTAAATTGTATAAAGAAAATAAGTAACCATAAAAATATGATGAATTGAAGCATACATGAATTTTTTTCTTTTTCTTGTGAAAGTGTAAATATTTTTCTTTTTCTTGGGAAAGTGTAAATAATATATCAAAAAGTTTAAATAGTCCTTCTCATAAATAATAAAAGAAAAATTGTATGTCTAATTCGAATAAATTATTATAGAGAGATAAAGTGACTAAATCATGTCATCCAATCAATTTTAATGTTTATTTCCTAAAAATGTGATGAATTGTGATGTTATAGATTTTTCTCATAAAGGCTTTGATGTCTTTGATAATATAATCAATTTTCTATAGTGCCTAAATGTGTTGGTTAAGATCTTATTAGCTCTTTCAACTTGAATAAACTCATGTCCTAAACTTAGTGGCAAAACTTCTGCCACTAATTATATAGATGTATTTTCAAAATTAGATGTGCCCGTATGTAGAAGTCTTCCAATATAGTCTCATATAATGAATACTCCTATGACATTGTTTCTAATATGGGATCTATCAAAATTAAGGGCATGTTCGAAGTTACATACAAAGCGCATCGAAATGAACATAAAAGAGCAAAAACGAATATAAAAGAGTACAAACGAACATAAACGAACATAAAAGAACATAAACGAACAAAAATGAGTTGTTAAAATAAGAAAGAATGAACATAAAAGAACATAAACAAACATAAAAGAACATAAACGAACATAAACATAAATAGATTTCGTTTTTCATATAATTTCGGACATGCCCTAAGTTTAACAAATCCAACTCTTGTTCCAATGAACTAAGTAATCCCATTTCCGGTTTATTGTTCTTTAAGAAAGATGATCTATAGTTGGGGTGAAATGTGTTAGTCTGTATTCGTGCTTGTACTTCCTCTCATGGCTTTAGTTAAGATCTTGACTAAGTTAAAGGTCTCAATGTTGAAAGTGACCACATTTATTTCTTTCCAAAACTCCGGAAGAGGTAGATAAATTTGCCCAATTGGAGCGGTTGAAGTTTGGATTTGAAGAACACAAAAACCCTTGTCATACTCATCTCGTAGGGTTTGTTTGAAGAACTTTTGTAATATATCGTGCACTTTTTTCCTTACATCTTTCCAATGAAAGTGTGATTCGAAACCAGATGACCCATGGTTTCAGTTTCTTCCTAATATAGTAGACATATGGGATCAATATTCATCCCTCTTTTACAAGGTTACTCTTAAGTGGGAGGCCATTATGAAAATTTTGCATAAGAAATTTTAAAGCTTGTGTGGTGTATTAAACTTCTATAGGTAATTATCATCCCAATTAGCTTTCTTATCCATGGCCCAATTAACTTTCTTATCCACTCCTGGATAAGTCAAGTAGTTGATTTAGTAGAGAAGAGCCTATCAATTTTTAAATCCCTAACATGAAGTATCTTACTCGTAACACCCCGAATGTTAATCGTATTTAATTACTCTAAATTTGTATTTTATCGTCTTAATATTGTTTAAAAGCAGTGAGTCGCGTGAAATGGTGGACAGGCATACGTACTAAAATTATATAATTTATTTCATTAGGAATTAATAAATGTTTCTAGGCACGAGATAATTATTTAAATACTTTTAAGCTTATAAAGGTATACATATATCGGAACGACACAAATTTTGGGCTCAAAAAAAAATCAATTTTCTTAACGATTAAGAAAATAATAATAATAATAATAATAATAATAATAATAATAATAATAATAATAATAATAATAATAGTAAAATATGTAGTTTAAAATAAGCCATTTGTATGGCTAAAAAAATAATAAATAAATAATTGAATGAAATGAGTAGAAGCTACTGGACTCTTAGCGTGCAACATGATAAATAAGGGGGTATTGTTTCAAAATAAATCAGGAAAAAAAAATCCACTTTTCAAACCACTCTCTACTCCCTTCGATCAATCTCTCCCTACCTTTCCCCTTTGCTACAGTCGGCCGGTCTTTGCCCGCCGGACCTACAGCCGCTAGCAAGCCACCGTCGGCGCCCTCCCCGGCTGCCATCCCCGTTGCCGCAGCCTTCTTTCCTCCCTCTTTTCCACCTTGTTCTACGCCTGCGGGGCTGTCCCGCCCCTACTGCTTGTCGCCGCCTAACCGGGCCAAAGCCGCCTCCTCGGCCACTCGTCCGCCGCCCGACGCCGCCGTCCAATGCCACCTCGACACCATTAAGCTCCATCACCGAACCTCCATCATCCATTTTCATCTCTAACCTCTTTTGAGACAGAAAATTTATAGGAACGGCTATTCAAGGAAGCAAAGAAAATAAAAATTAAAAGGAAATAATCGACCGAGGTACGTTATTGCTTGTACCTTTTCTAAAATGTTCATCTTTATTAATGATATTATAGTTTTTATTATAAAAATAATGGAACCCACTTCACGACTCACAATCACAGATACAGCTTGTAGTTCACAGATAATAGCTTACACAATTACGATTCACGATCACAGTCACGAGTCATAGTTACAGGGGCCCTCCCCGATCGATCGGGATAAACGAATGAATTGTTTATAGAGTCACAATTACATATATGATGATCTCACACAATCGTCATGGCATCCGTATGTACGTAAATGGGTCCTAAACTATTCCAATGATTAATGCATAATGAAATTACTTCAGCTTTACACATAAATAGCTTTTGAAACTAATTTTAATTATTTACGCGCGCTCACCGACTTTTATAACATATATTTTTTACAAGTACAAGGGTAGCGTATTGGGCATATGGCTCATTCTTGTTTTTATGTTTTCTTAAATGCTTTTAGGGAAAGAAAGGCATGTTAATGTTGGGCAAGAAGTGACAAGAGCAAAGGAATCAGGAAGTGTTGACGCAGGACGGTGATCGTGTTTTGGCTCTGCTCTTGGGTGTATTATAATTAGCTTTAATGGTTTATTTTTGGTTAAAAAGCTTTTGCTGATTTAATTCGCTTACTGGAGGTTAATTTCGTCGATGGGTACAAGTGTTATGATGGTAAATTGTATTTTGGGAGTAAGAACTCACGTTGTTGGTTTAAGTTATGTAAATATTGGGTATGATGTTAAGGGGTTTAAAATGCAATGTTTCATGTAAATTTTTTTTTTTTTAAAAAAGGATCATCGTGTTGTCCTATTCTAATGTCTAGCCTAGTCTCTCGAGAAAGGACAATAGTAACGCCCTAATATGGTGTGTTTTCCGCTACCTTATTATAATATATTTATTTAATGAAGTGTGTTTTAGACAGTGATTATATTGGGGCGTTACACCTACATATACCACCCAAGCTTAAAACAAAAGGTGAAGTGAATCACCCTATGGGAGGATGAATAGGTGAACGTTAAATTAAAACTTAAAACAAAGTTTAAAGCAACTTTGAAGAAATATGATCAAAGATAGAAATATTTCAAAGTCAAACAAACAAACCTTTGAAAAAGAAATAAAGTGCGGAAAGTAAATGAGACAATACACGAGGAATTGTTGACGATGCTCCAAACATTTGTTAATCATCACCGAAGGACTCCTTTCTTAAGATATGAACCGCTCCTTTTCTTATTCACTTAAGAAGATGCAAAGTGAAGTTCTTCTTAGTTCCACAACAACCATGAGTACTTTCAAGGCCACACAAGTCGATCTTGAAACGAGTGCTTCTCTCATATCTACTACTTAACTAGGTATCGTAAGTTGAGCACTCACTAAGTAATACTTCACTACACAAGTAAGTTTCTCTAAACTCAATTGTTTATAAGAACTCTTAGAATGAATATCACTTAAGTGTTTACAACATAATAACAAGAGATACTTTTTTACATCAATATCTCAATAATAGCTCAAGCGTGTGTTTTGTAATTGTTGCTTGCTTCAGCTCTTCCTTAAATAGGCTTGCTTTTCTTATGACTATTGTAGATTGAATGGCAAGCCCTCTTAGTGTATATTTGATGTCGGTCTTCATTCTAGGTTCTCCATCAAGACCTTTGATAGACTTATACTTTCCAATTGTTGAAGGATCTTCATGTCTTTATTAAATAGTTATTGCATCTCTTTCAGTTTGGCAAGGTAAATCTTGAATGAATACTTTGCATACTGAGTAAAGATTAAATAATGAATTACAATGCTTTAAAAAATACTTAATTTACAACTTTATAAATAGAATCATAAAATAAGGCAATTTGCTACTCTAGGTGGCTACTATTTTGTTGTTACAATTTTTAGATCATGTGTTCTATGAAATACATCTTCAGGCCCCAAACTTTTGTGCTTACTAATTTTTTGGTACTTTATTTTTTCATATTCGACCATAAACTTTTTGGGCTTTTCACTTTGGACCCAAAATGGGGTAAAAATGTAAAATTTCAAACTTATGGTGCCTTTTAGGAAAATGTTCGTTTTTATGTTTTAACTTCTTATGATGAGTTTAATGGTATTAATTATTACAATTTACTACTTATATCATAAATATTATATTTTCTATTATTATAGGCCCACCATGCTTAGTAAAATAATTAAACTTAATAAGTGAATTTTGACCTTACCTAAACTTAGTTGGTGTTCAAACCCTAGTGTTCCTCTAACTTCTAGTTTACAGAGGTTGCTAATCTCAAAACACACCTTCATAAGATCGGGCACAACACTAGATCTGTTTCATTTCCTACTTCATACTGTAGTCGCTAACTAAATTTTTTTATTATAAGGATAATAGACCTTTAATCAAGAAATTACAATATTTAAGACGTAAGGTTTAATTGAATAGCATTCCCTACTAGGAAACCTCTTTTATTTAAAGCTTAAAAATAGATATATTACAAGTAGAAAGATTTAAGAGGGATTTACGCTACAAACATCATCACGGATGCTTATTTATAGAGAACTGGAGAAACCCAATTTCTCTTTTGCTTAAGCTATGCCCAAATAATCGTGTTCCTTCTCATTGCTCAATTTCTCCTCATATAGAAGAGGTGAGTTACATAAAATGCCTTAGTGGCTGCTAACACACACTATTACAAGATATCTTCCGATTACTACATTTACACTCACATGTTAAAAATTAAAACTAACTTGACAAGATTCTTAATGGTAGACTTATTTTTTAGAAATGGAATAATGATAGTCCATGCTTTTCAAAATATTAGATGGTTACAGTCTCGGTTGTCATCATTGAAATTCTCGCATGCCTTCATCTCCGATTAGTTTTTCTAATTCATTGTCATCAACTTCAAAGTTAAGATATTCAGGACTCCATTGTAAGAATAAAGCATGTAAATACAGTTTTCGTTCTCGAGGTAAGAATTTTCAAGCACCAGCATCAAATACATAATCGTCAATATCTTCAAAAACAACACCATTTTCTTCTAAGTATTCCTTTCACTCACTTGGATATCCCAAGGTAGTATTTCCACAACGCATCAATTTACGATTTATTTCAATCATGGACCACATTTGGTGATACATATTGAAGAATCCAATGGCTCTTGCTAAAGTAGGATTAGTAACTATTTTCTATCTTTCAAAAATCCAATTTTACTCAAAATTCGTTGGATCATCAAGATCAACTACTTCGATTCAAGTAATGAGCTAACTTAATTTGTCTATCTTCGATTTCTATAATGTTGAGAAAATGCCGCAAGCGCACGGTATAATTGTAGATTGGAACTGGCGAGTACGGGTCGTGTCCACAAGGAACTCGCTTTCAAGTACTAAATCTGCCTAAAAACTCTAATATAGGTAAAACTCAGTTTGACAATGATTTGGTTTGTGGATTCAACTAATAACAAAATAACTACGAGAAATCAATGGATAAGAAGCCTTAGATTGGGATTAATCACACTACTTTGCTTGAAATCAATATTGAATACCGTTTGAGATTTGCCTATGCTAGCAGTTTAGAAGGGGAGACACCAATTAAACCTATCTTTGTCTACTTTCGAAAGTCAAAGACTAATCTTGTACAATCTAATCGTCTATTTTCATAGGATTAATAAATAACAAAATCACAATGAATGCATCTCACAACCCCCAATTAAAACCTTAATTATTTTCATATCAAAGTTCTAATCGTTCACAACGTCATTCTAGGTGCGTTTGCATCTTTCAATGTTCACAAAACCCGAATAAAAGCATATGTGTCCTCTTTCAAGGCAATCAATGAAAAAGTGATGAGCGAAGTGAATTCTAACCTAACAAGCATAAACAATTCAATTGACTTTCAATTCATGATTATCAAGGCATAATAGGGATCAATCCCAACCTAAGTAGAGAAATTAGCCCCTAAACATGATACTAAACAGTTGACAAGATTTAAAGAAAATAGCCATGGAAAAACGAAGAGAAACTATGAAGAAAAGACAAAGAAAAGAAATTACGATTACCGAATGAAAACTTGATGTGATTCAATACTACATAAACTTCAAGTAGATAACCTTGAAACTTGTCCACACCTAACAACCTCTTTAGTACTAAAAGAGGGGTTTTGCCTCATTCATGCATCCAATCTCACATATTCCAAGATCTATTATAATAAAATTAAATTGATCATCTCCAAATTTGGTAAAGATATCTGCTAATTGCAAATTTGAAGGTACAAATTATAAAGAAATATTACCTTTTAGCAAAGTTGCGAATGAAGTGTTTTCCGACTTCAATGTGCTTGCTTCTAGAGTGTTGAACTAGATTCTTTGTAATATTTATTGTACTCATATTATCACACCTTGTTGGTACCTTTTGAAGTCATATCCTAGGTCTTTCAATTGGTGAGTGATATGAAATATTTGTGAATAACAAGATCCAATAGCAATGTGTTCAGCTTTTACGGTAGATATCGCTATCGAATTTTGCATCTTAAGTGCTATAAGGCTAGGGATTGTACAAGGTTTGACATGAACACCGATAAGGTGATAGTTGATCATCTTTCCAAAGTAAACAGAGCCATAGATGTATGCTTAACATAAACAAACAAACCATGAATCAATCGTATCGAGTGTTTATGGTCTAGACAAATCATATAATAAGAATATTATTTGTTTTTGATATAAACTCCCTTTATTTAGTATGATATTTGATCTACCATGGTGTGTTGTTGGAGATCTATTAATAAGCTCATTTCGTAGACGAGAAAATATACATGAAAGAATTGAATTAAAGGATACTTAATATACGGAAAACCTCATCGTATCATTACTCGCAAAGAATCGGTAAATCTATATCCAAAAGCTCGGATTATTCATGCTTTCTTCTAGTTTTCATATCACTCGCTTGATATTACTTGAAATATTTCCTGATAAAATGAACAAGAAAATATAAGTTTTAGGTTTCAACCTCATTGAAGCAACATCGGAAAGACTCACAACATTATTACTTCATGTTGTTTACAATTGCATATGGGTTTAAATATGTACCAAGAGGTTCGCCAATTAAAATGAATCAAAAATGAATTGAAATCATGGAATAAGTTATCAAGTATGCATTTTAGAGAAAATATAGATTCTTGGAAAAACTCCATTATGTGGAAAATAGACTTTTGAATGGTGCGATAAGTTTTAGATTCAATTAGGAGCATGGTTGACTAATCAAACAAAGAGAGCTTTTATTCTTATTTGATCGTCAGTTACTTGGAGAAAATAATATAGCGATAAATGGATAATAAAACTATTGTGATAGAAGCTCTCACTTCTTTCACAAATCTATCACTTCTTAAAATATTAAAACACCATTGTAATAGTGAAGGAGGTGGATATAAACAATTAGAAGTCTATATACGCAAAGTTTGTTCATAATTTTCAAGAATGTTGTACGAATCAATATATAAATATGGTACTCCTCAAGCACTCTAGGGAAAAAAGAATCACATAAGCTTAAGCTAAAGGACTTATTAGAAATGTTTCCAAGTGAGAAATTAAATAGGCTATCTTCTAGATGAATCCAGCCAAACCTCCGAACATGATAGGTGGGTGCTTTTCATCAAAAGTTTTTGGATGTGGTTGGCCCTAAAGCTCCAACTTACCAAAGAAATTTTTAACAAAGGTAACCCCTTAAAAAGCTTAACCATGCATTTATAGATCTTATCCCCAAGAATAATGATACACATTTTCACCAAATTAGTCTTTAAAAATACATTACATTCTATTATTGTGAAAATTCTAACTAATAGACTTTATACTTTCCTAATCGCATTATTAATAGTCTTTTTCAAAGAGCAATTTGTTCTAAGTCATCACATTCATGACCACATCCTCCTTGCTTATAAAATTATGAATAAACTCAAGATCACTAAAGGTAAAAATGGATGAATCACTATAAAGCTGGATATGGAAATGTTAGGATAATTGAAAATTCCTTATTGATTGTGTTTATCAATTAGAGTTTCCACCAACATGGATCTGGAGGATCCATCAATGTATGTCTACTATTTCTTTTTTTTTTTTTTGTTATTGTCAACAATCAATCCTATGAGTTTATTGAACCTACTAGAGCTCTTAGACAAGATAACCTGCTTTCACCATACTTATTCTTAATTGTACTCGTAACTTTTAGGATTGGGGAGCTCTCAAACAATGGAACAAAAGAAATAAAACAAAATTGGACACGAGAATTTTAACGTGAAAAATTCTAAATCGGGAAAAAACCACGAACGATGCACTAGAATCCTAATAGCTTTACAAGGATTTTCACTCAAGCTCTCACTAAATTATATACCTTGTTCTTGTTATTCTTGATGCTCAAAAATTGAGGATTACATTAATTAAATAACCTAACTAGTCATTACAACATTTATAAGCATTAATCGATGCAATAATTACAAAGAAAAACTGAAACAACAAATGAAAACGAAGTATTCGAGATGCCATAGCATGGCACGGCGTGTCATGCTCTTGGCATGGTTTTGCCCGTGCCGGTGTTCGGCTTCTTCTTCCATTTTGCTTCGCCCTTCTCCTTGTCCGTGCCAATTAACGTCATGTTTGTGTCACGTTGTTCCCGTGACCATGTCATCTTCTTTGCTTGTAAATCCCGAGCCCAACCCATTAGGCTCCTTAACCCAACAATCTCCCACTTGGAGACTAATGACTTACTTCCTTGTTGCACCCATCTAGTTCACCAAAAACCCGGCCGCTTCAACATAAGAGACCCATCGAGGCCATGCACTTGTCTTAATGTTTCAGTACCTTTACCTTGGATTAGCTGCTTTCTTGGATTCCCGCTATCCAAGCCTTCAAGCCCATTACCATTACCCGACGTGAACTCCCACTCGAAATGATCAACCTCTTGCACACTTTTGACCACGCAAAATTAGCTCACTGGCGTTAGTCATCAAAATATAATGAAGAAACAATTTGTACCTTTGGGCTTTACCTCCCATTGACAACGCTAATTTTTTCATTAACTGCGGTTCTTGCAATTTTCCTTGTAGAGCACTCAATGACTCGTTTATAGACCCAACAAACAACCTATCATCCTTATCAACTCCCACTTCAGCAGAAACCACACCAAGTCTTTCATCCCGAAGACTCCCATTGGAACCGTTAACCCCGACATTCAAAGTTAAGTCACTACAACCCTCGGTAGAGTATAAAGAGCCGGGTTTTATACCCTTAGCCACAACCAATGCCCCTTTTACGATCTTCCAGCCACCATTGCCAAATTTAATTAGGTATCCCAACTCATCCAACTGACTTACTAAAATAAGATTTTTAGCCGACCCGAGATATACTTAACCCCTTGCAAATTCCAAAACCCCCACTTGAGGTTTTGATCCTCGCATCCCCTTTGCATAGTATGTCCAAGCTTTTCCCATTTATCACAAACACTTTTCTAAAGTTTCTTGTAATAAAATTATGGAATAAACTTTTACCGGACACTGGAATGAAATGACGCCCGAAATCCACCACCCAAGACTCAATAGGATTTTCTGCACTAACCACAAGTGCATCACCTACATCTTCCATGGAATTTGAGAATTCCGATTATTAAACTTTTTAGGCCACATTTTTCTTAAAATTCCCTTTATAACCATAGCCCCAACAAACAACCTCCCTCGAGTTTTGGGACCTACCCCTTGTTTTGGATTTACACTCGACCATTTTTCATATGCTTTTTCCTACCCCTTACATGAAAAACATTTTCCGATGACTCCTCCGAATCTTTCTTGTGAATACTTTCGCTCAAGATTACATCCCGAACCTCATCATGTTTAATGCATAGGATCTCCGAGCACTACTAACGACGATACATCGGTATCCCAAGATTAGGGTAGCGAAGACAGAAAAATTAAGGCCTTAACCTCATCCTCAAGATTGATTTTAATCGAAGCAAGATTAGAAATTGAAGGTTTGCTCTTGAGAGTCCGAATCACCTTAGAGGGGGTGAATAGGGTGTGAAGGAAATTATGTGGAATTATAAAGTTTTCTCGCAAAGGAAAAACTTAGAAAACTATTTTGAGTCTAGATTGAACTCGTAAATGCAGAACACATAATATACGTGGAAACCCTCCTAGGGTAGAAAACCACGGACAGTGTCAATCCAGCCACTAAGTTAAGTCTACTATTTTGAATCCATAAAATACAAGGACTGACTCATACGTAATTGCTCCCTTAAACAATTCAATTACAAGATTTTCCTAGATACGTAAGTTTCCTTATCTCGTTATAGTACTTCCTAACCGAGATAACCCTTACAGTTAGGGATAACTTAGCTGAGTTAACCCTTATAGCTCAGTCAAGGGACTTTACAAAGAATTGAAATATGTAAGAGAGATTACAAGACTTTTCTCTTTACAACTCGAAATTATAAACTTAAGAAAAGAGTTGTAAAAATTAGAAGATTGAGAGTGAGTAAATTTCGTTCGGTTCCAGCAATATTCAAATCTTGTAGGAATGCTTCTATTTATACACAGTAAAGCAGATTAGCTTTTGTGACTGGTTCCGAACTTGGAAGTTTCACTAGCGGTTATAACGGATAGTCCGAGTCACTCGTAAAAGGAGTCGTTGCAAATGTGAACGTTGTGCTTAGGTCCTTGGCTTAAAAAGCAGCCCATCCTACTGAGTGTGACTCGAAATCTGGGGTGGAAATAACTATTAGACTCAAAGTTATAGTTTACCGGATTTGGTAACAAACAACTCGACACGGTGTCCGAGTCTTATCCTTAAATAGTGTTTTTCGGTCTTTTGGTGTTTAACGGTTAGAAGACGGTTGCTTTTACTATTCAAATTAAGATTAAAATACTTTAATCATCCTGCAAAAGCGAATCAAAGTGGTACTCAAAGTACAAAATACTTTGATCTAAGATTAGGAAATGATAAAAATTAATTCATCGTAATTAAGTGCTTAATTATCCTTAACCCGAGAGAATGAAATTTTCGAGTCTAATATTCAATAGGTTCAAATTTCATTTTGTGTCTATCTTTAAGTGATCAAGACTTTAAGAATATATAGACACCATGCATCAAATTGATCACGTAAATAATTTCTTCGAATAAATTGACTTAGAAATAAGAATTACCAAAGTAATTCTTTTCGGTTAACTCATGAAGTCGGTGCTCGTAATAAGATATGTTCGTAAAATTATTTACTCATGACAACTGTCCGAGTTGTATCTAAATCGGTTAGAAATCCAGTGAAGTGTGTTTTACTCAAGAGATGCTTTCGAGTAGGTCGAGCAGTGTTGCAAAACTTAAAGATAAGCTTCTTAAAGACTGAGAATGACTTGAATTCAAAACCATAGAGAGATAGAGAGTTATACCTGTGTCTTTAGAAATGATCATATGAAACTCATTAATATGATCAACTATACTGGTGTCATCTATCATTTTTAAGTCAAACAACCGATGCATGAGATATACCTTATTCATCGCCGAAGGTTCCTTGTACAAGTTGGACAACGTTGCCAACAACCCCTTTGTTGTTGTTTGCTCCATCATGTTGAACGCCACGTTATGCACCGGTGTCAATCTCACAGTCCCAAGAGCTTGCCAACTCCCATTTCTTTTGCTCCATATCCGTGGGCTTTTCTCCGAGGGGTTGATATGATTCCTTCCGGTACAACAAGTCTTTAACTTGCATTTTTCGAACGAGAAATTCTTGCCATCGAACCTCTCAATTTTTACTTTTTGCCATCCATGTTTGTAAACTCTCAATCTAATCTTTGCTCCGATACCAATTGATAGGATCGGGAGCTCTCAAACAATAAAATTAGGAAAAAAATAAATAAAACAAAATTGGATACGAGAATTTCAATGTGGAAAATTCCAAACCAGGAAAAAACCACGAACGATGCACTAGAATACCTAATAGCTTTACAAGGATTTTCACTCAAACTCTCACTAGCTTATACATCTTGTTCTTGCTATTCTTGATGCTCACACTCGATTAGATAGCCTAATCAGTCATTACAATATTTACAAGCATTAACCGAGACAATAACTACAAAAAAATTAAAAAACGGATGAACACGAAGGATCCGAGAAGCCACGAGCATGGCACGGGTGTGCCATGCTCTTGGCACGATTCTTCCCGTGCCGGTGTTCTGGCTTATTCTTCCATTTTGCTTCACCCTTGTTCTTGTCCGTGCCAATTAACGTCACGTCTGTGTCAACTTGTTCCCACGACCATGTCATCTTCTTTGCTTGTGAATCCCGAGCCCAACCCATTAGGCTCCATAACCCAACAAGTAGTATTCACTCATATGCTTATAGCTAATAGTCTTCGCAAGAAAAATGAGATAGAGGCTAAAATGTGTGCCTTAGGTGCTCAAATATCTTGCTTATTTTTTGCAGACAATAGTTTGCTTTTCTTCAAGCTAAAGGTCCATAGATCTCAATTAATGAAGAAATTAATGAATGACTTCCGTTTCACTTTTGGTTAGATCATAAATTTTCACAAGTCATCCATGATTGTTTACCCGAATGCTTCTAAATCTGATAAAAATACACTTCAGTGGGAAATGATGTTTGTCATTGAATCGCTTGTTGTTGAATAAACAAACGACGGAATTTCAGTATGGTTGCTATATCAACAATAGAGACAACAGATAGCTTTAGGTAAAATTATTTAAAATATAAATTTTGAATAATAAATTATTAAATTAAGTCATTCAATTTTATTTTATTTTTTTAAAAGTGGACGTAAAGGAACAGGCCATATATCCGATCTCTTATGTGCTAGGTTTTTTTTTAAAAAAAAAAGGATATGTAATAGGATATCAGCAATATAAAGAAACAAATTCCATAAAATATTACACAAAAATACACACTCGTGTTCATCGCAACTTTTCAAGTATATAGTTCAAAAAAATTGTAATAATCATAAACTATAACACAATCATAATATATTTTAGCAAAAAAATCTAAAATATAACAACAAAAGATGGATATTACATCACAAAATCCATCTAGATATGCATTTACAACCAAAAGTTCATATTTGAAGACAAAGTTTTGTACTCAAATATGGATTTTCAATTGAATTTCTTAGATATGAATTTTTATAAACGGATATTAGTTTCCAATAAACTTACTATTTGCTACCACCAGCTCATCTAGTTGTTGCTTGTGCCCGTACCACACACCATCACCATTACTTTGTTCGCTATTGGGTTGGCATGGTCGTCGGATAAGAGAGAGAAGATGAGGAAGGGTCGGAGCTAGTGAAGATGGTGGCGGAAGGGTGCACACAAGGATTAACGAATATAGCAGTGAAGCAAGCACTCGACATGGATGGTGTCTTAGCTAATATGCGAGAAAGAGTGTTCAGGTTGGTATCATGTGGTAAAGGGAATTTAATTGAGGTTTATGTATTTGTTAGCGAGGAGTGTGGGAAAGGGAGGGAGAGCGCGGAAATATAGAAAATGAAAGGAAGCAAGGAACAAGGAAGAAAAATAAATTTGAACATGATTTAAAAATTCAAAAGGCATTCGAGAGTTTTTTATTAAGTAGATGTTGAAAGTCAAAATTGAAAATTTTAAGTTTTAACAAGATTGTAACGCGATATAACTGTCTGTCGTATTAATTTTTTATAAAAATAATTAAATACTCGACAAATTATTTGGTCATTCTGTATAATTATTTTTTAAAAGAAAATATAGTTAAATCTTTTCACTCTTTGTTAAAAAATTTTCGCAGGTCATTATGCATCTATGCCCAAGCTTATCTCTAAATTAAGAAATGGTGCTGAAGAGGAGATCCATCTTTGCATCTTTTGTTTATCTTTGTCAAATCAAACTAAAAAAATCTATCATTACTTTTTTCTGCTGTTTAGAGAAGGAATATGTTCCATCCTTATTTTGGATATTTTATTAGTGATATAGCAAAAGGGATATTCCAAATACTAATTAAAGAATATTTTGAAGAAATATATTGGTTATCCAATAATAAAAGAGAGTTTCTCGCCTGTTATTGACATGACTATACCTGACAATTAGGTCATTCGGTTGGGGTTCGCTTCGGTTAACTTCGGGTCAATCAACTTCGGTTTCGTTTCGGTTTCGGGTTCGGGTCAACTTCGGGTCGATCTCGTTCGGGTTCGGTTCAACTTCGGGTTAATCTCTTCGGGTCGAGTTTGGGTTCGATTCGGGTTAATTTCGGATCGGGTCAACTTCGGGTAGTAATTTAGTCACTTTTTGGGTCAAAATCGATTCAAAATTGTACCCACCAAAAAAATGTACCACTATAGGCACAAAAGTCCATCCCGAGAGACCTTAAAAAAACATGTGGGTTGGGTCACTTTTATTCGGGTTAAATCGATTTGGGTCCGATTCGGTTCGGGTTGGAATTAGGTTCATTAGATTTCGGGTTGGTTCGGTTCGGGTAAATTCGGGTCGGTTCATTTTAGTTTTCGGGTCAAAATCGGTTCCACTGTTTCGGATGTCGGTTCATTTTGAGTTTCGGGTCGTTCGAGGTTGACCCGCTCGGTACGGGTCAATTTTGCCAGGTCTAGACATAGCTTTTAGAAAATTAACTAATTGAAGCATATATCCTTTTCAAGGTAAATAGAGTTGCCTTGATCTAGTCAAACTTAAAAGTACTATGATAGATTCTCATAGAATTATAAGTTATATCACTTCTTAGAGTTATAATTAACGGTATAGTATAAGAAAGTAGAAATCGTATTCACTATAGGAAAGGTAATATAAACAAAGTTTATATTTAATAAAATTTACAATTCAATTTTTTTTATCTTTTCTTTTAAAAACTCAATCAAATTAGCTTAAATAATAAAAATTATGAAAATTAATAAAAAATATTCTGTACTTACTTAAACCTAATATGAAAATTTAATAATGAATAATCAGTCTAATTAAATATACAACATATGAAACAGAAAATAAAAATAAAACTAAGCAAAAAATAAAAACAAAAAAGTAATGACCAAAAATATAAAAAATTATCCAATAGATTAAATAAATATATAGAAATAATATAAATAAATATAAAAATCCAGAAATATTTTGTATATAATTTTCCAAAAAATAAAATAGAAGATAAAAGCAGAAAGCGAAGGTTTGCTCGAGGAGAGTCTCGAGTCACCCTAGAGGGGGTGAATAGGGTGATGGAGGATTTTCTTAGAAATTCAAACTCTTTTGCCAAAGAAGAGACAGAAACAAATTCTTAGTCAAAAGTGTAGTCGAAAAGTATGGACTCAAAAATGTCGTAAATAGTACAAAAGCAAATTAAGCTAAAGCTTTGAGGTCAGTCTCGAGTCTAGAATGAACTCGGAAAGTAAACACTCGGAGATTACGTGGAAACCCTCCCGAGGCGGAAAACCACGGACCGTGCTAGTCCAAGCACGAAATCAAATCCACTATTTTGAGTCCACAAAATACCGTAGACTGACCGAACTCGAGTTGCTCCCTTAGACAACTCTTTACAAGTTTTCCTAGACTCGTAAATTCCCTTACTCGATCTAGTACTTCCTAACCGAGATAACCCTTACAGTTAGGGACAACTAAGCTGAGTTAACCCTTACAACTTAGTCAAGGGACCTTACTCGGAAAGTAAGAAAGTGTTTGTAACTAAGTACAAGACCTTACAACTCGAAAGTAATGAATTACAGAGTGGGAGTTGTAAATAGAAGATTGAGAGTAAATATAATGACTTTGCTCAAGTACGTGTATTAACAATATGTTCGGCAATCTTCAAGTCTTGAAAGTCGACTTCTATTTATAGATGACCAGGCAGAGTAGCCGTTATCTCCATCTGTTGACCGAGAGTCCTTTGTGACCGTTGATAAGGGCTTTCCGAGTCACTCGAAAGTATCCGTTGTGATATGAACGTTGGGCAACGGTTTAACTCTCTTGAAAGTCCCAAAACCATTGGCGGTGTCTTGAAAGATAAGGTGGAAACCACCGTTAAGCTTGGCGTTTCAGTTTTCCAAATTTGGTAACAGCATGACCTCGACACAATCTTCCGGGACTCGGGACAGAGAAGAGGAAAAGCTATGTTTCTCTGGTGATTTGACGTTTTGAAGTCGGTTACTTTTGTATTTCGAAAAGTGAATCCTCGTTTGAATAACCTACAAAAGTAAATCAATTTTGGTTCTCAAAGTATAAAATACTTTGGTCCAAGATTAGACACGAGATAATAAAATAATTAAGATAATTAAGTCGAGTCATTATCCGAGTCGGAAAAGGAATTGAATTTTACGAGTCTAATATCCATGAAATTCAAAATTTCATCGAGTTAGTCTAAGCGAAGAATCAAGTTACATAAAGAATGTCGAGTGAGATAACTTGATATAGACTAAGCAAGATTCGGATTAGAAACGCTGACTTTAACAGAATAAAACTTATAACATGAAGCCGGATCCGAGCGCAATTAAACGAAATACTAGTCAATTCAACATGCGATATTTCTAAGTGATGAGGGACTCAAAGCCGAGTGAGATAAGCAAAGTCTGTTTTCCGAGTCACACAGAGACAAGTAAGAATATGTGAAGTAAATGTCTGTGTCACTTAGAAAATGTACTATATCACTCGGAAAAGTTTCTAAGGTACAAAGAATGCCTTGAAATAAAAACTCTATAAGTGAGAAATTCTTATACCCGATTCCTTTGTTAGAACTCGGAATTGGGCAAACCGGTGTCTAAGTCTTCAATCTCCCCTTTTGATGAAAGGCATTCCATACTTAGACAGTAAACTTTGTTAGTGATAAAGATCTACTTCGAATACTTGCGCATGAAATCGGATAAGTAAGGCAAGCTTAGTATATCGGATCATAAAGAATATGTGCGTAGCAATGAAATAATGTTAACTCGAAATGATTGCAGTATTCAATAAGCACAGAGGAAATTTAGGAGAAAGCGAGTAATTCATTGAAATAAAAAAAATACACGAGATGAAGAAACTCCCCTAAACAAGACAACAAGTTTTTCTTCTATATTTCTCCCCCTTGCCTTTCAGCAAAAACAACAAAAAAAAAAGGGAAGAGAAATAAAGCAATACAACTTTGATGTCCGGACAAAAGAAATAAGTAGAAATCTCTCGAAATAAGAAGAATCGGCAAGCCGTGGAATTGTGACACGAGTGCATGGCGCCTACGAGGGAGAGGGGATTTCGAGTGGAAGCGGAGGGATGAGAAGTACGCCGGCGCTGGTAGGATCTTGACGATGTGCTTGAGCGCGGCGGAGGGAGAACCGGGATCGCCGTTAAGGGCTCGAGTCCGAGTGGCCGACCCGAACGAGAGGATCTAGGGGTGCCTCCCTGTGGACCTCGGTAGCCGGAGGGCGCTGCTCTGCTCGACCCGCTGCACGTTGTCGTAGCACAGCTGGGCCTTTTGACCCACTCAGGCTGCTGTTTGAGCCGAGTCTCGCCACTTGAGCTTGAGGAGCAGCTCGACCCTCTGCTATTCCCGCTGCCTCTTCTTTGTTGTCCACCCCTTGCCCGGACGGAGCTGCCTCGGCCCGCGAGCTCCTTGGCGTCTCATCGCTTCGTTGTGCGCTTCTTCTTCCTCCCCGCTTTCGAGGAGGTCGGGCCGGGCTCGAGGACGCTTCGGATGTGTCCGAGTCACCTTGGTCTTGAGCCGCCTTAGACCTTCTCTCTATGAGAAGCTCGACCAACTCCTTCTGCTCCTTCACCAGCTCCCTCATCTCAAGAACCATTGTTTCGTTGCTCTCGGATTTGGGATTGGGCGGTTTTTGGTGGAGGAACAAGGAATGATAGATAGACTTGAGTGAGCCGAGCGAGTGTCTTGAATTCGAGAGGACACAGAGCTGATTTTGTCCAAGAAAAAGGGGGACAAAATAGCGGAGAGAGATTTTGAGGCACCTAAAGTGGAAGCACCAACAGGTGGGGCAGGGAGAGAGAGGGGGTTTCTTTCGAGTCCGAGGCGGAGAAGGAGGCCTCGGCTCCGAGTTATGTACCCGGACACCGGGTTGAGTTTCCTGGTATTCGTACCCTGGAATTCCTTCTTGCCAACAACAATGGCGGCCTCGCACACGACAGTGGGGTCCGAGGGGAGAGGAACCTTGAATTGTTTGAAGAAAAGGGTGAGAAGAGCACCGAAGGGAAGAGAGGTGTTCTTCTTGTTTTGGAGTTGAGCTGGCACAGTCGCCATTTGGTCAATTATTGAGGGGAAGAGGTCTACTTTGTAGCCCTCAAGAATGTCAAAAAGAGATTTCAAATGCTTGGAGTTGGGGTTCTCCTTGCTTGGAATGCTTGAGAGAAAAAGGTTCTCATCGGCGAAAGCACGAAGGCGTGCTTCGACTTCAACCGAGTCACCGAAAAGTTTTTCCGTGACTCGGGGAACTCTTTAGCGTATTTTTCAAAGAAGTTGTCGGCGACTTCAGTGAAAGGAATGGGGATGCTGTTCAAGAAAAGAGAGGAAACCTTGAACAGGCGGTGGAGGAGAGAGGTGTTGATGCGAACAATCACATTTTGAACTCCGGAGGTTAGGACACCTTCGAGTGAGTGAATGAGTGTAAAACTCGAAATGAGTTCGGGATAAATGAACTCGCTGAAACAAAGAAAGTTATATGCTCCGGTGGTTTGAATGTGAGCCAACCACGAAAATTTGGTGGTTGGGAAGAACTTGTCGTCCAGGCGCAAGATCTTTGGGTGACAATAGGTTTAGAGGGGTTGAGCTTTACGGGTTTTTGGTGCGAGGCTTTTTGGAGGAAGAAGCCTGAAAGTCGGGATGATTACCTCTCTTAGGCATTTTGAGAATGAGGAAGAAGGATGAAACTTTTGAGGAAGAAAAGGAGAGAGTGGGTAGACGAGAGCAAAAGAAAAAGAGTAGAAGAAAGAGATGAGAGCAAGCGAGCTTACTTGAGATGATCTTTTCCTTGCTTGAAGATGTCCAGAGAGCACTCGTAGACGTAGAAAGCTTCCGCGAAAAGTTTCGTTTGAGAGAGAGATGAAATGTAGAGTATTGAGATGAAGATGAATAGGCGCTATTTATAGAAGAAATACCCACCCGTCAACTATCCGTTAAGTATAACTCCATTCGACTCGGCTTGTCCATCGAGTCATCGTAGACCGGTGTGATGGTTCTCTTCTCAACGGTTAAGATTCTAGCAGTTTGAAATCCACGGCTAGAGTCCGATCACAACGCCCAAGAGGGAGAGAAAAAGATTTTGAAAAATATATTCTAAACTTCTCCATCGATCTAGAGATGAATTCGAAAATTTGAAGTCCAAATTTTTCTCGACGTCCGAGTATGACTCGGAATGGTTTACGAGTGACTCGAAACTAGAAATAATTAATAACTACTAACCCAATATCACTGGATCAACTGAGCTAATGGTTATTAATAAATTGAAAACACATAACACATAATCATGCAATGAGATTATCACAAAGATAGCACACGGTTATGCATTTAACATACCAAGCTCATTCCGAATAAAACAAAACTGATCTTCACCAAGAGGCTTAGTAAAGATATCGGATAATTGAAGATTAGTATGAATGAATTCAAGTTCAATATCACCTTTCTCGGAATGGTCTCGTAAGAAGTGATATCCGACCTCAATATGCTTTGTCTTTGAGTGCTTGGATCTGGATTCTTGGTGATGCTGATTGCACTCCGATTGTCACACTTGATTGGGACTGATTTGAAAGAAAGTCCAAGATCTCTCAAGTGTTGGTTTATCCATAGAATCCGAGCGCAACACGCTCCAGCTGCAATATACTCGGCTTCAGCAGTTGATAGAGCTACTGAGTCTACTTCTTTTAGTGCCAAGATATTAGGGATTGACCTAGAAATTGACAAGCTCCAGAAGTGCTCTTTCGATCAACTTTGTATCCAACGTAGTCCGCATCCGAGTATCCGAGTGAGGATCGGTTCCGAGTCTTTTGAGTACCGGAGACCTAAGTTACGAGTTCCTGCAAGATATCCGAATATTCTCTTCATAGCGGTGAGATGTGATTCTTTTGGATTAGCTTGGAATCTTGCGCATAGACACACACTGAACATGATATCCGGCCGGCTGGAAGTAAGATATAGCAAAGATCCAATCATACCTCGATAGAGTTTCGATGTATTGCTTTACCTTTTTCGTCCGAGTCAAGTTTTATACTCGCTGCTCATGGGTGTAGATGCGTGCTTTGCATCTTGGAGTTTGTATTTCTTCGCGAGTACCTTGGTATACTTGGATTGATGGACGTAGATCCCATCCTTGTCTTGTTTGATTTGTAAACCAAGGAAGAAATTGAGTTCTCCCATCATACTCATTTGGAATTCTCGACTCATCAACTCGGAAAATTCTCGACACGAGATATTCATTAGTTGCTCCGAAGATAATATCATCAACATAGATTTGAACAATAAGGAAATCTTTCCCCTTGGTTTTTATAAAGAGAGTCTTGTCGATCTGACCCCTTTTAAAGTCATTTTGAACCAAGAATCTGCTCAGTCTTTCATACCAAGCTCGGGAGCTTG
Source organism: Talinum fruticosum (assembly GCA_021018815.1). Classification (NCBI taxonomy): domain Eukaryota; kingdom Viridiplantae; phylum Streptophyta; class Magnoliopsida; order Caryophyllales; family Talinaceae; genus Talinum; species Talinum fruticosum. The sequence goes on from JAITYX010000011.1 coordinate 5,642,344, forward strand.
TTTAAGACCATAGAGAGCCTTTTGAAGTTTGAAAACATGATCCGGAAATTCCGAGTTTTCAAAACCCGGAGGCTGCTCGACATAGACTTCCTCTTCAATAAAACCATTGAGAAATGCACACTTAACATCCATTTGATATAATTTAATATGCATGCTGAATGCAAATGCCAACAATATTCTAATAGCTTCGATTCGGCAACAGGTGCAAAGGTTTCCCCACAATCAATTCCTTCTTCTTGATTGTAACCTTGAGCCACAAGTCTAGCCTTGTTTCGACTACCACCCCACCTTCATCCAGCTTGTTCTTGAAAATCCATTTGGTTCCTATGGCTGGGTGGTCGAAGGTCGGTTGGTCGGAGTCCGGACTTGGTTTCTTTCGAATTGATTGAGTTCCTCTTGCATGGCCTCTACCGATTCAGGTTCATTAAGGGCCTCTAGTGCATTTTTGGGTTCGATTAATGAAATGAATGCAGTGAATGCACATAGATTTTGAAGAGAGGAACGAGTTCTTACCCCACTTGTTGATATCGAGATATTATGTTCTCTAGTGGATGACTAGAAGTAAACTTGAACGCTTTACTGTTCTCGATTCACAAGATTTGTGGGCTGAGCTACCGATCTTCGAAGCTTGTTCTGAGTGATCTTCTTCATTGGCTTGTTCGTTCGAGCGAGCTCTTGAGTTGTCTTATTCCGAGTCACTTCGTTACGAGTGACTTCATTACGAGCTAGGTTGAGTTTGAGTCTTTGTGGGCTCGGTTTCATCATCTTCTCGCTGAGCTTCAATTCGAGTATGAAGACTCGCTTGGTTTCTCCTGTTCAAGCTCATCAAACACAACGTGGATGCTCTCTTCCACTTTGTTAGTTTTCTTATTGAAAATGCGATAGGCTTTGCTTGTGAGAAGAATAACCCGGAAAAATACCTTCATCCGACCAGAGCATCGAACTTGGTCGGGTGATCCTTACCATTGTTGTGAACAAAACACTTACATCCAAATGGTCCGAAGTAGGAAATATTTGGTTTCTTCCCTTTGTAGAGCTCATAAGATGTCTTCTTCAATATGGGTCCGATGAGACATCTATTCGAGTATAGTTGGTCTGTGTTGACTGCCTCGGCCTAGAAATAGTAAGGTAAGTTATGCTCAATCATCATAGTCCTTGCTATTTCTTCAAGGGTTCTGTTCTTTCTCTCCACTACTCCATTTTGTTGAGGAGTTCTTGGTGCTGAGAAGTTCTGAGAGATGCCATTTTTGTCATAGAACTCCGAGAATTCCGAGTAGTCAAACTCTCTTCCATGGTCGGTTCGATTCTCCGAATCCGAGTGTGAGACTTAACTTGGATTTTTCTACGAGCTTGCTTGAACTCCTTGAATGCTTCATTTTTGTGCTTAAGAAAACACACCTAGGTAAATCGTGAATAATCATCAATAATAAGAAATATATATGATTTACCTCCGATGCTCTTAACATGGATTTCACCACATAAGTCTATATGCAGCAGCTCAAGCACTTTGGATGTGGAAGCTGTCTTCGAGATATTTGAATGAAGATCTGACTTGTTTTCCTCTTGTGCATGTTTCACAAACTTTATCCTTCTCAAAAGCACGAGTTAGGTAAACCCCTAACCGGACCATGAGATGCCAATTTCTTGATAGTATGCATGCTAATATGGCCTAATCTACGATGCCATGTCCATGAGTCATCATAAAGAGATGCTTTTAAGCAAGACAAATTTTGACTCGGGTCGAAAGAGGTATAATGTAAGTGTTACCTGATCTTTTACCGAAAGCTTGATCTCCTTGGTGGTAACATCGAAATGTAATAGTTGGTGCGAGTGAATCTTACCTCTTGACCTTTATCGCACGGTTGAGAGATGCTTGAGCAAATTGTATTTTAATCCTTTGACAAGAGAAAGCTGGACTAACCAGATTGCATCCTTTCCCAATCTTGCCTATTCCAACGATCTTGCCTTCGCTGTCATCTCCAAACGTGACCTTTCCTCCTTTATGTTTTTCCAACTCGGAAAAAAGTCCTGCATCTCCGACATGTGGCGTGAACATCCACTTGTCAAGGTACCAATGTCCTTTTGATCTCTTCCGAGTGACCTGCAAAACAGAGAGAATCTAACCCTTCTCACTTCCTCTAACGAACCCAGTAACATTCTTTCTTGTGGTCCTTTTATGAGGAAGAAGGTTTTTCGGAACCCAGATTTGAATGACTTTGGGTTTAGTCCGACTCGAGTCTTTTCGTTAGAGAACTGAGTCTATGTCTCTTTCCTTTTGAAAACCTTTCCTTTGGAAACTGGAGAAAATGGTTTCCTTTTTGTAAACTGTTCCGGGCTTAGTCTTCCCTTCATTTTTGTGAATGGGACCATGCTCAACTTTCTCGAACTTTACGGTTCCGGAATCCTTTTGAATAGTTCCGAGTAGGAATTGGATTCCTCCTCTTTGTTGAAACCAAGACCTTCTTTTCTGAAGGAGACACATTGTGATCCTAAGAGCATGTCAAGGTTTTTCGACCTTGAGTAAATTTTAAAACCGAGATCTTGAGACTCAATGAGCTTACGTTTTAGTTGCTCATTCTCTTTTACGAGTAACTCGGACTCGGTCTCATTGGATTGAGCACTAGTCTTGAGCTCTCCGAGTGTAAGTCTCGGTTTTTCCAATTCATTTTTCAAAGAAGTGCTCTCGAAGAAATTAACTCAAGTTGTTCTTTGAAACGAGAAGAATCATAATTGGACTTTTTTTCCAAAGTAAAGATATACTTAGCTAAATCAACTTTGGAGAATTTGAGGAAGTATTCAATTACCTCTTGAAGATTAGTTTCCTCATTGTTCGAGTCCGAGTCGACTCTCTTTCGGCTTCCGAGTCGAGATTGCCATCGGACATTTTTGTCATCCGACTCCTCATCATCTTCCGATGAGTCCTCGTCGCTCCATGTGGCCATCATAACCTTTTTCTTCTTTCTGTCCCTTTTTCTTTTTGGATAGTCCTTGACTATGTGGTCTTTGCTGCCACACTCAAAACATCCAGAATTCTTAGATAAAGATAACTTTGAGGGGGAAGAATACTTACCTTTTCTCGTCCCTCTTATCTTTCTTGTAGAATTCTTCTTTTGGTCTTTTGTCCCATCTTTTGTGCTTCATTATTCTCTTGAAGCCTCTTGCAATGAGTGCCATGGGATCCTCTTACGAGTCGGAGGAGCTCGGATTTACTTCTCTGGATTACGAGGCTTTCGGTGCTATGTTCTTTTTGGTACTGCCCTCGGCATCCTCCTCTTCTAGATGGATTTCGCTTTCCGATGAGCTCGTCGGCTTTAAAAGTGACGAGGTTTTGAGCTTCCTCCATGGCGATCACCTTGGGACCCCATCTTCTCTTGGGTAGACTTCGAGTATCTTTCTGCACATTTCCTCGTGGGAAATCTTCTTACCCAGTGATTTGAGATTGTTGGTAATCTCGATAAATCAAATGAACATCCGAGTGATGTTTTCTTCGGCTCCATCTTAAATAGCTCGTATTTATGAAGATACTGGCTGATCTTCGCTTGTCGACCTAGCTAGTGCCTTCGTAAGTGTTGACAAGTGTGTCCCACACTTCTTTTGATGAGTCACGAGCGGACACCCGATTGTATTCTTCCGAGCTAATGGCACACATCGGAATGTTCATTGCCTAGAAGTTCTTCCCGAACTTCTCCGCTTCTCCGGAGTAAACTCGGCCTTTGTCTTGGGAATGATTCTGAATTCTTCTGTCTTCATTGGAATGTAGTTTCCTTGTTGTATGAGTTCCCATACATCTTCATCATGATCCATGAGGAAACATTCCATAAGTTTCTTCCAGTTCCGAAGTTTGATCCTTTGAATTTTGGTGGTCTGCTTGGAAGATCTTCCTTCATCGAACTCTCCGTTGTTATGAGCCATTTGATCGTTAGACCTTTGGATGGTTAGATCCTTTACGAAAGGCTAGGCTCGATACCAATTGAAGGTTTGCTCGGGGAGAGTCCGAGACACCCTAGAGGGGGTGAATAGGGTAATGGAGGATTTTCTTAGAAATTCAAACTCTTTTGCCAAAGAAGAGACGAAACAGATTCCGAGTCAAAAGTGTAGTCGAGAAAAGTATGGACTCGAAATGTTGTAAAGAGTACGAAGCAAATTAAGCTAAAGCTTTGAGGTCTGTCCGAGTCTAGAATGAACTTAGAAAGTAAACACTCGGAGATTACGTGGAAACCCTCTTGAGGCGAGAAAACCACGGACCGTGCTAGTCCAAGCACTAAGTCAAATCCACTATTTTGAGTCCACAAAATACCGTAGGCGAGCGAACTCGAGTTGCTCCCTTAGGCAACTCTTTACAAGTTTTCCTAGACTCAGAAATTCCCTTATCCGATCTAGTACTTCCTAACCGAGATAACCCTTACAGTTAGGGACAACTAAGCTGAGTTAACCCTTACGGCTTAGTCAAGGGACCTTACTCAAAAAGTAAGAAAGTGTTTGTAACTAAATACAAGACCTTACAACTCGAAAGTAATGAATTACGAGTGGGAGTTGTAAGTAGAAGATTGAGAGTAAATACAATGACTTTGCTCAAGTACGTGTATTAACAATATGTTCGGCAATCTTCAAGTCTTGAAAGTCGACTTCTATTTATAGATGACCGAGCGAGTAGCCATTATCTCCATCTCGTTGACTTAGAGTCCTTTGTGACCGTTGATAAGGGCTTTCGAGTCACTCGGAAAGTATCCGTTGTGATATGAATATTAGGCAACTGTTCAACTCTCTTGGAAGTCCCAAAATCACTGGCGGTGTCTTTAAAGATAAGGTGGAAACCACCGTTAAGCTTGGCGTTTCGGTTTTCCAGATTTGGTAACGGACAACCCTAACACAATCTTTTGGGACTGGGACAGAGAAGAGGAAATGCCATGTCTCGCTGGTGATTTGACGTATTGAAGTCGGTTACTTTTGTATTTCGAAAAGTGAATCCACGTTTGAATAACCTACAAAAGTAAATCAATTTTGGTTCTCAAAGTATAAAATACTTTGGTCCAAGATTAGACACGAGATAATAAAATAATTAAGATAATTAAGTCAGTCATTATCCGAGTCGGAAAAGGAATTGAATTTTCGAGTCTAATATCCATGAAATTCAAAATTTCATCGAGTTAGTCTAAGCGAAGAATCAAGTTACATAAAGAATGTTAGAGTGAGATAACTTGATATAGACTAAGCAAGATTCAAACTAGAAATGCCGACTTTAACAGAATAAAACTTATAACATGAAGCCGGATCCGAGCGCGATTAAACGAAATACTAGTCAATTCAACATGCGATATTTCTAAGTGATGAGGGACTCGGAGCCGAGTGAGATAAGCAAAGTCTGTTTTCCGAGTCACATAGAGACAAGTAAGAATATGTGAAGTAAATGTCTGTATCACTTAGAAAATGTATTATATCACTCGGAAAAGTTTCTAAATTACAAAGAATGCCTTGGAATCAAAACTCTATAAGTGAGAAATTCTTATACTCGATTCCTTTGTTAGAACTCGAATTGGACAAACCGGTGTCCGAGTCTTCAAAAACAAAAACATAATTTAAAACAGAAAATCAAACAAATAATAAACTTCACTAAAATAAATATAAAAATAAATAATAAAATTAACTGAAATATTAAAATTAATTTTATAAACCTAAACTAATTTTATATTTAACTCACTCGTGGAAATCAATAAGACTAGGGAAAAAATTTTGACAGAGGTTTATATTAATATTTTATTTTGTGACCCATGCGCAACTTCAATACTAGCACCGGCAAAATTTTGTATGAACCGATAATCCAAATTTGTCTAACCCAAAAACCGGGTTCGGGTATGACTTTTTGTACGAATTTTAAATTCGGACATAAAATTTTCTTATTTCTATTGTCCGAACCCGATTTTAACTCGAATTTACTCTTTTCCAAATTGTCCAACCCAAAAAAAAATCGAGTATCGGACAAAATACCCTTATCCGATGAACGACCCGATTTCGACCCGAACCCGAATTTTTGTCGGCGCTATTCAATACCTATTGGCTTTCTTGAAAACATCTATCATACCTTTTTATCCTTCAATGTAGCAACTGGTATGGCTTTATTCATTTAATTGGATAATTCATGCAATATCAGTATATTTAGTTTTTCCCAAGTTAGAGACTCTAACGTAAGATGTACTAACGGTTGCTAATTAAAAATAGTGGACAATTTTTTTAAGGATACACTTATAACGACTATTCCTATACAACGAGTCACCGTAAGATGCATTAATCATGCACCGTACATATGTATCACATTAATCACAATCGTTTATTTTTTTCTTCTAATTAAATTAAAAATAAAATTTGAAAATTTAATTAAATATTTTAAAAATTAAATTAAAATAATTAATTATATATGCTTCTATTTTCTCTCATGGATTCCTCGAGTTCTTTTCGAACTTTGGCCGACGAATGCTTGTTCATCTTCCTCCCTCACCTTTCTCTCCTCATCCGGCCACGGTTCACCGGCTTTAATGACGATACCGGTGTTATCCGGTCGGAGATGACTATCGAGTTTGATCCCTTTCCGTCATGTTTCTCCATGGCGACGACGAGTGTGAACGGCAATAACTCCGGTGGCAATCTTTTCCGACGAAGAATTTTCAGATCCGGGCGACGACGAGTGTGAACGGCGGTTAAAACAGGGTAAGTATGGTGGTGGAAGCGAGGTAGGCGCCACAATTTTTTTATTTATATCTTTTTGATAAGGGATATAACTAATTAAGTTGAAGGTATAGTAATTGAAAGCTCGGTAACGTTATGGCTATAGACTCTGACAATTGTATACCATTAATATTGGAAGATTACACCATTAACATTGGAAGATTACAGTCTCAAATTTTTGTAGAAAGATTTTTAGATTATTTCTTTTTGTTATTATAAATTTTTTTTATTTTGCTCGTTTTTGCTTTATTTTTCTTAAAGAGTTTCCTAAATTATAGGTAAAATAACTGAAAGACAATATATGAGATCAGGATTTCCTAAAGATAATTAATTATTTATTTTTAATTTAATTAGAAAAAAAATGAACGGTTGTGATTATTATGATACACATATATGGTACAGATTAATGCTTCTTATGGTGACTGTCGTATAACGATAGTCGTTATAAGTTTTTCCTTTTCGTAAAGCGGATGGAGTATTATATTATCTATCTAAATGACAAACTTAACCATCAAATTTAGCAAGTCGTTCCTGATTGGCATTGTTATTTTTTTTAATTTTTTTTTATCGAAGTGATTACCATAGCTCTGACACATAGCGGATTGATAATTATATTATCTATTGCCTTGCAGGATCTCCCTGTCCACCCAAATCACAAAGCATTAGAGCACACAGATGGCGAAATGCCCAGTCTCTATATGAATTTGATAATAGTTTGCTCGTCCCTATTTTTCCTTTCCATATTCAGTCTCGGCACAAAAATATATTCCAAATCCAATTAAAGCCCTGAAAGACTTACCACCAGGTAAGGCATGGGGTATATGATATGTAGCAGCCTTACCTTAAAACACAATACTACAAAAAATCTGATTCCATCGGACCTTACATTTATAAAGAGACTGATTCCATCAGATCCCATACTTAAAAATCATTAATTATGTACTCCTTTATAGAAAGGAAACATGGGAAATTTATAAGGGTATTTTTGCTTTAGACTGCTATAATCCAAGCTGGGGAATAAAAAACTCATTTTTGGCTATCCAAATTTTCAATCTCATCAACATGAAGTTAGTGTTACACTGCACACTATAATTCATTTCACAGGTAGAACTTTCGGTTATTTCTTCCAAAATCTTCTGTATATGAATGATACCATATTCAAACAAACAGAAGCTGATGCGTTAAGGTCGACAACATCAGCAACCTCTTCCTTTTGACTTCTCGAAGAGACATCATAGAAAACACTACAAAGTTTGAGTATAAGAATGTACTCTAAAACGGCAAATAAAGGAAGCAAGATAAATCAAGTTAAATGTGATAAGAAACCAACAAAAACAGAGCAGATACACAGGGATGTATAGTGGCAAAATTGCAATAAATTGTCACTTCTTTTGCAGTTGAATCTTTCGATGAAATTGTTCCAATCATCTCAAAAAACAATCACATCGAATGGTCAGCAAGAATAATCTACTGCCAGAAATAGAGATCAATAGCATGTAAATGTAAGTTCAATGCAGAATTAGCACCTGGAAATATCTTTTACGAGTAGTATATGATCAATTTGCCATCATCATTTCCCATTTTGAGGTCATTTCTAGAGTACGATGTCCCCTTACTGGTGTAAGGAGTAAGGATACTACCGAAGCCATCAAAGAAAAAAGAAACAGTTGATATCAATAAAAGGGAGACAATATATTTGAGAATCTATGCCATCCAGAGAAGGGAAAAGCACAGGCCATTAGCTGTTGATGAATAAAAGAACATGAAAATTTTTTTAGCAGTGTTATCCTCAATGCTCCCTGGCCAGTGCTAGTCAGAATCGGTAATATTCATGCAGAAGAATGCCTTGTGTCCAACATATTTTATAAATTCCATAATCTAAATCTGTACCCATGAGTACTATCTGACCTAGTCTGCTTTTGGGGGGGCGTGTTTAGCTCTGGCAGCCCTGTGCTGAATTAAAGAAGCATTATTTCCTTGGGATCCTAGGTAAACTACTTTGGACTTTGCTACTTCTCCACAAAAACAGATTTGTAAGACATTTTGAAGACCCTAGTTTAGAACAACTTAGCTAACACATATATCAGTGCTGTCCCAATAAAATTGTGCATTTTCAGTTCAAAGCCATGGGTAATTTGTTGACAGCCATATTGGTGAGTCAACTATTAGACAGAATTATTGAGGTGAAACTAAGAATCCAAGTAACATAGCTCTTGGCGTGCTAGTTGCAATTACTGTAAGGTTACCAAGTGTATCACTACACATTCGCACTTCCATGAGTTTTGCAGACAAAAGGCAAGGCATTATGAGAAAACTAAGAATCCAACTTTCTGTTCCTACGTAGGAAGCTTTTACTCTCCCGAGTTTCTTGGAAAATACGAAATGCATGGGCATCTTCCCCTCAGAAATTCAATCTAAAATTTTACATAGTAGAGATTTCTGAGCTGTTTTCACCTACTGATATGGTGATACTTATAGCACATAAAATCCCAATGGATAAGCATCATGAACATCATGAAGCAGTTTATTTTGACTTATCTCCATTAAGAAACTAACTATGCTAAATAGATTGGGAAACTAGGATTAAACTAAGCACACAACGCCCAAAATTTGTTAAGTTGGAAGGAAAATAAATCTTTCGAATGAAGGGGCATCCTAGTAGCAGGGAAGTTTGTCTCTCATTCTTGAGGTGAAATGTTCGAGTACCATAATCATCAACTAATCAACACACACCTGGGTGGTTCAGTGTCAATCCAACTTAACAGTAAGCTACAAACAAAATAGTGACCTATGTAGAGGACAATTCAGTAGCTGCGACAAATGAACAGAACTACATGGGAAAGATAAATTATCAACTTCAATTTGCAAGCCAATTTGATTTTCCTTTCAAACTAGAAGAATCCATTCTACTTGAGGCTTCTCAACTCATGAATTTTCTGACATCTTCACTCAGAGAATCTGAAGAGGGATATTATCAACTGTACCTTTCACCTTCTGATTGTCAGCCAAACATTCTTGTGATTCAAACTTTATCAAGAAATATTCAGTCTCGTCCTAGTGAAATACTTGAGCTCAAAAAGCTGCTAAACATTTCATATTTCGCAAGTTTAGTCAGTTTCGAGAACCAATAAATTGTCTTGGCCTTATATTATCATTACTATTATTATTATATTTAGCATGAAGTGTAAGCAATGCAATGAGACTGACAGCCACCTGTTACTTACAGTGAGAATGCAGTTTGCTCATCGATTTCTGGAGTAAAAGGCATGAATAGTATTGCACCAGGCTCAATTCCGATTATTGTGAAACATGACACTTCAAAAAATTATAAGACAGACAATCTGCTTGAAAAGACGCATTGTTCATAGTTATTTGGCCCTTACAATTGGAAGAACAAGTTTTCTTCTCATGATTGTACACTTGTCAGCTGTTAGGCCTCTTATCCTGGGCTGACAGACAGGCTGGACACGCCCTCCCCCTGGGCGGGAGGGTGAAGGACAATTCTGTGCATGTCCAGGCCCAAAGGCTCCCTCACACCTGCTTCAAGCACATGCGTGAACTTGAATTCAACTACTTCGTTCAGAAGTCATGAATTCAAGGTCTATGATGATTGAGCAATGAATTAATGCCACAGTTATAGACATTTATTCCTTCCTCAAATGAGCTGATGGCAAGGTACATTTCCATTTCCCTTCCGGATTCTGGAGTTGAAGTGAAGTGTGAAGCGAAGTCTTCCCTTCACCAACCAAAGAAGCCCACATCAATCACAAAAAGAGTACCCAATCAAACTAAAAGAGAACTCATTAAATCAGTTCTTCCAGCTTCAGCTAAAACTTAACGGCTTGCCATTGAAATTTTCATGATGGAAACATCCCTTCCCCCCAAAAAAAAAAAAAGAAAAAGAAAAAGAGCAGCATAAGGCACTATGAAGACAGGATGACTAATGCAGTTATGGTTATATGCAAGTGCAATTGCAATATAACGAATCATCATGTTGGAGAGAGAGAGAGAGAGAGAGAGAAGGGGAAGGAAAGTAAAATGAAGATCATGATCACGTTTTTATTTCATAGTTAGCAATCACAATTACTAAAGTTTTACTATATAAATACTGTTGTTTCAACTGAAATACTGATTTATAGTTGACTACCATGGGATAAGAAATGAAAGTACTATAAGAAATTATACTAGTGAACATAGCTTTTGGTAGAATAAATAAAAATGCCCAAATAAGCTCTAATACACTTCTTTTGAAAAAGCGCGCCCTCACAAAAGCCCGAAGCCCAACCCCTCCAGAAAGCCCTTTGAGGCGCACGCCTCAGCCAGCGCGTAGTTGGGCCTTGTGCACCTCACGTGCCTCACAGGGATTTTTCCTGTTTTTTTGGCTATTTTTCTGTCTCCCCCTCTCTTGTCTCCTGTGAGTAAGTGATTAAATTGCCCCTTTTTTCAATCTATGCTATTTTTTTCTTTTTTCTGCTTGCTTTTTGGTGAAAATCATAGTGAATTCATTGTGTTATCACAATCTAAGACTCTTCGTGGTGTTTTTCGTAACTACAATGATATATAATTACTTATTTGATATCATCATCTAGCATATTCAACCAAAAATATTACTTGGTAATGATTTTCAAGCAATTTTTGGTAAGCACACCTCGTTCCAAAAAGTCTGCGCCTTCACCTCGAAGCCCTCACCCCCGGCCCCTGGACCCTTTGTGCTTTTGTGCGCCTTGAGCTTTTTTAAACTAAGGGCTAAATAAGCCTCTTAATCAAGGGTTTAATACAAACAGCCAAATACCCTTTCTCCAATTCAACGAATGGGAAGCTGCATTTTAAGCACTCCCCAAACACACTACCTAGGCGGGGACTTCGGGGTATAGATTAGGATTTGATTATATTGCAGTTCTCATCAAGAGGAACCAAATGTAGCACTAATGTATGATGTTTTTGTTTGTGAATCTGACTGGTATTAGGCGCAATTTCCATTCACTTCCCATTCAATGCAATAAAAAGAATCCATCCGAGTATCTCAAAAAGGAGAAAACAAAGCACACCTGATATCTAATCATGCAAATTTGCTTGATCTTGGTTCAACAAATAGGTTAGAGATGAAGAACAAGTAGGCATATCCATCTGTGAAATCACTAGAATATGCAAAAACCCGCACAAAAGAGAAGAATCATCCATGAGAACTACCTATGTACGAGCACAAAGGTTAAGAGACCAACATGCAAGATACATCACCATTATTTGTGCCTAGAGTAATATCCATACTCATTAGAAATAATATATTCACCACCAACAAAGTACAAGATCCTGAAGTAAAGAGAAAACCAATGGAGAAAGTAGCATTGTCAAGTAGACAGCTTTTGATTTATAGACTTGGAATTTACAATTGAAAACCTTTATACAAAGAGAAATAAACTGTAACAAGCAAGGGAAAGAATGCGAGCCTGACAAAGAATTGATGAATATAATAATCAATCACCTACATACCCCAACTGGCATACCACTATAACAGACTTTCCTCATTCTACAGCTTCAATTTCTTCAATCCTTTGAAAATGTACGTAAACAGAAACTTCCACCTCTCTACTATATACTCAAATATTTTCAGGCACAAAGTGTGCATGACGCAACAAAAAAGCAGCACCAGTTGAACCCCAAATTGACAAAACCTCCATCAGACAAACATCCAGGAAATGGAGCTACTTCCAATAGTATCCACATCCAAAACTCATCCATCACAGAAAGGCCATACCATAATCTTACCCAGATAGAACCTTAATTGGAACAGCCCACTTTTTATTTTGCATAAAAAACTCGTGAATAAAACCAATCACTCAACAAAATGGGTATTGCATTCTCTAGAGTAGAAATCATTTTCCTCAAGCAGAGACTTGACATAATCATAACTGATTCTTGGGTCATTGGGGTCAATATCATCGGAAGCTATATCGATAGTTTGGGGCTTTTTTGACAAACATAGGCAAGAGCAGTAACTACCAACCATTGTAGCATTACTTGGCAAATTGGAATTAGAAGGAAAAGAAGGAGAAGAGGACCTTGTGTCTCTTTTGAAGAGTTTCTGAAGCTTGTTGATTGGAGAAAGCACCTTTTTTTGGCTCCTTCGAGGCGCCTTTTGTAGTAATACCCATCAAGCAGCGACTTTCTCTTCCTCTTCCTCTTGTTATTTTCATTCTCTCTCCTCTCAGTGACACCATTATCATCACCATTACCATCTTTCTCAACACCATTTGAGTTGAGTCCCGGAGACATGAAATGCCCACAAAAACCCAAATTTTTTAATAAGAAATTTGAGGTTATAAGTGAAGGTTCTACATAACAATCGGATTAAGGGTTTTAATAATGCGAATAATAGAAAAAAGACCCAGATAGACTTTTTGGTATATATGAACGAATTATCTGAGAAGACGGGTAGAATTGCTTGGTTTGGGATGTGAAGGGAGCTTGAAAGTGAGGAAAAGAACAGAAACCAGGAGGAGAAAATTGGGAATTTTTTTTTGGGGAATTCGCAATTTCCAAAAATTGTTGTCTTGTGGTGATCGGGAGACCCCCTCATTCATTCCTAATCGTAACTCACAACTCATCACGGCATTCCACTGCCGGTTACCAATTCCTTTCTTTCTTCGCTTCTGTTTTCCCCACGCAAGTCGTTAAGTCGTAAGTTCGTATTTTTGTTATTTTTTAATTCTTTTTAATCTGTAATCAGGCCTACTTTCTAGGGCTTTTATTTAAGAAAAAATTTAAAGAGCTGATCGGGCCTGAGATCGGAGGAGGATGCCAAGCCTACTATATTCATGCACACAAATTTCTCACAAGAGGAGTACTATGATCAACAAAATCGAACAGAAGGGAATCTAAAAATAGGGTGAGTGGCCCCTCTCAACGTTTGTATTTTTATCATTGTATTACTCCATTTTTCAATTTAAAAGTGCAATGGAGGGAGAGGTACAAATTATCAATATGGGTTATATGTCCAAATTATTATTTATGATATTGTTGATTATATATATTTAAATATATAGATATACTAGGTGCTATGCTGGGAGCAGCACCATTTGTTAATTCTATTTGTTTTGTTTTTATTTCTTGATATTATCAAAACCTTTTGTAACATCTCATTCGTTTCACTATTATTATCATGCCTTTAAAATTCTTAAGATATTAAAAAAATAAAACAATCTTCAAAATAGTAATAATTCTAATATCAAAACAATAATCAAAATAAAAATGTTGGAGTAATAGTTATTATTATTATTATTATTATTATTAATAATAATAATAATAAAATAAAGTGAATTCTTATAAGAAAATTAAATAATGCTACTAAATGAAAAATATTGCTTAAAGTAACATATTGTAAAAAGGAGGGAGTATCATTTAGTATTATAGTAATTTAATTAAAAATAATTTTAGAAAATGTAATGTTTTTCCATATCAACATTTATAACAATTTATTATAATCAAAAGAAAAAGTTGGTTGTTGAAGACGAAAAGAGTTTCTACCATTTATTTCATAATGTCATATAAATAATTTAGATAATATATAAATAGTTAGTTAATAAGTAATTGACTGAAAAATTTTATAAAAAAAATTTAAAATTAAAAAAACAAACAAAACTCGACACATACCCATGCGAAGCATGGGATATACTCTAGTAAGTTGTATCATTGATTTTGGTTATTAGCAACCAATTGAAAGATGTTTGTGTTTACTAATACTTGTTTTATGATTATATCTTAGGATGCAATTATCGTGATTGTCATCGTACGACAACCACCACAAAGAGAGAAATCGAACCGTACAAGTATCATATCTAAATCTTATCGGTTAATTTTTTTATTTTTAAATAATTAAAAAATATATTTAAAGAATTAAAAAGTGATTATAAAATTGAATTATACGAGGTTTGTTTGGTTGTCCTTGATAAATGAACTACTTAAAAAATTTTAAATGGAAAACACAATTTTTTTGTCAAAATAAAAAGGAAAAATAAATTGAATGTACAATTCCTTCCTTCTTTCCCATGGTCTATCCAAATCCCCATCCTCACCATTCATGTCGGCAAAATCCCCAAACCTTCATTAATTCCGGCCAACCCCCCTCAAATCGCCCAAGTACATTCAGAGAACCGATGATGTTATTATTGTAAAAAATAGGGGTTTTGCCGGACGGTGAATGAAAGAAAGAGGGAGATAGGAGGTTGTCATGAACAAAACGTCTCAATGGAAACACGTGAAAATATGTCGAGCATTACCCACGAAAATCCAGTCGGAGAGTATGTCGGGCATGGGAGAAAGAAGGGACGATAGATACGGATGACGATGGCGGTCATGGTCAACCGTAATTAGTCACCGGATAGGCCGGAAAAGTTAGACTAGTGGCCGGCGTTATGGTCGGCCGATGATCTTCTTGCCGGGGGCTGGGTCTGTCTTGATTTTTTTAAATTTAATTTAGTTCCTTTGATTTTAGTTGTTGGGTGATTAATTAAATTAGGTAGGTAGTATTAAACGTATCTTTATTTAGTTTTTTTGTTAGATTTTATAAATATTTGTTTGATATTTAAAACATTTTTTTAATTTAATTAAAAAAGAAAAAATAGCCGTGGTAACTTAGTCAAGACACATATACGGTGTAGATTCATCCAAATTATTGTGATTGTCGTGGCTGTATTAGGGTGACAATCACTATAACTTTTTGCACCAAAAATCCTCAAATGTTCTTTTATTTTCTGGCTAATTCAACACCAAAAACTACTAATTAGGACAAATTAAGAAGGATGGAAACGAATGTTGAGGCAGACAGTTTACTCTGTGAGCATGAACTAGAGACTTCATCAATATTTGTTTTTTGACAGTCCGTATAAAAGATATGTCTGTAATAATGTGCTATCTAAGTTTGCCTAATGGAAACAACAAGAATATCATTGGGACGATGCAATATGACGTATCCCAACTTAGAGGCACAATAAAACAAAGATGGATGAAAAGATTATGTATAGCAGTATGCATATACAACTATTGAAGTAATAATATATGGTAAAATAGCCTCCCCGATCACCATGAGTGTTTTATGTCACAACTGCTGGGTACTCGTGATCCTGAGGCAATGAAGAGCCTTTGTAGCTTATATGAAGGCGATCACTGAAATTGGTCTTCCTTTCAGAGACCAAACGTAGAGGTCATGAGATGATAGAAATGCTGCTTAAGTTACGTGATTACGTAGGAGTTTTCGAAGATAGTGTAGGGCGCTCAGGTGGTCTTGCTATACTTTGGCACAAAACCATTATTGATGTAGAAGTATCTCAGTTGGGCTCTCAGGAACATTGGCGCTTTAAGGGTGTATATGGCTAGAGCGAAACGGGGTCTACGTGGCGTACATGTGAAATGATAGGTGATCTAGCTAACTACTCTACACTTCCCGGGTTAATTGCTGGAGATATTAACAAAATATTCTATAACTATGAGAAGAAAGGTGTTGTGGTTCATAGTCAAACTACTTTAGATTCCTTCTGTGAGACGTTCCATTAATGTGGTCTTTATGATTTCGGGTATGTGGGTTACGATTTTACATTGGAAAATAAAAGGGGGATGGTGAAGTGGTGGAAGAACAACTTGATCGATTTTGTGCTACTACGGAATGGTCCTTGATATTCCCGGAAGCTGAGATTCATCATCTTAATGAGCATATTTTGGACCATCTCCTGATTCATCTTAGCTTACAGCATAAGAGGAGGACAGGGATAAAGGACTCAAAACAGTTTTGTTTCGAAAATATGTGGATTTCTGACCCTTCCTGCAAAGATACGATTAGTCGGCTTGGGGATGCTTTTGCCGCTGCGGAGGAATGGGAAAATCTAGAAGGTAAAATTCAATCTCGTCATCAAGCTTTACGTTAATGGAACTCTCAAGTGGTTGGAGATGTCAAATAAAAAATCCGAGAACTTGAAGTTAAACTATAGCATGACACGATTGAAGGCCATCGTAAATGGTTGAAGGATCTCGGTGAATGGCGTCGCAAGGAGGAAGTCATGTGGGCTCAAAGAGCAAAAGCTAATTTCCTGAAATTTGGTGATTCTAACTCTCGCTGGTTCCATGCTCGGGCCCCTATGAGACGTTATACAAATTCTATTACTCGGTTGGAACGAGAGGATTTTTTGCTAGCTACGGAAGATACTAATTTGGAGCGAGTCACTACGAAATTTTTGGTCGTCTTTTTTCCTCGTCGGGTTCCCATGATATGCATGTTGTTCTTGACCTTATTCCCACATCAGTCACGCCAGCTATGAATGATACGTTGTGTTTTCCGTATAGCGAAGCGGAAATCTTTGAAGCACTCAAAGCCATGCATCCCAACAAGGCTTTGGGTCCCGATGGTCTCAATCTTTTTTCTTTCAAGCACTTTTGGGATATTGTGGGTGCGGATGTGACGAAAGTGGTGCTGAAAGTTCCGAATGAGCAGCCGGTTTTAGACAAGTTGAATCATACAAATATTGTTCTTATTCCTAAGGTACCACATCCTACTCATCTTGCTAATTTCCGACCCATAAGTCTTTACAATGTAATTTACAAAATGGTTACCAAGGTGATTAGCAATAGATTAAAGAAACTTGTCCCTCATATAGTTTCGATAATCAAAGTGCCTATACCCCTGGTGGACTCATAACTGATAACATTCTGGTGTCGTATGAAATTTTCCATTCAATGTGTTAGAGGAAGAGTAATGAAACAATGGTTATCAAGCTTGATATGAATAAATCCTATGATAGAGTTGAATGGCCATTTCTCCGGAGTGTAATGGTGAGGATGGGCTTTTGTGCTCAATGGGTTCATTTAGTTATGAATTGTGTGGAGTCAGCCACATTTTCTTTTATGATCAATGGGTCCCTAAAGGGTTGGTCAAACCTTCTAGAGGTCTTCGTTAATGAGATCCTTTATCTCCATATTTGTTTCTATTTGTGACTCGAAGGTTTGATGGGGTTACTGAGAGACACCGAACACTCGTGGGGTTCTTCATGGCCATCAAATATGCTCGGCCGCGTCACCAATTTCTCATATTTTGTTTGTGGATGACTCCACTTTCTATTGGGTGCTACGATTGAACAAGTTGTTGTAATTAAAGACATTTTGGGTCTTTATGAGAGAGCTTCGGGATAAGTCTGTTAATTTTCAAAAATCAAGCGTCATGTTTGAAAAGGGAATTCCATTGGCTAGACGAGCGGAAATAATGATGGTGCTTGATATTTGGGAAGTCCTTTCACATGAGAAATATCTTAGACTTCCTTCGTATGTGGGGCGCTCGAAAAGAAGCCCTTTCTGTTTTGAAGGATCGTATTGGGAAACGATTATTAGGGTGGATGGATAGGTTAGTTTCTTGGGTTGGATGGGAAGTGCAAATAAAGGCAGTGGCCCAAGCTACCACGATATATGCTATGAGCATTTTCAAGCTTCCTAAGGAACGGAACCGTTCCTTCAAGAGGTTATCAATCAATTTTGGTGGAGTAACGATCCTAGTAAACAAAAGGTTCATTGGGTTAAAAGCTCTCGATTATGTGCTAGTAAGGAAGATGGTGGGTTGGGCTTTCGAGATTTCACAGCTTTTAATGATGCTATGCTTGCAAAACAAGTGTGGAGACTTGTCCCGAGATGACACCTTATTGGTTTATCGGCTTCTTAAATCCGAGTTACTTTCCAAATTGTGATGTCCTAGAGGTGCCTCTCGGGACGAAACTCAGCTTCACATGGAGGAGTCTTTGGGTGGCCAAATCCCTTATTTATCAAGGCTCAAGATGGATAATTGGAAATGGAGAGGCAGTACATGCTTAATCTTCTCACTCGGATACCCAAACCACACACTTTCAAGCCTATTTGGGCACCAAATGGTGTGAACCAAGACCTTCCGGTGGCGATTTGATTGACAAGGAAGCTGGTAGGTGGCGTGAAGATTTTGTAAGGAATTCTTTTCTTCGAGTGTGATGCTCGACTTGATCCTCCAATCCCGTTATGTACGTCATGGCCTAGAGACAAACTTATATAGCATTTTACCCTTAATGGAAATTTCTCAATCAAATTCACTTATTACCTAGCCCAAAAGGAAAGCACTCAACAAGCTTCGTCTAGTGGTGATGGTAATAAACAAAGTTGGAAAATGATATGGAAATTAGATGTGCCTCCCCTTATAAAGTTATTTGGCTGGAAAATGGGAAATGGAGCTTTAGTGACTCAAAGAAACTTGGCTCGTCGTACTCGGGAATCAACATGAATTGCACAATATGTGGGGCTGTGCAAGAATCTGACATTAACACCCTTTTTTTATGTCCTCTTGCTTGTGGAAATTTGGATGAGTAGTGATTTTGAAGAAGAATTGTGGAGTGGGTGCCATCCGATTGCCATGGGGGCGTTTTTATGGGCTTCGAATGACTTGTCTTTTGATCGTCTTGGCATCTTCCTAGCAATAATATGGGAATGTTGGAATTCTAGAATCGTTTTCTCTTTGGGAAGATGGAAGGAACTCGTTCAAACTTGGCCCGGAGTGTTGAAATGTTTGTCACAAACTTTCGTTGTATGTAGGAATGTATGGAGCGAGCAGTGAATCGAAGAGGGAGACCTCATGGAATCCGCCGAAACCGGGTTTCTTTAAATTGAATTTTGATGCGAGGCCAAGTGGGTGCAGGGGCAGTGGATGAGGTTTTGTGATTAGGGACTGTGCGGGTGAAGTCGTCCTTTTCGGTGTGGAGCAAAATCCAGTCTTCCAAGGGGGTCGAATTGGAAGAAGCAAGGGTGTGTATTTTTGCGCTTAGGCAGGCTGAAGCTTGAGGCTTCCACCGTCCGATGGTGGAAGGAGACTCCGAGGCGCTGATGTTGAAGTTACGAAGCAAGTTTGCACTAATACGAGTATTGGGTTATTTTGTGTCCGAAATTCTTACCTTAAATTCTTCGTTTGATTTTATTTCTTGGAGTTTGCTCATAGGGGTTGCAATCTAGTTGCTCATGCTATTGTTCACTTCCAACCTATCGCTTTCAATGAAAGGATATGGGAGGAAGAAATGCCGGATCAAATATGTGATTTGGCTACACATGATATGTATTCATTCGTGAACAATCATTCAATATAGCACCCCTTTCTCGTTGATTATAAAAAAAAAAAAGTATATGGTATCGGTTAAACTACCTAGGTAGATGGTTTAAATGATCAAAAAATCCTTTTTAAAATACAAATACTATCTATTTTCCATATTTATATTTTCTCTCACCTCACTCATATGCTCTCTCTCTCTCATTGCCTCTGTTTCTTTATATTTATATCAATTTAGTCATCAATTTTGATTTTTGATCGTTGAATTGTTTCATATTTATTTCAATCTATATACAGTTCCTTTCGATTTCAATTCGATCGATTTATATTTCACCAAAATTTTCTTGATTCTTTTGCTATTGGTTCCTTTCTTGAACAAGTTGTGGAATATTGATGAAGGTGGTGCAAATGGTGGAGGCGGTGGTGCAAGTGGTGGAGGCGGCGATATAGGTGGTGTAGATTCAATTGTTTTTGGAGGAATATATATATATATATATATATCTCTCTCTCTCTCTCTCTCTTCTCTCTCTCTCCTGTTAATTTAGGATTGGAGCGATTGCAGATGGCGATGGTGGTGATGTGAATGATAAGGAGTTAGGGCTTCAATGCTAGAGTCAATATCAGATTCACTCTGTTTACGCTTCTATGGTTTGTGTTTTTAAATTTCTTAAGTTCTTTTACTCTATGATGAGTTTGTCTTATTTCTTGATGAATATGTGAATGACGATGGTGGTGATGTTGATTATAAGAAGTTAGGGTGTCAATGCTTGGAGTCAATCTCGGATTCACTATGTTTGTTCTATCACTATGGTTTGTGTTTGTGAATTTCTCAAGTTTTTTTTATTATGTAATAAATTTGAATTATTTATTGATGAATCTATGTAATTTAAGGTCCGATTTATTATGTATCAAGGAATATGATATTTTCTTTAATGAAATTCTTTTTTATATTGATGAATATAATATTTTTTCGATGAATTTGTCTTATATATTTTTGAATAAGTGTTTTTGATAATCTGAATCTTCTATTGTTGGATATGCTATTTTGAAAAAAATTATATTAAATATATTATTTTATGAATATATGAATTTTAGTGATGAATATTTTAATTACTACTAATGAATACTTACTATCCTTGATGAATTTAACTTATATTAAGAGAAATATGTAAAATTTGTAGGGTTTTTTTATTAATTTATTAATTTTACCGATAAATATTTATTTTTTATATATTTGGACAATTTTATATTAAATATTGTATATTTTGTAGATAATTATATCAATGTTGGTGATAAATATACTAATAATTTGTTCTAAATATTTACTAATTGTTCATAAATTTATATAGAGAACTAAGCAACAAAAGTTAACGTAAGTTCTTGGAGAAAAAATGTTGAATATGCACAAAGAGATGGATGAATATGGACAAGTATAGACGTATTTTTAAAAATTCATCAATATTGTTGTAAAATTTATCAGTACTATTGTAAAATTCATTAGTTTATTGCAAATTCATCTGTAATTTATGTGATATATTTCTATATTTTTTATATAAATGAATAAATATTTATATCGATTTTTTAGAAAATTAAAGATATATATGCTTAATTCAAATATTCATAAAATTTTATTAAATTCATCAGTATGTATTGATAATATTGTGTCAAGTGCATTGAAAAGGCGTACTTAAGTGATTAAACTTTTAATTAATAGTGTATTTGAAAAAAATTATTTATTTGCACACAAATCCAGGAGTGTTCTTTGAAGAAAAATTGAAGATATATATGTTTAATTCAAATATTCATCATATTTCTATTAAATTCATTAGTATGTACTGATAATATTGAGTCAAGTGTATTGAAAAGTGTAATTAAGTGATTAAACTTTATTGAAAAATTCACTAAAATACAAAAAAATATATATATATATTACAAAAATTCATCAAATTGGAGAAAATTCATCACTTTAGTGTAAAAATTAATCACATATAAATTTGATTTTAAAAATGAACATGTGGCTATTCAATTCTATTCAAGTCTATTTACTATAAAAGAAGATCAAGCTTTAGACAAGAGTTAAAACACCTTAACATTCCTTTATTGATAAATTGCTATTGTGTACTCTTTTGCTTTAATTCTCAATTTTTCATATTACTTTGTAGTAAGTGAATTGAGTAAACTTAATTATGATCAGTGTGACTATATCTAGTGATACGTGAGGAGAACCACAAAAGTAAGTGGACTTGTGTGGTTGACAAAGAACAAAGTGAATAGTTCTTGTGACATATACTTGGTGGAGTAAATGAAGTAATCCTATGGGAAGGACCATTAGGCGGTTACTAACTCGGAATTTGGTATAAGCGAAGACCGTGAAGAAATTCACTTGTTTTATATTTGTGCTTTCGTTTTGTCTCTATTTCTCAACCCTAAAATTTTCAGTGTTGTAATCTAGGACATTGAATTTTTCCTATCCTAGAAAAAAAAGATATCACCCTATTCACCCTTTTCCCGAGTTTCATATATTTTGTTTTAATTTTTTAAAAATCATATCTCATTTTCATGATATGCATTTCTAAAAAAATAGATTCCTTCCCCAAATTGTGTTTATGTTGGGTTTATATAATGAGGTACATGATATAAGTATTGGTTGGGGGTTGGGGCTTAAAATTAAAAATTATACCGCAATCTCAAGTTTATAAATTTATATCATTATATGTAGTTATTTATTTTAATTTTCTGAAAATTAGTCGGCTATGTCATGTAACATTATTCGTACAATAGTTACGTTTGTATTAAGAATGAGAACATATAATATAAATTATACTATAAATTTAAATATATAGTTGTGTTGATAATCCCTTCTAAGAGTAAAGTATGTGTATCATTTAAAAAGATAACTGAAGTATTTGTATAAAGAATTGCAGCATGTGATATTATTTATATGATAGCTACATTTTTTTGGTGCCCACGTCCAAAATACTAGGATTACTGCATGCATATTCGAACTTGGGAGGGTAAGATTATGTTTATGTGCAAAGTATATACTAGGATTACTGCATGCATATTCGAACTTGGGTGGTGATGCATGTGAATAGCAGCAGCCTTGTGACCAAAGACTCTCCAACAATTTGGTAATAAGATGGGTACATATAACACAGAATCTTTCGAAATAAAAATTGTATTAAATTTTTTAACATTGTTTACTTACCATATCTTTTTCTCTGCTCTAGAGCCAATATTAGAACTATTACGATTCACGAACATATATATATATATATAGAGGCTCATAAAGTTAAACATATAGCATATTTCAAAATACATATTTTTTCAGGTCATAAAGGCCAATTTAATTCCAATCTAAATCATTCTAGTCCAAAAAAAAAAAAAAAAAAAAAACTGCCCGAATTACATCTAGCGAAAGAGAAGTTCCTCCCTGTTGGCAAGCTTGTTTAATATTTTAAATTCAATCTTGATGGGGTATTTTATTTAGTTAGGTAGGAGGCACCTTCTAGACCAACAATCAAGCAGGCATATTCTTATTGAAATAGTGCTATAATCATAAGTTTGACCAAATGATTAAAGAGAAGGCAACAATAAGTTTCTTGATTGATGGATAAGAAGGTTCTAACTTTTCTAATACATTATCTGATTTTTGTATCTCGTTTTTCGTTTATTAATTATGTAATAATATTTATAACAACTAACAACTCATAACAATTAAACGTTGAAAACATTTATGAATTATGTAACAATGTTTATAACAGCTAACAACTCTCGTACTTAACATTTAAACGTTAATCATAGTAACAGTTTATATATGCTATAATATTATAACTACTATAATAGCTATCATAATTTTATATATTATTATTATTATTATTATTATTATTATTATTATTATTATTATTATTATTATTATTTGGATACAAGGGATAGATATTGTTAGGTTTTTTGTTAAAATTTTTTAATTGCATAATTTTTGAACTTTTATTAAATTTTGTAATTATATTTTTCTATTTAAAATATTGTACCATTCTAATTGAAAAAAATTGAATCAATCATCAAAAAATTATTTTCAAATATTTGTTATCATAAAATATACAATGATTGATATCTTAAAAACTTCATAACCACTCGTAATAGTTAACGGCTAATTATAAAAATTTGTAATAGCTCGTAATAATTAACAACTAATCATAACTGAAATTCAATTGAAGAAGATAATCACCCTAGGGGTGTGTGAATAGGGCGTTGAATGAATTTAGTGGAAATTTGAAGTTCAAAACTTAACTAACTACTCATAAACATAAACCGAGTCTAAAGCACCTCGAAATTAAAAGAAATAAGGACAAGTAGTTTTACGAGGAAATCCTCCTCGGGAAGGGAACCTTGAATAGTGTTAATCCAAGCACTCGAGTCAAATCTACTAAGTAAGTCCTCAATTACAACGAGTAAGACTACGTAGATTTGTTGCCCGACATATCCATTATAATTTTCCCAGGTACAAAAATTTCCTTATCTAACCTAGTACAAGTTGAAATTCCCTTATCAACTTGGGACCTTTTAGTTGAAGTTCCCTCATCAACCCGAGACAACCGTTCCTAGGCTCACAAGTTCCCTTATTTGACCTAGTACTTCCAAGTTGAAGTTCCTTTATCAACTTGGGACAAGCTGAGGTGAAGTTACCTTATCAACTCAGTCAAGCAAAGAATTAAATGAAAGATATACAATGATTACAAGATTTCTAACTAAGAAGTACAACTCGGAATAATAAGAGTACGGAGTAAGAGTTGTATGCTAGAGATAATATTCAGTTGAGTTTTCTTGTTCTTCCATTTGTCGTCAGATGAAATCTTGTGCTCCCTTAAATAGTCCGCCTTGGAGAGTTAGTCGTTCATTCTTCAATGTCTTACAGTAGGAGCTTTACGAGTAGCTAGTCGTTGTAACGAGATAATCTAAGGGCTCGGTTTCGGACCATCTTGAAATAGTCGTTGTACCTCAGTCCTAGCTTCCAAAAACTCTTTTTCAATATTTTGTAGAAAAGAATGTTAGATTTAGAAATTATCATTTACACAAGACAACAACAAACAAGGTTGTTAGTCAATTCTGAATAGTTCCAAGATTTCCAACTTTTTTGTCTGGCGAGCTTCCACAATAATTAAGCCTTTGTTTTAGCTTTTCTCTTAAATAATTAAACGTTAGAAGACCCACAAAAACAATAAAGAATGGTTTATACTTTTTGAACCATAATTGGATTATGATTAGTCTAAATGAAGTATTTAAAGACTAATTATCCTTAATATATTAATTTGAAAATTTTCAAGTCTAATATTCAATATGTTCAAATTTCAAATATGTGAAAAATCATATAAGCAAAATATTTAATAATGAATTCATGAGTTATTAAGACATTTAAAAATTACCCGACTTAGGCAAATTATAGCGTAAAATCTGGGTAATAGATAATAAAGCGAATTTGAGGTGCCTAGAATTGGTCGTCTCACAACTTGAACTTTGGCAATGGGCATGGACTTGACTCGCGGCATGTAGTCCGAAATCCGACTTTGAGGTTCCTGAGCTTGGCTTAATCAAAGTCTTGAAGCTCGGTCGTATGCTTGAAGCTTGATTCTTTCTAGATCTAAAGCTTGGCTAAACAACTTTCTACACTAACAATTTTGTTAATTGATGATAATCAAATGTACAAAAGTCTCATTTTTAGCTGAATGTCAACAAAATCAGACAAAAGGATCTAATGAAGATAAGTTTTGGATGCTTGATATATGTAGTGAGAGAGTGTCGAGGATTGGCCATTAGAGATTACCTAAACCCCGACGGTAGTCCCGAACTTGACTGATGAAGTTTGAAGCCTAGCTGCCTGATTCTTGAACTTAGCTAATTAAAGTCCCGAAGTCCGGTTTGGTGTGCCTAGAATTGGCCGCCTGATGACCCGAACTCTAGTGATAGGTCTGAAATTTGGGTAGTTGATTCTCGAGCTTGGCTTAATCAGATTCTCGAAGATTGGATTAGGAGCTTAGACTTGACCTATTTCTCGGTTTGAAGCAATGGCTACAAAATTTTTGCACTAACATTTTTGTTAACAAATAATCGAATGTACATAATTTTAAATTTTACCTGAATTAAAAAGTCCAATGATCTGCAATCGGATCAAAGGTTCTTCCTTGACTTGTCCAGTGGGAGGTCCTAAAGCCTTGGCATCTATCCACTCTTATCATAATAGGGACATATGCTTGTGTTTTGTCAGAATGGTACCTAGACTTGCTCGTTTGATGACTTGAAATCTAAGGGAGGATCCTAATCTTGATTTTCTTGAAATTTGGCAAGGTGCTCGAACTTGGCCACTCTGGATCCGAAGTTTAGTGGAGTGTCTAAACTTGATCACGAGTTAGATCCGAAGCTCGAAAGTGTTATATAAGGATATAAGTAGTTGAGGGAAATCAAATTTTGGGAAAATTTTGTACATGGGTTGAAAGCTTTAAATTTTGAGTCTTCCACTCATGTTGTTAGATCCATTTCTAGTAACTTTTATCCCTTTAATGAAAGAGATCCTACATGAATCTCAGAAAATTGCTGATTGCCTAAACACTTAACTCTTTTTTTTTTTCCTTTTTGTTTAATGGATAAGAGTAGACAAGTGCTGTTCAATGTACTTAATAAATGTAGTCTAATGTTCTCTAAGGATAATATTAGTTAAATTTAAGAAATTGACAAAGAATTTTGCATAGAGGATGAATATGCACGATTTTATGCAACAAAACTTACTAATTTATAAAACCAACTTCGCGTATGCTGAAGTGAGAGAGAGTTCAAAAACATATAAAATTTATAATATAATATCTCATTTTGGTATCTTTAAAATTTGTCTACATGTAACTCAATCACAACTTAATAAGTGACAAAGATGCCAAACATATTACAGGTAGACGAGTAGAAACTTGTATCCATACATATTTAAGTAGTTGAACTTTGTCAAAAGACTGTGTTGTCTATATCTAAGACTAATTAGATGCATTCATATATACATATACATCGATGAGGGAGATATTCTTGAAAATAAGAAAATTGCAACTATGTTGAAGATACTAGTGTTATTGTGCCTTAAAAATCTAGATCTTCGAAGGCATAATCTTGTATAGCTTAAAACCTCTTTAATGAGATGGTAGCGTCATACCACTTGTCCAGATTTTGAAAATCTAATTCACAACTTGTGTAATTTTTGTCTGCAACAACGACCTTACCAAGTGCTTTTCCTAATGAAGTACACGTACATGACAATCATAACAAATGCAGATTTACTCTTAACAACACAACTTCTTCGGTGACAATTGTTGTTTACTATCAACATCTAACATTAACTATCACTAAATTGTGTAACGTTGCTAAACTGCAGAATTACGATCAATGGTTATCGATGTATGACTGATGATATATATATATATATATATATATATATATATATATATATATATATATATATATATATATATATATATATATATATATATATATATATATATCTACATACTACATACAAAAACTTGTAACAAATAACCCCCAAGAGTTGTCTCCTTTTACAACATTGGTTAGTCTTATACTGCCAATATGACTTAGAGTTATTTTCAGTTTAGGAATTGTGTTAGTATGAGACTTGTACTCCATTCATGTAACTAAATTGTTTCTCTTATAAAAGGAATAAGAGGCCAAAGGAGAGGGCAACAAGCTCTATTCTCTCCAGAATAATTAGATTTTTACATGGTATCGGAGCCCTAAAAAAAAAAGCAGACAACATGAGCAAGGACGACTCGAAGAAAATCGGTATCAACGATCCCCAATCACCATACTATCTATATAGTTCGGATAGTCCTGGGAATGTAATCTGCCCAATTAGTCTCAATGGAGACAATTACGCAAATTGGAGTAGACTCAATCAATGCCTTAAAGGCCAAAAACAAAATGGTCTTTGTTGATGGTAGCCTGACAAAACCAGGAGACGATTCTCCGGATGTCCATGCACTGGGAAAAATGCAATGCCATGGTCATAGCATGGCTCTACAACATTATAGACAAGCACCTACACGGTTCTGTGGCCTATGCTGAAACCGCCAACGAAATATGGACAGATCTAAATGAAAGATATTCACAAGGAAACGAAATTCGTGTTCATCAAATCCACGAGAGTTGATGAGTCACCGACCAAGGAACATTAAGTGTTACTGAATATTTCACAAAATTGAAAACTCTCGGGATGAACTTGATGCATATTTACAATTGCCAATGTGCAAGTGTGTGAAAGAGAAAGAATTCAATTTATTCGGGTATCAAGAGTCCGAGAGACTCCATCAATTTTTGATGGGTCTCGATACCACTCAATTCGGAATTGTCCGATCCAACATCTTGCACATGGAGCCTTTACCCAACCTCAACAAAGTGTATTCCATAATACTTCGAGAAGAGAGGCGGAAGAGCCTTACCTAGAATGCGGAATTGAAGAATCACACTTGAAGGAGCCGCCTTTAAAGCCACCACAGCAAGCGGCGGTAGGGGCAAGCTCATTAATTGCCCAAGATGCACCCATTGCCGAAACTCGGCCATGAGAAGTCTCAATGTTTCGAATTGGTCGGATATCCCTCCAATTGGCGTTCTTCACGGCAAAACCGAGCGACTCATACGATGCATCGGAACTGGAACAAGCCTCGGGCGCAGGACCGCTCGCGTCGGACACCAAGCTGGAACAGAACCACCGGCGTCGGAGGAGTAGCGCACGCGGCCGGGGCTACTGTGTCTGCGGCTGGAAGACGAGGGGACGCGGCTGGAAGACAGGGGAGAGACCCATTTTTGGGTATTCAAGCCCGGCTAGTAATGGGAATGACAGATTTTGTGGGCTTACTTCTACTCAAGTAGAAGCCTTATACACCTTCTTTAAAGAAAAAGAGAGTAAGGAAAAAATGACCGGTAAGTGTTCTATAAATGGCGTAGAATGGATTCTTGATACCGGAGCATCCTTCCACATGACACCCAATGCTCACATTATCGTCGCAAGTTAACCGAACCTATACGAATTTCTCTACCAGACGGTAAAGAGGAATTAGTTACGAAAAGTGGTACCGTGAATTTAGGGAATGACCTAATTTTACGGAATGTGCTTTATCTACCTACTTTCTCATGCAATCTTATATCTGTTTATCGGTTAACTCATGATCATGATTGTCTTATGATTTGCGGGGGTCGATCTTGTCTTATTCAGGACCTCACCTTGAAGACGCCGATTGGAGCGGGTGAAGCGAGGAATGGGGTATACTATCTCAAGCATGACATACTCGGAACAGCCGCCGCGGTAGTCAAACATGAAGATTTTCAGATTTGGCACAAGCGCCTTGGTCATCTCTCTGTCGGTAGTTTAAATCCCTTATTAGTAGAGTTTGGTGTTAAGTTAAATAAGGATGTTTTAAGTTGCTTGTGATATTTGTCATCGAGCAAAACAAACCCGTAGTGTATTTCCGCTTAGTAACTCAAAGGCTCCAAGACCATTTGCTTTAATACATTGTGATTTATGGGGCTATTATCGGGTTCCTAGTCTTAGTGGATGTCATTATTTTTGTGTATTGTGGATGACTGCACTCGAGTTGTGTGGGTATTTCTTCTAAAAGACAAAGATGAAGCATGCACAAAAATCATTAATTTTTGTGCGATGGTCAAAACCCAATTCGATCTCTCCGTACAAATTGTTCGAAGTGATAACGGAACGGAGTTTATGAATGAACCCCTTAAAAGGTATTTCCTTGATAATGGGATTCTCCAAGAAAGTTCGTGTGTAGGAACACCCCAACAGAATGGCCGCGTCGAAAGGAAGAATAGACATCTTCTTAACGTTGCAAGGGCACTAAGATTCCAAGCTTCTCTTCCTAAACGTTTTTGGGGTGAATGTGTTCTAGTTGCCGCATACCTCATCAACCGAACTCCCACAAAGGTGCTAAGATCCAAAACACCTTATGAGGCTTTATTCCAAAAGACACCTAGCTATGATCATGTGAAAGTTTTTGGATGCTTATGCTATGTTCACAATCATAGCAAAAATCGTGATAAATTTGATGCCGAGCTACTCGGTGTATTTTTATGGGTTATCCACAAGGTCAAAAAGGTTGGAAAGTATATGACCTGGACACTAAAAAAATTTTTATCTCCCGAGATGTGCAATT
The DNA here is from genome assembly GCA_021018815.1 of Talinum fruticosum. Lineage (NCBI taxonomy): Eukaryota > Viridiplantae > Streptophyta > Magnoliopsida > Caryophyllales > Talinaceae > Talinum > Talinum fruticosum. Next base: position 5,672,371 of record JAITYX010000011.1, read on the forward strand.
CTATGAAGACATATTTCCCTTTGCGGAAAACAACACCGTGGATGCTTGAACGGGCCCAACAGGTGCATAATTTCACAAAAGAAATTACTACCCATGAAGATATGGACCATCCTCTTGATGCTCCGGCCCAGCAAATTCGGAGCTTCCAGAGCCTCCATGCACTAGCCCGGCGGAAGCATCGGCGGACGGGGCCCGTGATGGAGAGGCCCGCGACGAGGAGCAGGCTGGCGCCATTGTTTCGACACGGAACGGGCCGGATTTGAAGCTGCATCCGCGGATGGGCCAGACAGACGGGCAGCCCACCCGGAACACCTACCCTCAGCCCAGGCGCCTCCAACTATTTCTTCAACTAGGCCAACTTCGAACTTTCTACTTCGGGCCCGAGCAGGATTAGGAGATAATGAGTTCTTGGATGAGGGGGAGCCCATTAGATCTAGACCTCAACGCACCAAACGAGCTCCGGCAAAACTTCGAGATTATGTATGTCATGCTATTCATCACCCCTCCTCCACACCGCCCCATGAAGCTTCTTCGGTTACTCCTTACCCCTATCTCAATTCATTAGCTATGATCGTTTTTCACCATCGTACCGTGCCTTGCTTGCCTCTATTTCTTCTAATAGTGAGCCTCAACACTTCACTCACGCCATAAGCTGATCCCAATTGGTGAGAGGCCATGAAAAAAGAAATTGATGCCCTAGAGGAAAATCGAGACATGGGAGTTCACCACTTTACCTCCCGGAAACGAGCACTCGGTTGTAAATGGGTATATAAAATTAAGTATCATGCGGATGGTACAATTGAGCGCTACAAGGCACGCCTAGTAGTTCTTGGCAATACTCAAGTCGAAGGAGAAGACTTCCATGAAACCTTCGCTCCCGTCGCCAAGATGGTGACCGTACGATGTCTTCCGGCTTTAGCTATATCTCGAGGATGGGATCTCCACCAGATGGATGTTCACAATGCATTCCTACACGGAGACCTCGAAGAAGAAATTTATATGAAGCCCCCTCCTGGCTTTCATCCACCACAACCAACATTGGTTTGTCGCCTACGAAAATCCTTATATGGTCTCCATCAAGCTCCGAGACAATGGTTTTCAAGCTTGCTTCCGCTTTACAAGCCTATGGCTTCACACACTCCTTGCTCGACCCATCCTTATTCACCTACCAAAAGGATGGCGTGTTTCTTGCCCTCCTCATTTATGTTGACGATTTAGTGCTAATGGGTAATAATCCCACCATCTGTTGCAACTTCAAACAATATTTACAACGGTGCTTCAAGATTAAGGATTTGGGTTCTCTAAAATATTTTCTTGGCATTGAGGTCGCCCGCTCCAAGTGCTGGTCTCTTCTTATGCCAAAGAAAGTACACTCTGGACATATTGTCGGAATGTGGAATTCTTGGCGCTAAACCCACATCATTCCCAATGGAGCAACAACATCGTCTCTCTATGGACTCGGCCCCATCATCTCTAATGCCTCACAATACCGAAGATTAGTTGGCAAACTAATATACTTGACGATCACATGCCACGACATTACCTACGCTGTGAACATTACGAGTCGGTTCATGCAAGCCCCACGTCAAGCTCACTCGGGATGCCGCTATCCGTGTCCTATGATATCTCAAATCATCCCTGGACAAGGCATTCTCATTCCATCCCATAATTCATTTCGGCTCTCGTGTACTGTGACTTGGATCGGGCCGGTTGCCGCCTATCTCGCCAATCCATCACTTGGATATCTCGTCAAAATTGGCGATGCACCTATCTCGTGGAAGACCAAAAAGCAAGACACGGTTTCTCGCTCCTCCGCTGAAGCGGAATTTCGGGCCATGGCCGACGCCACTAGCGAGGTTGTCTGGATCCGAAATCTGTTGTTATCACTTGGGTTGACTGTACCTACAATCCATATTCACTGTGACAATCAAGCTGCAATCCATATCGCTCACAAACCCGTGTTTCATAATCGGACTAAACACATAGATGTTGATTGTCATTTTGTACGCGAACGTCTCGTCAAAGGCGTCATCTCTACCCGATACACGCCCCAACTGAACAAGTCGCTGATATATTCACCAAAGCACTAGGACAACGTCAATTTCATCATTTACTCGGCAAGGTGGGCGTTGCAAATCTTCACGCCCTACCTTGAGGGGAAGTATTAGGAGTAGAATTACAATTGAGCTAGACTACTAGCCACATCATAGTTATGTATTAGACTCCAAGTAGTCTTATGCTGCCAATATGACTTAGAGTTATATTCGGTTTAGGAATTGTGTTAGTATGAGACTTGTACTCCATTCATGTAACTAAATTGTTTCTCTTATAAAAGGAATCAGAGGCCAAAGGAGAGGGCAACAAGCTCTATTCTCTCCAGAATAATTAGATTTTTACAACCAATTACTTCCAATTAGGGATGGACGTGGCCGCACCCATACCCATTTTCAAAAATCATCCCCATAACCATACCGATACCGATACCCATACCCATAAGGTATTTCGGGTATTATTCGGGTATGTATAAATATTAAAGAATAATGTCCATTGAGTAATACCCATTGAGTTTTATACTACCGTAATTTGGCATTAGTGATGAATAGTTACAAAAGTCTCTTGCCTCCGTCATAAATTAAAATTATACATCGATAACACAAATAAAATAATAAAACATATTTAATTGACTCATTGCACACCCGCTACCCAACAAATTTTATTTTAAAAAAATATTCAGGCATGGATTCAGGTTCGGGCGGGTGAACCCTATACTCGTACCCCCATACCCAAAACCGTTTAACCCCTACCCGACCCATACTCAAATATTTTAAATATTTTTATACCCATACCCATAAAAATTGGGGCGGGTTCGAGATGGGTTGTTTGGGTCCGTACAATACTCCCATCCCTACCTCCAATGGCTATGTTATAAAACTTTACTTTTGCTTATCTCATGGGCAAACAAAAACAAAAGAAAAAGGACAAGAAAAATAAAGAGAAACTCATAAATGGGTAAAGTAGTCCAAAATATTTCAAATACAACCCACTCAAAACTCAAATAGGCTTGAAACTAAAAATAGCAATGGGCTTGTCCTTTGGACATTGTACAATTTTTTTTAATTTATTATCAACAACCTCTATAGAAGTAAAAAGAGTCAATTTTACAATGATTGGCTGCTTAGGTCAACACAATAAAAACACACTGACTTTTTCATACCAAAAGGAGTATTATCCTACATGCCAATATTTGTCTAATAAAACACCCTAATTAAATTCCAAGAATAAAAGAAACTATTACAACCAAAATAATTAAGTTAAACCTAATGTATAATACTAAGTAGTGACAAAAACAAAAAGAAAATCATTAAAGGTCTCATCAATTGCGTATCTTATAACCTTTTGAAATCTTGTATAGTAACCGTTTGAATTCTTGTAAAAATCAAATCGATATAGGTGTTTGATTACCGAGGCATAAGTAATGGGCATTATTCTAAATTAAAATTTGATAATTAATTTTTTTTTTTTTTGCTTTTTAACAACGAGAAAAGTTGTATAATATGCTTGGTTAGCTTAATGTCCTCCTATCCTAAACAGACTTATCTATATTAGTATATTATCCTCTTTTTTGTAAGATAAGTTGCTCACTTGTAAGGTATAAATAAATTATTATTAAGTTACGCAAAGTATTATTTTCCCCTTCTAAGAAAAAGATAAATTCATGTTTAACAAATTATTCAAAATTATGTAATGAAAAATAATTTTAAAAATGGTCCCATAGAATTTTTTTTTCATTCAAACATTAATACTAATATTGTTTTTTGACCACAATATCTATCCTCTAATTGAATTTCTTATTTAACATATTTGAGTAATCTAGTTTAGAATAGTCTAGCATGTTAATATAGTAAAATCACCATTTAGAAAAATCTTGATCAATTTTTTCGATCTTAGTTATGTATATATAACCTAATAAACATAAAAGATCAAGTAAAGTACAAACGGTTTCTTAGCGTACTCTTATATTCACCCACCTCCCTTCACTTTTTTGGCTGACACCTTAATAGTTGTACCAAGGTTAAGGGGTATTTCAAAGTATAATTCTAAATCCTCCATTAGTACAAAGAAAAAATTGATAAATTATACTAAGACAATAAATGAAGGCCATGTATGTTTCAGCTGACTTCAGTTAGTATATTCTGATAGTAAATTTTTTTATCGATTGGCTTCTTGCATGTTCTCCCCCCCAAAAAAACAAGTCCTACTAGGAACAAAACAAGACTTTCCCATCAATTATTATGAAACCTTATATCCCTAAAATTTAAGGGTGTGTTTGATTTAGGGAAAAATATTTTCTATGACCCATTTTGTTAGGAATTAGGGTTCACAACAATGAGACTTAGGACAAAAGAAAATAAAGAAGAATTGAGACACAAGATTTTAACGTGGAAAAACCCAAACCCGAGAAAAACCACGAAACCGATGCACTAGAATCCGAGTAATTTACAAAGACTTTCCCTCAAGCACTCACTTGCTTCACTTTGCAATACACTACTCACTTCTTATACAACAATGGAGGATAACACCGATTATATAGCTATAATCAGTCAAACTACATTAACAAGCCTTAAACCAAGCATTTAGAGGCCTTAAACACGCATTAACTCACAAGAAACCGACACAAAACGACCAAAATCAAAATACTCGGGAGGCTGGGCAGGCGGCACGGCCCGTGCCGACCAGAACGGGCAGCCCGTGCAGCCAACACGGGCTGTGTCGGCGGAAACGGGCAGCCCGAGTTGGCCGCTGATAAACCGGAATTTTACGTGCTTTTCCATTCTCTTATTGGCTAATTTCGACACTTCAAAGGCCTTCTCACCTAAATTCTTATTTGATTTCGCTTACTTTCTTCATTTATGATTAAAGTGTGCGAATTTCTATGTTTTGAGGTAATCTCACCTTTTATGATGAAGAATACATCTTTCAAAGTGCTAAGGAAAAGAGCGGGAGGCCATAGAAGGTCGGAGAGCGAAGAAAGAGTTCAAGCCAAGTCGGCACAGGTCGTAGCACTGGCCGTGCTAAAGAAAAGAAGGAAAGAAGACCTAGCACGAGTCGTGTTGAAGCGGAAGAGGTCGGCACGAGCAATGCCAAAGTCAGCACGAGGCCATGCTAGGTATTTGGGATTTAATTGAAGAAGTCGTGAGCTTGCACGGGTTAAGCACGGTTTCAAAGCATCGGTTGTGCCAATCGGCAATTTTCGTTTTTCGCACATTTTATTCCGAAACTGTGAATTTTCGAAAAGACTTTTTATGCTTCGTTTCTAGGCTAGTTTCTCTCTATGTTTAAGCACTTATTTTCCATTGTTAAGGGATCAAAGTTTGGAGTTATTTTCATTTAATCGCAAGTTAATTCAAGTTTACGGTATTGTCATTCTTTTCTCTACTTTTATCTTTCATTCTTTTTGCTGTTCTTCTCTCGGTTTGTTGTCACATGTCATGAATATGTGTGGGTAAATTTCCAACTTAGGTTGGGGATTTTGCCACTAATATGCTAGTTTAATCGTAATTGATGCTTTGATGCTAATTTGCAATTGTTTGATGAATTTCCGACTTGTTGATACTTGTGAATTGGTGTGAGGTTCGAGAGAATCCTACCTTTATTGTTTTTGGGAATTGAGTAGACTTCGAGAGAAGAGGCTTAGTTCTACTTCAACTTGTTGAATGATAACAATTTAGATATGAGAATAATTTAGGTTGTTATTAAGGGAAGAGTCGATAACTTTGTAATTCTCTGGTTTTGATTGTGTGAGAACAACAATTAATTCAATTGAGTTAGCTTAATGACCTTCGAGAGAAGGCTTAGGTGGTCTGAATTGCATCGATTCCTTAGTTCATCGCAGTTGTGAATAGTGTAGAAGCATATAATTAAGATTGTTGGCATGTTAGCTTGGTAAATCCTTACCTAAGGTTTTCTTATCTCGATTTCATCTCGTTTTTAGTGCTTGCATCACAAACAATTCTGAATTGTTCTTTTGCTTAGTTCATAAGGACATTGACCTTAGACTTGCATGAGACCTAACTCCCTGAGATCGACAACCGTACTCTCTATAGTACAACAACAGTCACTGCCCGGACACACTTTTTCCTTTTTGCCCGAAATGCTCCGTGCTCGATGTACATGGCCCGTACTTGTCGTTCTTTGACCCGTAACGCGATTTTCCTGAGCCCAAAGCATCCATTGGGCTCCATAAACCCAACACATTTTTCACTCATATTTTCTTTTGTTTGGTAGCAGGAAAAATAATTTTGTAAAAATTTATTTTTCATTGTTTGATAAGAAGGAAATTAATACCATAACCTTATATCCTATATCTAAACTTTACATCCCATATCCTAACCCTGAACCGTAAACCATAAATCCTAATCTCCTAAACAAATGTACCTTAATCTCCCTTCACCACAAAAACAAAAAAAAATAAAAATATGGTAGTTATTAAATTACTCGACCTAAATCCTCCAAAAATAGAGCTAAAATAAAAGTACAGGAAGAGAGAGAAGAATATGGAGCAAACAAAAAGCAAGTTACGAGACTTGGCCTCAATTTGAGTATCATGATGACTAATATCATGAGCAACAAAGTCGTGAACCATATCCATAAATGCAAGCAACGATGTAGCTATGATTGCTCTTATCATTGACCTTGAGATATCATAAAGTAGCTCCTCTTTCTTCCAAACATAATATGTTACAAGTAAACATCATGTATTTATCATCCCAACAAACTTCAGCCATTCTAAAAATAAACGAAGCATTTAGGTTAAGTTTCAATAGGCCAAATGTGAAAATTACGGAGTTTGAATAATATTAGCGAAGGGAAAATATGAAAATAGAAGTCATATTCAAGCAATAGGCCAAATACATATTTTTTTCTTGCCACAACAATGCCTAATACCATTAGCTTTTGTTCTTCTTCATGAAGTTTTGAAATCAAATCCTACGAAACTTCTCATTTTTCACTAGAAATCCTTTACCTTGACTTTCATTTTCAATCGGATCATCAAATATAGCTATAAAAGTTAAGAACTCATCTCTATAACCTTCAATTTGCATGAGTTCTTGATAGAGTAGCTCAATATCGAGGTTAGATTTGGAGAATTTTTAAAGAGCCACAACAACTTCACCAAGTTGGGTGGTAACTATTTGTATTTCTAAGTCAGCCTCACTAGTTCTCTTTCAAGTACTCTTTGTTTCTCATGGAACACTAGAAGTATTTGAGTGTTTATCATTTTCTTTCACTATCCTAACACCACTATCTCGCTCGTCCTCCGGATTTACATCGGTCTAATGTAGAACAAAACAGGGGAACATTTGATGCTATGTAATGCATCCCTCGAAGTTATAAATTTAACCATATTAGGTTATTGACTCTACTACATTGCAAATTCAGGCGCTAAGAAGATTGGGTAGTCATATTTACGTTATTTGAGGAGGGGTGTCTTCTTCATGTCTATTATTTTATGCAATTCTCGGCCAAGAACACTTGTCCTCGGCATTGGTAGGAACCGTGTCGAATCCCAAAACTATATTGAAAAGAAGTGGTGGTAGGAAGCGCAACAAGTTCCGGTTGAAGATCCTCACGACCTTCTTCCATGCTTGTCATCTCCATTGTTATAGGAGATCCAACTACGCTTATTGCCATGACTTTAGCACATATTGTCACCGACATTTTTCTGCATGCTGGATGATCAAACCAAAACTAGGCTCTTGTTTCATTATATACCTTTGTTCCACACATATTTTCATTTCAAGTTATGTAACTGGGAGTGTCGGGTATATACAAAGTGAGAATCAAAACTAAAGTTGATTCTTTAATTGTGGATGAACAAGAGATTCGTCATGGTAGATGACAAGCATTGTTGTCTTCGGTGGTGAAGCTGAAGAGAACTTATTAAAAGAGGGTAGACAGATCAACTCCTAGAAGCAAAGAGAACCCCGAACAACCCTACCACGTAATTCGCCCAATATGGAAACATGATGAATTGCTCTTAATCAAATTTAATGTATCCCCTAACAGCCTATATTTTACTTGCATCATAAGATGTAAAGAAGCTTTATGATCCAGCTTTTGGAAAGGCTACATGGTTTGATGTCTAAAAAGTTATAAGAAAGGCGATGTTCCATTTAGTTTTAGCTTACAACATTTCAGCTTCCTTACGAGTTTTTACAATTTTTTACAGCTTTTTATAATTTTTTATAACTAACTTTACAACTATCTTACATCTTCTTAACTTCTTAAAACTTGTTTAATTCAATAATATTTAAAGTTGTTTAAAAATATTTAAAGATGTGTTGAGTAAGAGATATCGTTGAGTAATCTTATCGAAGAAATGAGTCAAAAAAATTGTTAAGTTCAAAGGTTTGAATGAGAATAAATATATAAAATTATGAGATTAGTGTTTCCTAAATCATAGGTAAAATAAATGAAAGATAATATCGGTAAAAATATTATTATTTTTGAAATGTAAGAAGCACACCCAACAAAAAGAAAAAAGAAAACAAATTATTAAATGAAACGCTGCCGAGAGTCAAAACTCCTAGCCTCTCCAAACAACATATTTACATTTACCTTGAACCTCAATATATTTTTACCTTATTTGGTGAAAATAAAAATAAAAAACCCCTAACCAATACCATCCGTATTCTTTATCTTTCCAGTAGGGTACTGCCGGAGCGAGGACTGTGGGCCAACACCGGTACGGCCAGGTCTCTGATTGCCGATCTCTTCATCCTCTCTATTACTTTGAACCTCAAAATTCTCCTCCGCTAACCCCAACTTCATTTTCCAGCCCACGATCCATCAAATTCTTCCACCATTCGAACCCACAACCGAACTCTATAGCAACATTATTCCGGTCACTCGCCGGTGAGAAGTGGTAGTGTTAACTGTTTGATTTTTGGAAGATGAAGCCGGTGCTGGAAGTTATGGATGCCCACCTGACATTGATTTTGGAGAGAAGGTTTCAAACGATGAAGAAGATCACTAATATTGAAATCATTTATTTTTATCTTATGTTTATAACTATGAAACAACCAAACAAAGCTTATAAATATTTCTTTTGTTAAAATTAGTAAATATTTTCTAATTTAAATAATATAATTTTTTTATTTTATCAAAATTTAAAAACAAGAATGGCTAAGATATAACGAGATACATGTATGATTAGGATCGTTTAATTATGGTGATTGTCGACATTCGTTATAATTTATAAGTGCATCTTTTGTATATTAGATGTCCTATTTTATGTCTATTTAGTTTACAAATGTTGATGTGCATTATTCTGTGTATTGATAAACATATTGGTTCTTTAAATATAAATAATTTGATCTTTTCTATAAAATGACTTTAAGAAGTAAAACAATAGAAGTAAAGTTGTTATTTATTTTAATTAAAAATAAAAACATTAAAAACCCAAATGAAACTAAAAAGGCACCAAACAAAAAGAAAAATAGAAACCCTGAAATTAAAAAAAAAAAGGAAGCTCCACAATACTAAAAATACTAAAAATTAACTATAATGAAACAAAATATTAAACATGTTTAATAATTGAAAAAATAAAGCAAAAGGAGTAAAAAGGTTCACAATAAGTATAAAATGACAACTCGGTGAAATAAAAATTTGCATGACATTAATATATGTATTTTTAATTGTATTGATCTAAACAATTTTTCGGTGTAAAGATACATTTTAATGTATAGATAAGCAATTTATTTTTAAATATTAATATTTTCAGTCATGTCATGTCTATTTAATTAGTGAAAATTTATTCTTATTTTGATATGCATATTTGTTCTTTTACAAGAAATTCGGTTTTAACTAAAAATATTTTGATATAAGTTAAAATGGTCAACTTCTAATGAAACTCAACAAATAAATACAGTGAAAAAAATTGAAAACCCCAAATTCAACTCAAAAAATAAAAAAACCAATACAAATAAAAAAAATGAAAATTCCAAACATAAAAATAAAATAAGAAGGAGAAGCTCCAAAAATGCTAAAAGTAATAAAATAATTCAACTAAGAGAAAATAATAAACTAGTTTCATGACTAAAAAAATGAGGGAAAAAAATAAATAATAAATAAACTAGACCAACAAATGTAAAAAATTTAAAAAAATAAAAGTTGAGAAAATTATTGTTGTAGTAGATTCCAACCAATAACGGAGCACTATAATGGTATGGCATCACCTCTACTAAACCAATAATAAAATCAACACTTCTTGCGAAATTCCCTCCAAAATCAAATTTAACTAGTCACGGATGCCTGGACTCTTGCATGTCGGCCTAACTCGCTACATGGGTCTTTTTTAACATGCTTTCTATACTGGGCACAAGTAGTTGTATATGCTACACTAGGTGCGATATCAGTTATGGGACCGACGGTGAAAAGCTCAGGATGATGATGCTAGCAACCTGTCCTCCAAGAAACTGTCTCCAACCGCCTTTTTTTTAATATGAAAAAGAAAAAAAAAGGTCATCTTATTTAAAAACCCAACTATGACATCCTTTCTCTCCTCCTCTATCTGTTGCGGGTTGAGGGTTCCTTCCCCTTCTTCCAATTCTGATTCATAACGAAGTTCCCCTGGGTGAGCTTAGATGACCCGAAGCAATGACCAACTCAATTCTCTCCACCCTTTGCGGAGGGGATCCATATGTAAACATAATATCTATTTAGATATGCTCGAATGACCCCTTCTCATAATGAGCATGTATATAACCCTATTCCGGTCCGGTATGGAATGAACTTATAATTGCCTGCTTGCTGTTCTTCTCCCCCGATTGAATCCACATCCCCTACTAGTGGTAGGTGGTCTCGTGGAGTTTTGAAGAAGGGTAGAAAAGTGTGTAAGCACAACAATGAACCGCGGCGAATGTCCGGAAGGAATTTGATTGTCTCAATGAATCATGCCTCAACCTCATTGTGTGCGAGCTTGGTCCAGTTTTGATTCCTAAAGCCCACAGACAGCCACTCTTTTCTCTTTCTTCCCTCACTCTCCGAATTAGCTCCTCCAGGAGCTGCAGAGTACCATACATAAAATTTCAATCGGACATTAGGTTGGACTTGATGTCGTTGGCCTACCTATGATAAAAATATAATTGCTCTACATAGCTAGTCAAGTATAAACACCCAAAAAGTGTCTCGACTTTATTTATTAGCTTATTTATTTTATTGTTTGCCTAGTGATAAAAACTTAGCTTCACCTGTATTCTCGGGGTTAGATTGGATCAAGATAGTTTTTTTCTTTTCTTCCAGCCAAAAAATTGAAACAATCATCAAGCCCATACCCGAGAAAATAAAAATAGCCCGAAAGTTCAATTGAGGAAACCCATGCCGATCCCAACCTGCTTTGGACCATGCCAAAGCAAGGCATGGATCTCTAGACCACAAAATGACCCATACCGGTCACTCGCTCACCAAAACGCATCGCTTTGGCTCGTTTAATATGGGCAGAGTCCTAATGACCCACGTGGGTTCCCGGGATGCCAGAATGCGTCATTTTTACTTGCTCAATACTAGAGGATTTCCAACTGATTTTCAAGCTGTTTTTGTAGAGTTGGATTCTATTAATTTTCGAGCTGAAATGAGTTTCAAATGGGGAAACCCTAACCATACTTTATTTACATAAATAGGGGGCTTCAATTATGCTTGTCGATAAGCCAAGCCCAGAAGATCAACACGTGGGTCTACCGAGGACGCAAGATGTAGATTTCGAAATTTTGTTGTTGTACTTTTTTATTGCTTTCTTTCAATATTTTTATTTCAATTCCGTATTGTGATTTTGGAAGATGTAATTTTATTTACTTTCCTCCTCGCCCACTGTAATAGTTTAGATTTATCACTATCTTTCTTGCTTTGATTGTTTAATATGTGTCTTTCGATTGTTGTTGTTTTTCCTAACACAATTTTAAATTCCCACTTTAATTAGTAAAGCCGAGTTTTCAAAACAGAGCATAATGAGGAGCGATCCTTCTCATTTTGTACCCTCGCCCCGAATATCGGATCATTGATTTAGGCCAACGGAATTCTTTTCAAAACCTTTCCTAAATTGAGCTTTTTATCCCGTTCAGTTATCCCTTCAGTTTAAACTCAAATTTGGGAAAGTATTTTATTTTGTTAGTTTTTATTCAAAACCGACTAGTGACTCCTTTTTAATCTTTTCCATTCTGAAAAATGTATCTCGGTTTTTCTAGAAAGAAAGTCTTGGGGAACAGGATATGCAACGTGGATTTTCTAGCCTACCTCCCTCCGAATGATGAACCCCTTCAAATGGCGAATCCTATGTGGAACATGACTGCTTCAGTTGTTAAGGTCAAAAGACCCATGTCGGTCATCCACTTGTAGATAACTCATGTCGGTTACCTATGGCGGGTTCTAGGCTCAACTTCGGCCCAAGCTGTCCCACTACTTGGCCCAATGAGTCTTTCTACGGTTTGTCTCAAATGCTTGTCTTTTATGTAGCTTATCCCGAGACTTCTAAAATCAATTCGGAAAATAAAAAGAGTTTCTAAAAAGCTAGCCAACTTGAAAAATCAAAAGTTTTATTTCTTGATAAGCGCACCTCTCGGAAAATTGACATTCGATGGGGAATGTAATCTAATCCCCCTTCGGCATTTGGATGGACTGTGGTTCTTATAGTGACAACTCCATCGTGGACAATAATTAATAGGGTGAAGACTTAAAAATTAGAATGATAATTCTTGTATTTAGGCAACTCGGACATAGATGTTGGAACTTTAGTTGCTACCCTGAGTTACCTTGTTTTTCGAGAAAGTCAAATTATTATCTCGGTGGGTCCACTCAACTTTACTATTGAGATGTGATTGTTTTTCCGCTCATAACAGCTCTTTTGATTCCTAATTGAAAGGCATTGGATATTTAAATCTCACCCTACAACCCATAGGAGATAAAATATTCAGATTATGAGTTATTATGTTTATCCAACCTTTGATCCCTTGTGAATATAGAATTTTCTGGTTCGAGTTTGGAACTCATTTGCTTGCATGTATGTGTGGTTGTTATTATTTAACCTTTTTTTAGTCTTTATTCCATTAGGCTAAGTCAGTTCAAGTTCAGCTAAGCCTAATGACCATTACATTGATGTAAATTATTGAATAATAAAATATAGAGTTGGGCCATATTTTGTAAATTGGCCAAAAAAATCATCCCTTTTAGATCGGTCTATCTTTTGTATATTAGCAAAAAAAAGTCATCCCGTTTTAGATCGGTCCATGTTTCCATATTAACCAAAAAAGGAGTAATCCCTTTTTAGGTTCATATTTTTCATTAACAAAAAATAAATAAAGAGAATCACCCCTTTTTATGTTAGTCATCTTTCGCATATTAGCCGAAAAAGTCATCCCTTTTAGGTTGGTCAATTTTCCCATATTAGCAAAAGAAAAAAATCGTCCCTTTTTATGTTAGTCCATTTTTTAGCATAAGCCCAAAAATTAAAAAAGAATCATCCCTTTTAAGGTTGGTCAATCTTTTACATTAGCCGAAAAAGAAGTCATCCCTTTTAGGTTGGTCCATCTTTTACATTAGCCGAAAAAGAATTCATCCCTTTTAGGTTGGTCCATCTTTTGCATTAGCCAAAAAAATTAAGTCGTTCCTTTTAAGTCTGCCCATTATTTTCTTTATGCATCTTTGCATCAAAAATAAGAGAGATTACTCTTGGATGTTCATGTAAGCTACATTTGTCCTAAAGTTCAGCAGGTCTCAACATTGAAGGCCCCAAGCTCTCCTTTGTTTCCTTGAAAAAGCCAGTCTTGAGTATCTTTTTCTCTTGGAACACAATAGGAAAATTCTTCGTCTACCGAGAGGGATCCTAGAACCAGGTGACTGGAAAATTTTGAGATTGAGGATCTAACTCCGCCACCTAACCCATGGACAGATACAATACTCAACTTACCCATCATCATGTTTGGAGAAGAAGGAGGCCCCTTATTGACTTTTATAAACCAATTCACGAAGAAAATGAAGGCCAAAATGGAGGTGCAGGATAAGAACCGAGGCCATGGATGGAGATATCGAAACGCTTACCAAAAATTTAGAGAAATAACCAAAATCCAAAGAGAAAGAAGAAAAAGCTAACTTGGCGTGGGTTACCAAAAATAGTTTTAGAAGTCTCGAAATAACGACAAATAGAAAAGCATTCGAGATAGAATGTAGCAGGATTCACTGGACCAAGCGAGTGGGACTAATTGGGTCAGGACTCGAGCACATAACCTGCCACGGGTAACCGACGTGGGTTACCTATAGTGGGTGAGTCTTCTAGCCCAAACTACAAAAGCGATCCCGGCGGAAAATCCACATTACGGATCTATTCAAAATTACTTAATTTTCTTTGAAAACCCAAGATGCATTATTCATAATGAAAAAAAGATTAAAAGAGGAGTCACTAGGCAATTTTGAATCAAAACTAATCGAAGACTCGGACACTCGCTCGATACTTTTCCGAGTTGTATAAAAGGATTTAGGTATAAAAATCTCGCTCTCATAGAGTTTTGATTCCAAGGCATTCTCTCGTATCTTAGAAACTTTTCTGAGTGATATAGTATTTTCTTTAAGTGTTATAGCTTGCACTTCATGTATTTCTTGCTTATCCTTAAGTGACTCGAAAACCGATCTCTTGTTCCGAGTCCCTCACCACTCATATTTATCGCTTGTTGAATAAACTAGTATTTCGCTTTCTCTCACTCGGAACCGACTTCGTTCATAAGCCCTATTCCGATATAGTCGGTACTTCTAGTCCGATTCTTGCTTAGTCTTTATTCTAGGTTTTTCACTCGATATTCGTTATTTGACTTGATTCATCGCTTAGATTAAGTTTGATGGAATTCCGAGTATCATGAATATTGGACTCGGAAAATTCCATTCGTCTTCCGACTCGGATAATTAGTTGTTTAATTATCATAATTATTTTATTATCTATGTCTAATTTTGGACCAAAGTATTTTATACTTTGAGAACCAAAATTGTTTTACTCTTGTAGGTTATTCATACGAGGATACACTTTTCAAACTACAAAAGTAACCGGCTTCAAAACGTCAAATCACCAGCAGACATGGCTTTTCACCTTCTCTGCTCCGAGTCCCGAGAAGATTGTGTCGAGTCATGTCTGTTTCCAAATCTGGAAAACTGGAATGTTAAGCTTAACGGTGGTTTCCACCCTATCTTTCAAGACACCGCCAGTGGTTTTAGGACTTCCAAGAGAGTTAAACCGTTGTCCAACGTTCACATTACAACGGATACTTTCCGAGTGACTCGAAAGCTTCGTCAACGGTCACAAAGGACTCTCGGTCAGCGAGATGAAGATAACGGCTACTATGCCTGGTTATCTATAAATGGAAGCCACTTCACAAGACTTGAAGATGGGCCGAATTTATTGTTTATACACATACTTGCTCAAAGTCCTTGTATACATTCTCAATCTTCTACTTACAACTCCTACTCTGTAACTTATTACTTTTTGAGTTGTAAGATCTTGTACTCGATTACAAACACTTTCTTACTTTCTCTGTAAGGTCCCTTGACTAAGTCGTAAGGGTTAACTCAGCTTAGTTGTCCCTAGCTGTAAGGGTTATCTCGGTTAGGAAGTACTAGATCGGATAAGAAAATTTCGAGTCTAGGAAAACTTGTAAAGAGTTGTCTAAGGGAGCAACTCGGGTTCGATCGATTCACGGTATTTTGTGGACTCAAAATAGTGGATTTGACTTCGTGCTTGGATTAGCACGGTTTGTGGTTTTCTGCCCTAGGAGGGTTTCCACGTAATTTCTAAGTGTTATCTTTCCGAGTTCATTCTAGACTCGGACAGTCTTAACTCCTGCTTGGTCCGCCTATTCATTTATGATAGCTTTTCCGAGTCCAAACTTTTCCGACCTTGCTGATAGACTCAAAACTCTGTCTCGCCTCGTCCTTTTCAAAAGGACTAAAGGTTCCACGAAAAACTTCCATCACCCTATTCACTCCCCTCTAGGGTGACTCAAACTCTCCCCGAGCAAACCTTCAATTGGTATCGAGCCTAGCCTTTCGAAAGGTTCTAACCATCCAAAGGTCTAAAGATCAAATGGCTCGGAACAACGGAGAGTTCGACGAAGGAAGATCTTCCAACGAGCCACCAAAATTCAAAGGATCAAATTTCGAGCACTTGGAAGAAACTTATGGAATGTTTCCTTATGGATCATGATGAAGAGGTATGGGAAATCATACAACAAGGAAACTACATTCCAATGAAGAGAGATGAATTCGGAATCCTTCCCAAGACAAAAGCCGAATTTACACTGGACGAAGCACGTAAGTTCGTAAAGAACTTCAAGGCAATGAACATCCTAATGTGTGTTATCAGCTCGGAGGAATATAATCGAGTATCCGCTCGTGACTCAGCCAAAGAAGTGTGGGACACACTGGTCAACACCTATGAAGGAACCAGCCGAGTCGGACAAGCTAAGATCGGCCGAGTATCTTCACAAGTATGAGCTATTCAAAATGGAACCAGAAGAGAACATTACTCGGATGTTCATTCGGTTTATCGAGATTACCAACAATCTCAAGTCTCCGGGTAAGAAGATCACGCACGAGGAAATGTGCGAAAGATACTCGAAGTTTACCCAAGAGAAGATGGGGTCCCAAGGTAAATGCTATAGAGGAAGCTCGGAACCTCTCACTCTTAAAGCTAGACGAGTTCATCGGGAAGCTTCTCACTCATGAAATCCATCTAGAAGAGGAGGATGCCGAGGGCGTACCAAAAGGAACATAGCGCTAAAAGCCTCGGAATCCAAAGAAGAAAATCTGAGCTCCTCCGACTCGAAGATGATCCCATGACACTCATTGCAAGAGGCTTCAAGAGAATAATGAAGCACAAAAGATGGGACAAACGGCCAAAGGAAGAATTCTACAAGAAAGACAAGAGGGACAGAAAAGGTAAATATTCCTCACCCTCAAAGTTATCTTTATCTAAGAATTCTGGGTGTTTTGAGTGTGGCAGCAAAGACCACATAGTCAAGGACTCGTCCAAAAAGAAAAAGGGACAGAAGGAAGAAGAAGGCCATGATGGCAACATAGAGCGATGAGGACTCATCGGAAGATGACGAGGACTCGGATGACTCTAATTGTCTAATGGCAATCTCTAACTCATAAGCTGAAAGAGAGTCGGACTCGGACTCGGACAGTGAGGAAACTAATACTCAAGAGGTAATTGATTATTTCCTCAAATTCTCCAAAGTCGATTTAGCTAAGTACATTTTTACTTTGGAAGAAAAGTCCAATTCCGATTCTTCTCAATTCAAAGAACAACTTGAGTCAATTTCTTCGAGAACACTTCTTTGAAAAATGAATTCGAAAAGCTGAGACTCACACTCGGAGAACTCAAGACTAGTGCTCAAACTAATGAGACCGAGTCCGAGTTACTTAGGAAAGAAAATGAGCAACTAAAACAGAAGCTCACCGAGTCTCAAGATGTGATTTTAAAATTTACTTAAGGTCGAAAAACCTTGACATGCTCTTAGGATCTCAATGTGTCTCCTTCGTAAAAGAAGGTCTTGGTTTCAACAAAGAAGAGGAATCCAATTCTTACTCGAATTATTCAAAATGATTCCGAACTATGAAGTTCGGGAAAGCCGAGCATGGTCCTATTCACAAAAATGAAGGGAGGACTAAGCCCGAACTCGTTTACAAAAAGAAACCATTTTCTCCTGTTTCAAAAGGAAAGGTTTTAAAAAGAAAGAGACACGGACTCGGTTCTCCGAGAAGAAGACTCGGAATCGGACAAAACCCAAAGTCATTCAAATCTGGGTTCCAAAACACCTTCTTCCTCGAAAAGGACCACAGTAAGGAATGTTACTGGGTTTGTTAGAGGAAGTGAGAAGGGTTAGATTCTCTCTGTTTGCAGGTCACTCGAAGAGATCAAAAGAACACTCGGTACCTTGACAAGTGGATGTTCACGCCACATGTCGGGAGATGCGGGACTCTTTACCGAGTTGGAAAAACATAAAGGAGGAAAGGTCACATTTGGAGATGATAGTAAAGGGAAGATAGTGGGTATTGGCAAGATTGGAAAAGGAAGCAATCTGGTCATCCAGTCTACCTTGTCAAAGGATTAAAGTATAATCTTCTCAAGCATCTCTCAACTATGTGATAAAGGTCAAGAGATAAGGTTCACTCGGACCAATTGTTATATTTCGATGTCACTACGAAAGAGATCAAGCTTTCGGGTAAAAGATCGGGTAATACTTATATCATTCCCCTTCTCGGCCCAAGTCGAATTTGTCTTGCTTAAAAGCATCTCTTCATGATGATTCATGAACTTGGCATCGTAGATTAGGCCATATTAGCATGCATACTATCAAGAAATTGGCATCTCATAGTCCGGTTAGGGGTTTACCTAACCGTGTTTTTGAGAAAGACAAAGTTTGTGAAGCATGCACCGTAGGGAAACAAGTCGGATCTTCATTCAAATCTCTGAAGACAGTTTCCACATCCAAAGTACTTGAGCTATCGCATATGGATTTGTGTGGTGAAATCCCTATGAAGAGCCTCGGAGGTAAATCTTACATATTTGTTATTATTGATGACTATTCACGATTTACCCGGGTGTGTTTTCTTAAGCACAAAAATGAAGCTTTCAAGGAGTTCAAGCAAGCTCTGCGAGAAAAATTCAAGTTGAGTCTCATACTCGGATCCGGAGGATTCGAACCGACCATGGAAGGGAGTTCGACTACTCGAATTCTCGAGTATTGTGACGAAATGGAATCTCTCACAACTTCTCAACACCCGTAACTCCTCAATAGAATGGAGTAGTAGAGAGAAAGAACAGAACCCTTGAAGAAATAGCAAGGACGATGATGATTGAGCACAACTTGCCTTACTATTTCGGGCGAGAGGCGATCAACACGAAGAAACTATACTCGAATAGATGCCTCATCGGACCCATTCTGAAGAAAACACCTTATGAGCTCTACAAAGGGAAAAAGCCAAATATTTCCTATTTCGGACCATTTGGATGTAAGTGCTACGTTCACAACAATGGTAAGGATCACTCGACAAAGTTTGATGCTCGGTCGGATGAAGGTATTTTTCCGGGTTATTCTTCTCACATCAAAGCTTATCGTATTTTCAATAAGAGAACTAACAAAGTGGAAGAGAGCATCCACGTTGTGTTTGATGAGCTAAAACAGGACAAACCAAGTGAGTCTTCATACTCGAATTGAAGCTCAGTAGAGATGATGACGAAGCTGAGCCTACCAAGACTCGACTCAATCCGCTCGGAATGAAGGTACTCGTAACGAGGTAACTCGGAATGAGGAAACTCAAGAGCTCGCTCGTAACGAACAGAGTCAATGAAGAAGATCACTCGTAACAAGCTTCGAAGATCAAGTAGTTCAACGACACAAATCTCATGAATCAAAGAACTGGTAAAGCATTCAAATTCACTTCTAGTCATCCACTAGAAAACATAATTTCGATATCAACAGTGGGGTAAGAACTCGTTCCTCTCTTCATAATGTATGTGCATTCACCGCATTCATTTCATTAATCGAACCCGAAATGCACTAGAGACCCTTAATGAACCCGAATGGGTAGAGGCCATGCAAGAGGAACTAAATCAATTTGAAAGAAACCAAGTCCGGACTCGACCAACCGACCTTCCGACCACCCAGTTATAGGAACCAAATGGGTCTTCAAGAACAAACTGGATGAGGGTGGAGTGGTAGTCGAAATAAGGCTATACTTGTGGCTCAAGGTTACAATCAAGAAGAAGGAATTGATTGTGGGGAAACCTTTGCACCCATAGCCGAATCGAAGCTATTAGAATATCGTTGGCATTTGCATCCAAGCATGCATATTAAATTATATCAAATGGATGTTAAGTGTGCATTTCTCAATGGTTTTATTGAAGAAGAAGTCTATGTCGAACAACCTCCTGGTTTTGAAAACTCGGAATTTCCCAATCATGTTTTCAAACTTCAAAAGGCTCTCTATGGTCTTAAACAAGCACCTCGAGCTTGGTATGAAAGATCGAGCAATATCTTGGTTCAAAATGATTTTAACAGAGGTCGGATCGACAAGACTCTCTTCATAAAGACTAAGGGTAAAGATTTCCTTATTGTTCAAATCTATGTCGATGATATTATTTTCGGTGCTACTAATGAGTTTACGTGCGAAGAATTTTCCGAGTTGATGAGTCAAGAATTCCAAATGAGCATGATGGGAGAACTTAATTTCTTCCTTGGGTTACAAATCAAACAAGACAAAGATGGGATCTATGTCCATCAATCTAAGTATACCAAGGAGCCGCTGAAGAAATACAAACTTCAAGATGCAAAACATGCATCTACACCTATGAGCAAGCAAGATAAAGCTTGACTCGGACGAGAAAGGTAAAGCAATAGATCGAAACTCTATCGAGATATGATTGGATCTTTGCTATATCTTACTTCAAGCCGACCTGATATAATGTTCGAGTGTTTGCCTATGCGCAAGATTTCAAGCTAATCCAAAGGAATCACATCTCACTGCGGTGAAGAGAATATTCGGATATCTTGCGAGCACTCGGAATTTAGGTCTATGGTACTCCAAAGACTCGTAACCGACTCTCACCGGATACTCGTAAGCGGACTACGCAGGATAGAAAGCCGATCGAAAGAGCACATCCGGAGCTTGCCAATTTCTGGGTCAATCCCTAATATCTTGGCACTCAAAGAAGTAGAACTCGTAGCTCTATCAACTCGCTGAAGCTGAATATATTGCAGTTGGAGCTTGTTGCGCTCGGATTCTATGGATAAAGCAACACTTGAAAGATCTTAGACTCGTCCTTCAAATCGGTTCCAATCAAGTGTGACATTCAAAGTGCAATCAGCATCACCAAGAATCCAGTCTAGCACTCGAAAACAAAGCATATCGAGATCGGATATCACTTCTTATGCGACCACTCGAAAAAGGTGATATTGAACTTGAGTTCATTCCTACTAATCTTCAATTAGCTGATATTTTTACTAAGCCTCTTGGTGAAGGTCGGTTTTGCTTTATTCGAAATGAGCTTGGTATGTTAAATGCTTAATTACTCGTTATTCTTATTCTTTGCATGATTTTGTGCTATGTGTTTTTCACTTTTCAATAACCATTAGCTCGGTTGATTCAGTGATTCCGGGTTAGTAGTTACTTCTTGTTTCGAGTCACTCGAAAACCAATTTGAGTCAAACTCGGACGTAGAGAAACTTGGACTTCAAATTTTTCTAAAACCATCTCTAGAACAAGTGGAGAGTTTCGAATATATTTTTTTCAAAATCTCTTTCTCTCTCTCTCTCTCTCGAGCGCCGTGTTCAAACGATAACCGTGGATCTCTAACCGCTGAGATCTTAACCGTTAAAGAGAAAACCATCACACCGAGCCTACGATGATCGATGGACAAGCCGAGTCGAACGGAGTTATACTTAACGGATAGTTGACTGGCGCGTAGTTTTTCTATAAATAACGCCTATTCATCTTCGTCTCAGTATTCTACATTCCATCTCTTTCAAACGAAACTTTTCGCGGAAGCTTTCTACGTACACAGCTATTGTTGAAGTTCTTCAAGCGTCGTAAAGGCCATCTCACGTAAGTTTCGATCGCTCTCATCTCTTTCTTCTACCCTTTTTCGTTTTTTCTCTTCTACATCTTTCCTTCTCTCTTTTCTTACTCGAAAGTTTCATCTTTCCTTCCATCTCTCAAAATGCCTAAGAGAGGTAACCATCCCGACTTCCGTGTCTCCTCCTCCTCCAAAAAGCCTCACACCAAAACTCTAGAAAGCTCAACCCCCTCCAAACCCATTGTCACCCAAAGACCTTGCGACTGGACGACAAATTTTTCCTACAACCAAGTTTTCTTGGTTGTCCCACATTCAAACCACTGGGGTCTACAACTTTCTTTGTTTCAGCGAGTTCATCTATCCCGAACTTGTTTCGAGTTCTACACTCACCTCACCGCCTCCGAAAATGTTCTAACCTCCAGGGTTCGTAACATCACTCGTTCGAATAAGCACCTCTCTTCTCTACCGCCTGTTCAAGGTTTCCTGTCTCTTCTTGAACAGCAACCCCATTCCTTTCACTCGAAGTCGCCGACGACTTCTTTGAAAAGTACGCCAAAGAGTTCCCCGAGTCCCGGAAAAACTTTTCGTGACTCGGCTGAAGTCGAAGCTCACCTTCGTGCTTTTTGCTGATGAGAACCTTTTTCTCTCAAAGCATTCTAGCAAGGAGAACCCCAACTCCAAGCACCTCAAAGCTCTCTTTGACATTCTTGAGGGCTACGAAGTAGACCTCTTCCCCTCCATCATTGAGCGGATGGCAACCGTGCCAGCTCAACTTCAATCCAAGAAGAACACCTCTCTTCCTTTTGGTGCTCTTCTAACCCTCGTCTTCAAACAATTTCAAGTTCCTCTCCCTCGCACTCCAAACGCCGTGATCCGAGGCCGCCGTTGTGGTCGGCAAAAGGAACTTCGGGGTACGGATACCAGGAAACCGACCCCGGTGTCCGGGTGCACAACTCGTAGCCGAGGCCTCCTTCTCCGCCTCGGACTCGTAAATCAACCCCTCTCTCTCTTCCCTCTCCATCCGGTGGTGCCTCCACCTTAGGTGCCTCCAAATCTCTCTCTACTCTCTTGTCCCCGTTTTTATGGACAAGATCGGCTCTATGTCCTCTCGCTTCCGAGACACGCTCCTGTCTTTTAAGCTTACACTCCAAAATATGAACATCAACCAAAAGACCGCCCAATCCCAAATCCGAGAGCAGCGAGTCTCTAGTTCTTGAGATGAGGGCACTCGTTAAAGGAGCAGAAGGAGCTGGTTGAGCTCCTCGGAGAGAGAAGGTCCAAGGCGGCTCAGGACCGTGGTGACTTAGACGTGTCTAAAGCGTCTTCGAGCCCGTGTCCGACCTCCTCGGACAGACGGGGATGAAGAAGAAGAAGCCGTAGATGCAGAAGCAGCAGATGCCGAGGAACTCCGCGGCCGAGGCAGTCCATCCGGGCAAGGGGAGGAACACCAAGAAGAAGCAGTGGGAACTCATGAGGGTCCGCTCGCTCCGCAAGCTCAAATAGTCAGTACTCAGCTCGGACAGCGAGCCTGGGTGGGTCGAAGACCTAGCTACACCAGCGCGTCGGACCGAGCAGCCCCTCCAGCCTATCGAGGTACCAAGGGAAGAACCCCTCGATCCACTCGTTCTAGGTCGACCACTCGGAGTTGAGCCCCGACGATTATACCGGTTCTCCCTCCGCCGCGCTCAAGCACATTGTCAAGATCCTATCGGCGCCGGCGAACCTCCACTCTCTCCGCCTCCACTCGAAATCCCCTCTCCCTCGTAGGCGCCATGCATTGTGTCACAATGCCAAAGTCTGCCAGATTCTTCTTCTTTCTAAGAGTTTTCTATTTCTTTCTTTTGTCCGGACATCTAAGTTGTACTACTTGTTCTTTTCTTCCCTTTTTTCTTTTTTTTGTTGTTTTTGCTGAAAGGCAAGGGGAGAAATAGAGTCGAAAAACTTGTTGTCTTGTTTAGAGGAGCTTTCCCTCTCTATCCATGTAATTTTTTTTCTCTCAATGAATTAATGCTTTCTCTTCTATGATTTCTATGCTTACAATCTTTCGACTTAACATTATTTCATTGTTAAGCATATTTTACTTTATGCTCGATACACTAAGTATGCTTTACTCAATTTTCTTCATGCGCAACTATTCGGAATCGGATCTGTTTCACTAACAAAGTTTCGTCTAAGTATGGAATGCCTTTCATCAAAAAGGGGAGATTGAAGGCTCGGACACTCGCTCGATACTTTTCTCGAGTTGTATAAAAGGATTCGGGTATAAAAATCTCGCTCTCATAGAGTTTGATTCCAAGGCATTCTCTCGTATCTTAGAAACTTTTCTGAGTGATATGATATTTTCTCTAAGTGTTATAGCTTGCACTTCATGTATTTCTTGCTTATCCTTAAGTGACTCGGAAAACTAATCTCTTGTTCCGAGTCCCTCACCACTCATATTTATCGCTTGTTGAATAGACTAGTATTTCGCTTTCTCTCACTCGGAACCGACTTCTATTCATAAGCCCCGTTCCGATATAGTCGGTACTTCTAGTCCGATTCTTGCTTAGTCTTTATCAAGGTTTTTCATTCCGATATTCGTTATTTGACTTGATTCATCGCTTAGATTAAGTTTGATGGAATTCCGAGTATCATGAATATCGGACTCGAAAAATTCCATTCGTCTTCCGAATCGGATAATTAGTTGTTTAATTATCATAATTATTTTATTATCCGTGTCTAATCTTGGACCAAAGTATTTTATACTTTGAGAACCAAAATTGTTTTACTCTTGTAGGTTATTCATACGAGGATACACTTTTCAAACTACAAAAGTAACCTAGCTTCAAAACGTCAAATCACCAGCAGACATGGCTTTTCACCTTCTCTCGCTCTAGTCCCGGAAGATTGTGTCGTGGTCGTCTGTTTCCAAATCTGGAAAACTGGAACGCTAAGCTTAACGGTGGTTTTCACCCTATCTTTCAAGACATCGCCGAGTGGTTTTGGGACTTCCAAGAGAGTTAAACCGTTGTCCAACGTTCACATTACAACGGATACTTTCGAGTGACTCGAAAGCTTCATCAACGGTCACAGAGGACTCTCGGTCAGCGAGATGAAGATAACGGCTACTCGCTCTGGTTATCTATAAATAGAAGCCACTTCACAAGACTTGAAGATGGGCTGAATTTATTGTTTATACACATACTTGCTCAAAGTCCTTGTATACATTCTCAATCTTCTACTTACAACTCCTACTCGTAACTTATTACTTTTTGAGTTGTAAGGTTTTGTACTCGATTACAAACACTTTCTTGCTTTCTCTGTAAGGTCCCTTGACTAAGCCGTAAGGGTTAACTCAGCTTAGTTGTCCCTAGCTGTAAGGGTTATCTCAGCTAGGAAGTACTAGATCATATAAGGAAATTTCGAGTCTAGGAAAACTTGTAAAGAGTTGTCTAAGGGAGCAACTCGGGTTCGATCGATTCACGGTATTTTGTGGACTCAAAATAGTGGATTTGACTTCGTGCTTGGATTAGCACGGTTTGTGGTTTTCTGCCCCAGGAGGGTTTTCACGTAATTTCTAAGTGTTATCTTTCCGAGTTCATTCTAGACTCGGACATCTTAACTCCTGCTTGATCCGCCTATTCATTTATGATAGCTTTTCCGAGTCCAAACTTTTCGACCTTGCCGATAGACTCGGAACTCGTCTCGCCTCGTCCTTTTCAAAAGGACTAAAGGTTCCACGAAAAACTTCCATCACCCTATTCACCCCCTCTAGGGTGACTCGGACTCTCCCCGAGCAAACCTTCACTAACAAAACAAAATGTACTTTCCTAATTTGAGCTTTAATTGAAGGGACAACCGAAAGGGACAAAAAGCTCAAATTAGGAAAGGTTTGTGAAAAGGACTTCATTCATCTAAACTAATAATCTGGTGTTTGGGGGCGAAGTTACAAAATGAGGAGGGCCCGTTTCAAAAACGATTTTTACTAATTAAAATGGGAATTTAAATTATGTTAAGAAAAACGAGCGTACACCATGCTAAAGGCATAAATTAAACAATCAAAGCATGTTAGTGAAGTGATAACGAAAGTAAGTAAAAGAAAGCAATAAATCTAAATTATAACACTCGGGCGGGAGGAAAGTAAATGAAATTACATCTTCCAAAATCACAATATGAAACCGAAATAGAAATATTGAAAGAAGGCAATAAAAGTACAAAATAAAAGTGGAAGGTCTACATCTTGTGCCCTTAGGTAGACCCATCTATCGATCTCTAGAACATGCTTGGATCTCGATAGTATAACAATAGGGAAATGATGGCTTAACCAAGTGTTACATTTGGGTAAAAAAGAATAGTAGCAAACCTTAATTTTTTGAAAAATTGTAATGGCATTTAATTTCAAGAACTCTAATGTATTTTCGTGCTAGTGTAAAGGTTGACTAAGAGAGCTCGGACAAAAGTGAATTTTCCGTACAATTGATTATGGAAAAAAGGTGACCGACCTTCAAAGCATATAATATATAGTAACTCGGAATAACCTATTCAGATCCTATGCACATAAACTCATAGTTGGAAACCTAAAGCATCATGATGACCTGATGGAACTAGGTCCAATTTCCCATGAATAGCTATTATTTTGTTGTTTTGATGCACAAACTATTTTTATTTTATTTATTTAGTATATTTTCCAATGTGTTTATAATGAAAACAAAACAAAACTCGTGGTTACCACTTTCCTTATAGGTCTTAAATTGAAGAAGCAACGAAAGAACAATGCCCGATAAGAAAAGGGTTTTGAAAGGATCCTCGAATAATCCTTAGTGCGGGGACCATATTACTTTTATTTGCTCAAATCAAACAAATCCATCGGGGCGAAGGTACGACATCAAGATTGAATGCGTTGTGCAACTCGTCATCACCGACAGACCTCTACTAGTCAAATTAAGATATAACATAAGTTACAATAAAAGGCAAGCAAGTAGCTAACTAGCAATATACAAAGCAAAGAGTAGTAAAAACAAATGAAAAGAAATAAAATTTAAACTAAGACTAAAACTTAAATGGATAAACTAAACAAAAGGAAGAAGGAAGAGAAAAGGGGAATTAGGTTGAAGAATTGGCCACCTTAAATTGATCCACTTGATCGACTCGGGAACCGAACATAATGTCTGGTTGGTTTGGTATTAGTAATTTCACGAGTATCATTTAACTCACTTTAGAACACTCTCTCCATGCATCGACCGATTGCCTGATTTTTCATCCTCTTAAGATGTAGGGATAACCCCTTATTTATAGCATTTTAAGGAATAAAAGCAAAATTTGTTTCGATAGAGAAGATATTTTACCCTTATCTCTTGGCTATATAAAATATATCATCACGGAGGAAATTTTATGTGGATGATAAAATTTTATTTAAATTATAGTTGAAATTTTATCTCATTTGAGACTAGAATAATATGGAATTTGGTTAGATGACATGCATACCAAAACATCTAATGTGCTCCACCCCATAGAAGCGGAACGGGTTCTAAGTCAACCGTTGATAAATTTTCGATTCTAAATTGTTTGGGTCATAACTGTCACATTTGATTACTTGTTTAGGGTTTTTTTTTTGTGATAGCTCATCAAGCCCAATTCCTAATGGCACTAATTTTTTTTTTAAGAACAAACATTAGATAAAATGCGGAACCGGGACAAAGTTCAAAGATATAGGCCGGACCAAAATGGAGGGGCAACATCAGTTCCTAATTAACAAAAAACCCTAACCCACCATTGCCATTATAAGAACATCAAAGAAAAAGGAAGCATAGAGTACAATCCAGAGATAGACATAATCACTTATGAATATTCTCCAAAAGGTCATCTTGAAGGCACTCATACATCTTAATTGCCTCCGCATTAGCATCCAAGTATCCATTTAGCTTGGGAAGGGGGTAAGGTATGAACTCGAGACAGGTTCCAGTTGATCTTCATTGAGTCTTGCCAGGACAGAGGCTACTAAATTCACCTGTTTAATGACATGGTTGAAGGTGATCTTCCATTGCTTACTGAGAAGGTTCCCGATCTATCCCACGGCGTAATCCACTAGGTTAAGGTTACTCGATCCTTCTTCTCGGCTAAGTCTTTGGATGGCTTCCACTTCCAAGTCCGCTTCAATGCTAGAGATATTGTATTCCAAAGCTTTAGATAGAGACTCTTTTAGGCCTTTCAGCATTGCCATAACCTTATCTCCACCATACACAGCGAGCAGCTATCCCAAAAATCACAAGTTACTCTCCGTTCTAAGCACCCCAGTCGTAATATAACGCATTTCACTTCCCGCCGGTGATATCGTATGTTCAGCTTAAAGTGAGTTTCCGTGGGAGGGGACCAAAGGATAGTAGGGCTATTTGACAGGCCATAAGCGCACGATGTATGGTTGTAACTAGCCAAGGTCGATCCCACAAGGACTCGATCTAGCAACATACTAAACTAGTCCTCTACTCAATTGCTAAGCTAATCGGTTTTTTAGAGTTTGCTTCTCTAAACTAGTTCTAAATATTAAAATCAAGGAAATTAATCTAGACTTAAATCAATGGGTAAAAACATCTAGGGATTTACTTTCCTAACAATGAGTTTGATTATTTAAACATAATTTGTGCAATCATTCTTTCAAGTGAATCAAGGATTGATAATCACTAAATTCTACCGCTCTTTCGATGCTTAATAGAATTACTCTAATTAACCTATCAAACAAATTTCATATGCCTTTTAAGCTAATCAAAGTTAAAGATTTCAAATTATCAAAGTGATCACCTAATTTACTATTTTTTTTTCTCAAATTTCATAAACTAGTTAGAAAGATTAGTTGTCGGATTATTCTATTTCACTTTTCAAGTACATGATAGATTAATCTCTAAACACAAGTATTCTAGGCCTTCAAAATACTCATGAACATGATAAACACAACCTTTTATTGATCAAAATCAGAATTCAAGCACAAATCATGGAAAACTAATCAAACTTCATTGTTTCGGATTACAAGTCCCTAGAAAAGCTAAATTACGCACACATTGTTGTTGAAAGCTTAAATATAATCCAATACATGTAAATCAAACCTCAAATAGCAAGAAACGAACAAGTAGATGATAGACTCGAAGTACTCCACTTGAATCTCTCAACTTCGAATAGAATCCCACAATCGCTTGATCTTCTTCTTCGATCTTCAAAATTCAGTTTGATGTGGATGAATGAACGAAGGAAAAATGGTGATGGATGAATATGGAGGATGAATGGTGGATTCTGGACTGGATGCCTCGAAAAACAACCGTCAAAACCGAATCGTCTCGGCATAATTTACCTCCAACACGGCCGTGTCCGTCGACACGGCTGCCCGTGTTGGCCGCTGGTATATGAAAACTTGACGGAAACATTGAAAATGGGCCGTGTCCACCGACATGGGCTGCCCGTTTTCGATATAAAGGCTCTTGGGCAAGCTCACCTCCAACACGGGCCATATCCGCCGACACGAGCTGCCCGTGTTGGTTGCTGGAAGTGCGGACTTCGACAAATCAAGGAGAACGGTCATTTTGATCGCAAAGTTAGACCGAGTTGGCCTTCTTAATGCTTGAAACACTCACTAATCTTGGGAATATTTGGTATTAGTAATCAAATCTGCACAATCATCTCAAAACACCAAAATACAAGCATAAAACCGAAAATGGAGCATAAACACACTCCTATTAACCGAATTTCCCAAAGAAAAGCATCAAAACGCCTAAGAAACTAATGCATTTCATGCACTTATCACTCGTTATGCAAGTAGTCGGTCTCCGCAACTTAGCAGATTCATTAGCTTGGGCAATAGTCGGAAAAATGGAATGCCAAAACAGTTGGTTCTTTGGCAATAATTTGAGAAAACACGCTTGTTATGGTAATTCCAAATTGCCCAACAAATTATCATGAAGGTATTTATCCACTTCTCCTCTTGCTGAAGGTTGAGATTGATACAACTAATCCAGTCCACATTAAAGAAATTAGTAACAAGTGAAATACTACCATTGCATAAGAACTTAAGCCACGTGGCGGCCGCAATTGGACAAGTCCTTGAAAAATGTAAATGGTTTTCTATCGGGTTCCAACAGATGGGACACCTAGGATTCGAGATGGGAATCCACCTAGCAAGTCTGCTAGCCACCTGGAAGTCCTTCATAATAGGCACACCAAAATAGGGTTTTCATTTTGAAAGGAGCACGACAATGCTAGAGTCCTTTCCAACGAATTCTAGGAAAGGAACTAGTAGTTTGAAGCAACTTCTTATAAAGACTCTTAGAATTAAACTTCCCATCAATAGAGAGCTCCCAAACAATACAATCATTAGGTCCATTAGGAGATGAAGGACGAAGAAAAGTAATAAGATTTGGAAAAGGATGGGGAGCCAACGGTTAATTCTATTGAGATTCTAATAGCCTCCACAAGAAATAGATCAAACCCTAAGATGTTCCATGTTTGATGGAACATAAACACTCGGCCTAGCGATAAGTGGTCCACCCTGCAGCCATTTATCAAACCAAAGAGAGTCATGCTCTCCTGTACCAATCTTAACAACAGAGTTATCAAGAATAGCCTGTTTCGGCTTTTAGCAAACTACGCCAAGTAGGAGAATGAGAAGCTTTGGGTTCACAAAACTCAAGTCTGCCATTTGGGATTTATTTCTTTCTCAAAAATTGGATACAGGGGTGTTCTCATCTTTAATAACTCTCCAAAGATGTTTAGCAAGAAAACAAGTAGTTCCAAATCTCCAAATTTTTAATACCTAATCCACCTTTGTCCTTACTTTGAATACCATTTTCCTAAGGAACCCTAGGAAGGTAATGACACGACTCAACCTTATTCTAAAGAAATTTCCTTATCAATTTATGCATGTCCTCAATGGTACGGTGAGGGAGCAATGAGGTTTGCATATGATAAACCAGACAAAGCGAGATAGGACGGACTTGATGAGGGTCACTCTATGAGCCAAATTGATAAACTTGGTATGCCATTGAGCAAGGTTCACTCTAAACTTCCCCAACATATCAGCAAAATCAGCATTTTTTAGAAGACAATGGGATATAGGAACACCTAGATACTTCCCAAAGCAATTCAAGGCAGGACATTTAATTGAAGCCGCTAGCATTCTACGGTGACTATGATGGAGAGATTTGGAAAAAAATAACTCTAGACTTGCCCTTATTGACTCTCAAGCTTGACATGTTACCAAACTCCTCTAGTGTTTATCACTCTAAGGCTCTCAAAACTTGCATGGCCGAAGAGCACAACATCATCAACATAAAACACGTGAGAGAAGCTTAACCCTTTAATTCCGATATGTTTCCAACACCCCAAAGAAACTTTCATTTCAATCATACGAGAGAGTCTTTTAAGACAAAGGACAAAAATATACTGAGACAAAGGGTCTCCTTAGTAGATTCCTCTAGAGGGGATCAAAGGGTTACCAGGAATCCCTTTCCAGGGAATTCGAATACTAGAAGACATAATACATCCCATCATAACCTCAATGAGCTTAGAAGGAAATTTGAAAAACATCGTGTCTCTAATGAAATCCCATTACAACAGTATCATAGGCTTTCGAATAATCCACTTTAAGAGCAACACACTTAGAGTGGTTCTTACCTTTGCCGATATGAAACACAAGTTCTTTAATAAGTAATATGTTGTCAGTGATTCTTCTACCAGGCACGAAACTAGACCGAGCAAGGTTAACAATATCTCGCTAAAATAGGTTTGATCCTGTTAACAATCACTTTAGATAGCACTTTGTAAGAGGAGTTACAAAGGCTAATTGAGCGGAGATCGCTAACCAATTCAACGTGAATCTTCTTGGGGATAAGACATATGAAGGTCTCATTGATTTGGTGAATCCTATTAGGCCTAAGAAAACAATCAACCATTAGCTTACACGGATTTTTACCCATAGTACTCCAATATTTTCTCAAAAAGAAAGCATGGATACCATCAGCTTCTCGGGGATTTGGTAGGGTTCAGTTGGAAGAGGACATTCTTAATTTCATCCTCGGAGAGAGGAGAGGCATTCAGTTCGAGAAACTCGTAACACCGCACGAGGATGGTACTGACCGCTGGTTTTGGACGTGGAAAAGATGTTCCGTAAATGAGAGAAAATAGCGTGTTCAAGATCGGACCCGGACACCTACTCACCTCTATCATTTTTTAGGCTCCTATTTCTTTTATTTTGTCGAACTTTGTTCAAGCATATGAAAATATTTTGTGTTGAGGTATTTGAAAAGGTAGTTACAAATCCTAACACGTTGACCCCAAACACTTTTTCCATTTTCGGGAGAAGTGAATCATGGTCAAGAAGGTCCTTTTCTAGCCGGAAGAAAACAGGGTTTTGCCTCGGAGCAAGAGACTTCTAAACCCCTAAAATTCTAGCCCTAGTCCTATTCAGATTATGTCATGTTGCTAAAGACAATATGGTTCTAAACCAAGGTAACTTTTTTGAAATTAACCACATTGTCAACAAAACCCAAATTTTGTTTCCACGTGCTTTTAAGGAAACTTTCAAAATGAGGATGATAATGTCATGCAATCAAAGTTTTGAAAGGGGTTCTACGATAAAAATGGGTTGGGGATGTTTCAATAAGGATAGGGCTATGATCGGAGGATACACGAGGAAGATGAGTTACCTTGGTCTCTCGGGTATGCTTGAAGCCAGGCTGGGTTAATGAGAGCCAGGTCTAATCCCTCCTGGATGTTATCCGAACCTCGTGCGACCATTAGTCCAAGTGAAATAAGGCCCCTCAAAACCTATGTCAATTAGGGACCAATCATCCATCCAATTAAAAAGGAATTAGCTCGAGTGGGTCTAAAAACCTTACCACCTTTTTTCTCCAATTAACTCATGACTCGTATTAAGATCCCCTATAGTCAAGCTTGGCATCTCCGAGGGTGAAGGATCCGAGGCCGCATCGCGGTTGTCTCGCCCACTAGGTGAGTGCATACCGGTGAGGACAATCT
Source organism: Talinum fruticosum (assembly GCA_021018815.1). Lineage (NCBI taxonomy): Eukaryota > Viridiplantae > Streptophyta > Magnoliopsida > Caryophyllales > Talinaceae > Talinum > Talinum fruticosum. Next base: position 5,704,979 of record JAITYX010000011.1, read on the forward strand.
CAAGCTTAGTGCTCTCAAACTTGGCCGGTAATGGAAATATTCTGGCCTAGGGTTCACAATGTCTATGACAATGATAGGAGATTTCCGTAAAACCGCAATTCCACCTCTATTCCCCATCCGAGGGAAATAGCGGTGTTCCTAGAAACCGAACTTAGCCTTGATAGTACTAGTGTAGTAGCCCGAGAGAAGGAGACTCGAGCAATATGAGAATAACTAGATTATGTTGATAAACCAGGTCCATCACAAAGATATAGAGGTTTCTAACACGGGCTCTCCGACGTTCCAAATAACTATCTTAGTGTTCATTGGCACTTCCATGAGGGCATGTGGAGATGGGGTTTTTAGCTTTTTCTTTCCCTAGTAGGTTATCGGTGACTTTGGGGTCACAATATCCGAAGCTAAATTCGGAGGGGTCGATTCAATTTGAAAACCGGGTCGAACCATTGAGGTTGAAGGGAGACTTTGACTTCCGGCACAAAGGTATGGTTGAAAGTGAATTTTCCCGCAACCCTTAGGTTTTCGAACCTTTCTAGTGGATCGAACACCATGATCAATTGGTCTCGACTCGGACATACTCACTTCCACCTCTCGCCCTTCCGAATAACCGGGCAGGAAACCTCGAGGGTGGAGGATAAAAGCGTGGAGGGAACTAAAGATAGGTGTCCCTAGGTTCCCCTATGAGATAGGGGCGGTTTTGCATGGCTCTTTGAAAGGACAAGTTGGCCTCCTCCTCGTATCTTCTCGTTCACTTGTGACGGAGGTAGACTCGGAATGGCCCAAAGACTCGAAGTAGGGAAGGTTGGGAAAAGGTAGACCTCTTAGTCCAGATTTTGTGGCCTCAATCGTTGGAGGATGCATTTGAGGTCGAGGCGGAGGGCTGGAACTCATAAGAGGTTACCGAGATTGTTGGGTTGGATGAAAGGTGAAGCGGGGAGTTGCACAACTAAGGGGCGAGTAGGTCGAACAGGGACTAATTTTGATGATTTCATTTAGCACGAGAACCCTAGTGGAGCTACTAGGGAATTGAATGGGCGGAAGAAGGGAATCAAATGGCGGATTTGATGGTCGAAGGTGTTCCGGGTTAGCATTAAATAAACGAGAGGATGGAAGATCGAAGCCCTTAAAGACGTACTCACGGACTCCCTATTCACGTCCGCATGCCCAGCCGTCATAGCAAGATTCTCATCATTACTCAAATCTCTCTCACACGGACTCAAATCGAAGGAAATAAAGGATTATCCTCGGTTAATATGTGATCAGTTGGAGAAACAGGCAATGATGTCTTATTAACTATGGCTTACTTATTCCCAAGGGTCTTAGGCATGTTGGGCTTTGTAGCCAAATTGTCCTTAAGTGTCTCGAGTGGGATAGCCTGAAAATCCTTTCGTTCTTTCAAGCAAGCATTAGCAACTTTATGGGCCTATCCAACCTTATTTTTTGAGGCCCATCACGCCTAGGTCTATTCTTCCTATTCGACACAACAGTCCAACCTCCACTTGTCCTCCATTTTGTCATTTTCCTTGCTTGCTAGGTCGGTGTTAAAATAATCCTCACTCACACCTTTATCCCTCTTCTTGTGCTTGTCCCCGAAACGCATGCAAAGAATTTCCCAAACTCCCAAGGACCTCATGATTACCTTCTGCAGCCTACATTTTTGTCTTTTCCATGGCTCTCTCTACCCATTGCCATGGATGAACCGCCCACTTTGTTAACAGAGCATCTATCCTTAATATGACCATGCTGCACTACACAACAAATCAAGATTCTCATAAACAACACTCGTAATTCATTCTCTATCCAAATTTTAGGGATCATTGGTTTTCTAAGGTTAATTTCTACGCAAACACGAGCATACGGACCTCTCCCAACTGTACTCGGTTGTATAATCAACTTTGATCGGTTTCCTAATAATTTTAGCTATGTCAAATAAGGCCAACTTATCAAAATATTCAACTGGTAGTTCAGGGAAACGAACCCGGATAACCATAGAGGTAAAAGGGTTCATAGATGGTCGAGGTTAGGTTGCCATCTAGCAAGCATTAAGTAATGGCCAAATAGGAACTAGGTCCCCCCAAAAGTACCCTCTCAAGGTCCGATTCATTGTCAAAACGAAAAAAAATGTATCTTCAATAATAACAACTTGCCCTAAGATTCGCCACATGCTGTGAATTTTAGAGTTCATAACGTCATATCTCGATACTAATACCAAACACCTCACCCATTAGCGTCTTAGTCCAAGGGGCACGAAGAAGGTGCAATTGATTCGGAGAGAACTTGACTTTAAACGGCGTGCTTGGTCCAACATTCTTCTCTTCCTGTTCCACTTCGAACATCATTTCCGAAGAGATCGACTGTGCTTTTGGAAGCCAGGACACTTGCCCTTGTAAGACATCTTTAAAGGATGCCTCTCTAGTTTTTTGGCTGGCTCCTCAGTTGACAGGCCAAAGGGCTGATTAACGACCTTCCTAGAGACAGTCTCACGATGTTTAGGGGACACATAAGTGACCTGAGGCTTGTAATCTGCAGGAGGAGACAGCGGAGCAAGGAAGACATCCATAGGAGTTTCTTCCTCCGTTTTCTCATTTGCATAGTCACTTGATGGAGGACTTTGGAAATGGGAAGGAGCCTCCCTAAGGAAAGGCTCAACATAATCGGGGAGAATTGCAAGGGCTCGTGGAATGGAGTCAGCCGTACGAGACAGCTTAGAAAGGGAACCGTCCAGAGGAATATCCTCCTCCATGACATCAGCTTCAGTGTATGAACTTCTAATGACACTAATTTAATAGTATTTGGATAAGGGTGGAGGAAGATATAAGTAAAAGAGTGGACAATTCCATTAAAAAAAAAGAGTGGGAAGTGTTCTGTTCAGCACATATCTGAGTTATCTACTTACAAGTCCTACAATTTGACATGATCATGTGCCTGGTGGGCACAGTATTTCCTACCTGAGATGCTTGTCGACAATCCAGATGTACTTAAATCGCTAATATTATTAGCCATTACGTGTAATTTTACACACATTACAAAAAACAAAAGATAAAATCTTTCTCCTATGGGGTTTCACTATTTCGTTCCTGTAGTAACTACTTGATTTTCCAAAGTTAAAAGATAAAATCAGTTATCCTAACTTGAACTTATTAGCATCTTAATGCTCCTAGCTCACTTGGGAAGCAATTATTCTCATCAATCAAAACTTTATGAGGCGGTTGACAGGAATACCGGTGCTTATCAGCATCCCCAATTGTCAGGAAACCTTTCAAGTTCCAGACCTCAAAAATCAGCCTTTTGACTTGACCACTTAAAAATGAGTATCTATTTCTGCTTTTTCCCACCAGCCAGAATACGTTGAATCTGAAGTCCTCGGCTAAAAGCTTGGTTGAAGAGCAGCCTTGTCTGGAAGTCCGAGATGAATGGGAACCAAGCTAACATAGCTATTGGGGCAAAAATTATGACACCCATCAGGTACTCATACCCTCTTGCCAAGGCTTTGACTGAGGTCCACATTCCGATCGCTTTCACAACTGGCCGGCATGCTTGTGCTATCTGTTCATAGTTGAAGTTGTTCAAGATCAGCACACTCATGCATATTTTATACTACTTAACAAAAGTCATTTGATACTTTGAATGTTCCATAGAAAAAACAAAAATAACTAGAAATTTTGAGAGTTGGACTGTACATGACGTTGCTGGCAGATATAGCAGAGGTGCAGGTAAAATTAGAGGAATCTGGGCAGTGAGGATGCAAATCGAAACTTGGATGCATCCATGACAGGATTGAAGGGGGGAGAGAGAGAGAGAGAGAGAGACATACTAATAAAAGGGCCCATCCTGTTGGCAAAAGGCCAATAAGCAGACAAAGATGTCTCCAACTGTGAGATGTAGGAATATGAAGAAGATAACTAAAGTGCCGATAAAGCCAATGAACAATAAAAGCTTCAGAAGTCTAAACATCAACTGAAAATCAGCACTGAACTTCTTTCTACCCATGGAGACAATCTGCAGCCAAATATACAGCTCTGGAGTTAGGAAGTAATTGATTCCTTAGAAGCACCTTAAGGTTATAGTAAGTTTTAGAATGGTTTTAGTACTGGACTTTGAAGTGTTCGTACCTTCAGAATGATAACCACAGCTACAATGACAAGCCATGACAGGCCATAAACCTGGAATTAATAAAGAAACAAAAATCTAATTAAAATGCTACAGTAGGCACTATTCAGGTCTCCAGTTAAGTGCACAAAACCTGCTATGTACAATTTCCAGGTCTGACTTTGGGCTGCTGCAATCTGGCCTCAACGGTCAAGGCCTAGGCTAGTTCTTACCAAATTGGGTTGAAGTGAAGAGTATGAGTAGTGCCGTTTGAGGTCCAGATCTTACATTGTCAATAACGCTTGTTTTCCGGGGGCTGGGGAACATTTGTCATGTAGAATAGAGGCAAAAGTTTCCACTACCTTAAAGGCAAGGGGGAAAAAATTTCAAAGCCTGATGAGCTTTTGGAATTTAAAAAGATGACATGTTGGAAAAGCAAAAATACTGCAGGAGATCAAAGGTGGAAAAAGTAAGGCTTGAACCATGAGATTAGTTTCTCATACTCACCATAATGCTTGTATCGCCATTGGCCACCTGCAAATGATATACTAATCCATATTGATATATAAAGAATCGCAGAGAAAGAACAATCTCCCAGAATCGCCCCAGGAACCCCGTATACTGCAAGTGTTCTTGTTCTTCGTCCCACCATGATTCCCAGCTCTTTGTTGCTGGCACACCAATACCACCATGGCTACTAATCCATTTGGTCCAATCATCCCAGTCATCTACAATCTTCTGCCACTCAAATCCTGATGGATTGAATATGAAGGGTGCAAACAACCAAGATATGACTAAGAACCACATCGAGCCAGTAAGAAGAATATAGGATGTTGATCCAGAAAATGCTGAACCATACAATTGGTATACTATCAACAATGTCATAAGCTCTATCCCTTTTGTAAAATGGCTTCTTGAGTACAGTCTGTAGTTTTCAGCAAATTTTTCATGCCGTACCACGAAACCACGTCCAGTGGCTCTATACTTGGCTCCCCCATGCAATATTGTACGTCCATAATAGTGAACTTTTGTCCCAAGAGAGAATGTGAAGAAAACAGCTGCTAGTTGCAACTGCATGATGACGAAGTCACCCATTGCAGCTCTGAATCCTCTCTCTAGTCCCATCTCCATGATCATAGGCAAAGCTGTTAGAAGTCCTAGTTGGACAAGGGACTCTGAAGCCATGGCAGCCTTCAAGGCGTCTGCTCCCTTTGCTTTGGAAAATTTAATTATTGATTGCTCCAAGCCACTAAGAGATAGATAAAGTCTTCCATACAAGTAAGCGTATGCAGTAAGGACAATCAGCTGCAGGAATAATTCAATTTATTGAATCAAATGAGATAAAATAGCATTATTTCCTCAAGAAAACAAGGCAAGAATACCAGATCTGAAAGCTTTATAACTAGTGTTGCTGTCCAATAGAATATCTTTCTTATTTTTTCTTGTATGCAAATAATAGCAGATGTCTGATCAAATGCGGGTATGACCTGCTTTGTACTCATAGAAGTCAAGCTAAAATGAGGGTATCATGAGCTGTTTTCATGCACCCATGAACAATGGATAGTACCATTTCCTACACTTGATGTCATTCACATGATGAGGATCAACAAGTATTATAGTTTCTGCAGAAGCACTGGAATATTAATGCTTAAAGCAAACAATTCTCACTTCTCAAGAAAGTAATAACTGCCAGTTCACAGTGCAGTGGACGAATGGCTGACGTTTGACATGTTAATGAGAAGCTAAACCTTATTATTTCAGCTTCAGAAACCCAAGTATCATTTGTTACCCACTTTTCAAGCCAATATCTAATTTCACATGGCTAGTCACAGACATTCACAAATGAACTTCTAGTGTGTCATTACTTTATTATTGTCCACCTGTCTGTGGTCCGCAGAATACTCAGACAATCCAAACCCACAATGCTCCTTGCCAATGCCTCCAATTGAAAAACTAAAATAAAATCAAAGAAACAATAAAAATTGCACGAATCTCTTCAAAACGACATTTTGTTACAGATGGTCATTCAAATAATATAAGACATGTTATTTCCTTACACTGGAGACTCAATATTTTGAGATCATAACAGTAAAATGTCAACTATCCTATCTAAAGTCAAATGAGTCCATGTAAAGCAGGATAGTTCAACTTATTTTATCCATGCCCTTGGTATCTGGAATTAGTCCTTTTCTTATTTAGGTTTATTACTTGCATCGGTACTCCAAGAGGCAGATCAGTAATCTTCTGCACCCTTATAGAATGAGTGCATAATCATTAGTGGTTGACCGAGCACTATTTTAGTGTGATTAGTTATTCTGCCTAACCAATGACTGTTTTCAATTTAGCTCATCTGGCATGAAACCAACTTACCATGGCACTGATGTAAAACCCAATTGTCGTGAAGTAGCATGAAAGCATGCGGAAGAAGTCAAAACGATGGCCTAACCGATAGATATCCCGACTGAGTGTTTGCTCCCTGTTACCGCAGGCTACTTTTGCTTCAAACAGTGATATCTGGTTGAGCCCAACATCTCGCCCCTTTCCTACTTGGATATATTCATGGTGAGTTACATTTCCTCGCCTCAGTGTTGAGTTGAATCCTGCACAAAACAAAATAGTTATATGACGACTGCGGTACAATAAAAAGGTTGCTTGCATCTTTTTGTCTAAATGTAATACATATTATTTAATGGCCAAACAACTATTTCCAAAAAAATAAAATGGCGAAATACCATGGATAAATGAGAAGACAACTGGAGGAGGGAAGCATGAGGAAAATACCAGCAAAAATGTCCTCACTCAAGTTGATACCACGTGAAGCCTTGCTCATTCCACCCCGGGTAATGTGGAAAATCCTATCAAAGACATCTGGGTGGCCATAATGGAATCGTACCCTGGAATTATTCAATGAGATTTGCAGAAAATAAGAGATAGCCACTGTAATCACAATGAAATATTCTCAAAGAGCAGAATCCATAAAGGCATCACAATATGAGTGCAACTGAAATTTGACATGAGATATTTTTTAACTTAACTAGATAGACCTTTTCCCGAAACATTACCAAATTGAACAAATGCGCTGAAACCAAAAGGAAAAGCAGTACAGTACTCTTGTGCTAGATAGCTGCATAAGATAGAGATGTGAGATTATTGATTTCCAATCCAAATCCATACCCAACAGTCTCACCTAAATGGGGGGTTACATGTAGCAGCCTTATCTCAGAATTTCATAATTGCATAAAGGCTTGTTCTGCAATACTCCAGATCTATATATATATATATATATATATATGCGGGCTGCCTACTATTTCATAGAAGGGAAGCAAAGGGCAGTATAACCAGGCATTTTGATTTAGTCCACTATAATCCAAGCTGGAAAAAATAGCCGAATTTGGCCTTTTCTAGCTCCAAGAAAGTGGACAAAGAATCATACATAAATGCCCTTCTAACAATGACACGAATAAAATCTCGGACGTTGAGCACAGGATCATATTTACGTATTTTTGTCTGTGATACCTTACATAATTCCAGAACTGCATAAACTGACAAATACATAAATCTTAATAGATTAAACGTTTAGTGACAAAGATGCATACTTCAATGGTCTTGCAAGAACTCTCTGCCCAATGGTAACAAAACTTGTCTCCTGATTTGACATGAACCAAGCCAAAGAAGAAACACTGCATGGAGCAAGTCAGCACACTTCTACAGTGAATCAAATTAATTAGAATAATTGAAATTAACTTCTGGTTAATAGGTACAAGATCACACCTTCCCGTGAAGATATGCTCACGCACACCAAGAATTGAAGGTGGACGTACTCCATGATCTTCATTAAATTCCTCCAGGAGGTTACGCATTTTCATAGCTTCTTCTAAGTAATTGTCCTGCAGTAAAGGAGCCAGAGGTTTATTAGACATCAATTATACAAGCCTTCATTGAACACATGCAATGAATGTGCCAGTGCTTGCCTGGTTCATGTCTATGGCCTGAAGGGCTTCTCCTCTAGTGAAAATGACAGCATGGTTCTGGTTTTCTGGCTTTCCTTCCCCAATCTTTGCAGGGCCAGGCAACTTTATACGGTATATTTCCTTCAGGAAAAAGTGCAAATTCAATCAGTGCCCATGGTATTCTTTGAAGTCAAAATACTGATTTCTTTGAAGCGGCATACTTACCTGGTCAAGATTGTCAACAGACTTGACCAGAACAGAATAGTAGACCTTTTCAACAATTCCTGCTTCTCTTTCTTCAACTTCATCGACATATGCCACACGAAGGGATGGATTACTGCACAACAGGCAACAGACATTAGCTCCAAATAAATGAAGGCAGAGTTGTAATACAGTAATGAATTAAGATTCTTCAAGGGCTACTCTCTTCTAAGTATGCTTTGCACTCCCCCCAAAAAAAACAAGAAAGAAATAAAGAAACTCTGAAAGAGGTATGTTTGGGCCATAACAATTTTAATTTGGCCGCGCAACTATTTTGCATCAGCTGAAACGATGTATGTGGGTTTTCAGGTAGACAATGAGAAGGCCTTTTATTTTATTTATATTTTGCCGGGAAACAGGCACTTTTAGTGATTTCTTTTTAAAATCTGATCTGTAAATAATATATTTTTCCCTGTTCCTCACATCACATTCACTTGGAATTGTATAATTTTTTATTTACCCAGCGGACATCTCATCCTCTTATTTGTTCTCACAGTTATTTAATATTATATTCTCTCTAAATGACAAACTTACTTAACCATCAAATTCAGAATGTCTGTTGCACGACGATCACCACTTCGCTTCTGATTACCATAGTTCTGACATGTAGCAACATATGTGAATTTCATATCAGCCAAGGCGTCTATTTGTGCATAAAGAGATCTCTGACTTTTCTTCTCGTCTTCCATTGGAACTGTGACCACCTTATAGCCTTGCAGGATCTCTGTCCACCCACACCATAAAGCATTAGACACAGGCAAATTCTTTGTGCAAAGATGGCCAAATAGCACTCATCCATCTGAATTTGATATAATATTGTTCGCAAGTCCCTATTTTTTTCTTTCAATATTTAGCTTTGCACTGCACGTATCAACTACATTGTTGCTAAATATTTTGAAGACCTCATCAGTGTGAAGCTAGTGAACCACTGCAAACTCTAATTCACTTTACAGCCACAAATTTCAAATATTTCTTCTAAAATCTACTGTATATGTACGATGTATTAAGGTCAGCTGCATCAGCAACAAGTTCTCAAAAAGACATCATATAAAACCACTGACAAAGTTCGAATACAAGAATGTATCCTACTTCATAACTCTAAAATGGCACATAAAAGAAAACAAAAGAAATCAAGTCAAATATGACAAGAACCCAATGAAAATAGTGCAGGTATACAGGCCTGTGCAATGAAGTGTTGCATATCTTTCAGCTAGAATACATGGAGAACTCTGACTTGTGCATAGTTTCACCTAAAATTTTTTAATGGTTTATATATTGTATATCTTAATAATATGGATAAAATTTAAAACTTAAATACGGCAGCAAACATTCTTATGATATTCAGTAACCTAGACTCATCAGCGAATCTTGAAGGGATGGATGGGAATAACTAAGTATTCTAAATCTTTATTGACAAAATAGTAAGCTATTCACTTTCTTATTGAATTTCATGGTTATCTTTGACAGTCAAAATTATCGTTAGATTGAATAACAACTTTAATGATTGTCCTTGAAGGTGTGAACTCTTGAGATTTCCGAGTTCAGGCGCTTATTCACCAAGCAATACCTACAGATACTACAAAAACAACTAATTGCAATCAAACGATCCTCAATAGAGTAAAAACTCGTACCGTCTTCATTAGCCATGTCTAGAAAAGCCAGAAGTTTCAAAGCCCTGCAGTAATACATCATCCCCCTGACTGCAGTATAGCATTTGTTTTCCCAGTTGTGAGTAGGCTGTCATATGAATCTTATAAATCTGTGAAAAGATGAAGTAATTACCTGTTCTGCAGAGAGTCTGTCCTCTAAGTGAAACCCAATGCCGAAGTTGCAATATGTTCTCTTCACTTTCCCAGACATCAGCCTCGTTTTTGCAGTTAATTCTTTCCATGAAATTGTTCCACTCATCTAAAGAAATAAGCATATTGAATTATCACCAAGAACAACCTAGTGCCATAAATAGAGATCAATAGCATGTACATGTGAGTTCAGTGCATAATCGGCACCTGGAAATATCTTTTGCAAGTAGTATATAATCGATATACCATCTTCGTTTTCCATTTCAAGGTCATTTCTTGAGTACAATGTCTCCTCGCTGTAATAAGGAGTAAGGACACTGCCAATTCCATTTAGGAAAAAAAAAAAACCAGTTGAGTACAAGTAAAGAGACGATAAATTTTTGAGAATCTAGAAGTGTTATGTGCTTGTTGATGGATAAAAGAACATGAAAAAGCTTTCTAGTAGCATTATCCCCAGTCCTCTGGCTAGTGCTAGTCAAACTCGACCATATTCACAGTGGAATGCCATATCTCCAACACATTTATTAGTAAACCATAATCGAAATCCATAACCCAGAGTCCTACTTAGGCTAGTCGGCCAGGGAGGGGGATTAGCTGTAACAGCCTTGTCCCTGAATTAGAGAGAGAGGCACTGTTTCCATGTGATCCTAGCTTAAAAACATCCAACTTCCAACTTCTCCACAAACTCAGTTTTGTGAGACAGTTTGAATGCTGCAGTTTAGAAAAACTTCGTTAACATGGGGCATCAGTGTTCTGTTCCAATCAAATTTTGTGCATTTTTAGGTCAATGCCATGGGTAAACTGTTCGATAGCCTCGTTGGTGAGTTAATTATTATACAGAACTATTTGAGGTGAAATGAAGCATCCAAGTAACATAGTCCTTCACCTGCCTGCCAACTGGAATTTCTGTGACGCTTACCCATAAAAATATCATTACACTCTCTATCGGGGGAGGGGAGTCATTACACTAATAAGTTTCGAAAAGACAAGGCTTTAAAAGAAAGCTAATAGTCCTGTGAATGCCACTATCTTCGTTTATGCTCCAATTTTTTGTCCTCCTTATGACACTTATAATCATCTAAGTTTCTTGGAGAATATGTGATGCATGGACATCTGTCCCTCTCATGGCTCAGAAACTCAATCTAAAGTTTACGTAATGGTGATTTCTTGGCTGCTTTTACCTACTGATACCGTGACACCTATAGCATCGAATATCCCAAGGAACAAGCATCATACAAGTCATGATGCAGTTTTTTTCAATTAGCTCGATTAAGAAACAAAATGTGCGACAAAACTGGCGAAACTAGGATTAAATTCAGCAGCCAAAGTCCAAAAGTTGTTATATTGGAAAGGAAAACTAAATCATTCTAATGAAACGAGGCCTGGTATCCTAGTAGCGGGGTCTCATTCTTAATGCCAAAGGTTAAAGTACCGTAATAATCAATTAATCAACAAACTCCTAGGTGGTTCAATCTTAGTCAAGTTTAACAGAAAGCTACAAGTAGAATGGTGGGCCATCTAGCAGGCAATGCAGTAGCAGCATCAAATGCACTTGAGGCTACTTGACTCGTCAATGTTTTGACATGCCCAATCAGAGAATCTGAAGAGTGATGTCTTCCTCTATACATTTCACCTTCCGATAGTCAGCCAAACATTCTTCTGATTCAAACTATATCGAGAAATATTCAGTCTCTTCTCAGGTGAAATGCTTTAGCTCAAAAGCTGCTCTTCAAACAGAATAAACAATCATATTTGGCCTGATATTATATAACTAGCATGATGTGTAAGTGATGCAAATAGACAGACAGCAGCCTGTTACTTAACAGTGAGATTGCAGTTTGCTAGTCTGGTAGGTTTCTCGAGTGAAAAGCGTGAACTGTATTGCATCAGCTTCAATTCTGATCATTCCTAAGTGTGAAACTTCAAAAAACAACAACGTAGAAAACCTAACAGAAAATCTACTTGATAGATACTTTCTCCAAAATTATTTGGTCCTTACAATTAGAAGAAAATTTGGGGATGGAGGATGAGCAATAACGACATCTGAGTCCAGAGACAACTCTCATTGGGTCAAAGATTTGTTGCTGTATATGCCAAGAAGCATCTTATTTGGGGATAATTTTTCCTTGCTTATACAGCACATGTATAGATACTATCTGTTTGTTAGTCTTAGTGACATGTCAAGTGATCTGAAATTGCCATGTAACCTAGTTTGTTTAGAGGACTGCACACATTCATCAGTCATCTATGGGTGCATACATTTTCATTAGTGAGATAGTAACTTCCATTATTGAAACAGAAATTTTGAATTTCGTCCATTCAATCTTAGAGCCACTAATAGCTAATATGACCAGAGCAATATGGCATGCATTACGAGTGGAGAAATCTTAGATAACTAAACTCCAATCATCTAAATTATTATGATGACAGATACTACCAATAGAATTCCTAAGAATAAAAACAAAAGTTGAAGGATGTAAAAATCAAACCTGAATGATAGCATCTTACGGACTTTAGGAGCTCGTGGCATGTCCATGAACAATGAATTGGTGAAAAAGAAATCCTTCTACGGGCTTCAAGGTTTGTCGGAACATCAATGGCAGATTCCTTCACAGTCAAAAGTAGATGGAGGCGCCGTATCTAGGCATAAGAAAAACATAGAGTCTGATTAATTTGCATACAGGAGAACAGAATATTAATGCATTTAGAAGGCCTTCATTTTTTACCTGTTCCACCCACTGTGGTGTAACCTTAGGCGGAAATGCTATATTTAAAAAAGTTCACGTCCAGGGACTTTGCCACTATGACCTGGTTCGACCAATTCACTAAAAGCACCACACTGTTTCATTAGTTATAGTAGCAAAAGGGAACTTCATCAATTTAAGTAGTTTTGTGATAATAGAACCCCATAGAAAGTTGAAAACAGGTATACATACTGAATTTCATTCACCATCATGTCACGTGTAACAACTTCTAACATGTCTTGCAGTAGCAATACCACATTGTCTCGTTTAGAAGGATTGCCATCTCTCTTGAGAATGGGAAAACATGATTTACTTCAGCAGTAAAATCAAAGAAAACTCGGAATACATGGATTTACAACTCATTATTATTTACCAGAAATCCCACAAGCTCCACAAATTTCTGGCAAAGGGTGGGTAAAGCACTCATTCTGAAATTGGTGAGAAACGTATTCTTTGAAATGTTTGTCTCGACTTCTTTTACGATGATGGAAATCATCCTGTCCAAGAGTTACATAAGCATAAGCCGAAGCAAAACAAACTGACTGGAACTATCACTATTCTCAGAACTTCCTTTTTCTTTTTTTGCTCTTTTTAAATAAAAACACAATAGGCATTATATTTTGGATTTAGTATATGTTTACTGGGGAATATAGATCAGCAAAGCTTAATCAATACAAATAATCAAGATGACAAGCATGACAGCAAAGTAAGAGTCAAAGACACAGCTGAGAGATCAGCAAACTAACAAAAACCCAATCATGTGTAGACTTTTGATCCATGACAAGATCTGAACTACGGACATATGAAGGATTCCTTGTAAATCATCAAAGAACAGAAAGCATCAAAATAACCTTTTCTCATCAGTTTCACCAGCGACCAAAATGTTCAACACATGCTTAAAAGATTCATAACATTCAATCACAGCACATTTCATGTATTCATCAGCAGAAATACGTTTCCAAAGGTCTGAGTCCTTTGGTCGAAATTGAACAGCCATATCCAGCGCTATAGGGATCTGTATAAGCAAGAGAACAATTAGTACTATAAAAACTGAGATGTCAACTGCTAAGCAAGTTTCTTAGGCATTCACTCACCTTGCTCGCAAGCAAGAAGGGTGGCCACTGAATTATTTTCAAGCTAGAATCTGAAGAATAAGGCATAAGTAGCAGGTCCATCTCCCTGTGTAAATATTCAGTCTGATTCAGTAACATGACAAATAAGGATGAAGAAGACAACAAATAGGACCAGGTAAGGGCTTTTCCTGTCATTGACAAGATCTTCTTCCCGGAAAGTGCATATAATTTCATTCCATAGCTGAGCAAATTTAGCTGCTTTAGTCCTCTTGCTTGCACTAACCTGTAAGAGAATAAATCATCACATAGACCTCCATGCACCAATCTTCTTTCAAGGAAAGTCTTGGAAGAATCAAACAAAAGAAAAGGACAGAAACCTCAGCAAAGCGCTTTGATAAAGAGAAGCCTTTTTTCGAGATTTATCAGAAGGCACCAGACAGTGATTGAAGGCACCAGGTAGGGACTGGAATCTTGACCTTAGCATGACAAGAGTCCTTATCTGCTTAGGAGAAGACAAACATATTAATCGCGTGCCTAAGAACCAAAGAATCTACGCAGCAACTATACACAATCCTAGCTACAGCAATTAGGCAAATGAAATGCAACATCATAATATATATCCAAGCAAGCCACACAAATATAGAATATATAGAGAGGAATGATCATCAAAAGTATGACTTACGAGTATTGCAGGTATTTTTATGCATAAAACTTTTAGGTTGCTGCCTCAGAATGTAATGAGAACAGATGAAACAAACAGGAGAGATAGAACTGATAGAACTTATCCGGGAATCAGACAATATGATACCATCAGCCTTGTGCCCCTTAAATCTCACTTTGTGCTTTTGTTTTTTGTAATTTTATTTTATTTTATTACCTTACCCTTGCAATCACAGAGAATCTGTTGAGGAAGACTATGGTTCGAATACCATTAAGGACCTTTAGTTGATCACAACGAAGTAGAGGACAGTTTAGTGAGACATCTAATCTAGTAAATTACTGCCTGATAATTGAAACTGGAAAATAGTGAATCTTTCAGCTCTACTGGAAACGAGAACTAATAAGGGAGCAATAGCTTGGAAAGAGATTAAATTTGAAGCTCCTACCACTCATGGCACCCAACAAATGTTATTTTAAAGGTTCACACAGATGTATATGATGATCTATGTAGCTCGGACTCCCCATGTTAAATTGTCGAGTGTCGGACATGTGTGTCGACTCGGCAATTTTTTCTAACTTTTTTAATATTTTTTAAAGTGTCAATTGTCCATACCCATGTTGAGTATCGAGGTCTGACATGGTTACTTAAGGAAAAATGAAGAGTCCAAGACACATTGATGATGATGCAACAAAAAACTTGACGGAAGGGTCCTATTTTTAAATATTGAGACATGGAAAGTGAAGACCATTAATATTTAGAGAATATGACCTTCATACTTGTGTAATAAGAAGAAAAGAACCATGGGGAACATGGGACCATTTCTACCATTTCTTCCTTTAAGCTTCTCTCCTGTCTCTTATCTTATTTCCTCCATACAGTTTTATGTAAGACATCTCCTTTCTGATATGCTCTTCATCAAAAGATACATCTTCTGGGTCATGTTGCTGCCTAACCAGAGGTCACACCTTTTCATCATCTAAACTCCTATTGATATGTCCACTCTCCATTTCTAAGCTATTTAAAAATGTTCCAACAAATATGTTGCAGGATATTATTCCCAATGGATGCCAAAGATTTCAGTATTGTGGCGCAGTTAAGGCATAATCTTGAAACCTACCTAAAAGTCCATTGAACTAGTCTTAGCTAGCACAGGCACAGATTAAGAGGCTTGTAGGGCATTAAC
Organism: Talinum fruticosum; assembly: GCA_021018815.1. Lineage (NCBI taxonomy): Eukaryota > Viridiplantae > Streptophyta > Magnoliopsida > Caryophyllales > Talinaceae > Talinum > Talinum fruticosum. The sequence goes on from JAITYX010000011.1 coordinate 5,720,736, forward strand.
CGATAACCTAGTGCACATCTCATGATGAAGGCAGATAATCCCTTATGGATGGCAATTTTAGTCTGTAGGTTGCGCTTCCATGAAGGCCATACAAAGATATGTTACAACAAAGCCATAACAATTGATATTTTTCACAAAGAAGAACTCCTATGGAGAATGTACATGCTCCTGCATGCTTAATTATGGTCCTAGGAGCACAAATATCAACACAGTTAGTGAGATCTAGAACCTAATTTCCAGCTTAAGAGTGCAGAAAGATAATTTGAATAGTTTTCTGTTGTCTCCCAAAGTCTGAGAAATATAATGAGTTGTAGGACAGCACTAATGGAACTTTTGTTCGTTCCACCCTAGCATCATGGATTAAAGGGTAAAAAGATTCACATAAGTTACCTCTCCTAGACGATCAAATGCTCCTATGAGACCGCCATAAATAGTGGAGAAAATAGCATACCAAATTTGAGTATCCATGAAATAGATCTGCATGGTTACAAATGTATCAAGGATTCACAAGGTTAACATTATGTAAAAGTGACATCAGAGAAAGCCAGGACACAGTAGAGAGGCAACAAATAATATGTGACACACCATGATAACTGGAGCCCAAAGTGCAATAACTGCACCATAATTGTATTGAGCTGCATTTACAGAATAAACATCATAACAATGATAAACAAGTCGCAAGAGAGGAAAATATATGAACAAGTATGAATGAATACCTTGGGGAAAGAATTCATGCCATTGATACTGAACTTTATTCATGCTCATTATGTCTTTTGTTGGCCTCACCAAGGGTTTTATCTGAAGGCAGATATAATGATCAACAGCAAAACATACATCAGTACAGCTGTCAGCAGTCAGAGGCCGAACTTACCATCAGGAAAAAACTGACTGCAATCTTTGATGCCAGCAGCAGTACCCAAAAGAAAGTATACCTATAGCAGAACTTTTTGAATTAGCAATAGAAGCTATCATATAAGAAAATAAAGAGTTTATTCCATGTCAAACTCACTTTATGAGAGAAAATTGACTTTCATGCATTCCTCTGCCCACATAAACTCTTGGCTGCATAAGTGCAAAAAGGTTACTCCACATGATACAGTTTCCTTCAGAAGACATAGGCAAAAAGAAAAATACATAAAATGCTTTTACATTTGAACCCGCTGATGGATTGCAGGAAAAAATTGACAAATAAAAAAGCAACCGCATGTTGACAAGAGGTTACCGATCTTTTCTTCTTCTTTTTTTTTCCTCTTTTTTACTTTTTGGTTTTGAATGTTGGGAAGGGGGTTATCTAGAAAAGAAAATTGGAAAAGTGATTCATGCAAGACAGACGGAAAAATTTTGCACTGTCTCTTGGCTTATCCTAGATATCCTGAGTCTTAAATTGCTAAAGCACGTACTTAAGTCAAATCATACAAACCAGTGCAATCTTCACTAAGGTAATCATTCTGAAAAGATTAGGATGTCAAATGATTACGTATCATATCTTACCAATAGCAACAATATCTGAACCAGTCTGTCAATGCATAAAAGAAAGCATTCAGAACCAAATACATTTTCTTGATCCTATTCACCGAAAGGAATTCTATGTTCTTTTCCATCTTCTTTCTTTCTGGCCAGCCTATAGTAGTAGTAGTATGGCAGCTGCACTTGATGATATTCTTGGTTTCTCGTAAAGAGACCCAAAGACCCCTAGCTAACAAAACTTCTTTTGATTTGAAGAATACGTGCGTCAAAACGATGAAACCTGTCAATGAGCATCTTTTTGGACTAGAATTTTACAAGATTTCATGACCCGACATCCTGGTGTGCTTTCTTTCTTAACTTTTCTCTTTTTTTGGCTGAATCTTCGTTGACTTTTCTTGGCATGCCATGTGTAATAGTTTGAGATATTGGCAGTACTATGAGTCGTAGACAAGATTACGCCATTAGAATTGAACTAGGCTTACATTTACATGCCATCAAACAAAATGCATTCAGATGCACGTGTAAAAAGGAAAGAAACTCATGTACCTGTGACCACCACATGAGGAATCTAATGATGAGCCAATCAGAGTTTTCAATGAAACGTCGAAGCATTGGGAAAAGGAAGAATGCTGAGGCCAGTACATTGGGTACAAAATACAATGCCACTGCCATGAGATAGAGTGTAGGAACACCCTTCAATTGCCCAATAAATGACAGAACGTCTAAAATTTGTTGAGGGGCAGCCACATTGAAGGAATTTATATAAAACAGTGGGAGAGCTACAGCCCACACAAGACTAATGATCAGCTTTAGAACACTTCTCAGCACATCAGTGAACATCCACCTACGCTGGAATGGGGGTTGATAACAAGATCCAGAATACCTTCAATCAACAAAACAACAGAGCCACCAGCCACAAGATTAAACGAAAATTACATTAATTAAAGGCAGTCATTATACAATACAGACGTTCACAACAAAGAAACAAAAAGTTATATGTAAGAAAATATCATGCAATGAATTTTCAAACATAAAGTTTGGTGATCCAGTCATTTGTGTACACCTAACCCTAACAAACACTGAGGTTTGTACTTGAAAGACTCACCAAAAAAATCATATCAAAGAAGTTCCAAAAATAACCAAATAAACATTCAAAACAAGTAAAACGAGCTGAGCAAGAGAGAGATAGAGAGAGAGAGAGAGAGAGAGAGATGTGACAACAGACTTGTATGAAGTAAACGAAATAAAAGTTTTTGAGTCTTTTATACTATAGCAGGACATAGAGGAGAACACATGTATCATATAGTTCCTTTTGTTAGCCTAAATTGCTCGATAAAGGAGTTCTAAACTTCAAGTAAAAAATAATGAATTTTGCAAATTTCATCAACTCCTGGTAGTTCGAGCTGAACTATTAAGTGGACCGTTTCCTTGCAAATAATGCTTATATGATACATCTCAATCCTTCTGTATCATTTACTACAACGAATATTATATGTTATATGACACAAAAAGCAAAAACAGTAGATAGAGATAATATAAACATCATTGTTTTGATAGATCTTTGTCATGATGAGTACAAGACTAAATGCTGTCTAATTGAACCTTCAGGATAGGAGCAAGAAACTGAGAACTTTCTTGTTGTAGATAATGACATGTATATTTTTAAATGTAAGTCCCTTTATTGAAGATATTAAATCTTATCTATATTTCTTTTCATCAAAATAAATTTTGGTTATATGGTGTATTATTATATATAGTAATTCTAAGTTTATGACTCTAATATCCATGTGATGACTCTACTACGTTCATCAATCTGGTTAAAGACTGTTTACACCATATGCAGCAACAAGGGTCTCCCAAATGTAATGAGATCGAAATAAGGAAACATCCAACCACTGTTTTGTAATCTATATCATACGACTACAAAAACCTATATTTTCCAAGATAATATCTACAAACTTGTTCAGAGACAGCACAATATCAGAGGAAGATCACAGTATGTAATTCCAAGTCCATGTCAATTAAATGAAACTTTAGCCATCATTTTACAATCTTCAAGTGTTAGCTATAACCATCCTTAATGCTACACTGAGATAGTGTACCAGAGAGTAAGCTATAACAACACTCTGCAGAATCTTATGTATGCAAAACATGAGCATGCACTGTAGAGTTCATTTCGGAGGACATACTCTGAAGCAGTCGAAGCCAAGCTGCAGTGATGAAAATACTTGAAACAGGATACAAGACATCTTTTGTAAAAATATTTGACAGTGAGGTCTCAGCCCATGCAATGATCACCATTGCCTGCAACCAAAAAAATTCATTATCTAACCCTCAATCTTAAGTTTAGAAGCACAATACAGCATACGACTCATCACATATGATTGTGCTCCACAGAATTACCTGTAGAGTCAGTGCGTAAAATGTCCACAAACGATCAAAACTTCGAAAGATATGCCAAAAGGTCCTGTTCTCAATAAAATAGGACTTCCTTGTGCTTTTACAGCTTTCATTGGATGCCTTTCTTCCCTGAATGTTAGACATCTGAAGCAGGTCAGTGCCATCAGTTTTTCGACATATTCATAAACATTTCAGTGGATCTTATACAGTTACCTTCCCAGATCCACGTATTGCTTTAAAAAACCTCCATCATCACGCATCGGCCAACCTAATGAGAAGCAATCTGAGGACCTGCACAATAAAGAGGCACTCGACGTCAAATAGCAAGAAACAGAAGCAATATAAAATCAGCACAGTAATGAAATTATGACATAATATTATTACAGACCAGAAATACTCATTCAGGTCATCATAGTTGCACCAAGCTGAGTAAGGAGCCTTCCCATTTTTGCTCTTTTGGGCTTCCTGGAAAGCGTCGCAAGGAGCAGATTAGAACCATCATTGACTACATTACCCAAATGATTATGAAATATAAATATGAGCTACCTTCTGAATTACACAGTAGATGGGTGTGATAACCTTCCGAAGGAAAGATTCATCGTCCCCTCCATACGAGGGCTTGATGTTTTCTCCCGTAACAATGCTGACATTTCCGGCTAGTAATCCATGAAGTTCATATGCCATCTAAACGAACCATAACAAATCACTAATCTACTTCTAAGTCCAAAACACAAATTTTAGGGTAGAATGTCAAACTGTGCTTACATTGTGAAAAATGTAACACAGGCACTCTGGCATAAAACGGACATTAGCTGCTTCGCCCCAGATAAGAAGGTACAAGCCAAGGTATAGAATCTTCCTCTGTTGGATCTCTTGTTGATTTTGAGGTAGCCTGTTCTTTACAAATTTAAAACATAAACTAGCCAAACCTAGTTGCAAGAGGTCTGAAAAGAAATTTTTCAGGTGCATTTCAATCATTAGTTTTTTCAAACAGAGAGCTCAATAATTCCACCTTAAACTGTGTTTCCGCCCCAAAAATTTGCACCACGTTTTGTAATTCTTGAAGAGCTTTCTCATTACGGCGTCCATAGCTCGATCATCAAGCTGCACAGAAAGAGTTCATCAATACCAGAACTATGGCAGAGATTAGGAAATTGGCCTTTTTTGTTCAAAGTGGAGCCATCTCAATGCAGCAGCAATAGAATACAGACAAAATTAACAAAAACAAAACATATTTAAAAGAAATTCTATGATATGAAAAAATAAAGGAAGAAAAAGAAGATACTCAAACCTTGTTCATAGACTCTGGCTTTGGGCTTAATCTTATATGAACATTTGCAAGCAGTAGTATCAGGTTCTCTCGCTGATTCCGAACATTATCTCTCTGTATGAAGCAAATAGACAATCTTTGAGAGTTAATTTGATACCATATTCTACTTACCATGTCAAAAATAAGAAGCCTCCCCCTCAATATACAGAAGAAAGTAGGAAAGGATGAATCACTGTAGAGAATAAGAGATCATGCCTGAAACCCGAACATAGCTCTAAGCCAATCAAACAGGTCCAGATCATTGGTCCTCTGCCTATGCTGCTCAAATGCTGGTGGCCAGGTTAAACCACGAGTGTTCCATAAAGCAGAGACAGCTGCCTTAACCTAGGAAAGCAAGAAACCAACAGTCTTAATTATCATCCCACTGAAAAGGGGAAAAGAGATGTCTGCAGCCTAGTACAGCTTAATTTAAGTTTTTGCAAAATTTTAATGATAGACCTATATCAAATAAGCTTGGTTTTGTCAAGATCAAGGGTGAACTTAAAAACATGTAATTAAGACTTGAGAGTACGGAGGAAGAGCGTACAAAAATTCTAATAGTCATGAACTGACTGAGGGAACTCAAAACATGTAATCAACACTCAAGCTGCTTAGCAAGGCTGCCAAATAACCAAAGTCAAAGCCAGTCCTAAATGGCAGGGGTTTGTTGATTGGATAGTAACACCTCTGCAAGATTTTGTTAGGTCGTTAGATGAGTTCACAATATAGATACTTCCCGCATCCCCTTTACTGAAATGAGGTAAGCTTGTAATTATCTTGTTCATCGATAATAAAATTATTCCTCCCCCTCTCATTCATACTTGTGCAGACCACTGAGATTGATATGGTATGACACCTAAGCCCGCATCTTTGTTTGTATTTCTGACATATTCAAATGAGTTCTCCCACAACAGAGTCCTTATTATTTTCTTTTCATATCACCTTCTCAAATATCAAGATTCCCCAATTCTTCCTTTTGTTCACTAGTTTTCTCTCCAGTATAATTGGCTTATGCTTAGTTCCTGTTTCCATCAATAAATCCTAGAAATTGCCCAATGGAGGCTCATTCAACACCAACACCAGTTGATCAGGTTGATGAATGTAAAAATTCTGGAATGATTGGAATCGGTCCTTCACATGAGCTGCTCTTGCATTCTTGTGACAGAACCCACAGTATTTTGTTGAATTGACTTCTAGAACGAGAGAAATATAGTCATTGCGGAGAGCAACTGAAGCAACTCTCACATCTAAGAACACAGATACTTTTCTGCATGAGAACATGTCCAAAGACAGACTTCTGCTACTATTTTTCAAGAGCAATGGCGCAGGTTCCACCAAATTGTATCTCATGGGCTTATGCCTTCAAGTGCAGTAGTTCATAATATTTGGCTTGAACTTGAAAGGATTGATCAACTACTGGTACATGCATCTTTCAAGAGAAAACGAATTGATTTTCAATGAAAAACATACTCTATTTGTAGCTTCTAGTTCCACTCAAATCAAAGAGGGGGAAAAGAGGAACAACGACTAAACGTACTATGTTTACAAGTGCAGGGAGGAATGTTGATAATGGATTTGCTTACACTTTACAGTTTCTTATTTGAGTAGAACCAGAAGCTACTAAGCAACACTTTCATCATTACTAAACCGCTTTATGATAAACAACCGATGAAGTTTTTGCATGGATTAGATTATGACTGGGAGATTGTAAGGGGAATCATCTGTTCAAGAACCAATTCAACCAAAAGCTTAAGCTGATGGTTGAAGGTCCAAGAATAGGTTTGTACTCTAACACGCCCCTCACGCGAATGCCCTTTGGACTTGAAGTGTGGATGCAACAAAGGCTCCTCCTTACCTTGTGCAAGAATCAATATGGGGGCTGAGATTCGAACCCGAGACCTCTCGCTTACCATGTTCAAGAACCAACTCAACCAAAAGCTTAAGCTGATGGTTGAAGGTCCAGGAATAGGTTTGTACTCTAACATCATCCAATGATGAAGCCTCCGACTCCAGTCAGCCAACCATACTACCTTATCCTCCAATTAGGTCTCTCGACATCATATTGTTACTCAGCCTTCACCAGGCATTCATGTTGTCAAATGTCAATGGCACCTCCACTCATGGAAGTTTTTAACAACTAACTAGCACTGTCCCTGCTCATGCCTTGAAGCAACACCATCCACTTATCGTACTCTTGAGAACCTGCTCTGTATATCATTGACGCCAGTACTTCAACTTCTAAGTGATCCCCCACTAGCTCCAGTGCTTTCTTACATATACATGTACTTTGTTTTACCAAAAAACAAAAGAAAAATGTATACAGGTACTTTCTTACCCATAAGTGGCTTATTGACAATGGTACTACCACTGAACCCCTCCCCTTACCTTTCGTGCCCAATTTTATAGAATCCACAAGCTAATCCTTGCAACATATAATGATCAATGGAAAGCAAATAAAAAAAACTGCCAAATTGGTTTTGCTAGTTTTACTTTCATGTTCAGTGATTCCTTGCTCCTATTAACATGGACTACTTGTTTTTATAGAATCCACAAGAAACTCAAGGATTAGCTTGTTAATAGTAGCAAGGCCTCCTGACTCTCTCATTCAGGGACTACTTGTTTTTATGCGGAAGGTTGCTGTGTGGACTGGTATTGGTATATCATCTGAGGCTTATACAGAAAATTTAACATGGATGGTACATATTTACGCCGCCTCTGACGTGGTAAATGATTTGGATGCCAGGTTTAATAAACATAGTACTTATAATTCTGTGCCATGTCCTTTCAATTATAAGTTTTGCATATAACTATATAAGTCATAAAATCAAACATGCAGATCTATTACTGTACATGACATGCACGTTTATTCGTCAAATCTGCCCTAGGCCATGTCACATATACACTTTTCCTGTGAATCGATTGGGACAAGAAGTTAACATGATTCTGAGTAAGCTGCATATATCCATCTACTAAGCAACAATCACTGCCTATGTTATCTTATTTTCTTCTATTAGCTGAGTATCTAAGAAGCAAGAGGACATCTCTAAACTTTCTCCTACATCTAAATATTGAGCCATGGCTCGAGCGTCAAGCTGCTCTCAATGTCACTTTGCCAGTGAGATTAACTCAAGAAATGAGCGTCACTTCTTAGTTTCTATAATTGATGAAAGCATTAAGTATAATGACTCCGACTGTTCTTTCACACAAGATGAGGTATTGGAGGGGCTCTTACAGCAATCCGATTTCTTCCTGATTAGCTGATATTTTAACCAAAATTCTTCTTTCATTTAAGCACAACAATCTATTATGCAACTAGATATGGTTGATTCTTTCGAAACCCAGTCAACGTGGTTAGGGTGATGGAGCATGTGACCCTTGCACATAAGAAGGTGGTCAACTACCCAGACAAAGTAAATATGAATGTGAATGATGGTATCACATTTCACATACTTTACCAACTAGGTTAATCCCTAAGTCAAAGGACCATGCCAAATTAATCCATTTTACATGTTAACATTGATGACCTGAGAAGCCATTAAAGGAGACAATGATCTACCTCCTCAAGCTGCATGATGGTCTGAGAACCTCCAGCAGCATCGAGTGGAAGAATATTATAGGGTGCATATATGTTCTGCTTCTCCTCAACATCTCTCGCAGCAGCAATGATCTACACATGCAACACAAAATTGCATTAATCAATCTTTAGGTCTGGCATTTTATCAAACACGGTGTGTGCAAAGGAGATTAATGATGCTAAGTTAATCCATTTTTTATCTACACCTCTGGAGCAACTTCTTCGACTTTCTCGGTCTTGTTGACAGCACAGAGGACTTCAAAGAGGACACCAGCCGTCTGATAAGCTTTCCCAAGATGGGCTCTGTCGGCCTCCTCCCCTTGGTCGAGGGCTCGGATGTATTGGGAATAGTAGAGCTGGTAGTAACTCTCGATTTCACGGGCATCAGTCTTTTTGACGCGACGAGCAAGACTTGATGCATTGTCCTGATTCAAAGGAAGTATTTGGTTCAATAAAAGTTCTTCCAGTGGGTAATCAAGCAGAAATCCCCACAGCTGCCAAATTCTGACCTCTCTTATTACGATTAGGATCAAATAAGTTCATATGATGGCGATGAGAAATGGTTTCAACAATCGATAATAAATAAGGTAATCAAGTTTCACTTGATAATCCCTTTCAGTTTATAGAATGCATGTTATCTTTATTTATTTATTTTGTATAGAGATGTTATTAAATTTTTTATTCACTAGATAATCCATTTCATGTTCATTGCGAATTTTGAATGCGTAGAAATAACCATTAATTTAAGTGTAATTAGTTTTTTTAATCAAAGCATTTAATTACTTTAAATTAATGATACAATAAAGAATTTTATTATTCTTGCCCAAACTAACAAAAATGAAGTATAAACCATCTAATGAGTGATATAAGTGTAACAATATCCAACTTGCTGTGAATTCAAACTTTACCGGGGACCAATGTTGCTCGGACTTGGTTATCTCATGTTGAAGTGTTGAGTGTCAAATATGAGTGCCGTGTTGAACTCGATAATTTTTAAAAATATTTTATATATTTTTGGAAGAAAATAAATTGTCATGTGTTCATACTCGTGTCCAATAATCCGACATAAATATTTGTGACAAAATGAATAATCCAAATAATATAATTATAAACCCTAACAAAATATATACTTTATATGTGTAGGAACATGTAGCATATAACTTTATTCTTGATCATACAAACATTTCATCTAAACTCTATCAACTTCCATCATAATTAATGAGATATTTAAGACATTTAAAACGATAAGAAAATATTAAACTTATTTACCCGCTCTAATCGCTGTAAGAGACCTGTTTTAAATTGCCTCACACCACGACCATTGGAATGAGGATCCAACCTGTGCGCTTTCTCAAATGCATAGAACCGACCTAATTCAACAATCACACCAAAATCAAAATTCCGCCAATCATCACATACAAGATGGATAACCATCCAAAAAAAAGGATAAACAAAAGGAAAATCCGACGCGGAACATAATATAATCAAACTTGATTAGTAAAAAAATTAAAAAAGAGGACTGACAAAGATAAGCAACGCGGGGGCGCTCTGCTTCAATTTCACTGGCAACACGAAGGATGGGAACGATGGAAACGAGAGAGGACGGAACGACTTCATGATCGAATACCTCCGTGGTTGTTGTTATTGTCGTATTTCTTGAATTTCTTCTGTTCAACGCGTGCGATGCATTGTCCTGCCCTGACGTCGACATTCTTTCACCTTCTTTTTCTTCTTCTATTGCTGTTCTTCTCTCTCCTCCTCTCCGCACCACTTTTACTGGGCAATAATCGTCAATTTAGACCTAATCAATAAGAACCAACCTTGATCAAAATACAAAGAAAAACGATTAACCAACTGGAGAATCAGCTTTCGAGCGCATTACGCAGAGAATTCCAGAAAATTCGCGCGAAAACAGTGAATGAATGCACAAAACGAATTAAGAAAAATAGTCAAATTGAATTATTACTATTTAAATGCTCCGGAGACAAAAATGCAGCTAGAAACAGAGAATGAGAATTCTCAGGCCTTACTTAGCGTCGGAAGAGCCATGAAAGACGGTAACCTCACCAGAAACTCACCGGAAAACAAGCATTGCGAGCAGAGGCAGCATGGTAACCTCGATTGATCAGAGCATTAACCAGTGGCGAACAAGAAATTCTGGTTATAGAGAAGAAACGAAGGGTGAAGGTAGAGCGAGACTAATGGAAAATTGAGGGAGGGAGGGAGGGTGGAAAAGGATGTCAAGATTTTGAGAGGGAAAAAGAGGGGAGAGGCATATTAAAACGGATGCCAAGACAGCGGTCAACAAACGAGAGAGAGAGAGAGAGAGAGAGAGAGAGAGATAACTAACTTGAGACAACGGAAATGAGGAGAAATCGCGCGCGCTCTTTTGCTCGTTCTCTCCTATTTCCCTTCGCCAGTCTCACATCATTATTTTTATTTTTTCCCTTCTTTTTCCTTTTTTTCCCTGTTTTTTAAGGAGCAAAAGTTATATATCATACCTGCGACTATAAGTCCACTCACATGACGCATTTCAAAGAATAAAATCTAAATTTTTGGAATGTCTAAGAAGGAACTATGGTATAGGAATTACGGTTTTATTTTTAAAAGTTTTAGAAAGTCTACGGATAATTAAACAAAAAGAATATTTTGATCAAATTGCGACAAAGTTTATTAAGTCAAACAAGTCGGGCCAAGGGGTTGAGCCCATAATCTGCCGCTGAAAATTTAACCCAACTTTCTGTGGTAGAGCCGATCTCACTCTTTCGGCCTAAACCACACAAGCAATCTTGGTCCTAAACCCTAGGTTGCAAATTTATATATATATAAAAAGACTTAATTACTATCAAAAATTGAGATGCGTTACTAAAGAGAAAAAAAAGGAATAAATCGGTAGTCACCAATCAATTTTAACCAAAAACTAATAATTTTACTTTTCGAATTTGACCTAAACCGAAGGGACAAATAAAAAGGGACAAAAAGCTCAAAATAGGACAAATTCTAGAAAATGACTCAATCAGCCTAAACCAAATATTGATGTTCAAGGGTGAATTAATGAACGAAATGAAGAGTTTGCTCCTCATTCCACATGTTTAAGAAAATAACCTCTACTAATTAAAAGGAGAAGGAAATTTGTGTTAAAAGAAATTAAGCAAACATCATGCTAATACAAAAATTAAACAATCAAAACATGCATATGAAAGCAATAAATAAAACAGTAAGAAAGCGACAAATCTAAATTAAACTATTACATCGGGAAAGGAGGAAAGTAAACAAAATTACATCGGTTCCAAAACCAACAGAATGGAATGACATAAAATGAAATGAAATCAATAAGACAGATAAATGGATCCCGTCCTTGAGGTAGACCCACCTATAGAACTTGGAGCGAGACTGGATTTCGAGTATAGTAATGATATGCGGATTGAAGCTTTTGTGAAAGTAAAATGGCATTTTTCGCTTGAGAGAGTTTAAAGGAGATAGTGTGAGTGTGGGTTGAGAGAATGTGGGAGTAAGAAGAGGATGAGAGTGTGAGAAATTGAAAAATGAGGTATCTAGATATGAATGAAGTGTGCTATGAGGGGATAATAGGATCCCTATTTGTAGAAAGGTTTACGTTTGGGATTCTCCTCAATTAGCCTCCAAAATATGATAAAGCACATGAGAGACCCCACAAAAATAGTTGAGAATTTGCTCAAAACGACAACATTTGGTGGATTTGGAACCGAGTGTTGGTTCGTGATTTGGTATGGGGACCCATAACCGCCTTCCTAAGCTAGAATTTTGGGTTGTCGTTTTGACGCGAGCCTACTACCTTTTTTGTTTTTTGGCTAAAAGAGGGTAAATTACTTTGTTTCAATCCAATCTTACTTCAAGCATACGGATGAAAACTAAGTCTTCATCATCGAGCCAACAAAAATAAATAAATAAGTAAAAGTTGAGATGCTTATTAGGTGTTTGGAGTGTTTTTTAAAAATTAAAATAAAATTATTATATATAATAGCTTGGATTTATAGAACAATGATATAATTTATAGGGGACAAAAATTATACGTTGCTCCCTGGAGTAGGAACTTCCTATTACGGAAAAGCATCCAGATTGCGCGTAATAGATGATTTTTTAAACAAATAGATGAACTGCTTAAAACTAATAAATTCTTACAAAATATTGTTGAATTTTTTTACACTAAATTGGATTTTTATATTTTCATTAATTTTATATTAGTATTGATGAATTTATTTGTTTATATGTACTTTTTTAAAAGTAATATAATCAAATTACAATTTAACTAATTAGTGTCACTTTTTTTTCTATCAAATTCACTTAAACTTTAGTTAAAATTATCAAACATAGAGTGATAAATTTAATATAAGTGTGATGCAAATTTGAACTTAAATGGATATTTTTTGAATTTTTCCTAAAAAACACTAATGAGCATTTGTATTATTTTTATTCATATAAATCATATATACACAAAAAAAATCTAGTACATTATTGACATATACCTTCCTTGAGTTATTTGGAAATGATTTTATTGATTGCGACCTTTTCATAATTATTTTTACCTTAATTGACCATTGCTAAATTCAATTACGAGTGCTATGTTTCGATTAAGGGTGACAGTTAAAGGGTTAAAAAGACGAAAATATCATTCATTTAAGATTTCCTAGTCCTCTCCCCTGTTCTTGCCCAAATCTTAGAAATTGAGAAGCTTTCCTCTTTTTCTCTTTCATGCCCATTATTCCCAACGAGTTCGAATCTCATGAATGGTTTTGAAAGCTTCAATCCCATTGAATTATCTTCTTGAATCACACCCACCATACTCGACATTACTACTCTATGCATCGGCTTCAATGGAAAACTGGATTTCTTCCTCGCTACTCTGTTTCTTCATTGGTGTTCTAATGGGCACTTGAAGTGAAGTTTTTTCATCCAAAATATATGCAAAATGACCCCATTGAAAAACACCTTCTTGAACCCAATTCATTATTCTCACCAAATTCATTGATTTCACTACTTCCTTCACCACCATTTGCCTCCAAGTTCCTGAACTTCCCCAACTTCACACCGACAATCTTATCCTCCTCTTGTTTCGAACCTGTCTCGGGTTCTTCCCTGTTGATCCGGGGATCGGAATCCGACCCGAATTCGGACCCAACTCAAGAACACACACAATCGGAGTACACCCATATGAGAACTCATCGATCAAGCTGGATCTACAAAGCGGGCAAGTAGAGTGAGAAAGCAACCAAGTGTCAATGCAGTCTATGTGAAAAGCATGGCTACATTTGGGCGAAGTCGAGCTTATCTTTAGGTTCGAATTTGGATAAACAAACGCGTAATCAAACGGGTCTTTGACTCCGATTATAGCTTTGTACTCGAAATACGAGGAGTGTATCAATGTATGACTTATCAACCCGTGCATCATGAAGCGAAATAGGCTGCTGTAATTGGCCTTGAAGTACAAAAACACTTTCTCTCCCATTTGGGTACCTCCGAGTCGGGGTTAAAAGACATCTAATTAGCAAATGGAGAATGCCCGCAAGGAAGAAGATTGCTGCGAGAATCACAATGATTAGAAGTACACTTGGGATGATTCTAGGGTCCATATTTGGGGGTGGATATTGTGAAATTTTAAATGAAGAGCATTTTCGTCTTTTCAACCTCTTAACTGTCACCCTTAATCAGAAATAGTACCCTTTAATTAAATTTAGCAAAGGTCAATTAAGGTAAAAATAATTATGAAAAGGCCACGGTCAATAAAATCATTTCCAAATAGCTCAAGGAAGGTATATGTCAATAATTCTTAAATATTTTGTCGATTAAATTTGTAATAAATTGATAAATTTTACAACAACACTGGCGAATTATATAAAAATATTGATAAATTTTGCAACTCTATTGATGAATTTTCAAAAATACGTCTACGTTGGTCGATATTCATCATCTTTATGCAAATAATCATTATCTTCTTTGTCCATGAACCAATCTGCTAGGAACTTCTACACACTTTGTTTCTTAGTTCTTTACATAAATTTGTGAACAACTAAGAGATATTCATTAGAAAGAATTAGCATATTCATTAGCATAATTAATATATTCATAAATAAATGTGTATTCAATATGACATAGTATGAATACATCAAAAATAAAAGTATTCATCACTAAAATATGTAAATTTCTTTTAAACAAATATATGATCATCACTAAAATTTAAACATTCAACAAAAAATGGAGAGTGCAAATTATATCTAAAAAATTAATATAAAAAGCATGACTTCTTTAACTCTCTCAATACATAAAAAACAAAAATGTTTATCAATAAAATCTAAAAATTCAACAAAACAAACAAGTATTCATCACTAAATGTTAAAATTCAACAAAAAAAAAGGAGAAGTCAAATTATATATGAACAGAAATAAATTAATAAAAAAAAGCAAAACTTCTTTAAATATCTTGATTCATTGAAAACAAAAAAAAAAATTATTCATCATTACATTTAAAAATTCATTAGTAATCAATTTTTTTTTTGAAATCAATGATAAATGATTCAAAGTGTCCAATTGTATCCAGAAGGTTTTGCAAAACCAATGTTTTAATTTCTTTTGACCAAATTCTATTCCCTAAGGCTCCGTTTGATTATAAGAAAATTAGAAGGAAGAAAATAAATGTGGAAAATGAATTTCTTTCCCATGTTTGAATTGAAGAAAAAATGAGAGAAAAAAGTTTAATGGAAAAACTCATGGAAACTTTTATCAATTTAGTCAATGATATTTTCCTTCCAAAATTGAGAGAAAAATGGAAGAAAAAACTCACAAAGAGAGAGAAATGGAGAAAAGTGAGAGGCTTCTATTAAGAAAGAACATTAAAAATTTTCTCTCTCCTCTCCATTAATCAATACTATTGAATATTTTCTCTCTCCTCTTCATGACAATGTGGTGGATGGGTAAGATGTTGGAAAAGAATTATAAATTTTTTCCCTCTATTTTTCCTTGAACCAAACACAAGAAAAAAAAATCAATTTCCTCTTAACTTTTTCTTCTCATCACTTTTTTTCCATTTAAATTTTCTTTCCAACCTATTTTCTTAGAATCAAATAGAGCTTAAGAATTCAATAAATCTAGACAAAATGGATGAAATATTATAATTATAATTATTTTAATATCTTAATGGAGATCAAAACAATTCCATATTTTTTACATTCGATTCATTAGGAATAAAGTAAATTCATCATTAAAATTTATAGATTCATAAACAAATGCATATTCAATATGAAATAGTACAAAATACATCAAGACAAATAAATATTCATACTAAAATTTAAAAATTCATCAAACGAGTACTTGATTGGGAAAAAAATTGAACATTAATTTGGAGTTATTCAAAATATTTGAAATCAACGTCAAAAACTTTTGAAAACTTTAATTTTAGACTTTAATTAAATTGAAACAAATAATCAAATTATATATTTAATATAGAACAGTCCAATTCAATGTCATGTGATCTAAATACATCAAAAACAAACAAATTCATCATTAAAAATGAAAAATTCATCAAAAAGTTAAATGAATAAATTGTACAAAAAATAATCTCCTCTGTTGTTTGATATAAATGAGATAGCTTATATATCAATTGCACATAATATATCGATACTAAAACATGCAAATTCAAAGTAAGATTACCTAATCCTATGATAGAAACTTTTGAAATCATCAAAAATCATAAATTGTGAAATTTTCTTATGAATGTTAGAGTATAAACCTATTCATAGGCCTTCAACTATTATCTTAAGTTCTTAGTTGAGTTGGTTCTTGAATATGGTTGATAAGTGCATGAAATGTATAGTTTTCTATGACATTTTGATGTTTTTCTTTTGAAAATTGAGTTCAATGGAGCATGTTTATGCTCCATTTTTCGGCTTTAAGCTTCTATTTTGGTGTTTTGAGATGAGTTGTGCAAATTTGATCACTTATGCCAAGTATATATTCACATGATTAGCTAGTGTTTTTGAGTGTTGAGTTGACCAACATGGTTTAACCTTGCATTTAGAATGGTGGTTCCCTTTGTTTCCCGCATTCGCAGTTCTAGCAGTGCTAGCCAACACTGGCAGATCCATGTTCACTAAAACAACTGGTGTTGGACATCCTCTTGCCAAGCTACCTTGCTACTAGAATGGGTGGGCCGTTTTCATCGGAACAACCCGTTTTGCGAGTTTCCGCAAAATCAAACACTACAACAACTAATACGGACAACCCGTGTCGGTGGATATGGCTCGTGTTAGTTGCATATTCTGCTGTGTCGCTCTAATTTTGATGATCGAACCTCTTGATTCTTTATTGATTTTTATTAAAGGCTAAATTTTATAGTAGTTTTGGGCATCCATCATCATCCTTATCAACCATTTTTACCATCCAAGCTTCATCCATTTTCCCCATTAGAGAGAAAGAGAGTTGAAAGATTCAAAAAATTCATGTTGAGTTGAAGGAAGACTTGAAAATTAAGAGATCGAGTTGTTCACGCTGAAAGATTAAAAAAATTCATGTTGAGTTGAAGGAAGACTTGAAAATTAAGAGATCGAGTTGTTCACGCCGAGAGGTTCAAGCAACCCTTGTTGAAGACTAAACACTTCTATTCTCCCTTCTATCTTTTATCTTTCTAATTTAAACCATATTATTACTTTCATTGTTAGTTTTATTATGCATGAATAATGTTATTTTTTTAGTAATTGAAATTTTATGCTTAGATGTCACTTGGAATGATTCTATATATCTTAGAGTTTTATGTTATTGTGAGATTATTGACCATTTTCTTGCATATATTCTAGAATCTTAAATGAAGTATAAAAAGGATAAGTTCAACATCGGAAAAACTAAGATCGGACTTAATTTGTGATGTCTTCAAATATAATTGCTAAGTAGGAGATCACTTTGGTAATCTATATTTACGACTTGATCAAATTGCAAACCCATTAGAATAAGTAATTAATTTAACTCAATTAATTCACTTCATTTTGAAAGAAAGTTGTGATCTTCATTTGATTATCGATCATTGAGTCGTCCGAATAAATAAAAAGTACATGTTTAATTACTAAATAGAAGAATTTTAGGGAAGTAATCCCTAGGTGTTTTTTTAATTTTATAAAATTTTAAAGAGATTTTAATATTTGTTAATCAACCAAAAACTCTGATTCGAATTTCTTATCATATTGAGATGGTTAATATTTAGTAGATTGCATTGGTCCTTATGGGATGAAACTTGATTCCTATAACGATAAAACCAGGCACTTGCGGAACTATTAATGGTATTAGAGCTTTTCCGAGATATAGGTCTTAGGTTTGAATCTTAGCAACTCTCACATTAATTATTGCAAAAAGTAAGGAGGAGCCTTGGTTACACCATACTTTAAGTATGAAAGGCATTCACATGAGGAAGCGTATTGAGTAAAACCGCCACAAATTTAAGAGAAAAATAAACAAATTGGATAGAACAAGCAATTCTATATCATATTAAATAAAATTTAAAGCATAACAAAATTTAAATTTTAAATATCAAAGAACTTATGACGAGAGAGAGAGAGAGAGAGAGAGAGAGAGAGAGAACCTTGTTAAAACCCTAGATCAACATTAGAGGAGGTGGGAAAAATGGTTATAAAATTCATCATTTTTACACTTGACCGAATGATATATATAAAAACCAAATCGGTTCTCCTTAGTACTCTTTCCCCTTGATCTTGTTTGTCGTAATCTTTATATGAAGCATACAAAACTCTTGGTGAACCGTATACATTTTCTCTACTTTTGAAAATTAATATTTTCAATGTAACAAATTCATGATCTTTATAAGAAGCATACAAATCTCTTGATGAAGTGTATATATTTTCTCTACTTTTGGAAATTAATATTTCCAATGTAGCACATTTTTGGTAAATGGAGAGGAATCAAAGAACATGGTTATATTTAGATTCCAAGCTTTTAGTAATTGGCGACATAAAAGAGAAAGAAGGTAAAAAGTTACCTAGTGATAGCTTAAAACATTTACCATAACGTAAGAATGATATATATATATATATATATATATATATATATATATATATATATATATATATAAATGAAGAATACGTTGATTTGGTTTATGGCTTTATACAATTACCCTCGCTTTCAAAGTTTTCATTGGCAAGTTTTATTTACATTATTAATTTATAACTTCAATGATATAAACCAAATTAAGGATCGAAGTTATCACCTCTGTGTATAATTGAAGAACGATTATTATGTGAAATTCGTTGATTAAGTGGAAAGAGAATACCCCTTATACATATATAAACGTGTATAATTCTTTTTTGAGTATAATTTGATAAAAATAATTAAAATATAATTTTATCTTATCATATTAAGCGATTGTCATGTTAATTTTTAGTTCCTTCAACTTGATGAGAAGAAATATATATTAATTTGATATGAACATATGGGATGCAGGAGGAGTAGATGAGATGAAATTTGTTTAATATATTTTATTTTGTCAAATTTAATATAACTTGATTAAGAAAATTTTAGAAATAATATACTTGTGAGCATGGAAAAGAAATTAAATAGGAAACAACTTTTTTATTTATTAGTATCATATCTAAAAATGTAAGATTTTATATAGTAAGTGGATAAAGATTTTCTTTATATATATATATATATATATATATATATATATATATATATATATATATATATATATATATATATATATATATATATATATATATATATAGAGAGAGAGAGAGAGAGAGAGAGAGAGAGAGAGAGAGAGAGAGAGAGAGAGAGAGAGAGAGAGAGAGAGAGAGAGAGAGAGAGATCAAATGAGAATTGCTCTTTTAAGTGAGAACTAAGAACTTTTAATCTTAACTTTTAAATTCCAATCTAATGATTTAGATTTAACTACATTTTTATTCCACAAACCTTAGCCATCACACCCTCCTTTCTCTCTCCTCCCGCCATGCCTCTAATTTCACCATGCTCGCCGAAAATTTCAAAGCTTCCCCTCGATGGGTTAATGTCGCCTTAAATTTCACCCATTTTTCTTAGGGTTTTTCATTGCCGACGGAAGTTTTCCAGCCTTTGGTTGTCAGCCGCCGCCGACGGTCGCCAATCGTCGGTGCCGGCCGTCGGTGGTTACCGGTTACCGCCGGGAAGTCGGTGGTGGTCATGATTTGCATTAGGGTTCGGAGGGGGTGTGGATGTTAGAATTGAGTGTGTAATGATGTGGCAAAATCGGAACCCTTGAATGAAAAATTAAAGGTTGAGATTTAAAGTTCTCAATCCTCATTTTAAATGATAGTTCTCAAGGGATATATATATATATATATATAGGGAAGGGTTCAAGTAAGTACCCCCTATAGGTAAGCACCAAATAATAGGTAAGCACTTCTAATCTAGACCGTTAGATCATCATCCAACCGTCTAAATTAATAAGCCATTATTAACAATTTAAAAAAGGAAAATATCAAAAAACAAATTAGGGGTCGATTCAATTCCATCGACGTTCACAAAAACTCCACTGCAGTCTCTCTTTCTCTACCTCTCGTCACCGGCAAGCAACTTCTCTATCGTCGGCACCCGCCTCCGCTCGCCGCCGGTGACGTTCGTCCATTCGCCGTCCACCTTGTCGCCCTAACTCCAGCGACATTTCAACCCGGTCACAGGCTAATGTAGGCTCCATTGCCTGAAAACTGCGGCCACTGGACTTGTCATCATGGCTACATCGCTCGAAAATTGCAACACCGACACCGGGGTCTATCTGTTTCGCTGGAAAAGAGCTTGCCGACTTCGTCAATGCCTGAAACCGAAAGTAAGAATGTAGTTTTCCTGTAAAAAGTTAAGTGGGGGTGGGGGGACTTGTGTGTTTTTGTTTATATTAATTCAATTGGTTTTATGGATTATTACTTTTGGTTAGTTCAATTGGTTTTATAAATTACCATAATGAAAGTTTAGTGATGGTTAAATAGGTTTTATGGAGATTCAAGCTAATAGTGCCTAAGTTGTTAAGTGTAGTTATGGTTACATCAATCCATTTTCATATTGAGGTTAATTTAGAGTATATGTTAATCTTCTCTCTTGTTTTCACGAGTATTAGTTTGTCATAGGGATTATATTGAGCCATGTTACTTTCAAATCGGATGTCCTCTATTTGGCAAAATTTAGAGTATATGTTAATTTTGCTCTCTTGCTATAGTAATAGATTAGGGACTTTTGTAGATGATATAGAAGCAATGCTAAATTTATAGTGTTAATTTTTAGTTCATTACTTTTGTAGATGATATGGAAGTAACTCGAAAGAGGGTGAACAACATTGCAAGCCCGAAAAATGGAAAAGTCCTACACCTGTAATCAAAGAGTGGATACCCTTATACGAGGACAAGTTGAAACCGAAGGAAGAATTAGAGTTTGCCAACTTGCAAGAATGTGAGAAATTCTATAAATCATATACTCATCATGTTGGTTTTCGTATTCAGAAATGGTCATCAAAGAAGGATAAGGAAGGTGTTGAAAAGTATAAGTATTTTGTGTGTTCTAAACAAGGTTTTAGTAGAGCTTCTACTAATCCAAATCCCAATCGAAGAATGAAGTTGACTAGGAAAGGATGTAATATAATGATTGGTTATAGAAGAACAAAAACTGGAGCATATGTGCTTTTTAAGTTTTATGAAGGCCATACACATTTACGAGCCACTCCAAGAAAACATCATATGTTAAATTCTAATAGAGGCGTAAATAGTGTGCATAGGACTTTATTCAAGTCACTCACTTGTGCTAATATCGGTCCTTCTAAATCTCACCGCATCATTAAGGAGCATGTAGGCGGTTTTGAAAATGTTGGATGTAGTCAACAAGATTTGAAAAACTTTCGGAGAGACTTAAAAGCATTTATCACCGACTTCGATGCCCAAATGTTCATTAAGAATTTTAAGAGGAAGTAAGACATTTATCCATCATTTTATTTTGCCTATAAGTTAGAAGTTGATGGTACACTCAAACATATGTTTTGGGCAAATATTATTACGAGACCGAATTATTCGCTATATGGTGTTGTTGTCACTTTTGATACAACATATGACACTAATCGATACAAAATGATATTTGCCCCATTCACGGGGTTAGATAACCATAGGCTATTTGTTACATTTGGGGCTGCATTCTTGAGGGATGAAAAAGCAGAATCATTTATGTGGTTATTTGATAAGTTTTTGGATGCAATGGGGGTCACATGCCTGTTTGTATTATTACCGATCAAGATCTTGCAATGAAAGTGGCAATTGAAGCAAAATTTCTGTCAACTACTCATAGATTTTGCATTTGATATATAATGAGAAAATTGTCCGAGAAGGTGAGATTTTCTTTGAATAGTAACAATGATTTTCTTACTCGATTTAAGTCATGTGTGTACAATTCAAAGAATCCAATAGAATTTGAAAAAGGTGACAAATTGTTATTCAAGATTTTGGATTGCAAAATAATACATGGTTGTCTCATTTGTATGATATTCGAGAATGGTGGATATCTCGCATATTTTAGGGATTTATTTTTAGGAGAAGTATTGAGGACAAAATCAAGATCCGAAAGTGAGAATCGATTTTTAGTAATTTTACCAATCCACACTTGAGTCCGGTTGAGTTACGGATGCGATTTGAGAGTACATTGGAACTGCAAAGACATGGGCGATTACAGGCGGATAGTAATACTTCTACTTCAGTGCCTATGTTGAAGACTAACAAAGATTTGGAGAAGCATGCGAGTAAAATTTTTACTTATGCTAATTTTTATAAGTTTCAAGCTCGGTTTTGGAATGCATTTATGGATTGTGAGATTGAGGATAACCAAATAATGGATGAAGGGCAAATACTTATCGTAGCGAGATAATAGACGAAACAAGGCTTTGAAAAGGCAAGTTATATATGACCCCTCCTCTCATGTGGCATATTGCTCATGTAAGATGTTTGAATGTAAAGGTATTCCTTGTTGCCACATTTTATGTATTTTGAAGGGAAAGTCTTTGCGTGAATTTCCTTCCTATTATGTTTTGAACCAATGGACTAAAATGCCGGCAAGCAAACCAAATTTTCATGTGGACGACATCCTTTTAGAGGGATGCTCTCAAATGGACCGTGAAGATAGGAAAATTTCAAGAAATTGGTTAGATTTCTTTAATTGCATGCAAGTTGCCGGTAGTGACCTTGAAAAGCTCGCAATTGTTGGCAATGGAATTCAAAATATTATGAAGGAGGTGAAGGAGTTGGGTGGTGATACAAGTGCAAGCAAAATAAGTGAGTTGGAATCGTTTATTGGATCAAGTGCTCCCGAGCAAATTGACATTCTTCCACCTAAACAATGTAGCACTAAAGGAAGCGGTAAACGGACTAAAGGTGGAAAAGAGAAAGCAATGGAGCAACAAGCGAAACAGTTGAGACTTTGTAAAACTTGTGGACAACACGCTCACCATAATAGTCGTAATTGTCCTACAATAACTTACGGTAAAAATAGTTATGTTGTTTATAATCTTTGATAATATAATTTTTTCCATACTCTAATTGTTTGAATATTTTTTAAGGTCAAGTGAAGATGTGTCTGGTGTGTGTGTTTGATTAAAAGGGCAAACTTTGAAGATTGCCGAAGACTAATCATGTTCCTTAACTATAGGTGTAATTTTTTCATTTGATTCGAATGTAAACAATGGTTGTAGCTACTTAATTCTATCTTCTTGGAAATCTTAACTATATGCACGTTCTTTATTTCCAAGTTCTTTATTTGTTTCGGGTAATTTCAGCCTATCTTGAGCTTTTTGAATTTTTTTCATACCATTTTGAGCTTTCTGAATTTGATCTTTCCGAATTTATTTCAATGACTTTTAAATTTATTTGAAGCTAACAACGTGTGTAAAATTTGGTGGTAGTCCAACTTGAGGCTGCTAGGGCCTTGGACAAGTGTAATACGTAGGAAATGATGCTAATCAATGAATAGAATAGCTATCCAAGCTTGAACATAAAATTCAGCATATTGCGTTCTTAGTTCCAAGCATAGAATTTCTTATTTTTGGAATAATTTTTGTATTTTTATTTGATGTCTAAAGCAAATTCTTACTTGCAAATAGCCCAAGTGGGATTCGAACCCATATTTTTGTGTTATTACACATTGCTCTACCTTTGAGCTATTCGGCTTGCACATCTATGTACAATTATCAGTGGGGTGAGTATTAAGGAAGCAAGTAAAGCATCAAAGTGAGCCGTACATATAGTAACAGACCAGTTTAGTTCTTATGTTCAGGCTATTCTATGTTGGATACTCGAAGTGAATTTCGGGGATGGGTCTAATTGTACCAGATCGTATTCAAAAGAATCCGTAAACTGGATCGGAGGCTTTCTAAATGTAGTCCGTGTAGTTATAGCTACCAATTTTGTTAGGCTGCCCTCGAATGAAGTGGAAAACATTGTAGACGAGATGATGCTCAATATCAAGGGGCTCTCTGGTCTCCAAGCATGATGGTCGGTAAGTTGGGAAGCTGATTTTGAGAAAGTCCTGCAGTTTTAGTTTTTGTGAGTCTACTATATATCTATAGCCTCCATCACCATTGAACCCAACAAGGACTATATTCACTTCAAGTGGGACTTGAAAGGGAACCTGCATTGCAATAAATCAACATGTGAATTAGTTCGAAAGTCCTTTTTCAGGGGTTTTTAGAGGAAGGGGGAGGGTTAAGGCAAGGATTCGAAAACAACGTAATGACTATTAACAAGGGCAAATGCGAACCAAGCAAAATATTTAGTCACTATCACACCAAGTGGCAAATACTATCACCAATTCCTAAAACAGACTATTTGAATTTCATAAGACTCTTTCCTATAGCAAGGTATTAGGGTTAGGGTTAGGGAGGTGAGGATCAAATGTAAACAACCATATCCTCATAACCACAAAAGGCCATTTCAATTTTCAATTACTATAAAATTGAAAGGTTGAAAAGTCACCTGAAATTTTATAATAATAAGGTATCTCAACAATCGGCCATTAGTTGTGAGTCGGACAATGATCACCTGAAAAATTGTGATGTTGACATGAGAACTCATCTTCTTGTCTAGACTCGGCAAAACCGACCCGAACCGAATGGGTCAACCCGAACGACCCGAAACCCAAACCGAACCGACATCCGAAACAGTTGAACCGATTTTGACCCGAAAACCGAAATGAACCGACTTGAACCGAACCGACCCGAAATCTAATGAACCCGATTCCGACCCGAACTAAAATGACCCGAACCGAAACCGAACCGAACCGAAAATAACCCGAACCGAATCGGACCCGAATCGATTTAACCCAAATAAAAGTGACCCAACCCACTTTTTTTTTTGAGGATGGACTTTTGTGCCTATAGTGACATAATTTTGAATCGATTTTGACCCAAAAAGTGACCCGATTATGACGCAATGCGAAAATTAACCCGAATTGAACCCGAACGAGATTGACCCGAAGTTGAACTGTAACGCCCTCAATCACCATTACTTAATAATCCCTTCATTAGGGACTAATACGTAATGTCGCAGCTGAAGGTAATAATCGAAGGCGTTACCGCCGTCCTAAAAAAAATAGGACAAGGCTAAATAATTGAAATAAAATGAAATACGGTTTGGGCGTCCACGGTTTTTTTTTCAAAAATGCTGTCAGGAGTAACTACTTAATACCCAAGTAGCTATGCCATCCCAAACTACAGCTTACGGGTTAGCAATGCAATATTTATACAACCTAGACTTTTGTCTAATCCACAAGATAATGTACAACGATTTCCAAGGCCATACCTAACCCGGGTTGAAGGTAAAATCACCGTGAGCGTTTATGTACCTTCAGGTTTGTGAATGCCACGAGGCTGGCTAGGGTGTGTCTGCGTCAAACTTAATAGATGGTTGATTGTTCGCCAATGCTTCTTCCTAAAACAAAAACAATAAAATATTTGGAAGAGTGAGTCGAAACTCGATACGAACATTCCTGCATCTGTAAAATAACTTTGAAGAATATATTGATTGAGCGCGCGCATTTCAATTCATTTTAGTTTGAAATCGGGGGAGAGAATATGAGTAAAACATGATTGCTGGTTATTATCCGGAAGTGGAACCCCTTGGTAATTGATACGATCGTTGAACAGGTGTCACCCCTGGCCGATCGATAACCCGAGTTGACGCCGCGCGCGGTATAATTGGCGGGCCTAAGCCCTTGGTAATTGATAATTGGGCGGGGACCACTTAATTAGGTGGCAAAACTTGCCTTGTAAATGATTCATTGTTATTTGTATATATGAGAAATGTTGAGATTTGATGAAACATGTGAATTTTCAAAAGGTATAGGCAATGAACGTACTCGAATTGAGAATATTTGTTTCTCCCCTTTTACGTAAATTTGAGTCACCAGCTATTCGACAACGAAAGTGGCCTCGGTTCGTTTAAAATGGATTTCTAGGGTTAATAATGTTTCCTTGAGTTTTAATGCTTGAATTTGTATAAGCTTTAACAACGCATTTCATTTCCTATATTCGTATGAAAATCGATTAAACTAATGTTTGTATTACTTAGCTTTACTGCATTTATTGAATATAATTTATATTAATTAAAGAAGTTGATATGATTAGGCTAACTAAATACCCAATGATGTTGGTGCTATTCGATTTGCTAGTTGACTTGGACTGAAAATGGTGTACATATATATATATAACACTTATTTTTTAATTCTTTCCTCATTTCTCCCTTCTCTCGCACTCAAAACCCATAGTTAAATAATTAATTAATCTATCAAATGCCCTTCCATCGGTAGGTTTCACAACTTCGCTGAGTCGCCCAAAGTTCATACATATACCACTTTAAGGTGATGAACATTATTCTCTCAACACAATTCACATTCACAACCACGATTAGGTGTATTTACAGCTCGTATTTCCTCACTCCTATACACTTGTACATTACCGAATTTCAACTTCTACATGTGCATTCCTCTTCATTTGCTCAATATAACCAAAATGTAACAATTCCATCGATTTGCTAAATTCTACACTAGAACATCCCCTAAACTCATTCACTCGATTCACAATCTCCCCAAGAAAATCACATTCGTTCACGTTCATACACAATCAATCCATCAAAATAACACAACTCAATAATTCACACCAATTCGAACTTGCCCAATTTAATCTTTGAATTCACTCCATAAATATATTCCTAATCATACTTCAATTTACGATTACGATAGCTCAAATAGATAATGAAATTGATAATTTAGGGTCTAGAGCTTTTACCTTTGAATTCGCAGAGGAGGAGTCACGGAGAGGAGGTTGGGGGTGCTCGGTTGCTCCGGCGATCGCGGGCAGCACCGGCGTCGAGCTCCGACGGCCGTGTTGCGGGTGGTGGTTGGCGGCGAATGGGTTGCTGTGGTGGGGAGGCAGGCCAACCGCCTGTGCGCGAGCGACAGCGGGAGAGAGGGAGAGCGGTGGCGAGTGAGGTGTCGAGCGTCTCCTCGACGACGCCGGCGTCGGCTTCGGCCGGCGTTGGTGGCGCCCGATGGCCGGAGCAGGCCGCGAGATAGAGGCGAGAGGAAAGAGCTTCAATTCCATTGTAATTAGAAAAAACTCCGAGTGCACTCTTTCTCTCTCTACCTCTCATATCCCCTCCCTTTCTCTCGCCATCGGCAGCCACTTCTCTATCGCTGGCACCCGCATCCGCTCGCTGCTAGTGATGTTCGTCCACTCACCAGCCACCCTGTTGCCCTAACTCCGGCAACATTTCAGCTCGGGTCATAGGCTCACGAATTTCGGATATCGCAAGCTTGAACCTTCTTCTTCTCTCGTCGCCTCCCCTGTCTCTCATTCCTCGGCTCTAGCATTAGCACCGGAACCAGCGTTCTCCTTCCTTCTCTCGTCACCGACGCTATCCCTCCTTCTCTGTCATCGGCGATTCCGCATTTCGAGTGGGAGCCGAATTAGGATTTTTTTCACTTAATTGCACAATTTAGTTGAGGTAATTTTTTCCTCTCATCTTCAATGACAATTGTTCAATTGATCACCTTAAAAACAATAGCCATATGATTTTTGTGAATGTAGTATTGATCCTTTTCCGAATTTTTAAGTTTATGTACTTGGAGTTTGGTAGTCATGATGCTACGCAAAAATTACACTAGTCTTTTCTTGACTGTACATTGCTAAGAGCCCTTGAGTTGAACATTGTAGGGTGTGGATGCAAGTTTGTAGGGGTTGAACTTGAACCGAGACAGCTTGAAGAAATAGTTCAATCTATTCAAGAGAATTTACTTGTACTTGAAGAACAAGAATTTTCTTATGTTTGGATTTCATTGCACACTATGACATTTCACTTGCTGTTTTTATTATTAATTTCTCGCCTTATCTCTGTGTTGTTTCTAAATCGAGTAGTATTAAATCGATTAGGATCAAATTTGCTTGTTTGTTTGTGCCAAAAATTCACGAAGTTTTACACCATGATACTTCGCCATGACTTGCGGGAGCTTGAATTGAGTAAGAGCTTTAAGCTAACCGATTTACATGGCAAATGAAATTGGAGATCTAGAAGCACAAAACAGACCCTTGAATTTACCATTTAAAGCTAAGCATTGTAGCCTCCATTTGAACCATGCATTGTAGTTAGGGTTGTGCAAGGAAATTGCTACAACATAGACCCCGAAAGGTCTGTTACTAAACCGACAAAATGAAATATTTTGGGATGCGATAACGTACAATTCATGTCCCGAGTCGGGAATTATTCTTGCAATGTCCTTAAATCTTTGTGGATGTGTTAGGGCTGCAACCATATGGATGGCTCACTTTGATGCTTAAGTGCTGCTTCCTTAATACTCACCCAACCGATAATCGTGCATAGATGTGCAAGCCTATTAGCTCAAGGGTAGAGCAATGTGTAATAACACAAAGATGTGAGTTCGAATCCCACATAGGCTGTTTGCAAGTAAGAATTTGCTTTAGACATCAAATAAAAATACAAAAATTGTTCCAAAAATAAGAAATTCAGAATGGAACTAAGAACTCAATATGCTGAATTTTATGTTCAAGCTTGGATAATCATTCTCTTCATTGATTAACATCCTTTCCTTCATATTACGCTTGTCCAAGGCCCTAGCAGCTTCAAGTTGGACTACCACCAACTTTTACGCATATTTTTAGCTTCAAATAAATTTAAAAGTCAACTGAAACAAATTCGAAAGCTCAACATGGTATGAAAAAAATTCAAAATGCTCAAGATATACTCGAAATTGCCCGAAATAAATTTAGTAAGCTCAATATGGAATATTTGTTCATAATGGCTGTATACTTTTGCTAAACATTAACAAATAACTGAATATTCATGCAAAATGGATGCATAATTGTAAGTAAAAGAAATAAAGGACGTACATATAGTCAAGATTTCCAAGAAGATAGAAATTGAGTAGTTACAACCATTGTTTACATTCGAATCAAATGAAAAAAATACACCTATAATTAAGGAATATGATTAGTCTTCAACAACCTTCAAAGTTCCCCTTTATAATCGAACACACACACTAGAACATCTTCATTTGACCTTAAAAAACATTCGAACAATTAGAGTATAGAAAAAATTATATTATTAAAGATTACAAACAACATAACTATTTTTTACCGGAAGTTAGGAAAATCTCCTTGTAGGACAATTACGACTATCATGGTAAGCGTGCTCTCCACAAGTTTTACAAAGTCTAAACCATTTTGCTTGTTGCTCCATTGCCTTCTCTTTTCCACCTTTAATCCGTTTACCGCTTCCTTTAGTGTTACATTGTTTAGGTGGGAGAATGTCAATTTGCTCGGGAGAACTTGATCCAATAAACAATTCCAACTCACTTATTTTGCTTGCACTTGTATCACCACTCAACTCCTTCACCTCTTTCATAATATTTTGAATCCCATTGCCAACAATTGCGAGCTGTTCAAGGTCTCTACCGGCAACTTGCATGTAATCAAAGAAATCTAACCAATTTCTTGAAATTTTCCTATCTTCACGGCCCGTTTGAGAGCATCCATCTAAAAGGATGTCGTTTACATGAAAATTTGGTTTGCTTGCCGGCATTTTAGCCCATCGGTTCAAAATATAATAGGAAGGAAATTCATGCAAAGACTTTCCCTTCAAAATACATAAAATGTGGCAACAAGAAATACATTCACATTCAAACATCTTACATGAGCAATATGCCACATGAGATGAGGGGTCATATATAACTTACCTTTTCAAAGCCCTGTTTCGACTATTATCTCGCTACAATAAGTATTTGCCCCTTATCCATTACTTGCTTATCCTTAATCTCACAATCCATAAACGCATTCCAAAACCGAGCTTGAAACTTATAAAAATTAGCATAAGTAAAGATTTCACCCGAATGCTTCTCCAAATCTTTGTTGGTCTTCAATATAGGTACTGAAGTAAAAGTATTATTATCCACCTATAACTGCCCATGTCTTTGCAGTTCTAACGCACTCTCATATCGCATCTAGAACTCAACCGGACTCAAGTGTGGATTGGTAAAATTACTAAAAAATCGATTCTCACTTTCGGATCTTGATGTTGTCCTCAACACTTCTCCTAAAATTAAATCCCTAAAATATACGAGATATCCACCATTCTTGAATATCATACAAATAAGACAACCATTTATTATTTTGCAATCCAAAATCTTGAATAACAATTTGTCACCTTTTTTCAAATTCTATTGGATTCTTTGAATTGTACACACATGACTTAAATCGAGCAAGAAAATCTTTGTTACTATTCAAAGAAAATCCCACCTTCTCGGACAATTTTCTCATTATATGCCAAATGCAAAATTTATGAGTAGTTGACAGAAATTTTGCTTCAATTGCCACTTTTATTGTAAGATCATGATCAATAATAATACAAACAGGCATGTGACCCCCATTGCATCCGAAAACTTATCAAAATAACCACATAAATGATTCTCGCTTTTTCATCCCCCAAGAATGCAACCCCAAATGTAACACATAACCTATGGTTATCTAACCATGTGAATGGGGAAAATATCATTTTGTATCGATTAGTGTCATGTGTTGTATCAAAAGAGACAACATCAGCATATAGCAAATAATTCAGTCTCGCAATAGTATCTCGCCCAAAACACATGTTTGAGTGTACCATCAACTTCTAACTCGTAGGCAAAATAAAATGATGGATGAATGTCTTGTTTCCTCTTAAAATTCTCAATGAACATTTGGGCATCAAAATCTTTGATAAATGCTTTTAAGTCTCTTTGAAAGTTTTTCAAATCTTGTTTACTACATCCAACATTTTCAAAACTGCCAACATGCTCCTCAATGATGCGGTGAGCTTTAGAAGGACCAATATTAGCACAAGTGAGTGACTTGAATAAAGTCATATGCACACTATTTACGTCTCTATTAGAATTTAACATATGATGTTTCCTTGGAGTGGCAAGTAAATGTGTATGGCCTTCATGAAACTTAAAAAGCACATATGCTCCATTTTTTGTTCTTCTATAACCAATCATTACGTTACATCCTTCCCTAGTCAACTTCATTCTTCAATTGGGATTTGAATAAGTAGAAGCTTTTCTAGAACCTTATTTAGAACACACAAAATACTTATACTTTTCAACACCTTCCTTATCCTTCTTAGATGACCATTTCCGAATACTAAAACCAACATGATGAGCATAAGATTTATAGAATTTCTCACATTCTTCCAAGTTGGCAAACTTTAATCCTTCCTTCGGTTTCAACTCATCCTCGCATAAGGGTATCCGCTCTTTGATTACAGGTGTAGGACTTTTCCATTTTTCAGGCGTGCAATATTGTTCACCCTCTTTCGAGTTGCTTCCATATCATCTACAAAAGTAATGAACTAAAAATTAATACTATAAATTCAACATTGCTTCCATATCATCTACAAAAGTCCTTAATCTATTGCTATAGTAAGATAGCAAAATTAACATATACTCTAAATTTTGCCAAATAGAGGACATCCGATCCGAAAGCAACATGGCTCAATATAATCACTATGACAAACTAATACTTTCATTGTGAAGAGAGAAGATTAACATATACTCTAAATTAACCTCAATATGAAAATGGATTGATGTAACCATAACTACACTTAATAACTTAGTCACTATTAGCTTGAATCTCCATAAATCCTATTTAACCATCACTAAACTTTCATTTTGGTAATCTATAAAACCAATTGAACTAACCAAAAGTAATAATCCATAAAA
The DNA here is from genome assembly GCA_021018815.1 of Talinum fruticosum. Classification (NCBI taxonomy): domain Eukaryota; kingdom Viridiplantae; phylum Streptophyta; class Magnoliopsida; order Caryophyllales; family Talinaceae; genus Talinum; species Talinum fruticosum. The sequence goes on from JAITYX010000011.1 coordinate 5,752,780, forward strand.
GAAATTGAATTAATATAAACAAAAACACACAAGTCTCCTCACCCCCACTTGAACGTCACTAGCGGCGAGCGAAGGTGGGTGCCGGGGTGGAGGAGTTGCTGCCGGCGGCGAGAGAGAGGGAAGGGATGCGAGAGGTAGAGAGAGAGTGCACTGGATTTTTTTCAATTACGATAGAATTGAAACCGATCCCTCATTATTTTTTTGATGTTTTCCTTTTTTTTAATTGTTAATAATGGGTGATTAATGTAGACCGTTGGATGATGATCTAACGGTTCAAATATGAGGTGCTTACCTGTAGGGGTGCTTACTTGAACCCTTCCATAAAGCGGAGAAGACCCTTTATCAACCAACCTCGTGCGCTTAAGAAAAGGAAAGGCATTCCGAAGAACACTTGCCCCCCGTCTTACCGCGGCTGGTCGAGTCATTAACGCTTTTAAGTCGAGGTGACTTGAAATATATATATATATATATATATATATATATATATATATATATATATATATATATATATATATATATATATATAAGGGTGATAGATAAGGAGTATCTTTATCCACCTGATATATAGAATCTTGTGTTTTTAGATATGATCCCAAACAATAAAAAATTTATTTCCCATTTAATTTCCTGTTCATGCTCACAATTATATTATTTCTAAAATGTTCTTAATTAACTTATATTAAATTTGATCAAAAAATATATTAAACAAATTTCATCTCATCTACTCGTCCTACGTCCCATGCATGCTTTTTTCTTCAAGTTATGGTCTGTGTGTATAATTGAATAACGATTATTATGTGAAATTCGTGGACTTAGTGGAAAGAGAATACCCCTTATCTATATATGAACTTGTATAATTCTTTTTAGGTATAATTTGGCCAAAATAATTAAAATATAATTTTATCTTATTATATTAAGCGATTATCATGTGAATTTATCTTTCTTTCAACTTGATGAGATGAAATATATATTAACTTGATGAGAATGGGTGAGTCGTAGCAGGAGTAGATGAGATGAAATTAGTTAAATATATATTTTATTTTATCAAATTTAATATAAGTTAATTTTTTATTAATTGGGATCATATCTAAAAATGTAAGAGTGAAAAGGAAAAAAGAATTTTTTTGACCTAAACACTTGTCCAACAAACAAACTATTTACTCAATTTTTACTAATTATATTAGATTTGTCTTGCTCATAATTATATTTGATAACTAGGTCCGTTGGGTCAAGTTTAAGTTTACCCATAAGGATTTAGGTTATTATGAGCTTTTTAAATATTAAGTCTATTCAAATTTGGGTAATCTATATTCAAGTTCGGTTAATCTTGGTTCAAAATATTATCGATATGATGGGTTCAAATTGGGTAACTCAATGTTGCTTTGTTTTCAAAGGTATAATCTTTGGTTTTCAATCCTCGGTGTTGCTTTGTTTCCAAAACTATAATCTTTGACCTTTTGGCATATCGGCCCACCATCACGAATCATGATCTCTTCTTTTCAAGCATACCTAGACAAGTTTTGCTACCAAAATACGATATGCGGAATGTACATATTATTAATTCACTCCTTTTGTTCTACATTTCTTGTTTTTCATCCTTATATTCAAGCTAGGTCAATTTAGGTTAAGTAATTTTGGATTAATGTGGCCTCAAATTTTGTTAGCTTTGAACATCAAATTCACTATTGGATTCAGTATACATTAAACTAGGTCAATTTAGGTCGAGTCATCGAAGTTCAAATTTAAGAATTTGTTACTTTTTAGTTCAATTCGGTCAAATCAACTTTTGTCACTTCTATTTGTCAGTATACTATATGCTCATTAACTCAAAATCATACACATATAAAATTTATAATGAAGTGCGGCTTAAAGTCAGTTTCATCCTTATCATGCTAATTAAATAGAAACTTTGATTCCCATTTTTAAACTTAGATGCTTATACGATCCAATTAAACAAATAAAAACTTGAGGTAATTATGTGAGTTCCAAATAAACTTTATGCTCATATAAGAGTCACATAAATATTTACCTTATAATATATATAGGTTTTAAGTTCAATTTCTTCTCTACTATTGTATTATGATTTTTATGGGTCATCTAGACCCAAAAACAATAAAATCATGGTAAAACAATTTTCTCTAAAACTCACTATTTTTTTTAAGGCTGTTATTAAAAATGATCCTTTAGTTCAATCAATAATGTTCTAACTTTTAGGCCTGGGAGAGAACGGAACATTCTAAAAGGTTCACAGTCAAGTTAAACCTCAAGGTTATAGAGGAAATATTCCAATGTTTGACTTTGTCAACTTTGGAGGTGAGAGAATATTTGGCCTATAAAGATAAAATTTTCTAAGTATCATAAGATTTAAATTTAAAATTTTCACTTCACTAAAACAAGCGTAAAATCAATTAAATTAAATTATTTTCTCGGATAGATATAACATATAGCACACAGTTAAAAATAGAATTGAACTTTAATCTTCTTTATAAAACCTAGTTATCTTACTACTAGGCTACTCTTAAAAGACCACTTAAATAAATTTTGCTTGTACCGAAAATTTATTATAAAATTGACCAATAATTCCCCAAAATATCAAGGGTATTTAATGTACAAGAAAAGACTGGGTCGATGGTTGACTTGGTCCGGATCCATCCATTATATTTTAAGATTCATCGCTCGAATCATGTACCAACTAAACCACTCGTCACACTAGTGAAGCCATGGCTAGGAAACAAGAGGAGTTTCAAGTCTTGAGTTTCATAGACATCTTCAAGGAATCATTGAACCTCATCTTTTCATGTCCCAAAATCTTCGTCCAAATCGCACTTTTGCTCGCTCTCCCTCCCTCCTTGGTCAGTTTAGCCACATATGTCGAGCTTTCTCCATCTCTCCCCAACAAGCTGTTCCCTATCACGTCCTATGGCTCTCTAATAGGTTCCCCATCTTCTTATAACAAAGTCCCAGATGCAACATCATCTAAGATGGATGTTTATCCAGTTATCCTTCTGGCTTTTACATCATTCTTACAACTAATATTTCAAATCTTACGGGTCTCTACAGTCGTCTATACAGTTACCTGCATTCAAACTGGGAAAGAAATCACATTCAGAAAGGCTATAAGCGTCGTTCCTAAAGTGTGGAAAAGTCTTACATGGACATATTTGTCTATTTTCTGCATGTATTTTGTAATTTTCGCTGTGTTTTTATTTGTTATGATCACTGGGGTGTACTAATGATGACATATTATTATAACTCCTCCAAAGCTTTTGGCGCACTAGTCGGGATATCCATAGGGATTTTCATAGTTTCAGCATTATTTACAGTAGGGATAATTTATCTTAGTATTATATGGCTGTTGGCTGATGTTGTTTCAGTAATAGAGAAAAATTCTGGGTTGAAAGCTTTAAAGAAGAGCAAGTCATTGATCAAAGGCAAGATGGGCACTGCAGTTGCTGCATATTTGGTGTTATTCCTGTGCTCGTTCCCGAGTCTGGTCGTTCTTCAGAAACTGAAGAATAGTGATGTGAAAATTGGAGAGAAAGTCTTTTGCGGAATTCTAATGTTGGTCTGGTCCACCATGCTTTCCATCTTAATCCTTGTTGTCAAAACAGTTCTCTACATGGTATGCAAATCCTATCACCATGAGCCTATTGACAAGGTGCCTTTTGTTGACTACAATGAAGTCTCCCTTGGGGACCACCTCCCTTTGAAGATGAAAGAGGAGCAAGTGGAAGACCTCCAAGTGTAGCTGGACCAAGTCTTTGGTATGAATGTATGATTATGGTTTTGTCTGCTGTAATACCTTAAATAATGGCTTAATTTTCGATCATGTATTTTATAACAAGTGAGTCTTGTGTAAGAAGACGTTATTCAAAAGACTAGTATTATACCCTTGCGATATGTTAGGATTGGATTCGGTATGCAGCAGAGTGAAAAATGTAATTCGATTTGGGATGCATGGAAGTTGATAAAGCAAAAAATAATCGGTGAGGTGTTGGACACATAAATTTTACGTGAAAAACCCAAATCTAGGAAAAACCACAAGCGGTAACAATATAATCCACTATAATATATGATGAGTGAATATAAGGTACGATCTTCATGACGATAAGTTTTGTAAGACTAAAGTAAAGAGAAAAAAACTCTTAAAAACACTCTCAATGTAGATACTTGGAATAGAAAAGAATAACCCTAGGCAATATCAAGAGGCACATATGATTATGTCATACACCACCAGCCACATCTAAATAGATAAAACAACCTAATATATATAAAACCTCCAAGAAATCCTAAAAATTCTTCTAGTTGCAGTCAACTTCTTAGAATCCAAGCTAAAATAATATTTTACATATAATAAAATTGGGACAAAACCTAACAAAGTCCACCTTGGACCAAATTCCATGTAGGTACGCCATCACCAAAGGAACCTCAAAGGGTAATCATACCATTCGATGGAAGAACGAACATTCCATATGCTTGAATTTGAACCCGACTCGGTTAAGATCCGAACTTGGCTCGATAACTAGATCCGACAAACACTAGTAGAATCTAAATCCGATCGAAACCCGACTCCGATACCACTTGTTAGGAAATAAGCCTAACGAGTTTGCAGCGGAAGCAAATTAAATATAGGATGAGGGGGTATCAAGAAATTGAAGGCAAGAATAATAATGAAACTAATAGAAGGAAAGACAACAGATTTACGTGGAAACCCCAATTGAGAAAAACCACGGACGGCGAAGAGCAAAATAATCCACTAATAATGAAGAGGGAGTACAAAGTAAGATATCGAGGACGATGAGTTCCGTGAGATCGGGGTAAAGAGAAAACTCTCTAAAATTCTCTCAATTAAGTATGTGGAATAGGGAGGAGAATAGCTCTCATACAACTCTATAATGGGGTTAGATATTAGGTTGAAATGGCAACCTAATATATGTGGTAAAACCCTAAAATAACTCTCTAAGGAGGCTATTAGTAAATTAAGTGAAAATAACGTAACTAACACAAACCCGGTAGCCACAACCCATAAAACCACGAAAAATGAAAAACTGCCCAAAAAAGATTGACACGGCCGTGCCATGCTTCTAGCCCACACAACGAATGCTGCTCGAATTTCACGTCTTCCATAGGACGTGAGCCTTCCTTTGAGGAGTCTACGGGCTTGAGTTGAGCTGAGTCTTGGTTCGTACATGAATTTTAGGCCACACCCAACAATCCTTTTGTATAGTAATTCTAAGACTATATCGTTTGAGGATGTTAAGGCAAATCTATTATCTAAAGAAAAGTTTGATCTTGAAGTGTGTCCGAGAAAAACCGAAGGCTTGTATGTTAGAGAAGGAAAAGAGGGTTCAAAGGTTAAAGGTTATAATTTCAACAATAAATACAAGTATTGTAAGCTAAAGGGGGATGATGTATCTAAGTGTTACAGACTGAAAAATAAGTTATAAAAAGAAGAAAAAGAGAAAGGTGAAAAGCAATCTCAAGAAACTACTCAAGCCGCCTCTGCTTTTGTTGATGATGAGTTTGATGGTGATGTCTTATTTACTACCTTTACTAAAAATGAGGGTAGTTCTGATTGGATTCTAGATTTTGGGTGTACCTATCATGTGTGTACTAATCAGGATTAGTTTTCTATGTATGATCCTATGGATTCTGTCGTGGTTCGTAAGGGTACTGGTACTCGATGCAATGTTGTTAGAATTGGTATAGTACGGATCCAGGCTCATGATGGTGTTGTGAGGACTTTCGTCATATTCCCGACTTTAACCGCAATCTCATCTCTTTAAGCACCCTAGAATCCAAATGGTGCAAGTATTTATCTCAAGGTGGAGTTAGTTTCAAAGGGCACTCGGGTCATATTGAAAGGTACGAGGCATGACAACCTCTATACATTACAAGGTACTCACTGTTCCATACTCCAAATTCCATCCTACTACTCGCTAGGTTCAAGTCTCTTTTGGACTTAGCTCACATTTTACTACTTGATTGCGCTTCAGGACAATGCCCTACGGGGCTCTATCCTTCGGGGTCTTTGTAACGGTGTTAACTACTTTATGATTTTTGGTCCAAGGTGGAGATTGTTGGGTGTGGCCCAAAATCCATCTATGAACCAAGACTCGGCTCAACTCAAGCCTCGTAAACTCCTCAAAGGAAGGCTCACATCTCATCAAAGATGCAAAATCCGAGCAGCATTCGTCGTGTGGGCTAGAAGCATGGCATGACCAAGGCCGTGCTTGTGCCAATCCTTGGCACGGTAGTGCCATTCTTTTTTCGGCATTTTTTTGTTTTTCGTGGTTTTATGGGCTTAGATTGCCGAGTTTGTGTTAGGTTATTTTGACCTAATTTACTACTAGCCTCCTTAGAGAGTTGTATTAAGGTTTTAATATATATTAGGTTTGTACTTTCAACCTAATATCTAACCCCATTAACCTCCCTATTCCACATACTTAGTTGAGACAGCTTTTAGAGAATTTTCTCTTTACCCTTATTTCATGTAACTCGTCGTCCTAGAGATCTTACTTTGTACTCTCTCTTCATATTATTAGTGGATTATTTTGCTCTTCGCCGTCCGTGATTTTTTCCAATTGAATTTTCCACGTAAATTTGTTGTCTTTCTTTCTATCGGCTTCGTTATTGTTCATACCTTTAATTTCTTGATATTTCCTCTTCCTATATTTAATTTGTTTCTGCTGCAAACTCGTTAGGCTTATTTCCTAACATGATGTAAGGACTTTAGTTATTTTTAGTTTTAATTTTGGTTATGTAAATAAATAATAAAATAGACAGTTTTAAAATAGATGATAATTTTATAACAATATAATTATTTATTTTTTATTTTTTTATATCATTTACTACTTTTTAAAATTCTCTAATATATGAGAATTTTTCCTTTTATTTTTGATAGGCACATAAAATATTTTTTAAATATTAATTAATTTAACAATAATTATATTACATTCTTACTAATTACTTTATGCATATGTAAATAAAAAGTCATTTGTTTTATTTAAGTATAATATTGCATTAATTTAACCTAATACGGATATTTATGTTGTCAAGTAATCCTATATGATTATTATATATGTGTTACATATATAATCATATGGTTTTCATTTTGAACCAACATTTTACATTGATTCTCTTTAACTTTTATAAATTATAAAAAAGTATACTAATGCATATATAGAACGGTAATGTTTGAATATGAACACATTAATTTTTGGATTAATACAATTGTTTAATTTATGATACACAATTTCATATAAATTAGTTATTTAAAACATATTTAAATGCATATCTTCCATAAACACTCTATTTATGAAACAATTCCATGTAAGCATCTTATGTATCACTCATACAGAGCTCCTACTCAATTTTTAATATTAATATATATATATATGTGATGATGATGATAGTGTGAGACATATTTTTACGATGACTTTTAAGCTCTTTAGGACGACTACACATCTAATTCGAGCGACGACAATAAAAGTTATCTCCAACTATAATATTAGTTAAAAATAAAATTAAAAATTCTAAGTCCCTTATATTATTTCTCACCCTAACACGTTTGTGATACGATTTTTATCAAACAATTTATACTTTGTAAGAAACTATGTTGTTAATTAGTTAATAGCACCATTGAGTTCAATAATTGTGATCCAATTCTAAGTTTGGCTTTTTTATTTTATAAAAAACATCTATATTATATTATTTAATTAAAATTTATGGTGAAGTGATGATTACAATTTGAAAATTGATTGTTTTTTCACATGAGCATGGGCGACATTTTCCTTCAACTAGCTGATTTGGATTTTTTTTTGCACTTATCCCTCATGTATTTGACATTAATTTTTTCAACCTTTGGACTTAATTTTTAGCACCCCTTATCTTTAAATTTCAATTTAGCACCCTAAGTGATAAAAATATTCTCAATGGTAAGTGAATGGCCAAAAATACCCTCAGTGATTGGCTGTCTTTCATTTCGTTTTACTACTTTTATTTGGCTAGTTTAAATTCTTTAAATTAAAAAAATTAAAAATCCCATAAAAATACTCATTCCATTAAAAGTTCATTCTTTCCTCTCTTTTTTTTTCTCTCCCTACTTCCTTCCCAGCCTTTATCTCCACACAAAGTTGAAGGATCTAACATTGATAAGGTAAGATTCAATTGTTTTTTTTACAAAACAAGTTATTGTACTTATTTATATTGCTAATTACTCCTAGTTTTGATTTTTAGGGTTTATTGTACTTATTTAGATTGCTAATTACTCCATTAAAAGAAGGATCTACCATCGCTCACACAAAGTGGCTAACTTTCTTAGTTTCTCGAACACAAAGTGGCAGAGACATTCACATGCTATGGGTGTCCGAGGACACCCATAACAAAAAAATTTATATTTATATTTTAAAAATTTTAAAAATTTACAAAATTGTTAAAAGGGACACCCATAAAAAACAATAATGTTTATAAAATTTAAGATTATTAAAAAAGGGGACACCCTTAAATATATTTGCTAGCTCCGCCACGCAATTGTAACACTCACACTTTCAATCGATTATGGACTTCAATAATTCCCCATTTGCAGATTATAGATTACCGATAGAAGATAATCTCGTGAGTCTTTCATTTAGTCGGGTTGGCGAAAATTGGGCAGGACTATGAGGAACAGATGGACAGCAGCTGGGAATCTCAAATTCTGTAAGGAAACCGGGGTAGGAGATGAAGTAGGCAGCCATTGTTGAAGAATAATGGGCTGAGCCTGAATTGAGAAAATCGTAAGAATTAGGAGAAGGGGAGTAGATTTTGGAGTATGGGAATTGAGATTCATCAAAAACAGCGTGATAAGAAATTATAATCTTGTCGGAGATTATATCAAAACATTTATATCCACGATGATTTTGCGGATAACCCAAGAAAATACAAGGAGTAGACCTTGGTTGTAGTTTGTTTATGGAAGTAGAAGGAAAAAGAGGATAACATAGACAACCAAAGACACAAAGATGAGTGTAGGATGGGTCACGATGATAAAGAATTTGAGTGGGAGATAAGTGATGTAGAAGTTTCTCAGGAAGAATATTGAGAAGGTAAGTAGCCATTTGAAGAGCATGATGCCAAAACGAGGGAGGAAGAGAAACATAAGCGAGAAGATTGTGAATCATATTATTAATGGTATGAATATTTCATTCAACTTTACCATTTTGTTGTGAAGTATGGGGCAAGAAAACGAAAAGTCATGCCATTAGTATTGCAAAATGATTTGAACGAACTATTATCAAATTCACGTCCATTATCACATTGAAAACTTTTGATATTGGCATTGAATTGAGTGTGAATGAAAGAACTAAAATTTTGAAAAATATAGTAGAGATAAGATTATGTGACCAATAGGGAAAGTTCAAAGAAAGTTCGTATAGTCATCCAATAATAGCAACTAATATTTGTGACCATCGAATTTAAAATTGGAGATATCCACATATCACTATGAATAATATCAAAGGGCATGGAAATATAATTAAAACGAGGGTAAAATGGCAACTTGATATGTTTACCAAACGTACAAGATTGAAAAACTATGGAGGGGGAAAGTTCTTGCAATCAATGAAGTTTTTATTTCTAAGGGAGTTTGACACATGGGCTCTGGATGACCTAAACAACTATGCCGGATAGTAGGAGAAATAACCGCAAAATTAGATGAATAGGAGGAAACGAGCTGGAGAAGTGGGCGGAAGATAATAGAGATCCCCGATGGTATCACATCTCATAAGAGTTAGCCCCATCACAAGGTCCTTCACGGAAAAGCCAAATGGATCAAATTCAACGGACACATTATTATCAATAGTAAAACGACGAATGAAGATTAAGTTCTTAATAAGGTTCAGGTCATAAAGGAAATTGTTTAAGGCAAGGGTAGGGTGTGGGGAAGGGAGGTATGCTTTACCTAGACCATGAACAACAATTTCATTACCATTACCAACAATAATATTATGATTTTTTCTCGTATTAAAATAAGATGAGAAAGTACCTAGGGAGGCCGTCATATGTGAAGTGGCACCAGTATCCATATACCAATTTGTATCGAGGACAGCAAGAGTCATGGTGTTAAGGGAGACTTCGATGTTGATTGGAGTTTGAGCTACATGGGCCTGTTGTTAGGGAAAATTACCACAAATGCACGGTATAACCGTAGCTAGGAACCGGCGAGTACGGGTTGTGTCCACGAGGAACCGACTTTCAAATACTAAATCCACTTAAAAACTCTAATCTAGGTAAAACTCGGTTCGACAGTGATTTGGTTTTACGGATTCAACTAATAATAAAATAATTATGAGAAATCAATGAATAACAAGCCTTAGATTGGGATTAATCACACTACTATGCTTGAAATCAAAATCGAATACCGCTTGAGATTTGCCTATGCTAGCAGTTTAGAAGGGGAGATACCAATTAAACCTATCTTCGCATACTTTCGAAGGTCAAAGACTAATCTTGCACAATCTAATCACCTATTTTCATGGGATTAAGAAAGAGCAAAATCACAATAAAAGTATCTCACAACCCCGATTAAAACCTTAATTATTTTCATATTAAAGTTCTAATCGTTCACAATGTCATTCTAGGTGAGTTTTCATCTTTCGATGTTCACAAAACCCGAATAAAAGCATATGAGTCCTCTCTCGAGGCAATCAATGAAAAGTGATGAACGAAGTGAATTCTAACCTAACAAGCATAGAGCAATTCAATTAGTACTCAATTTATGATTATCAAGGCATAATAGGGATTAATCCCAACCTAAGTAGACAAATTAGCCCCTAAACATGATACTAAACAATTGACAAGATTCAAAGGAAATAGCTATGGGAAAACGAAGAGAAACTGCGAAGAAAAGACAAAAAGAAGAAATTACGATTACCGAATGAAAACTTGATGCGATTCAATCATACATAAACTTGAAGTAGATAATGAATAATGAGCGTTCTTGAGTCTCCTCTTAGAGCCCTCTACCGAAAACCCTAGCTAAAAACTTGAATAATGGAAAGCATCCCTCAAAAATTACAATTAGGAAATTTAAATATTGCGGAAATAGTAGTCGCACGGCCGTGCAAAGGTCGCACGGCCTACCATGCAAGGTTCTCGCTGCAATTTCACACAGCTGTGAAGGTTTCGCACGACAAGTCGTGCGAAAACCCTGAAGTCTCGCCTCTTTCGCACGGCCGTGTGACTTCTGCACGATAGGCCATGCGCGATTTCAACTTTCGTAACTTTTCGCACGGCCATGCAAGGTGTGCACGAGAGGCCATGTGGCCTTCCTTGACTTCGAGCCCTTCACTCGATGATCCGCACGTGCAGTGCAGCCTTGCACGATAGGTCGTGCAACTTCTCTTGATGTGTTTTAGGCTACTTTCTTTCTTCCTCTTAGGCCCGGGCTCTTTCCTTCATCGCTTTTCATCAAATTTGCCTCGAAACTATCTCGATTTAAGGCAAAAACCTGTACTAAAGAGATTTACGAGCTGAAGTGACGATAAAGAGAAAATGAGCAAAATCTAACCCAAAACTAAATAAAAATCATTGAAATCATCACGGAATTGGGTTAGATAATGTCTTAAAAACCGATAAAAACGAGGTTTAACACCTGTGGTTGGTGGCCCAATATCCCGGGCTGGGTGGAGATTGGCCGAGGAGCGATTGTAGTGGGGTATGGACAGGGAGGCACGGCCCATTGATCCCAGGTGGCCCATGGTGAGGCAACCAGCCATTGGGTTTGCGGCAACCAACCCCGGGGAGAGAGGACGCTCGAGACCGTTGTTGGTGACCTCTGCAACCACGTCCACGGCCATGGTAATTACCGTGGTGCTGCGGACTGGGCTGAGAGCTCCGATGGGTGGCAATAGAAACAAGCATTAGGAGATTAATGGGTCACGGCAGCAGGTACGATGGTGAGGAGGGCGGCATTGGATGAGTTGGCAGCGGCTAAAAGCTGTTTAGCTTTGCGGGTTTCTTCAAGATTGAGTCGAGATCGAGCTTCATAGAAGGTGGGAAGAGGAGTAGTTTGTTGGAGAAGGGTTGCAATACAGTCATAATTGTCATTCAAACCCACAATCGGATGTAAAACAAACTGGTGTTGAGAGACCGGGACATCAACATTGGAAAGTTGATCCGCAATCATTTTCAATTCCCGACATTAGGCGGATATATTGGAAAAATTGTCAAGACAGACTTTACTAAATTGATTTTTCAAGTATAGGTCTCGGGAAGATTTGTTGTCTTGGAAGATATTTGCTAAACGTTCCCATGTGTTTTTAGCGGTAGCATTAGGTTCAATAATGGTGGTGAGAAGATCGTGAGAGATAGTGTCATAGATCCATTGAAGAATGATGGCATCGAGACGAGACCATAGATTGGGATCAACGACGTTAGTGTCGGTAGTGTCGAGTCTTGGAAGGAAGGTGTGGGATCGGTATAGGAGGAAGAGGGGAGGATATGGTCAAGAACTTGGTAGACCCGACGAGTGAATCTTGAATAGTTCGGCCCAAGAAGATTATTGGACTTTTTCAATTTCGAGGATAATCGGGATGAAGTTTCGATGTTATTAACGACAAAGGCAGGATGAAAATTAGAAGGAGCCATGGATGAAGGAAGAAGGGAGGGAAGGCCTAGTAGGGTGACTGCCGTGTAGAGGGGAGGATGCTGGGAGGAACAGAGAAGCAAGGTTGGAGAGGATCGTTAGGAATTTGATACCATGATAGAAGATAATCTTGTGAGTCTTTCATTAATGATGTACAATGTACTTATACAAAATACAATCCTGAATCAATGCTATAATCAAGGAAGTGATAACAATAATATCCAAAAGGATAATACAAAAATAAATTATTTACATAATTTTATCTAATAATTACATCCATCTGTAATTTTTTTGTGTTTTTGAATTTATTTTTGAATAATATTGAGAGGAAACGAAAGAGACAGGAAGAGAGGGAAAGAGATAGTGCAGTGAGAGGATAAGAGGGAAGGTCCCAATTTGGTGTTTATCTACATCTGAAATTTTTTTAAAAAAAGTCTATAAGGGTAAATCAATCCATTTACTTAAATTTTTATTAGATTAATGAAATTTCACCTCCATTAAATAAAAAGACAAGTTTAGAGGTGTTAAAAATTAAGTCGAAAATTTTAAGGTCGAAAAATTAATGTCAAATAGCTGACGGGTGGTAAGTGCAAAAACCCAACTGATTCTATTGGTCTGCTATATATATTGAATAAATTGAAGATGTCAGTAGCATGTCGATTTTATTTTTAGCAAGAAATCTAAACTTTTTCCTTTTTTTATCAAAAGAAGAGGGCTTATATATTATATTAGTTGAGTTAAACTCACTTATCCGTAAATGTATGAGAAATCACTAATTCCGTTTTGTTTTACATTTTTGTCATCACGCTAAGAGCATCTCGCATCCATGATCTAAAATTTTGGAGCACATGTGGAGCCTATATCCTCCACATCATCTTACAATCCAATTTTTGGAACTCAATCCATCACCTCTACATCCTTTGATTATTAAATTGGATCATCAAATAAAATATTTTCTATGGAGCCTACAAATATATATATTTAATTAATTTTCTTCTTTAAATATGGAAACGTTAGAAAAAAACAAAACAAAAGAAAGGAAAAATGATGCAAGATGGATACCCGGGCGGATTGGGTACATGAGCGACCATGCAGGCGGATCGATCTCGGGTTGAGTGGAATGTGCATTGCGACAAGATAGATTGGATCGCATGGATAAAATTGTATCACATGATCCTGCGTTGCAATTGCTCTAAAAAAACTTCTAACATCCTCATAGGGTACACAGAGTTGTGTAGTCTCAAGCACGTGGCTGTAAAAGCGGAGTCACTGAATCACTTAAAATAAATGTTAAACAGTGCATTTGAATTACAAAAACAAGTCATAATATAGTTAACAATGCCCTTGCTTTCCGGACACAACATAGGTTTGATTCCTATTGTCTCTATTTTGATGTTTTTAATCTTTTAAAAAATTGTTTCGCTATATTATATATAAATTATTATTCCCTTATTATTATTATTATTATTATTATTATTATTATTATTATTATTATTATTATTATTTAAAACTTTTAAAAATTTTTAATACGTACTTTTTAAAATTACACAAATAAAAGAATTTTAAATTATTTTTTTATTGAATATTAGTAATCCTTCACAAAGAAATTGCTCATTATAAAAATTATATTTAGTGAACAAAGTTACTATTTAGTGAACAATAAATCATTACTATTATTATGTTTTATGTTCATTTATGTATTAGGTTATTATTATTGTTCTTGTTATTATTCTTATTCTTATTCTTATTCTTATTCTTATTATTATTATTATCAATATTATTATTATTATTATTATTGTTATTATTATTATTATTATTATTGTTGTTGTTGTTGTTGTTGTTGTTGTTGTTGTTGTTGTTTTTCTCAAATATAAGAAAAATAATGTTTTATAGTTTGAGAAAAAAATTAAAATAGTATCCAAAAAACCTAAAAAATCCCCAATTGTATAATTTTATCCGAATGCATAAAAACTAGATACCAATTTTCCCTACGCCTAATATCATGACTTGTTATTATTATTATTATTATTATTATTATTATTATTATTATTATTATTATTATTATTATTATTATTATTATTATTATTATTATTGTTTTTGTTCTTTTTGTTCTTGTTGTTATTGTGATTGTTATTATTGTTATGAAATGGGCCACTAAAATGATCATATGTGAAGTGTTAAGATTGTGGATATTATAAACGTACACGATTAAAAGCTACAACCGTACAAGTCATTGGAGAACATCCCCAACTACATCACTAATCATACATGCTATTTCATCCCCAACGGCATTCATTATTTGTCTATTAGGAGGATCGTACAACGCTTCTATCGATGGTCCTTCGCACATGATATTAGGCATAGGGAAAATTGGTATCTAGTTTTTATGTATTTGGATAAAATTATATAATTGGGGATTTTTTAGGTTTTTTGGATACTATTTTAATTTTTTTCTCAAACTATAAAACATTATTTTTCTTATATTTGAGAAAAATGAATAAAAATTTTCAATGTTTTAGAAACATTAAACAACATTATTTTTCTTATCAAAATAAAATAAAATATTTTAAAATATTATAGATAATAATTTTTGAAATATTCATTATTCACGAAATTTTTCGATATTGTGAAATAATCTATTTAACAACTCATTTATGTTCGTTTCGTAATGTTTTTGTTCGTTTATATTTTTTTTTTTGGTAAGAATTTCGATGTGTATTCATTACCAAGCTACAAAATCAAGCCTTAGCCTTTCTTTACATCAGTTTTGTGTGGCTTTTCTATAACTTTAGTCTCGCACACTATTTACAATAAAATTTTCTCGATAAATTTTTCATATTTCCTAGAACCCCATGCTAATTTCTGTAATCTCATTCAGATTTGCTCCCCGATGTCGTTTGCTATGGCTGAATGTGTCATGTGGGTGTTGTTGAATACCTTATGCTTTCTTGTTGCCCTAAGATATAGGATATTAGTGCAGCAACCCCCGCCCATAACATTTTCTTCTCCCACGCAATCCCTTTCATTTTATGAGTTTTCCCCAACCATTGCCACAAATTATTTCCATTGAAATCAAGCCCACTCCATTTGGCCAAATATTCTCTTAAGAATCTTGCAAGGTCACCGTCAAAGAAGAAATGCTCCGAGTCTCATCTACCTTCCCACAAATCCCACAACTTTTATCAATGTAAGGCATAAATTTGCTTAGCCTTTCTTTCACAGGTAATATTTTGTGCATCAAAACCCAATATGTAAATGCATGCTTGGGTATATTCACTCTTAACCATACAATGTGAGACCATGTAGGTTTATTTGATAGGTTCAATCTCCACATATATCCATTTTTGACAAGTATAATCAGCCTGGTTACCTTTTTTCCAATTCCATTATTGACCTACTTGATTGCCCCATTTGAAGCATTCTTTAATGGTGTATAATCTTCTCCAAGCACTGCAGACATCACCCTTAGGGGTGTAATTCCACCAACCACTTGGCTTTATGTACTTACTTTTCATGAACCCATTTGATCCACATGACATCTTTTCTCTTTGCTACTGCCCAAACCAATTTGGTAGCACAAGCATCATTCCACAGCTTGAAGCTTTTGATCCCTAAGCCACCAAAAGTCTTAGGTTTGCATGTGTCAGTCCATGAGATATGTGGAACTTTTTTGAGTCACCATTTGCACCCCACAAAAATTTTTGCATTTTGCACGAACTTGATTTATCAATTCTTAAGGTAGTATGAAGATTGATGCCCATAAGTTGAAGAGCCCCATGCACACCGAGTTTATCAAGGTTGTCCCGCCTGTGTATAAGAGATTTCTTGCTTTTCATGCCTGCATTCTTGCTGTAATTTTATCTACTAGCATAGAACACTCTGCTTTGCCAAGTCTCGCTAGCTGTAATAGGCACTCCCAAGTATCTTACTTGGAGCTTCCCCTCACTGTATCCAGTTCTTTCAATGATTTGCTTCTTGCATATGTCCGATACTCCCCAACAATGATGACTCGACTTTTGGTGATTGGTTTCCAGCCCTGTTGTTGCTGAAAACTCTTGCATAAATTGCATAATAATGTCCACTCGAACTTAGCTTAGCTGAGTAAAAAATGAGCAAATCATCTACAAACATAAGATGATTTAGCTTGAGCCTGGAACATTTAGGGTGGAACCTGAATTCTTTCTTCTATGATGCTCTTATAAGTGATCTAGACAGGTATTCCATTGAGAGAACAAATAATAATGGGGAAGGGGATCCCTTTGTTTGAGTTCTCTCCCTTCTTCAAAGAATCCATAGGTTCCTCCCTTTAAAACAATAGTGTAAGCAGTGGTAGTTACACATGCCATCGCCCATTTAATGAATTCTAATGGAAATTTAAGCCCCTTTATGACTTCCTCCACAAATCCCAATGAACAGAATCATATGTTTTCTTTATGTCTAGTTTGAATAGACATCTAAGAGATATATTTACTCTTTGGTATCCTCTAGCAATTTCATGGCACAACAAGACATTATACAAGAGTTCTCTATTTTTGACAAAAGCCCCTTGACTATGGTGAATCAAGATAGGCATCACCTTGTTCAGTCTCATACACAGCAGCTTAGAGATACATTTATAAATTACATTAACACATGAGATAGGTCTAAAATCTGCAACAATTTGAGGGCATGTTACCTTAGGTATAATAACAAGACCGGTTGTCTTCCACCCTTTGTACAGGTGCCCTTACTTGAAAAATTCTTGTATACCTTCAGTCACTAACTACCCTATGTCAGCCCAGATTTCTTTAAAAATCCACTCGCTAAATTCATCCAGCCTAGGGGATTTTTCATTGGGGATACAAAACATCACTTTCTTGATTTCCTCTTTTGTGAAGGGTTTGCACATCTCTATATGTTGTTCAATATTCAGGCATTGACCATAAGATAATATGTCATTATCTGTTCTCTTTCTATATATATGTTGCTTGCCAAGGAGATTCTGGTAATATTCAACCATAACCTCGTGAAACTTCTTCAAAGCCTTCTCTTCTTCCCCATTTTTGTTCCAGAATAACATAAATGCAACTAGCCATCTTTTTTCTTTTGATTTTGCAAAGAATAGCTTATTGCATTGATCCCCAAAGTGAGTCCAATCCATCTTGCTCTACTGTTTTTTGAGTTCCAAGCTAGATCGGAGGATATCTACATATTTTTTCTTCATGTGTTCCTCTTT
Organism: Talinum fruticosum; assembly: GCA_021018815.1. NCBI lineage: Eukaryota > Viridiplantae > Streptophyta > Magnoliopsida > Caryophyllales > Talinaceae > Talinum > Talinum fruticosum. Next base: position 5,770,620 of record JAITYX010000011.1, read on the forward strand.
TTGACAAACTCCATATTCCGAGGGTTACTCGCAGCTTGTTTCGGTATATCTCCGATTTTCCTTAGTTATATCCATTTGCAGGTGGATATATGAATATTTATCTTTATTGAGCTTTTTGAGGGGAGTTTTCAGTGACAAAAGGGCATTCCTCAACTCAGCCATTTTTTATTTCCTCCAAGCATTTGTTGTGCCTTGCTGCACGATGTCTCTAAATTGGCGGTCTTTTTTCCACATTTCACAAGTATCTAAATGGAGATGAGGGCTTTGGGCAATCTGGGAAGGCAATTAATGTTGGTGTGTGATTAGATAGCCCTTGCATTAGATATTTAACTTGTACAAACTCAAAGCAATTGTACCATTGAGCATTGATAAGGACCTAATCAATCCTAGACCAAATATGCTTATTAGTTCATGTGTACCTTGCTCCATGGCTATACATAATGAATAACTCATTTGCCTCTATGCAGTTCCTGAATTGTTTTCTTTTATCCTCAGTTACTTCGCCCCTCCAATTATGTCATCCACATGTAGGATTGCGTTAAAATCCCCATTTACACACCATGCTAGGTGCATTTGTTGCGCTATGTTAGTAATTTTTCCCCACAATGGCATTCTTTGTCTGTGCTTTATTCTTTCCATGTACCATTGTCTAGTAAAATACCTTTCTTATTAGTAATTACATCACTTTGCAATGTATCCATTGTTCCGTGCTATCTTCTATTTTGACATCATAATGAAGTGGATGCCAAACAATCAAAATTCTTCCTTTAGGTAGTGTATGCCCATTCGAGGCATATTTCCAGCCACCACATACTTTGTGCATAACTTTCTCTTCATTTTCTTGTGCCAGTTTTGTCTACAACAGTCCCACAATTCTTTTTTTTTTTTTTGAGGTAGAGATGGACATTTACCTATTTATTGGGGTTATTTAACCCCTAACATTCCAAGCATAGTATGTTCATGCTGAAGATGGTTATCCCCTACATTTTGATTGGCCATTATCTCCACAATTTCCTTTACTAGAAGGGTTTTAAAATTGTTACTTAGCTCAGTGTTACTATTGCCTTCCTTGACTCGGTTCTCTTGCAGTTTTTGGGTCTCATCGAAACCCTCTTCCTCCATTTATGCATTCCTCTCTTTCTTTATAGGCTGCTATATTTTCCTTCATTCATTTTTGTGGTTACCTTCTTCCTGCATTTTGTAATGTCATGTCCATAGAGCCCACAATGTGTGCATTTTGTAGGTTTCTACTCATACACGACCTTTTGCTTGAGAATCACATCATTTTCTTTTACAAAGTCAACTTTTCGGTAGAATTCCATTCAGCTACACCTAAATTGGTACCCTAGCATAGTGTAATAGTGTTCTTTCCTTGGTGGGTTTGTATGTTTTGATAGGTACACCCACTAGGCTGCTGATCTTACATAGGCTCTTAACTGCCCAATATTTGATGTCAAGCTCTTACCCAAATGGGCAACGAGGTTATTGCATTCAGGTCAATTTCTAGGTCCTCATTCCATGGCTTAACAATGAATGGCTTTTTGTCAAAAAATATATACCCCTGGTCATACCAACATCCCTATCTTACGAGTGTTTCAAGTCTTACTATGAATAAGCCTTTTCTAACCGAGCAACCTTGTCAATATTTAGGGTTTTCCAAATCATCTTCACAAAACCATCAATAACCTCAAATGGATGATTTGCCCTCAATACACAGACACAAAACAACATTTTTCCAATACCCAACTTCATTTGCTATATCAACTTTGTCCACTTTCGCAATTTTGGTTCCATTAATTTCAAGAGAAGGAACAAATTTCAAGGCGTTACCTTCATCCGGGTTTACTAGGGTAGCATAGAGCTTACCCTGGATTGGTTGTTGTTCTTCTCCACGGGGATAAGACGAATTTCCTCGACAATTGTCGGATCGGGATTTCTAGGTCTTGGAGTCGATGGCATTTTTGGCGTCACTGTTTCATTGCAATTCTCCGGTTGGTTTTATGTTCGTTTATGTTCGTTTATATTTGTTTCTACTCTTTTATATTTATTTCTATTCATTTCTATTTCTATTTTGTTTACATATGTTTTGTATGTAAGTTGGAACAGGGCCTTAGCGAATAATTTTTGGTAGACAAAATATTTGGTGAACAAGAATGTATTGTTTGATGAACAATAGTGTCACTATTAGCATATAATAGTTTAATGAATAGTGTACAAAAGAAACATTTAATGCGTGAGAACCTATTCATCATAGTGTACAATAGTCTTGAGTATGGTACACAATAGTCTTTACTACTGCATTTGTCTACTAAGTAGTGTATAATGATTTTTGAAATGGTGTACAATAGTCTTCACCATAATATTTTTCTACTAATTAGTAGAGTACAATAGTCTCCAATTTTTATAATGGCGTACTTGTTATAATTGTCTACAAGTAAAAAAAATAATATGAATATGAATAAGAATAAGAATAATACACATTTTAGTGAACAATAGCCAACTGATTAATGTACAATAGTATAATGTACTTGAAAAATAAAATATAACTAACTCAAAGACTTTATTTTCTTAATCGAAAACATGTACTTTGAATACAAAATTAATGCACAAAAAGATAAATCTAATGTACACATTTTTCATTTTTACATTCATAATAATATGTATCCAAAATAACACCAGTAGAATTGACCATAATATATATCTAGTCTACCGAAAGATATTTGTAATGTACACTGAAAATGAGTACAACGAAATTAAATGTTGGATTAAATTTCTTACTAAAGACATGCATGTACATCAACATATAAACAAACATACATCAAAAATAAATCTTATGCACACCAAAAAAAAAATCTAATATACACACCCGACGTTCAATAACCTTAAGCAATAAACAAATTAATCACTCGTAAAATAAATCAAATTTAAGTAATATTTCAAGAAACTTGATTAGTTTTAAAAATTCATATATAATTATTCAAAAAGTATTCTAATTACTCAAATACGAATAAATAAATATGAAGTCTTAAATTTCTAGGGTTTAGTAAATTACTTTTTTGAAAGAGAAATTCCTACCTCAAAATTGATAGAAATCGCAAAGAAATTTATGGATTTTCAACTTAAATATATGCTAATCATAAAAAACTGGTGAGGAGTTGTAGATTAGTGAAAAAATTTGGGAGATCGAATAAAATCGTAGGAAAAATCACAACAAAATCGAACATTTAATTTAGTTTAATACATATATATTTTTTATTTTTTTAATTTCTATTTTTTAATCGAAAATTTAATATATAAATTAAAAAAAATTGGTGAGGAAGTGTGTATATATATATATATATATATATATATATATAAGGCCTCAGCTCAAGCCCTTAGATGATATCGAGTTGATATCATTGGAGGGGAGTTCCAGATCACTCTGTCAAGGCTTACTCCAATTATTAATTGATGGTTAACCAACTCAATATGGAACACAAAGCCCAGGATGAAAGCATGATGTCCTACTTGAAAAAGGTCAAGAAAAGTCACTGCCAAACTTTAATACTTTGAAGTCATCCATGTGCCTCAATCGGAGAACATACAGGTCAATTGCGTTATCTAAGCTCACAAGTTCCTCCATGAACGACCAATCTAAGGAAATTCATTGACAAATTCTGAAGGAAAGAAGTATCTATGATGTTGAAATCATGCGGTTAGACAAGATTAGCTCTTGGATGAATCCACTTTCTAAGTATCTTTCCAGTGGAGAGCTACATCGAGAAGAGAGTCGAATGATTTATGCTTTACAAAGAAATTATCTACAAGTGAGCATATTGTTGTCCGTTTACTTGAATGTGTAACTTAAGTTGGTGGGGAAAGTGCTAGAGGAAAATTTTGAACGATTTTATAGCTTTCACCTCGGAGGAAGAGTCCTTGCTTTCAAGGCGCTCCACACAGGGTACTACTGGCCCTCCCTAAAGAATGATGTTATGAGCGATGGAAACACCCACTCAAGTGTACCTACTTATTAGGCTCAAATCTGAATGGGATTTCGATAGAGTGACGGTAGGTTAGAATGAGTAATTTAAGTGACAAAGTGAAGGCTTTTCGTGAGGTTTTAGAAAAGTGAAGTGAATTGTGAGTAAGAGAGTATAGAGAGAAGAGAGTGGAGAAACATTTCAGCAAAATTGGGGGAGGGGGATTTTCCAACTGAAGTTGATGTAAAAAGAGGGGATACCCCTCTATTTATAGAAAAAATTAGGGTTTAGAAAAAATAAACCTAGCCCCTAATCCGTTGGTTGAAATGATAAGTTGGGCTGAATTTTCTAGAAATGGATATAGCGCAATCCGGGAAGTTAATGCAATCAAAATGGCAGTGTTTAGAGTTGGCCGGATCCAAACCAAAACGACTACCTTTCGCAGTCTAGGGATGCATTCAAGGCTTAGAAGGTTGTACTTGAGTCCTTCAATGAGGTAGACTGGATTGACTGAGTTGTCTTCATATCCAACTCTTTCAATTCTCCAAAAGTGACTTTACCACCATCCATATTCTCCAACTCGAGAGAAGAGTCTTGAATTTCCGATCATGTGTCTTGTACAATCACGATTTAAGTACCAGTGGTCTTTTTCTCTTTGTGACGTTTCTGCCAAGAAAAAGCATACTAACCTTTCTCACTTCCTCTAACAAACCGAGTAAATGTCCTTATTGAGGTCAGTTTTGGAGGAAGGACACTCTTGGGAACCCAAATTTGAATAATCTTAGGTTTAGTCCGATTTTGACTCCTCTTCTTTAAAAGTTGAGTCTTAGTTTGTTAAAATCTTTCTTTTGCAAGAAATCTGGGAGGCCTTTTTCGATAAACCTTTCTAAGCTCAGTCCTTTTCTCATAGATTGAGCTGGACCATTCTCATCTTTTCTAGTATTGATTTTTCGAGAATCCTTTTTGAAAAGAATCTTAAAGAAGTTATCCTCTTGTTCGAGTTGAAACTCAAACCCTCTTTTTAAAAGAGACACCCTAAGAACCCAAAAGTAAATCAATGTTTTTCTAACCTTGAGTGAGTTTTAAAACTAAGTTATGAGACTCTTCAAGATTTTCTTCAAAAGCACATTTTCGGTTGTTAGGCTCTCGGACTTAGACTCATTATCTTGTGAGCTGATCCCGAGTACCTTTATATTAAGTTTAAAGTTTTCTAAATTATTTTTCAAATTCTTGTTCTCATTTTCTAAAGGCTCAACTTTTTTATGAAAGAGAGAATAATAAAATTGGACTTTTTCTCTAAAGTAAAGATGTATTTTGTGAGATCTTTCTTTGAAAACTTAAGGAAATAGTCAATTACCTCTTCAAGATCAATTTCCTTAGAATCAGATGAGTCTTGTTCGACTCGGTTTCTGCGTCTAAATTAGTCATGGCCTTCGAGACACTTGGATTCATCCTCGGTGTCATCCTCATCATCCGATTTATCTTCGCTCCATGTAGGCACCATGGCTTTCTTCTTTTGTAATCTTTCTTTCTCTTTGGACAATCCTTGACTATATGTTCCTTACTATCGCTCTCAAAACAATTAGAGTTGTTAAACCTCATTTTTATCGGTTTTAAGGCATTATTTAACCCAATTCCGTGATGATTTCAATTATATTTATTTAGTTTTGGGTTAGATTTTGCTCATTTTCTTTTTATCGTCACCTAAGCAAGTAAATCTCTTTATTACAAGTTTTTGGGCTTAAATTTGACAGATTCGAGGTAAACTTGATGAAAAGCGATCAAGAGAAAAGTCCGGGCCCAAGAGGAGGCAAGAAAGAAGCCTAAAACACATCAAGAGAAGTTGCACGACCTCATCGTGCGAAACTGCGGCAGAATCTTGCACGGTACCCGTGCGACATTGCACGACCATGCGACCACTATTTCGTGGATATTTAAGTTTCCTAATTGTAATTTTTAGGGTATCTTTTTCCATAATTCAAAAATTTAGCTAGGGTTTTCGAGAGGCAGCCCCGGAGGAGACTCAAGAACACTCAATTTTGATTTCCTATTTCAAGTTTATGTATGATCGAATCGCTTCAAGTTTTTCATTTGGTAATCGTAATTTCTTCTCTTTGCCTTTTCTTCACAATTTCTCTTCGCTTTTCCATGGCTATGTTTCTTAAATTGTGTCAATTGTTTAGTATCATGTTTAGGGGCTAATTTCTCTACTTAGGTTAGGATTGATCCCTATTATGCCTTGATAATCATGAATTGAGTACCAACTGAATTGTTCTATGCTTGTTAGGTTAGAATTCACTTCGTTCATCACTTTTTCGTTGATTGCCTCGAAAGAGGACTCATATGCTTTTATTAGGGTTTTGTGAACATCGAAAGATGAAAACTCACGTAGAATGACGTTGTGAACGATTAGAACTTTGATATGAAAATAATTAAGGTTTTAATCGGGGTTTGTGAGATGCATTCATTATGATTTTGCTCTTTTTTAATCTCATGAAAATAGGTGATTAGATTGTGCAAGATTAGTCTTTGACCTTCGAAAGTAGGCAAAGATAGGTTTAATTTGGTGTCTCCCCTTCTAAACTCGCTAGCATAAGCAAATCTCAAGCGGTATTCAATGTTGATTTCAAGCATAGTAGTGTGATTAATCCCTATCTAAGGCTTTTTACTTATTGATCTCTCATAGTTATTTTGTTATTAGTTGAATCTAAAAACCAAATCACCTGTCGAACCGAGTTTTTACCTAGATTAGAGTTTTTAGATGGATTTATTATTTGAAAGCGAGTTCCTCGTGGACACGACCCGTACTTGCTGGTTCCTAGCTGCAGCTACACCGTGCACTTGCGGTAATTATTTCTCTTGAATAAGTTTTTGGCGCCGTTGCTCGGGAACTTTATTCTTTTGAGTACCAAATTTGCTTTAAGACTTGAAACTAGGTCTTGCGTTCTTGTCTCAAAGCACCTATCTTTTCTTGATTTCGCTTGAACCTGTTGACGCTTGGTATAGTTCTTGTTTTTGCATCCGTAGGAGGAGTCGAAGAGGGAGAGAAATTGTCCCATTTGACCCTGAAATCGAAGCAACGGCAAGATCAATCAGCGCAGCTGCGAGAAGGCGGAGAAGAGAGGAAAGGATGGCGGAGCAAGGACCGCAACCGAGACCGCTAGGGGACTATGTCATCCCTAGTGCGTCCGAGGCAATTTCGGCCATCATCGGGCCGAATGTCACTGCGAGAGGACTTTGAGGTGAAGATGTCGCTCATTCATTTTGTGCGGCAAGATGCATTTTGAGGGTTTCCCAGCGAAAATGCCATCTCGACACATCAACTCCTTCTTGGAGAAGTGTGGAACTGTGAAGATCAACAACTTCACCGATCAAGCCCTCCGCCTCAAGCTCTTTCCTTTCTCCCTAAAGGATAGAGCCAAGGATTGGTTGCTGAATGAGGATCCTAACAAGTATGCCACTTAGGAAGCTTTGTCAAAGGCGTTTATGGCAAAGTTATTTCCCCAAGTAAGACCGCGAAATTGAGGAACACTATCTCCACCTTTTTTTTGCAGGATGGAGAGTCACTCTACTAGGCTTGGGAGCATTACAAGGATCTCCAAAAGAAGTGTCCTCACCACGGCATTCCCGAATGGATACTCCTGCAGACTTTCTACAATGGGCTACCTCCCCATATTCAGATTTCTATAGATGCAAGCTGCAGTAGGTGCTCTCATGGCTAAGGGTGAAAGTGAAGCCAAGGCCCTTATTGAGAACATTTCTTCCAACAGACTATCATTGGGATAGTAAAAGGTCTGTTCCAAAGAAATGAGGGATGCATGAGATTAATTCTATAGCCCTCCTAGCTAGCAAAGTGAAGGCTCTCGGTTAGAAGTTAGAGCGAGTGAGTGCGAGTGTCTACTTCCAATGGTTCCTTAAGTGCTGCAAATGAGGGATATGTAGTTTGTGAGATATATGGAATGCAAGGACATGTGGCCGCTGAGTGCCAAGTTGATTTCCAAACAGTTGAGCAAGCCAATGCCTTACGGAACTTTAATTCTAGACCACAAAACGATCCATACTCTCAAACCTACAACCCTAGGTTGAAGAATCACCCCAACTTTTCTTACAGGAATAACAATCCTGTGCCACCTGGTTTTCAGCCTAGGGCCTCCTTCAATCCAAGCACCTCAACCCCCACCTCGAAGTCAAATCTAGAGAGTCTTATGGAAAGCTTCATTCAAACACAGTTTAGAACAAATGAGACCTTGGGTGAATCTATCAAGCAATTGACTTCTAAGTTTGAGGGCATGTCTACCCACCACAAGATCCCGGAGACCCAAATATCCCAAATAGCCCAACAAGTGAGCCATCTTTCTAGACCTCAAGGGCATTTATCGGGCCAGCCAGAGATCAATCCTAGGGCCCATGTCAATGCTTGTTCAAACCTGTAGCGCAGAGTTAGTAGAGAGTCCTATTATGATTTTGCAGGAAGACAAGCGCACTACTACTCGAGGTTGATCAAGCATAGCCCAATTTAGAGTTCGAGATGAGCATGCTCTCAAAACACCTCATGTACGCCCATATCGGCCACTCGTACCATATCCTCATAGATTGTTAGAGCCTAGGTTTTTGAAATTTGTTGATATGTTGAAGAAAGTTTACATCAACATGCCATTCTTGGAGGCTATCAAGGAGACACCCTCATATCTTAAGTTTTTAAGGGAGATTCTGTCCAAGAAGACTAGGTTAGAGGATGTTTCACGTAGTAAGCATGGGGAAGGTGTGCAGTGCGGTTTTGTAGAGCAAGTTACCTTCTAAGCTGCAGGATCCCGGAAGTTTTTCTATTCCTTGCTCAATCAAGGGAGTGTAGATTGATAGAGCCCTTTGTGATCTTGGAGCAAGTGTGAGCCTAATACCACTTCCACTCTACAGGAAGCTTCAGCTATGTGATTTGCAACCCACCAATATCTCCATTCAGCTCGCAGATCGGTCTATTCGGTGCCCCGTCGGTATTTTGGAGGATGTACCTAATCAAGTAGGGAAGTTTGTTGTTCCCTTTGATTTTGTGGTGATGGATATGGATGAGAGCATCCGAGTCCCTATTATTTTAGGGAGACCATTTCTAGCAACTGCAGGAGTTGTGATTGATGTACCTGCAGGGAAGATCTCCTTTCACATCTCGTGGTGAAAGTGTTGATTTCTTCCTCCCACCACCACCTGTACCCTTGGCTCCTGTTCCCAGCCCTGTAGTTGATTTGATATCTACACATAGGATGAGCCACCCACACCGACCTGCTCCACCAAACATGCCTACCGAAGTTGATATTCGATTTGCTCGGAGTGTTGCTCATGATGAGGAGGTGGTGAATTCATGTCACAAGTCCATTCTTCACTTTATCGTCATCCCCAGTCCTTCACTGTCTACCGTTTCAGGTAAGGGTCAAGCTTAAGGACCTTAAAGAAGCGCTTCTTGGGAGGCAACCCAAGCATTTTTATTGCTTTCAAAAAAAAACAAATCCCTCCCTCCCACCCTTATTACAATTTCCCGTTGTTTGTAGGCTTTCTTCCCTTTTCTTTCTTTTCTTGCCCTTTTTCATTGAGGACAATGCAAGAGTTAAGCATGGGGGAGTAGCTTGTAGCTTTTGGATGATGTTTTAAGGATGGTAGGGATGAATTTTGCATTTACTTAGGTTGCATTCATGTAGTTTCTTAGGAGTACTTTTTCATTTTTTTTTTCACTTTTCCATTTATCATGTAGTCCTAAGCATATAGGTTATAATCTTTGCATTACTTATATTTTTGTTCTTCTTTTTATCTTCGCTGATTTGAGGAATTATGGAGGAGGGAAATTCATAAACTTTTGAGGTAAACATGCTCCATCCCTTCTTTCGTTCTCTTTTATGTGAGGTATCTTTGTTAGTTAGCTTTTATTGCTTTAAAAAATAAAACAAAAATTTTAAAATCCCAAAACAGTTTTGAAAACCCCTCTCGTGATGATGATGTGAATTGTGATAGTTGATTTTTGGGCGTGATTTTGCATGATTTGATTGCCCCATTCTTGGTAGAAACTTTATGTGAAAATGAACTTGCGAATGAATTTGATTGTAATGTCTTGAGTTGCTTGCCGGTGTCTTTGAGAATTTCTTTGCATGATTGGTAAACTTGAGCATGTGGTAAATATTTGAGCTAGTTGTTGACTCGTGGTGGATAAGCCCGTGAGACTTTGAGCCTTATAGACTAATTCATCGGTTTTAGTCTCATGTTCATTCTTTGTGTGACTCCTCCTTGATGCATACCTCTAGAACTTGCTCTATTTCTCTTTGAGACCACACTTGGCATATGTATTATGTAATATGATAAAGGCATTCGTTTGTTTTCAAGCCACATGAGCCAAAAAAGCCATCCCATTCATTAATACCATTTTGCTACCCTTTGAGCTTTAACTCTGTTTCTTGATACACCTGTATCTACTTTGCCTTTGGCCTTTATACATTTCCTATACCAAAGTCGGGTCTAGTGGAGCAATACTTATTGGGTAGTTTTGGTCCGAATGATGGGGTGTCCTATTCAGTTTGTAGTTTGACTTGGGGACCCGTGTTGAAAAAAATGATAAGTTCCACTTTTAGACTCTTTTGGAATTGAGTAGTGTTTATAATTCCCATGCCAATTATATCTATTCCTGAAAATTTTGAATATTTGAAAAAAAAAACAGAGAGCGAAAAAAAAAAAGTGAAGAAATAAGTGGTTGGCATGTGGAAAGTTCAAAAAAGTTGTATGCTCATTCCAAAAGTTGTCTTAAAGCATGTTGTGCTTAAAGAGGTGAATTGGGAGAAAGTTTTTAGTCATGTTTGGAAATGTTTTTGCTCCTTAGCTATTAGGTCTCGGCTATCTAGCTCCATATATCCCAAATTGGTTCCCCTTTCTACCAATGAACCTTGGCCACGTTACAAGCTTTGAAAGACCTCCTGATTGCACTTGCATTTTTGCCTCTATAGTGGTGGAGAATAAGAATATAACCAAGCCTATGGTAGGTTGTATTTTGGAAAGAGATGTTGAGAGAAACCTCAAAGGGAAATTTCAAAAAGATGGAGTGATCCACAATTCCTAAAGTGAGGTTCCACCGGTCAAGCTAGTTCGCAATTTGTTTGAGGACGTCATGAGTGTTATTGTAGTTCATATAAGACAATTGTGCATGGTAACCAAGCATTGTAGTCATTGAAGTTTTCAGGCAAATTTCCATGAAAGTATGACACTTTAAATAGGTTGTCTTTGAGGATGGTCATCCCCATTGATTGAACTGTTGACTCGTCACCTGAAGAGGGTGAATGCGAGGTTTTAACCCCGGATTGTTAATTGACAATCTTGCTTGGGGACAAGCAAGAGCTAAGCATGGGGAGTTGTTAAACCTCGTTTTTATCGGTTTTTAAGGCATTATTTAACCAAATTCCGTGATGATTTCAATGATATTTATTTAGTTTTGGGTTAGATTTTGCTCATTTTCTCTTTATCGTCACCTAAGCTAGTAAATCTCTTTATTACAGGTTTTGGGCTTAAATTTGAGAGATTTGAGGTAAACTTGATGAAAAGCAATGAAGAGAAAAGTCTTAAGAGGAGGCAAGAAAGAAGCCTAAAACACATCAAGAGAAGTTGCACGACCTACCGTGTGAAACTGCAGTAGAATCTTGCACGGTACCCGTGCAACATTGCACGACTCGTGCGACCACTATTTCTACGGATATTTAAGTTTCCTAATTGTAATTTTTAGGGTATCTTTTTCCATAATTCAAAAATTTAGCTAAGGTTTTCGAGAGGTAGCCCCGGAGGAGACTCAAGAACACTCAATTTTGATTTCCTATTTTAAGTTTATGTATTATTGAATCGCTTCAAGTTTTTCATTCGGTAATCATAATTTCTTCTCTTTGTCTTTTCTTCACAATTTCTCTTCGCCTTTCCATGGCTATGTTTCTTAAATTGTGTCAATTGTTTAGTATCATGTTTAGGGGCTAATTTCTCTACTTAGGTTGAGATTAATCCCTATTATGCCTTGATAATCATGAATTGAGTACCAATTGAATTGTTCTATGCTTGTTAGGTTAGAATTCACTTCGTTCATCACTTTTTCGTTGATTGCCTCAAAAGAGGACTCATATGCTTTTATTGAGGTTTTGTGAACATCAAAAGATGAAAACTCACCTAGAATGACGTTGGGAACGATTAGAACTTTGATATGAAAATAATTAAGGTTTTAATCGGGGTTATGAGATGCATTCATTATGATTTTGCTCTTTTTTAATCCCATGAAAATAGGTGATTAGATTGTGCAAGATTAGTCTTTGACCTTCGAAAGTAGGCAAAGATAGGTTTAATTTGGTGTCTCCCCTTCTAAACTGCTAGCATAAGCAAATCTCAAGCGGTATTCAATGTTGATTTCAGGCATAGTAGTGTGATTAATCCCAATCTAAGGCTTTTTACTTATTGATCTCTCATAGTTATTTTGTTATTAGTTGAATCGAAAAACCAAATCACCTGTCGAACTGAGTTTTTACCTAGATTATAGTTTTTAGGTGGATTTATTATTTGAAAGCGAGTTCCTCGTGGACACGACCCGTACTTGCCCGGTTTCTAGCTATAGCTACACCGTGCACTTGCGATAATTATTTCTCTCGAGCAAGAGTCTTTAGTAAAAGAAGTATTTGAAAAGAAATAAAATTTACCTTTCCTATCTTTTGTGAAGAGCTCATTCCTTGGCTTCGTCTCGCCACTTCTTGTGTTTAATCATCATTTTCAAATCTCCGGCTAGAAGTACTATAGGGTCTTCCTCTAAATCCGAGCTGCTTGGACTTGATCCAACATCTTCTAAGGCTTTAAAGGCAACGTTCTTTCTTGTGTTGAAATCAGATTCCTCCTCTTAGAAATGCTGCTCATAGGTCAATAGTTTCCCAATGAGCTCATGAAGCTCAAACTCACCGAGGTCCTAAGCTTTTTCGATAGTCGTCACCTTTGGATCCCATTTCTTCTTCGAAGACATCTTATAAGTTTTCTTACCACTTCTTCGTTGGATATTTTCTTACTTAGAGAGTTTAGATTGTTTACTATCTCGAGTAAACCGTATATACATCTCGGTAACTTCATTAGCCTCCATTTTAAACAGCTCACACTTGTGGATGTGTTTGCTGATTTTGGTATGCTTGACCTGACTTGTTCCTTAATAGTTAGTCACCAAGTGTCCCACACTTCCTTGGTTGTGTCATACGCTAAGACTCTGTTAAGCCCATCTAAGTCTAACACGCACATTAAGATATTCATAGCTCTATGGTTCTTGTTGTGTTTTTCTTTCTCATCTATGGTGAACTCGTCTTCGGTTTTGGCACTATTTCACTCCTAATTTTCTTCACTGGGACATAGTTTCCATAAGTAGTGATGTCCTATAGTTCTTTATCTTGATATTATATGAAGCATTGCATTAATTTTTTTCAATGGGCAAAGTTGGAGCCCTTGAACTTTGATGGCCTTATGAAAGACCTTACTTCATCAAACTCTCCCTTAAGATGAACCATAATCTTTAAACCACTACTACGTAAACCACTTTTAACTATGGTTCAAAACGGCCTTTAACTACGGTTATCATACATTGTCTATGTGGTTACCGTTGTATGTGGGCATCTTTTACTACGATTCAAAATCGTATTAAAAGAACACCTTTGACAACGGTTCTTCTACTCGAACCGTCTTCATAGGGTGACCTATAATGACGGTTCTTCAAGAGAACCATCGTCATAGGATGACCTATAACGACAGTTCTTTCTACGAGAACCATAGTTATAGGTACAATTATTTAAAAAAATTATTTAGGGAGAGAGAAGTTTCAGACTACAGGCTCAAATTGTACAAATTATACAAATTTTAAGAGTCCAATAGAAAAACACAATCACCAAGCAAATGAATAGAAAATTACTCAAACAATAGAAACAGTCTCGATTCGAACACTAGAATAAATTTGAACGAAAAACTACCCATATCTAAAAAAACTAAAAGTCGATGAGAAGAATAAGAGTTTAGTGATAAGTACGAACCACATTTCTCATACTCTATCAAACAATTGGATCGAACTCGGAAGAAACAATAAAAACAACCATTGTTACAACAATAGTCAACAAAAATGACAAAAACCAAAGAAGGGTTTATGAGGAGACCTCTTAAAGGATCCACCGACAGGCTTGAACATCTCAATAGCAGCAGATTGGTGAGAATCGGAGACGGGATGGAAGATCGTAGCTTCGCAAATAGACGCAATGAGAAGAAAAGCCAAAAACGCTAGGGTTCGGGTCATTCCTGCGAGCCAAAATCCATCGACGAGACACAATGATCCTATGAGAGATGGAGAGGAAAGAGAGAGAGAGAGGATGGAGAACATGTCAAACCGGCAAGTACACCAAACACGTCGATGCCGGTGCCCCCTTCTATCTCACTCGTCGTCCTTGAATATCTCGCCGTCGAGGTACTTCCCTCTCTCTCTCTCTAACTCTCTCAACCTATTGGAATTGCCGAGGCTCGAAACTTGCTTGGAAACGCTGCGAGAGACAACAAGAAGACTCGAGTAGTGGGAACGCCGGAGACCAGAGAGAGGGAGGGGGTGGGGGCCGTTCGATGGGAGAGACCAGAGAGAGGGGGATTTTAGCGACTGGAGAGATAGAACAAGAGAGAAAGACACAATGTTAATAGGGCTTCCGAAAATGAAAAGCCTTCACCCTAAAAATATTTTTTAAAAGATATTTAACGATGATTCAACTAAAGAATCGTCGTTAAATGTGAACTACACTTTTAACGCCAGTTATTTTGTTGAACCGTCATCATATATACAACTTATGACTATGGTTCTTTCCCGTAACCGTAGTCAAAAGTTGACAACTCCACGTATGATGACGGTTCTTTAAATGAACTGTCGTCATAGGTGTTATAAAAGGCCGATTATTTACGAAAATATCACCGCCTCATTTTTCATTACGGTTTTTCTTTTAACCGTCGTAAATCAACCGTAGTTAAAAGTTATATCCGTAGTAGTGAACCTTCATAGTGTTAATTCCTTTGAAGAAGGCTATGCTCGATACCAATTAAATGTTCGATTGAAGAACATAATCATCCTAGAGGGGAGGGTGAATAGGATGTCTGAAGGATTTTAGAAAAATTTTGAATTTCAAATTGAAACCGACTACTCAAAAAGATAAAATGAGTCTAGAGTGACTTGGAAAGGAAATGAAAAGAAGACAAGTAATTTTCATGAGAAAACCCTCATGAGGCGAGAAAATCTCAGACAGTGCTAGTCTAAGTACCAAATCAAAATTCACTATTTGAATCCTTACAATGATTATGACTACCCAAATTTATTCTCTTAGCCAAATCTATTACAAGTTTTTCCCAAGCTCAAAAAGTCCCTTATATGGCCTAGTACTTCCAAGTTGAAATTCCTTTATCAACTTGAGACAACTAAGTTGAAGTTATATTATCAACTCGGTTAAGCAAAGACTAGAAAAGTGTTTGGAGAATAGAAAGTGATTACAAAACTTTTCTTAGTTGAGGTTACAACTCATAAAATAAGAGATTATAATTGGGAGTTGTAAGCTAGAAGTATGCATGATAATTTCAGCTCAAAGTTCGTTAGTGAGAGTTTTGTAGCAAGGCTTTTATTTATAGTCCGCTTGGAGAGAAATTTGTTGAGTCTTCAATTGAAAGAACTGGGTCAACTAGCCTTACAATGGATAGTCCGAGGACTTTGTTTATGAAACATAAATTAGTCGTTAAGCCTAGGTCCTAACTTCCCAAAGTTGTTCTAACAACTCCAAGAGTATGAAAAATCATACAATAATAAATAATTATCGAAAATGGTAATAAATAAGCCTCGTCAGCTTAGTCCGACCTTTTTAGATTTTTCATGTTTTTTATTTGCAAATCTTCAATGGTTATTAAGCCTTTTATTTTTGCTTTTCTTTGAGATAATTCAGTTTTAAAAACCTGCAAAAATAAATTAGATAATGATTCCCAAAGTATAAAAATACTTTGGTCTATAATTAAATTAGGATTAATCTAAGTAAAGCATTTAAAAATCGATTATCCTTATTCTATTAATGTGAAAATTTTTTAGTCTAATATTCAATGTGTTCATATTTCACATAATTCCAAAACTCACATTAATAAGTTTAACCATAATGGGCACATAACTTATTTACACATTTTTCAGTTTTTCCAAGTTATCTAATTACAACGTAATTAATTTGACCTAAGTAGAATTAAGACAATTAATTCTAGTTCATTTCATGAAGCATGCCATATTCAAAGTGACGTTAAATGTGAAATTATTTTGGAAAACTTAATATATGAGTTATATTGAGTGAGTCGGTTATGAAAACCGAGTGGTTTAGTCCAGCTTCGGTTAATATGATTGAATCAATTTCTATTTTCAAAAGTAGAACTGAGTTTAAGAATTTTATAAGCTTTCTCTTTAGGATCTATATCTTGGGTCGATCGTATATAAGTCATGTAAAAATAAAGGTTGTTATGCCAAATGACTTTATCTTGTGAATTTCTTTTAAGATGTTTCTTGGTTAACCCCAAATTAATTTGTTTTCTGTTTCAAAACAAAGGGGTCAATTAATCATACCGGAGTCTTCATTACTGTTTTAGTTTTCTGTTTTATTTATTTTAAAATTATATAAAAATATATCTAGGTATCAGAATTTTTATCTTTTGTATACAATATTTATTTAGTTTGTTAGATAATTTTCTTTGATTTTAGTTATTAATTTCTTATTCCATTTTCTGTTTTAGTTTTTGTTTAATTTTCTATATTGAATTTTCCAGAATTAGTTAGGTTAATTATTTGAAATTTAGATTATCATACTAAATATAGATAATTTCATAATACTATTTATAAATTTTTCAGAATTTTTGTTGTTTAAATTAATTTGTTTGGGTATTTAAAAGAAAAGGTAAAAAACAATTATAGTAGTAAATTTAATTGGATTGGAGTTTGATTTTCATATTATCTTTCCTCGTTGATTCGATTCTGACTTCGTTATGCTATATTGTTAATTATAAGCCTAATTAGTGGTTTAATTTATTGTCGTACGACAAGCTAACACTCATTAAATCTGTCCGCCTGATTTGGTAAGTATCATATAAATAAAACAACATCTTTGGAGCACAAAAACATTTAAATTGCATCATAAACATCTCATAATGAATAATCAATCATCTAAAAATAAGTTGCCATGAAAATAATCATAGAATGGACAAGAAGGCCATCAAACAATTGTCGAAATGGATCTAATTTCTTGGATTAGACTTCAAATACTGAGGTGGGGGCATCTAGCTTGAGAAAACTTGGAAGCATAATTGGGATTCCTCTGAAAGGGGATAAACAAACAAGGGAATGTTGGGATATGCTAGGGTGCTGGTGGAAGTTCAACTAGATAAACAGCTGCCTGACTACGTTGAATTCATGGTAGAGAAGGGGATTTTGTAGATATAAAAGGTGGAATATGAGTGGAAGCCCACTCAATGTAACCATTGTCGAATGTTTGGCCACCTGGAGGAAAACTGTAGGAAGAAGAATAAAATTAGACAAGTTTGGGTACCTAAAAGGGAGGAGACAACTGTCCAGCTAGATGAGGAAGAATTTCAAACTGTATGAGGTGTTAGACGAAGAATTCAACTATAAATGATCAATAATGAAGTGGTGCTTTCTTTTTCCATGTACTGCAACAGCATTCGGATAACGTGATAATGGTGGCAGAACCTCCCCAAGTAGGGGAACCCCTCCATAGACATGATG
This sequence comes from Talinum fruticosum, assembly GCA_021018815.1. Lineage (NCBI taxonomy): Eukaryota > Viridiplantae > Streptophyta > Magnoliopsida > Caryophyllales > Talinaceae > Talinum > Talinum fruticosum. Next base: position 5,788,389 of record JAITYX010000011.1, read on the forward strand.
GATTTTGTAAGTTGGAATCTAAGAGGGATGAATAAGCCCTCTAAGCAGAGAGAAATAAGGAAGTTTGTCCATTTAGAAAAACTTGGTTTAGTTTGATTAGTGGAAACAAAAATTCATGATAGCTCTTACTTGCAAATCTATTCGAGCAATTGTGTTGGATAGGGTTCCTAAATAAACAATAATCATCATCCTTTAGGTAGAATTTGGGTTCTCTGGAATGTGGCTGAGTATGAGGTTCAGATCAATGGATAGTATAAATCAACTAGTTCATTGTGAAGTGCTGCAACTAGCCACATCATCCAGGTTTGTATCTCATTTGTGTACGACATGAATGACAGTCAAATGAGGGATCAAATGTGGGGAAACTAAGAGATATATAGAATGGCATTATGGTTCCATGGATAGTTTTAGGTGATTTCAATTCCCCTCTGAAGCTTGAAGATTGACTTTGAGGTTTCATTGTCTCCGAAGATGAGATTAGACAATTTAATCTTTGTATACAGAACTGTGAACTAAATAAGATGAAGCACTCTGGTTGTTTCTTCACTTGGACAAATAAACAAAGGCATGGGGATAAAATATTCTCAAGTATTGATAGGGTGCTCACAAATAAAATTGGGCTCCTTGAATGGGGTGATGTGCTGGCTGACTACCTCTCTGCTGATATATCAGATCATACCCTTTTTAGTGGTGAAATTCTATATGGATGGAAAACCTAGAGGTGGCCAATTTCAGTTCTGTGACATGAGATGGACAAACAACAATTTAGAACAATTCTTATACAGACTTGGCACAAAATGTGAGGGGCACCTGCACGAGTTAGCTCTCACACAAGCTTCAATTGTTGAAAAGAATCCTCAAACAGTTTAACAAAACTCATTTTGGCAATGTACATGAACGAGTGGATAAATTGTTGGATACTCAAATCAAGATTGAGGGAGATCTAACTAATGCAATGCTATTGGAGGAGGAACAAAACCTATCTAGGGAGCTAATCTCATTGCAAGAGGCATCCATATCTCTACAACAAAGGAAGCTGTAATGGATTAAGATGGGTGATCAGCGTACGAAAGTTTTTTTGCTTTCTTAAAATAGAGGAAACAAAAATCTTAGTACATTGGATCAATGATACACAACAAAATAGGATTGAAGACCTGGATAATGTGGCAAATCATCTGGTGGATTTTTATCAAAATCTCATTGTTAAACAGCAATTTAATATTGTAAGTGTGAATAAGGAGGTTTTTAGAGTTGGCCATACTCTTAACATTAATTTAGCAACAAAATCAGCTTACCAGACTAGTAATTGAATAAGAGGTTAGAAAGGCAATGTTCAACATCTCCACAAACATGTCACCAGGGCCTGATGGTTAGTGTGGCTTTTTCAAGGGAAATTTGGATATTGTGGATAGTCTAGTCGCTCAAGCAGTTCAGGAGTTCTTTTAGACAGGACATATGCCCAAGCAGATGAGGTGTATCGTTCTAGTGATTATTCCCAAACTCTTGAACCCTACATCTGTAGGTGAGTTCAGATCCATCTCTTGATATAACACTTTTTACAAGTGCATTTCAAAAGTTATATGTGCTAGACTAAGTGAGGTCCTCCCTTTCATTGTGAATGAATCACAATGTGCCTTTATCAAAGGCAGGGAACTAGTACATAATTTGATGGTGTGTTAAGAGCTATGAGAGGAAAAACATGAGTCCAAGGTGTGATATGAAAATTGACTTGAGAAAGGCATATGGTTCTATATATTGGCCGTGTGTGCAGGAAGTACATGATGGTTTCTGTTTCCCTGCTTTGTTCTCTAAGTGGATCATGGCATGCTTGTCTTCACCTACTATCACACTCTTTTAATTAACAGAGGTACATTTTGTTTCTTCAAAGAGGGAAGGGGTTTAAGATAAGGAGATCCAATATCCCCGTGTTCTTCCTTGTGATGGAGTACTTCTCTAGGCTTGTGAAAAGGATAGTTTTTAATAAAGAACTTAATATGCCCCCTGTCTGTAAATACACACAGTTATGTCAATTGTCATTTGCTAATGACCTCTTGGTCTTCTGCAAGGTTGATGTTAAATCAATAAATTGCATTAACAGCTATTTGAAGAATTCTTTGTGACCTCTGGACTGCATATCAATGACAACAAATCTCAAATTATTTTTGGTGGGCTTGACAAAGATATAGAAACTAGACTGTTGGGGCTGGCTAGCTTTGCTGAGGGCTCTTTGCCATTTAATTACATAGGTGTGCAAAATCTTCGTGAAACAAATCACGACAAAAATATATGTTTGAAAGTCTAAAAACCTATCATATGCATGCAGCCAGATTGATATTGATTAATTCAGTCATCATGAAAATTCTCTCATTTTGGGCAAACATCTTTGTCATACCTAATCAAGTCATGTATAAGGTAGAACAACTCTGTAGAAAGGTGCTGAATCTTCTTACAATAGGGTGCCCTTAGTCTCATGGAAGAATGCCTACAAAAGAAAGAGAAATGGGGGACTTGGACTGAAAAACTTAACAACATGGAACAATGCAGTTATGGCCAAACATATATGGACAGTTTGCAACAAGAAAGATAACATATGGGTGAAATGGGTACACTCTCACTACCTAAAGGGATGTATATTTTGGGATTAAGAAATTACAAATGGAACCTGTTGATACTGGAGGAAAATCTGCAATTTGAGATATATTTTTAGATTGAATTTAAGCTGCAAAACCCCTCACTGATCAAGCATAATGAATAAACGACTTCTCTGGGCTATAAATGGTTAACTAGGGAAGAGACATCAATCTCATGGGCTAAGTTGGTCTAGTGTAAAAGTATCCAACCAAAACAAAGCTTTATTTTTTGGCTTCTGATGGACATATTACCTACAAGAAGTAGGCTGACAAAATTCAGCCCCAACACAAACACTGACAGTGCTTTGTGCGAGAATGGGGATGAAACTAGGGAACACCTTTTCTATAACTGCAGGGACAAGGTATGGAGCTGGCTAGAAATTAAGTGGAAACCAAAGGGACTCATGAGCTGGCACAGGAATCTGCTTCAGCATAAGTGGCCTAGATTGCAAAATCTAATCTTAAATTGTGTTACAGTTGCCATTCACCACCAGGTTTGGAAAGACATGAATGGGAAGGTATTTCAAGGGAAACTATCTAATACATAGGCAGCCAAAAAAGCAATTCAAGGGACCGTCAGCTGCAGAATGGAACTTTTGAGCACAAAAAGAAATATAAGGACTCAAAAAAATTTTGTATCGATGATTAAAGACCTAAGTTGATGGAGAATCCTTCCTAGAAGGTGGCTCTACAACTAGGTGCTTCTAGTGTATAAATGAGTTAGCAATAATGAAGTCAATATCCTCTAACAAAAAAACAATAAATAATCATAGAAGGATATACAATATTTGCCATATAAAACGAATAATACTAAACAAAAAATATTCCACAGATCATAAAATCACTTCTTGAAATATATGGAACAAAATCCAATCAATATAGCATAAGATATACTCCAAATATAGTCAGGTAAGTCAAGGCGAAATAAATCTAGATAAATAAGGAAAGAATCTATAAAAAAAAAATCTTTTGACAAATCAATCAATAGAAACCTTATTAAGAATAAGGATACGGATAATATCATCTAGCATTATAATACAAACTAAGAATGGATAACACATAATCACATAAATTGATATTTTCAAGAATCTTAGGTGGGTAGCAGAAATAGACTCAGATCTCATATACAAGATAATTTGGGCTACAAAATCAGTAATGCATAAAGTTTAACATGTTGAGATAATATAGACTGAATGCAAGCCTAAAATATAACAATCAAAGGGGTCTTAGATAACTGGGACATAAATTTACAATCATTAAAATTTTTTTGAAATAAATAGAAGCAAATTCTTGCACCTTCTTCCTTCTTAAAATAGAAGAAAAGTGGAAAATTGAGGAAAGTGGACGATAGAACCTTTACATTTCCAAGAGTATCACATGTTTAAAATCCCTTTTTTTTATGATTGCAATGTTAGCTATGTTAAGGGTTGAACATGTTCAAGAATATTTACAATCAAAGCGAGACTACAAAAAATGTTTCACACGAAAAATCTTCCATTCTTGATCTGTTTTTTATTTTAGCCATTTAGACTTCTGAGCAAGTTCCCCCAGCCCATGTTCAGATTTAAGAGTCAAATACATTGTTAGCTTCCTGCTTTTGTACGATTATTCACCTTATATCCTTCCTTAAGATTCAAATGCTCGTCTACTACAGTAAATCTGACCGCTATTGGCATGCAGCAAAAGGGATATTAGGGCCGAAAACACAGGACCTACTCCCCTAAACCAACGTATTGTTGCACTACAAGGACTGACATTGAGGCTGCAAAATCCGATGATGTTAGCAAGTCCCCAAGGGCTCCAAGCTCAGGACACTCACTCCAGTCCGTGAAACTGGCCAAAAGTGGTGAGATCATGCCTTGGCCTCTCCCAACTATGTAGAGATCATGCATGGTGGTATCAATTGACCTTAAAGTTGTGATAGTTTCATCCCCATTGTTGACCACCCTGTCTACATATGTGACAGATCTATTTCCTTCTGTCTTTGCCTTGAAATCATTCAAATACTCCTCATCAAGGTGCCTCTCATGCTCAACATCGATCGCTCCAGTTAGCACCCCAAAGTCGCTAGGCTCTTGAGTTGTGGAAATCAAATACTTACTTATACAAATATTTGGGCCAGGGAGAAAACGCATCACAGTTAAATTGGTCGCAGGGTTGTCTGACATTCTCCAAGCATAGGCAAGGGCTTCACGGTCATCAGGCCCACCGAAGAAGAGCACGACTACGTGGTGAGCCACTTGGTTTAAACCTGAATGAGTAGAGGGTCCATTTAGTCCCCTATCAACTATGATTCCAATCGAGCAAGGTGCTTTAGCCAACATGTTTTGGTTTAAGGTTTGTAAGGCAGGATCAGTGGATTCCATAACCCCATACACTGTTGTATGTTTATGGAATGGAAGGATGATAAAAGCCACTCGTTTGTCCTCTGCTAAGTTCCAAATGTCCTCATGCATTGATGAATAAGGGGATATGGCGGTTAGGGGTTGAATCGTGACACGTCCTGCTTCTTGTTGCTCGTAGCTTTCAAAGGCATTAAAAATGTGGTCAGATTGAGCTTGGGTTCGATTTAGAGAACTGGAACCAGGGCCTGACTTTTGGGTATTGTGGACAATAAGCATGGCAGAAGCTCGACCAGTCAGCTCAATGAGGTGGAGAACATAGACACACAAAGGAGACTGCTTTGTAGGGTGAGTGGCTTCAAGAAGATTGATCATGGTTGGGACATTTTTTGGGGTATGAATACAACAGACGATGCGCAATTCTGAGTCAGGCTTTATGCTTTGGAGGGTTCTCCGTTTATAGGCCATCAGTCTCCTTGTTGAGCGATACATAGAACTCACTAGGGGTCCAATGACTCCTGTTATGAACAGTATTGCAATGACCATGATTGAAAATGTATTTTCGTCGAACACCTGTGAGGAACACAACATAATAATTAGTTTTTTTATTCTCTGTGTCCCATTAATACTGTAATAATTGAAAAAAAAAAGAGCTTCATTTTAAGGAATGCATTTAATTGAAAAAATAAACTTCATTTTAAGGAATGCATTTATTGCTTAAATTGTCCATAACAAAATATATTATTCCTAAATTAATCTTGTCATCTCTATAGTTTCAAACACTAAGAAAACATTCATTATTGTTTGAATATTTGATCATAAGAGGTAAAATTGTCTTACTATTTAATGTTCTAATTTAACTAATTAATTATTAGTCTTTTCCGACAAATCTAATAGTAGAAAGTATGACAACAGTAATGGAACAACAAGAGTATTTCATATTCAATGTAGAATTCATTTTTCAAAAGGCAATTAACATTAAATTACGCATCTAGACATTTTGCATTGTAATATATTTTTACCTTAAATCTCCCTTTATACATTTCAAGGTGAAAGTTGAGAAGTTTCATCTTGTTTGACTTTTAGTAAGTCAATTTAGAGATATTAGAGATATTAAAATCAACGATTTTGACAACAACAGTCATAAAGGGGTGATGGTAAGCAAATAATTAATTAATTAAATTTTATCTGTATATTATACAGTAATAAACTTCAGATAAAATTTTAGTGGTGATAAACTCAAGTTTCCACTTTTCAAAATTACCCTTAATCATCTCTATCCCTCCTTCCTGGGTATCTTGTAGAATAAAATATCATATGTATATTTTACAAAAATAAAATTTGTTTTAACGAAAATAAATACTAGTTTATTAAGACAACCAACATTTTGGGATTAAAAAAGGACAACCAAAATTTAAAAAAAATACATATATTAACAGTACTATAAATTCTTTAGTTACCTAATATTTACATTTCGGATCCTAGTTAATCTAATTTTAAATTTTCACTTTTAAACATAATCGTAAGAAAATGTAAATTAAATCAGAAAAATAGTGAAGTTGGAAGAGAGAAAATAAAATTGAAGGATAAGTGTTTTGATATATAGCTGACCTGTTGCTCTAAACCTATCTCGAGGACAATGAATTCCACAACGCCTTTCGTGTTCATAAGGAAAGCCATGGTAATCCCTTCGCCGAGAGGCAAGTTATAGTAGTACGAAGCTGCCACAATAGCAGTGACCTTGCCAATGTAAGCCAAGATAATGATGATAAAGAGATTCATCGAATTTGTTTCTCCTAAGTTGCCAAATAAATTTGCCTTCAGCCCACAAGAAAGATAGAACATAGGAAGCAAAAGGCCTGACACAATATCATCGAGCTTTTCTACAAGGGTTGTCCCCAAAGTTTCATTTGGAATGATCAACCCAAACACAAAGGATCCGATTACAGAGTGTGTCCCCAAAAGATCTGTTATCGTCCCTGAAATCATCACTCCGACGATGATGATATATATGTAGTCATCGCTTATAGGTTCTCCAGTAGGGGCTGTTCGGATCATCGACTTGACAATAGGTCGAATAATGTAAAAACAAACTGCCACAAAGACAATGTTTGATAAGATTACCCAAATGGAAATTAAGTGATTGTCGCTTGTTCCACTTAGGGCAATGGCTAGGGCTAAAAGAATCCAAGCAGTTAAGCCATTGACTAGGGAAGATGACATTGCTATCTGACCTATCTCAGTGTTGATCAGCTTAAACTCAGCAAGGACACGAGCTATCCCAGGGAATGTTGTGACTGCAAGGCTTATAACTAGAAACAACATATAAGCTGGTTGACTTCCACTTCTGATAGCATCTTGATCATGAGGAAAAATGCTAAAACCACAACCAAGAACAAGAGGTATGATCATGCTGCCTATTGCGATGCTCGCTGATTTCTTTCCACTCCGCTTGATCACTGATAAATCCATTTCAACCCCAAGTAGAAAGACAAAATATCGAAGACCAAGATCTCCCATTGTTTCTAATACTATAGTACTCCATGAAGGGAATACTATAGTATTTATTACACCCAAACTTCCCAATACTGTTGGTCCCATAATGAAGCCACCCTATACATTGATCAGACCACATTGTCAGTGTATATGTAGACTAATTTTATCTTTGACTTGTAAACGATAATAAAAAATAGCAATGTAATCTGAATTCATAAATGACAATATTTGAAGGATCCAATATAGGTTATCTGCAGGGTAAAAAATGTTTATTGTTTCCTATAGACGGTTTAAAAGTAAATATTTTTTTAAAAAAAAAATTGAGTGAATAATTAAAATGCACCGTATAAAAGATTTAATTATCTTACTTAGGGTCTGTTTAAAGTTACATAAAAAGCTCACAAGAACAGAAATAAAAATAGAAACAAATAGAAGTGAACAGAAAATAGCAACAATGAACAGAAACGAGTAACATAAAAGAGAATAAAAGAACATAAACGAACCTAAAAAAACCAAAAACAGAAACAAACCGAAAATAAAAATAAATGATGATTTTTATATAACTTTGAACAAACACTTAGGCTATAAGAACCGTACTCAAAGTTACACAGAGGAGTATTTGAATTGCAACATTATAGAAAGGAACTTACAAGAATCTCAGCAACAACACGAGGCTGGCGAATAGAATTAAGGATAAAAATAAGGACACGAGTTGTCATGAGGGCCAACGATATTTGCACAAGTAAAAGCGGCCAGGGATAGTCGAAAGGATTATCCCCAAACCACGCCCCAGTGGTTGTAATCAAACCGGGGATATAACACACTATTGGTGTTTCCCCATTTTGTAAAGAAGATGATGTGTCCGACATATTTATTTTCTTGTACTTTTTTGAAATCCAAGGGAATTGAGTAAGAAGAGAGAGAAGAAAATCCCTCTCTTCTTGAACTCCCCTTGATTGTAATACGAATATGTCAATGCTAATCACCTTCAACCATAAACAAAACTCAAAATGTTGTCCTCATTCTCTTCTGCCTCCGGTTGTCTCGGCTTCCGGGAGCACAACTCTTCCCTTCCTTTGTGAAAATCTTTGGGGAGGGGGCCTTCCCAGCAGTTTTTGTGATAAAATTTAAAGCTGTCTATTTTTTGAAGTTTGAGTCTATTTCTAGACTATCTTTGTTATTTGTGATGGTTAAAATAATTCCTTTCATATCCGCGTAACATGGAGTTTATTTGTTATTGCCAAAATTTACAGCTACGTACATCAATATCCCATTTTAAGGAATAAAAAAAGTTTACATATTGCATTTGAAAACTTTTCACTGAAGAGGAAAATAAATAAATCTGGGAAGTGAAAAACATTTTTCTCTTGTTTCTTATGAGTTAAAATTCCAATTGTATTGTTAGGAAAAACATTAATTTCTTATTAGCATACCAAAAACCTTGTTTGGCTCAGCAGGGAATGATATGGAGTAGAATTTAAAATCTAGGTGGACCATAATGAAACTTAATTTTATGATACCAAGTGTTTGGTTGAGCTATAGAATAAAATGACAATATTCCATTTAAAATGTTTTAAGAATACAAATTAATTTTAGATTTTCACATTCTCTCTTCATCCCTCTCCTTCCTCCACTTGAGCTATAGAATAAAATGAAAATATTTCGTTTAAAATTTTTTAAGAATACAAATTAATTTTAGATTTTCACATTCTCTTTTCATCCCTCTCCTTCCTCCACTTTTTCTTCCCTCTAAGAACTATATCTAATATTCCTCCACATTTCCACATCGGCAACTAGAACTTTCTTATTTTTCGGCGATCAATCGACCTTATAAGCCCCCCCATTTCTTCCGGATCTTGTTGGGAGCGAAGTCTAACGATTTTAGGCTCGGAAAACGCATATCGCAGCTTATCACAACCAAAATGACCACTGTTCAATGCATAGCCTCGTGTTGCATGAGCAAATTTTGGAGCCAAGACAGCCAGACTCGGACACCGGCAGGACATGTCTAGTGACACGAGCCGTGCTTGTAGCATGGGCAGCCCGTGTTGCCGGGCATGGCCCATGCCTCGCCGCCAACTCTTTAGCTTCATCTTCTTTGGCCATTTTTTGCTCGGTTAAAATGTATTCACCACTATAGATACCACTTTTAACGACGGATCTTTAACAACGGTTAAAAGGACAAACCGTCATGAAAATTGGACCGGTGGCATTTTTGTAAATAACCGGCGTTCGAAGCACATATGACAACGATTCTTACATTAGAACCGTCGTCATATGTGCTGGTTATTTTTCGGACGACGGTTGATTTCTTTGAACCATCGTCTTATGCAACATATCATGGCGGTTCTATGAAAGAACCGTCGTCCAATGACTTTCGGATCGGATCTAAAAATCCGAGAACGTACCTACTATTTCCACGCTCACTTTATCTCGCTATCTACTCTCGGCCTTGTTGAAAGAACCTATTATCTCGCTGTTCTCCACCGTTCACTTTCGTCTACAACTCGGATCTAGATATGCTCGGAGTCGCCGTAAGTAATCGGCGTCGTTGTTCCTCTTGTTGTTTAATTTTCGTTTTCGCTCACTCATCGTCTCTCCTCTTTCTTGTAGCTGTCGTAGTTTTGGTTGTATGTGTCGCCGTTGTTTTTCTCCTTCATTGTCGCCGTTGGTTTCGTCGTTCATTGTCGCCGTTGTTTTCCTCGTTATTACAGTATGAATCTTTATCCTTTCTTATTTTTTCCACTTGTAAGTTATTTACAAGATTTAATATAGTTAATTAGTGAACGTATTTGGGGTAATGATGTGAATGTTGAGAATGTGAGTAAATGTTTGAGATTGTTGAATCTTTGTTGAAAAATGTTCAATATTGAGAATGTGTGAATGTTGACAATGTGGGTAACATTTGTTTAGTTTATTAATTTGGAAATTCCTAAGATGTTAGAGATTTTGAGAAATGGGTTTAGGATTTTAGGATTTAATTTATAGGGAAATAGAATGATAGTTAATGATAGTAAATCGAAAGAGTGCATTGAAATTTGTTTAGGGTTTTAGAGAAATAGAAAGATAATTTGGATATAAGGCTTTATTGTTTTTCATATAATTCGATTAATGGCATGCTTCATTAAATTATCGTATTCATTTCATAAGTTTAGAGAACCCATTCAAACATCTCGTACATAACAAGTTATCCTAGGTCGTTGTAAGTGCATAAATGTGCGTATAGCGTTTAGGATATTAGTTTGGTACGTATAAGTTTTTGAATTGTTTGTGGTGGACAGTTTGAGAATAATATGATAATAGGTTGTGTGGCTATTATAATCTTATCATAAATTTTACAAGATATCACGGTGCTCATTTTTCCTCTCATTCTTCGAGTGCAATTATGATGACGATAGATTTGATGTGTGTATCTTTACTTCGTTACCATACAATTAAGTAAGGATATACACATTAACCAATTCATTTTTTCATATGTTGTACTTGAAGAACTAAGGGGAAATGCTGCCGGAATTTTGTTAAATATAAGATAAGATTTTGCTACACGGTCTAGGGTCATATTATTCTTGAATGGGTTTAGAACCATCTATCCTCGTAGAAGGATCTTAGGCTCATGCTATATTATTTGTGCATAATAAGTACGTATTTCTCGAACTATATGTGGTGAATTGCTTCTTGTGTTAATGGGTAAGGTATGGATCGAGCGTTGGTTTAAGCGATAAGAGGAGTGTAGAATATCGTGATGGTGTTAACAAATTTCTAGAGATTGGCGTCGAACATGCCGCCAAATATAGAGAATAGTCCATATTCCGTCCGTGTTTAAGGTATTTTAGCTCCTCAAGATTCCTCCCTAAGGTTGTAAAAGGTCACCTACATCAGCATGGGTTTGACACAACTTATAAGGTGTGGGTATGGCATGGAGAAGAAAAATCAGTAAATATACCCGTACGAGAGGAAGATGAAGGGTATGATGAAAATAAAGCCACCAAGTAGTATGGAATTAAAAGACCGACCTAAAGATCTAGTTTATGGAGTAGAAAGTGATTTATTCAATCAATCACACGTATTGGAGCAATTGTTAGCCGATTCGGAGAAGCCTCTTTACTCAATGGGTGATAAATATACCCCGTTTATCAGCTTTGTTGAGGTTGATAAAATTAAAAACGACTAACGGCTGGAGTGACAAAAGTTTCATGGACTTGTTGGGTGTGCTGAAAGATATACTCCCAAAAGGCAATGTCCTTCCCAACCATACATAGGAGGCGAAGAAGATGTTGTGTCTTATGAGCATGGGATATAAGAAGATACATGCCTACCCCAACAATTGCATATTGTACCGAAAAGAACATACACATAGACACGAATGTCCTAAGTGTGGTGTACCTCGATACAAAATGAAAAACATCGATAAAGAGAGTGTTAAGAGACTTCCCGCAAAGGTGTTGTGGTACTTACCGATAATATCAAGGTTTAAGCGCCTTTTTCAAGTGCAACTAATGCGAAAAATTTGACGTGGCATGCCGACATAAAAGTCCGTGATGACAAGATACGTCACCCTACCGATTCTTCTCAATGGAATAAGATCGATTCACTGTTCCCGAAATTCGGTAGGGAAGCACGGAACCTACATATGGGTCTTTGTACGGACGGAATAAACCCCCACGGTGACCTAAGTAGCAAGCATAGTTGTTGGCCCGTTCTTTTTGTTATCTACGACCTACCATCATCGTTATGTATGAAGCGCAAGTACATTATGTTGTCAATGCTCATTTATGTGCCTAAACAACTGAGAAATGATATAGATGTTTACTTGGCGCCTCTTGTTGAAGATTTCAAGCTTATGTGGGATGAAGGTGTATTAGTTTACGATGCATACCATCAAGAGCAATTTACATTGCGAGTTATGATCTTCACCACAATCAATGACTTCCTGCGTATGGAAACTTGTCCGGATACACCGTCAAAGGATACAAGGCATGCCCCATTTGTGCAAAGGGTACTTGCTCCTATCAACTCAAGCACGGTGAAAAGACGACCTATCTCGGACACCGAAAGTTTCTTCCATTTTCCCATCAATATCGTAAGAAAAAGAAGGCTTTCAATGCTAAAACCAAGATGGATTCTCGCTCCAACTCCATTAATAGGACATCAAATATATGAGAAAGTGAAGGATCTTGATGTGGAGTTCGACAAGCCATACCGACGTCACTTCAAAACGATGTGTGGAAAAAGATATCAATATTTTTTGATCTTCCATATTGGAAAGAGTTGTATGTGAGACATAGTCTTAATGTAATTCATATAGAGAAAAACATCCGTGAAAGTCTAATTGGAACTCTTCCGAACATACCAGGGAAGACCAAGGACGGAGAGAAAGCACAACTCGATATGTGTGAAATCGGAATACGGGAGGAATTAGCACCACAACCAAAGGGGAAGAGAACATATTTGCCTCCCGCGTCTTACACATTGAGTAAAAGGGAAAAACAACGTTTGTGTGAGGCCTTGAAGAAACTCAAAGTGCCACCGGGATATTCTTCAAACATCGAAGACTCGTTTCGATGTCTAATTATAGACTAATCGGTCTTAAATCTCACGATTGTCATGCTTTGATGCAACAAATACGACCGGTTGTTATCTCGTGCCGTGATGCCGAAACATGTCGGACATGCGATCACAAGACTTTGCTTCTTCTTCAATGCCATATGCAGAAAATTCGTTCATTTGGAGAAATTGGATGATCGTTAGTGCGACGTGATCGTTACGTTGTGCCAACTTGAGATGTACTTCCCCTTCTTTTTTGATGTCATGGTGCACCTCGTTGTCCATTTGGTGAAAGAAGTGCGATTCTATAGCCCGGTTTTTTACCGATGGATGTACCCTTTTGAACGTTTCATGAAAATTCTCAAAGGGTATGTTAGAAATCGGTACTGATCGGAAGCATGCATTGTTGAGGCATACACACATGAGTGTGTCGAGTTCTACTATGAATACTACCCCCAAATGGAAGAAGTTGGTATTCCTAAATATCGATTTATGGGGAAGATTGGTGGGCGGGGAAACTAGGGCCGTCGGTTCTAACAATCAATCGGGATATAAGGGATCAAGCACATCTTTATATTCGACAAAACAACGATGAAGTGCAGCCATTCATTGATGAGCACAAATCCCTCATAAGGAGACAAGATCGAGGAAAAATGGGACGTAGGTACTGACTCATAATAATCGCACATTTGTCCACTGGTTTAGAGAAAGAGTGATCACTAGCCAATTAGAAGAATCACGAGAACATATCTTGCAAACATTAGTCAGCTTGGCTAGAGGGCCATAGTTGGAAGTCATAGCTTACCGCGGGTATGACATCAATGGATACTTTTTCTACACAAAGAGTCGGGACAATAAGAGTACCTCGTAAAATAATGGGGTCACATTGGAGGCTCATGCACTTCATGTGTCCAGCTTTAAGGACAAAAATCCCGTTATAGCTAAAATGGCATATTATGGTGTCATTGAGGATATATGGGAGCTAGACTATGTTGACTTTTGTGAGTCCATTTTTCGGTGGAAATAGGTCGACAATAACAACGATGTCCGAGTTGATGAGATGGGATTCACGATGGTCAATCTCACAAGAGAAGAGCCTAAAGGGGATCAATTCATTATGGCATCCCAAGCTAGACAAGTGTTCCTACGTTGAGGACCCGGCCAGTGATAAGTGGTCTATTATTCTTCAAGGGAAGAGGCACGTTGCTGGTGGGGATGGTGAAGATGTGTGTGAGTTTGTTGAGGAGGCCCCACCCTTTTCCTTGGGAATGCCTGTCGAAAATGAGGATCCCAATTTTGAAGAACCATATTTAAGAGATGACCATCAAGAGGGCATATATATTGAAGATAAGTCTAAAAGAGGGGGAAAAGGCATAAACCATCTAATTATATCAACTCGGTAAGAACATTAATTTTATTTCTAATGACATCCAATATTGTTGCTTGTTTTAAAAACCGCAACGTGCTTGTCATTATTTTTGACTTGTAGTATTCATGTAAACGGATGATTTTGTTCGATGAGGATCAAAATAAGGACTAAGTTATCTAATTAGAATGGTAGAAGATCATCATTCGATAAGGGACATTATTCAGGTAATGTTTCTTGTGAATAATTCTTGCTTAACATTTAACACTTTTCTCGGTTTGGGTTGCTAATCTCACTTCCCGCTTAATGTTTTCCTCTATATTGTAGAACAACCTCTACCCCTGTACGAACTCCAAAAAGCAAAATAAGAGCATACCCTCCCGCAAGAGGAGACATGTGGTATTATGTTTTTATGACTATATTGCTTGTTTGGAGTTCAAATATGATGTAATTATGTAATATATTTTTTGCTTGAACTTTAAATGTGAAATATGGAATTGTGTTGCGAACTTGTTCAGATGGAACTTTGTTGTGGTTATAGTAAGTTGGAAATTCTTGTATTTATGTTTGAAATTGAGGTCTGTTGGTTTGTTGTTGTGTCGGTTGTGATATATTTTGGAGTGTATTTTGTACAGGGGGAAGGAAAAAACAAAAAACTATTTAAAAAAATAAAGACCTATTATGACGGTTCTTACATTAGAACCGTCATCATAAGCCTAACCAAATTTGGTTTTTGGGCAGGACCTATGACGATGGTTTGTCAAAGAGAACCGTCGTCATATGTAAATATATGACGACGGTTCTGTTTGGAAAATCGTCGTCATATATGTACCTCTAACGATAGTTTGTTCATGAAAACCGTCGTTAAAGGTGACCTATTACGACGGTTGTTGAACCATAGTTAAAAATGCTACATACAACGACGCCCAAATACACGACACCTGTTAACCATAGTTAAATGTCGTTTTTAACCGTAGTTAAAATTTATTCCTATAATAGTGATTGATGCGTAATTAGGCAAGGTTTGGATATAAAATGATGCCCGCAGACCTCCATTGATGTATCCCTAAAAACACAAAGATTCCTTTTGTAAAAAGAAAGTCATCTAGTGAATTGTCGTGGTTTTTTCCGAGGGGGTTTTTCACATTAAAATCTCGTGTCCCGAATTTCTCTTCTTTTTCTTTACTCTTATTTTGTCTGTTTGTTTGTGACTCTCAATCCTAACAACTAGTTCAGAGCTCTAAGGTTAGAGGTCACAACAAACATGGAGGGCGGTAAGGCTAACAGAGAGAAGTTCTATGGGAAGGACTTTACATTCTGGAAAATACAAATTAAATATTTTGATGTACCGAAGGAGCTATATCAACCTCTTAGAGAGAAGCCGACCGAAATGGAACAAGCTTTGGCGACGATTCGGTTGACGTTGGCAAGGAATGTGGCTTTCAACTTCATGGAGCTAACAACAATGAAGGCTTTGCTAGAAGTGTTGTCTAATATCTATGAGAAACCATCAACCATGAACAAGGTATACCTCATGTGCCACTTATTTGATCTCAAAATGCATGATTCGACTAATGTAGTCGACCATATCAATGACCTTAACATAATTATCTCTAAATGTCAATTAAGATTAATTTTGAGGATGAGATTAAGGCTTTAATTTTGTTATCTTCTATACCTAAATCATGAGACACCATTGTATCTCGCTGTGAGTAGTGATAGGGGTTCGAATGCCTTAAAATATGATGAAATCCGTGATGTTATTCTCGAGCGAAAGTATTCGAAAAAAGGATTCAGGTGAGTCTCAAGGAGTTCACTACATGTGAGAGGTAGAGGTAAACAAAAGGATCACAACAAGTCTAGAGGTCATTCAAAATCTAAGTCTAGAGGTCGGTTACAAAACCCGAAAGAGATTGTGGTACTATGGTGAATTATAAGAAAAGTTGTCCTAAACCTAAGAATAAGGGAACGGGGAATAGTCACAATGACCATGATTCCGTGAATTCCGTTGAGGATATTGGTGATGCCCTTATTTTGAGTTTTGATAGTCCATTAGACTCTTGGATTGTAGACTTGTGTGCTTCGTTTCATTCTTTATCAAGTAAAGACCTTTTCCATAACTTTGTGAGTGGACACTTTGGTAGGGTGTATCTTGCCAATGATAAGTCTTTGTACATTTTAGGAAAAGGTGATGTGAACATTAAGCTTTCTAATAGGGGGTCACTGGAAGTTAGAGGATGCTAGAATCTGACTTCCGTGAGTCAACTGGATGAAATGGTTTATTTTACTCAATTTAGGAATAAGCGTTTAAAAATTGTTAAAGGGGCGTTAGTGGTTGCAAAAGGGGTAAAATCCGAGACTTTGTACTCTACGGTTGGGTGTATGAATTTGCTTGCTAATGCCGATAACAAATCCTCCAGCTTCTATTTTGTGGCACAATAGGGTCGGTCACATGAGTGAGAAGGGGATGATAATCATGGCTGCTAGGGGTGCTTTGCTAGGGTTGAAAAATGTTGAACTCGGGACTTTGTGAGATTTATGTGCTTGGAAAATAGAAATGGGTTAGTTTCTCCAAGGTTAATAGGAAACCCAAGGCAAACAAGGTAGAGCTAGTCCACACCGATGTTTGGGGTTCTTCTGCCACTCGATATTTAGGTGGTGCTCATTACTACGTCACCTTGATTGATGATCACAAGTAGGAAAGTTTGGGTTTATTTTTGAAAAATAAATCTGATATTTTTGACACTTTTATGAGATAGAAAGCGAAGTTAAAAACCAAACGGGTTTGAAGATCAAATGCTTAAGATCCAAAAATGGTGGTAAGTATGAAAAGGATGAGTTCAAGAAATTTTATGCCCAAGAAGGAATCACATTGACAAGAAGGGTTCCGGAAAAGCCAGGCAAAATGGCATAACCGAGCAGATAAACCGGACACTCAATGAGTGAGGTAGGGATATGTGCATTTATGTCGGGTTGCCTAAATTCCTATGGGCGAGATGTGTTAAACCTCATAGTTATCACTTCTTAAGGCATTATATAACCCAATTCCGTGATGATTTGGATGATATTTGTTTGGTTTTGGGTTAGGTTATGCACATTTTCTCTTTATCGTCACCTAAGTTCGTAAATCTCTTAAATACAGGTTTTTGAGGCTTAAATGAGGAAGATTCGAGGGAAATTTGATGAAAAGTGATGAAAAGGAAAGTTCAAGCCTAAAAGGAGGCAAGAAAGGAGCCTAGAACTCATCAAGTCGAAGTTCTACGAGCAACTGTACAAAGTTGCACAGCTCATGTAGAGCATCATGCCAAGGGTTCAAAGTTAAGGAAGGTTGCACAGACTACATGTGCACAACCCGCACTGCCGTGCAAGAAGATACAAGAAGTTGAAGTCGTGCATGGCATGACCCGTGCAAAGGGGCAAAAAGGAGGGAGAAACTTCAGGCGTTCCGCACAGCCTACCCATGCGAAGCTCCACGGTCGTGTGACTTATTAATTTCGCAATTTAATTACTTTCCAATATGTATTTTCGGACATCTTTCATTCATTCTAAAATTTAATTAGGGTTTTTCATTAGAGAGCTTTTAAAGAGTGCTCAAGAACTTGAGGAGATTATTGTTAATTGCAAGATTATCTACAATTCAATCACATCAATTTCTATTTGGTAATCGCAATTTCTCCTCTTTGCTTTATCTTCGCAGCTTTTCACCATCTCTCCATGTCCTGTTTTCATTGAATCTTGTGAGTTGTTTAGTATCATGTTTAGAGGATAAATTCCCTACTTAGGTTGGGATTGATCTATAATATATCTTTATAATCATGAATTAAATTCCAATTGGATTGTCCTATTCTTGTTAGATTATAATTCACTTCGTTCATCACTTATTTGATGAATGCCTCCAAAGAGGAAACATCCACTTTTATTCGGGTTTTATGAACATTGAAATATGAAAATTTACCTAGAACAACGCTCGTGAATGATTAAAACTTTGATATGAAAATAATTAAGGTTTTCAATCGAGGGTTGTGAGATGCATTTCTTGTGATTTTGTTATTTATTAATCCCGTAAAATTAGGCAATTAGATTAAGCAAGATTAGTCTTTGACCTTTGAAAGTAGGAAAAGATATGTTTAATCGGTGTTTCCCCTTCCAAATTGCAAGCATAGACAAATCTCAAGCAAAATTTGGTTTTGATTTCAGGCACATTAGTGTGATTAATCCCTATCTAAGGCTTTTTATCATTTGAATTCTTTTATCGTTGATTTAGCAACTAGTTAATAAGAAACCAATTACTCGTTGAACCGAGTTTCACCTAGATTAGAGTTTTTAGGCAGATTTTAGTACTTGAAAATGATTTCCTCGAGGACACAACCCATACTCGTCAGTTGTTAACTACAACTACACCATGCGCTTGTGGTAATTTTAGAACAAGATACAGTTAATACAACCACCTATTTGATTAATAGGGAACCATTCGTACCCTTAGGTAATAAGATATCGGAAGAGGTTTGGAGTGGTAAGGAAATCAACTTAACCCATCTTCGCATTTTTGGTTGTGTTGCATATATTATGGTTGAGCTAATAAGAGGGATAAGCTTGATGCTAAGTTAAAGAAATGTTATTTTCTCGGGCAATGGTAATGACTTGTTTGGGTATAGAGTTTGGGATGGGAAGAAGGCCTTTAGACATTGTGACATTGTCTTCGATAAGTTTGTTTTGTACAAGGACAAGTTGGTTGAGAGCTTGGGTGACAAGGATTTTGTTAAGATCTCCTTGAATGGGAGAAAAACTAAGGCTAGAGCTCAACAAATCAATGCTCCGCAAACTCCTCCCACCTTGAGAAGGTCAAGCACGGTCAACAAGAGGAATACATGCTCAAAGATACTCTCTCTTTCTCTCTCTCTTCGTTACCTTCCACCGACCGATGCTGGTGAGCCAAAGTCCTACACCGAGGCTTTGCAGGTGAGTGATTGGTCCAAGTGGAAGTAAGCAATGGATGGGAGAATTGCCTTCTTGGACAAGAACAATACTTGGGTTTTGACTCGAGCTACCTGTTCGTCGAGAAAGTGTTGTTGAATAAATAGGTGTATAGGATCAAGAATGAGCCCAATGGTCATACTAGGTACAAGGCTCGGTTGGTGGTTAAGGGTTTTTCACAAAAGAAGGGTATTGACTACACCGAGATTTTTCTCTTGTTCTGAAACTAATCACCATAAGAATTGTTTTGAGCTTGGTTGCGACTAATGATCTTTTTTGGAGAAAATGAATGTAAAACGAAGTTTTTGCATGGGGATTTGGAGGAAGATCTTTACATGCTACAACCAGAGGGATATGAGGTTCTAGGGAAGGAACATTTGGTTTGTAGGCTCACAAAGAGCATATATGGTTTGAAGCAAGCATTGAGGCAATGGTATCTCAAGTTCGACACCTTCATGTGCTACAACAGGTTCCAAATGAGTGATAAAGATCGGTGTTGCTATTTCAACAACTTCACCGATTCTTATATGATTCTACTTCTCTACGTAGATGATATGTTGATTGCAGGTTCAAGCATGGCTAAAATCAACAAGTTGAAGGAAGAGATGTCAAGAGAGGTTTGAGATGAAGGACTTGGGCCTGGAAAACATATTCTCGGCATAAGAGTTACAAGAGATAGCCCAAAGGCATTTTGAAATTGTCTCAAGAAGAATATGTGCCAAAAATTCTAGAGTGATTCAACAATGATGATGCAAAGCCAAGAAACACTCAGCTTGCAAACCATATCAAACTTACCAATGAGCAATCTGCAAAGACAAATAAGGAACTAGAATACATGTCCAAGGTTCCATATGCATCCGTAGTTGGGAGCCTTATGTATGCTATGGTGTGCACTAGAACAGACATAGCTTTTACGAGTGGGAGCCGTGGCGAAATTCATGTCTAATCCTGGAGAAGCACATTGGAAAGTCGTGAAGTGGCTTATAAGTTACTTGAAGGGAACATCTAGTACGTCCTTAATGTTCTAAGAAAGTGAACTAAATCTTAAAGGCTTCGTGGATGCTGACTTGAGTGGTGACTTTGACACAAGCAAGAGTACAATGGGCTACCTTTTCACACTTAGAGGCATAGTCATCGGTTGGATGTCAAGACTCCAAAAGTGAATTGCAATGTCGACAAACGAATTTGAGTATGTTGCCATGTCCGAAGATGGAAAAAGTTAGTATGGTTGCAAGATTTCATGGAGGTTTTGGGCCAAAAGTAAGGAAATGTAGTGCTCTATAGCAATAGTCAAAGTGCAATCCAGTTGAGCAAGAATCGATCTTACATTCAAGAACAAAGCACATCCAACGCAAGTTCCATTTCATTCAAAGCTTGGTAGAGAATGGAGACTTGCAGCTTGAGAAGATTTTGGGAAGCAAAAATTCGGTAAATATGCTAACTAAAGCAGTTGATGCCAGGAAATTGAGGTTGTGCAAAACCTCAATTGGCCTTCATGTTGAAGTTAAGGTCATTTTAATTTTCTAGATGTGTATAAAGAGGAAGTTGGTTCACTAGTCTTCAAGTGGGAGATTGTTGGGAGTGGAGTATAATGATTTTAGGCTAAAACACATGTCGCAGCTTATCTCAACCAAAATGACCAATGTTCAATGCATAGCTCGTGTTGCAAGAGCATATTTTGTAGTCGAGACAACCAGCACTCTAGTGACACAGGTCGTGCTTACAGCACGAGCAGCTTGTGTTGCTCGCCAACTTTTCAACTTCTTCTTCTTTGGTCGTTTTGCTCGGATTAAAGTGTATTCGTCGTGTAATGGTTTGTCTATAAAATAATGCCGGTAGACCTCTATTGATGTATCCCTCAAAAAACAAAGCTTCCTCTTGTAAAAGAAAGTCATCTAGTGAAATTGTCATGGTTTTTTTTCGGTTTGGGTTTTTCCACGTTAAAAATCTCGTATCCCAAATTTCAATTTTTCTCTTTGCTCTTGGTTTGTCTGTTTGTTTGTGACTCTTGATCCTAACGGATCTCTCACTAAAATATAGGTAACTATAGCTCCCTCGGATCTATGTTAGAGCTTCCTTCTTTCGGGCGATATTTGTGAGATGCGCGGGTCTTAGCTAGTTTTTTTATATATATAAATAAAAGGGGGTATGTAGTAGATATTATGTGAGACACTCTCATTTCAAAATTATTGTGAGACGGAAATTTTTATGATGATTATAAATACATATATGATGACTAAGAATTCATTTAAGAGTACCTCTAATAAAAGTCACCTCTTGATAAATTACAGTTACTCCTAAATTAAAAAGTTACTCTAGTATAAATTATTACTCAAATTAAAACTTTCAAAAGGTTACCTTTAACAAAGTCCGTCTCACAATAGCTCTTACGTGAGACAATCTTATATAAGAATTTGTGATTTCAAATACTTTTTGGAGTATTTCTACTGTATGATGTTGTCATTTTTTTTCAATTTTTGCATTTTTGTATATTGTTCGTATTTTTTTACAACTTTCAATTGAAGGAACAAAAAAGGGACCCATTTTTTAATATGTGTTTTTGAAGGAAAAGAAAGCGATTTCATTAATAAAATGCTAGATGGCACTAACAACAAAAATCATACATAAATAATTATAAATTTAAAATATAGATAGAAAATTTAGTTTTAAATTAGCTAATATAAATCTTACTGAAATTTGGCTTCGAACCAATGACAATTTTTTCATGAATAATTTTTCATAACTTTATATCTTTAATATTGATGACAGAGGACCTCACCACAATCAGTGCTATAGTGATTTAAAAGTCAATCGTTTTTCATTTTCTTTGATCATATGAATTAATTGTAATTCTCATATAAAAAGCGATTAACACTCCTACCAAGAGTAGAAAAACGAGTTGAAACTTTTAAAATGAGTGTAAAATGAGAACATAGAAGGAGAATGACAATGGATGAAATAAGCATATATGAAAAGAAAAAAAAAAATAAGAGGATAACAATGGATAAAATAAGTCTGTGAGGAAAAAACGAATATATATATTTTTTTATTAAGTAATATTGAATAAATAACTTAGAGTTAATTATAATAAAAAACAATTACGGCAAACTTTATGTATTTTCTTTTCACATATCCCTTTTGAGTCTTTTACAATAGCAATGATTGGAACACCCGTGTAAAAGTTACAAATTATACCATAATTTTAGGTTTATAAATTTAAGTTATCATATATAATAATTTATTTTTATTTTTTAAAACTTTTTTATATTCATGGTCCTCATTTCCAAAAAGAAAGTAGATTCACTCATGTTAATTGCAATATATCATCAGGACTATAGTTTCAACTCCATGGTATACGAATTGTGCAAAAACACAAGCATAAACTAGTACTTAAAAAGAAAAACTGAAACCCAAATAAACTATTAACTATGAATAAAATCAAATAAAAATAAAAGAAAGAATCCATACCCAACATAAGCAAAACACGTGAACCCGTATACAATTTTCCGAGCCCACTTTCATTCATCTTGAAATGGAAACACCACCTTATAACTGCACGTGAACAGAGGACACAGTCACTCACAAGGGTATAGTAGAGTGACCGTTCACTGTTTACACTTCAATCCAGCCAGAATTAAACCCCACATTATTCAATAAAATATGCACTTAATTGCCAGCCAAACAATTTTGTCTTTGCAATTCACGAGACAAACATTGAAGAAGCAAATTTAGCAATAGAAAAACGCAGGAAAATTAAAGTATCCGGGGTTGGGGGAAGGGGAGAGAGAGAGCGAGAGACAGAGCTACTATTCTTGTTCTAGAGAGTAGAGCTCAATGATGAAACAAGGGTGTGAGATTGAAGCTGTAGGCATAACCTACAAAATTTGCAGCCATGTCAATGAAAGCCCAGTTGGCATGTTCAAAGAAGAGAACGAAGATGAGCAGCATTCTCAGTTTCCTAATGATCAACATGAGCTTCATCAAACATGTTGTTCGACTTCATATTCATCATCTTCTTCTGCAATAAAAACAGTGCTAAACCAAGTGAATTGCAGTGCAAAGCCGTGGGAAATCCTCGCTATTGTGGGGCCCAGTGGTGCCGGAAAGTCATCCCTGCTCGAGATACTAGCAGGCAAGCTCATCCCACAAAGTGGGTCAGTTTTGATCAATAATAATGCAATTGAAAAGGCCAATTTCAATAAGATTTCGGGGTATGTCACTCAGAAAGACATGCTTTTTCCACTCCTCACAGTGGAGGAAACCTTCCTGTTCAGTGCCAAACTAAGACTAAAACTCCCAACTTCAGAAATAAGTTTGAAGGTCAAGTCACTGATCCAAGAGCTAGGATTAAGCCATGTGGCCGGAACCCGTGTCGGCAACGATGGAATTCGAGGAATCTCAGGAGGTGAGAGAAGGAGAGTCTCCATTGGTGTTGATGTAATCCATGACCCTAAGGTGCTCATTCTGGATGAGCCAACATCAGGCCTAGACAGCACATCAGCACTGCAAATTGTTGACATGTTAAAAAACATGGCCGAAACGAGGGGCCGAACAATCATTTTGAGTATCCATCAGCCAGGTTTTCGTATCGTCAAGCTGTTCAATTCGATCCTCTTATTAGCCAATGGCTCGGTCCTTCATCACGGCACTGTGGACCAGCTGGGGTGCAGCCTTAGACTAATGGGTCTGGAGCTGCCTCCTCACTGCAACATCGTAGAATTTGCAATTGATTCCTTGGATGAAATCCAACAGCAGCAACAGCAAGTAGTTTCAGTACTAGCATTGCAACAACAAGCTCCTCATCAAAGCACCGGCCCAGCCACCCAGCAAAGAAGGAAGACCTTGCAGCAGCTCTTTCTCCAGTCTAAGGTGATGGATGAAGAAAGTGCATTCATGGGAGCCGAGCTCGAAACTTATAATTATGCCAACTCAAGGTGGGAGGAAGTGGCGATTCTTAGTCATAGATTCTCTAAGCTTGTTTTCAGGACCAGGGAGCTATTTGCCTGTAGGACACTGCAAATGCTCGTTTCAGGGCTTGTTCTGGGATCAATCTTTTATAATCTTGATCATGATCTTGAGGGGGCAATCGAGAGGGTGGGATTGTTTGCGTTCATCTTAACATTTCTGCTATCCTGCACCACCGAGGCACTGCCTATTTTCCTGCAGGAGAGAGAGATACTTATGAAGGAGACCTCCTCCGGGAGCTACCGTGTCTCATCCTATGTAATTGCCAATGCAATAGTCTACCTCCCATTTTTATTCATCCTAGCAATCTTGTTTGCGGTGCCTGTTTATTGGCTAGTGGGTCTAAACCGGGATTTCACCGCCTTCGCACACTTCCTGCTGCTGATATGGTTGATTCTTTACACGGCTAATTCGGTTGTGGTGTGTTTCAGTGCCCTGGTTCCCAATTTCATTGTTGGGAACTCTGTGATTTCCGGAGTGATGGGATCTTTTTTCTTTTCTCGGGCTATTTTATATCCAAGAAAGAGATCCCAGTGTATTGGGTACCTATGCATTATGTGTCCTTGTTTAAGTACCCCTACGAAGGATTCTTGATCAACGAGTTCTCGGGGTCGAAAGAATGCCTGGAGAGCATGTTTGGGATGTGTGCAGTGAGCGGGAAGGATGTGCTCAAGGAGGAAGAGTTGGGAGAAGAAAATAGGTGGATGAATGTGTTGATTACGGTGTGCTTCATCTTGTTTTACAGGTTCATTTCTTATGTCATTCTCAGGTGCAGATGCTCGCGGAGGTGTTTCTAGACTTTCCTGGTCTGATCAACCTGGTAATCTCTCCCTCTCTTTCTCTGCAACTAATCCATGATGTTAAAGAAAATTTGAAGCTTTTTCAATTAAGACTTTTGAAGTTGGTAATTTTCAGAGAAGAAATTCGAACCTTTATTCCTCAGTGTATGGACTAAGCAACATTCACTTTTTCTCAGCAACAGGCCTAATTTGAATCATAGATACAACAATAATTTTATCCATTGGAAAAAATCTATCATCAGCAAACTATCCAATTATTTTACAACGGAGGATGGAGAATTAAATTTAAGATTTAATATATTTAGTACCTTAATATTAATTATTAGGTTAAAATCTCGTTTGGTAGGGGGCAATTGGTTTTCTAATTCGTATGTAATCGAATTTCAATTGAAAAAACATGGGCTTAAGTAACCTGTAGGAAGATAGTTTTGAAACTTCTTTTTGAAAAAGATGGGAACGAATTTTCTTTTCTTCATACATGATGAGTTTTTTTACATAGGAGTTTGAGCTATAGCTAGTCCCTGTCCCTTTCCCCTTCTAGAAAATCCTTTCTACTAGAACTTCATTTCCCACATAAAATATGAGACCCAAAATTGGCCTTACAATGTATATTTTGAGTGTTTCTTGAATTACGATGTATTCAACCACAATAATAATATTTCGTATGATACTTACTTGAATAGAATCTAAGGAGATTTAAATGTAGATAAATTTATCGTTACTTGCAGTATAGCAAATATAAATGTTTAAAAAAATCTTCACCAACCCACATGGAATATTGGACAACTCTCAGGAATAAGTTTTGCAATGTTGAAGGCCTTAAGCCTAACCTCACTCTGTCTTTGTCTTATTCACCTAACAGGTTAGGTTTGTGAGACGTGAACCTATAAAAAGAAGTGGCCAAAAGGCAGCAAAAATAAGGCTGAGAGAGCCTCATACTCATGGCCCAGCTAATCATGCAAGTAGAATACAAATTTACAACTGCAAAAGGCAAAAATATCTCATGTGATGACGCTCGGCTTCAACATAGCATCTACAGCTATTGGATTGGATTTGTTTGATTCTGGCAAGTTGACATTTTTAAGCAAGCTTGAGCTCTGCAAGAGTGTGCAGTTAATTTCCTTGGGTCGCTAAGTTCAATTCCCCCACTTCTTCTTCCCTTTTTCTTTTTGATCTTTGTGTGAGTGATAATGGAGCTTTGTATTTCTCTCCTCCACTTCCCAAGTTCACATGCTGGGACAGGGAAGTCTTTGTCAAATTTTAATCATACTGTAACAGGAAACAAGCAAAATGAAAAGTGAAATTTACCTTCTATAACATTATTATGTATTCAGTTTATCCCTTGTGAATGTTTCAAATCTTCATTTTATCACACAATTCAACAAAACCATCTCAAATATTCAACACTGTACAATATTTATGGACATTTGACGAAATCATGCAAAAATTCTCATAATACAAGTCCAACACCGAGACACATCACGTACCCATGCTAGCGAATTTCAGAGTATCGTCACTTTGCCAATCACTGTGTGTAAGTGTAGTTTGAGATCTGGTTGTTGGATGCAAGTTCATTTTCCTAAAGCAAGTACAATTTAATTGTATTGTTTCAACACTGACTAGATTCAGTACATATTGTACTAATTAGTCCTGGAAAGTACTTGTACATGGGCTATAATAAAAGAAGCTCACAACTTCAGTATAAATGAAGATTTGAGATTGATTAGTTCATTTATGGCTTGTATTGTCCAAATCTGGTAATAATCTGGTATTATATTCACACACACACAACGACCAAATGGTATGTCTGCATCTAAAACTTCATACTAAATGACAACTTCCCAGAACCACTAACCGTATTTTATTTCAATACTGATTGAAGAGATGTTTTTAAAATATTATGAGCTCCCAGTAATTAGATCCATGAATATTACACTGCAATTTCTTTGGGGTTCAAATGAATTATTAAAACTGTTGTATATAATAACGGTATTTTTTAAAGTAAAGCACAGAAAATATAATCAAGTTTTATACTCAACAATACAGAACTTTGTCAATTCGGGCAATTTTCTATTCCATAGACAAAAAATGAATAGCACTTATCTTTTCATCAGTGTTTCTCAGGGTTCGGGAGGATCGCCTTATCTTCTCATGCAGAATACTCAGTTCAGAAACTTCCACCCTTTCTTGCAAATATTTTCGATAACAAGAACATAAAAGTGAAAAGGGGAAAAATGAACAGCAAGCTTATGACCAAATTTGTTGCGAGTTGATTTCATGAGTGATGTGTCCTTTTCTGTCCTCCACAAGCAATTGATATTTTCTAAGATCACACTCGAATAATGGACCTAGAAACTCTCTTTTTACTCGCTCATTTTCGTTTTCCACAGTTCATTTGTCACCTTCTCCTTTATCCGCATTGTTAACAACATTTCTAATCAATGAACACGCATCATATAAATTAGCTAAGGGTTCACATGCAAGGAAAGTGGAGAGGCCCATAGATTCGCGTTAGTTATGTCATTAATGTTTGACTTTGGAACGGATGAATAGCTTTCGTCTCCATCTTTAGTAACCAAAGTACTAGTTTTAAACATGTGTTAGGTACGGACTGTTTTAAATTAAGCTTTATTAATTTTGAAATGCTATATATGTACATGTTAATTTTTTTATTGATAGACAATTGGAGGAGTAACTCACAAACGTTTTTATACACACTTGTAGGAGCCATGGCCCGTGCCCGGTAAAGGCGGATCTAATTTCCCCATGAATGTCGGCTTCACGCAAGGTACGCTTATCAAAATGATTCAATAAGGCTTTTAAAAGAGATTTTTTAAGAAGCGTTGATTAGAGGTTTTGTGAATTATTTTAGAAATTAATTTTAGAATTCTCGGGATGTGTTTTAAACGTAAAAGATCAAAACAACAATATCGCCGCAAAGCTCAATTGGACCAGGTAGCGAAAACCATCTCGGACCAGGAACTAAGCCCATTCATCAGCTTAGGGGCGGGCCGGCCCAACGAAGTTGTTGTCCGTTGCCGACCATCTAGCCCGGAGTGTTGAGGCGAGTCCTGGTCAACTGGCGTGGACTATCAATCATTTCACCATTTTTTACGAGTTTATGCTTGAAAAAAAATAAGATGCAATGTAAAAATCAAAAAGATTAAAAATGAGAGTCACCGGTCAATTTTAAAATTAAAAACTAACAAAAATAATTAAAAAACTTTTCTAATTCCGAGTTTACCGAAAGACAACCGAAAAAGCAAAAACTCAAAATTTAGAAAAGGTTTTCAAAAAGGATCTCATTCTCGCCGTCAAAAACGACCTCTACTAAGATAAGGAGTCGTACAAAAATCGTCCTCTTCTCCTTCACCTTTTTGGGCATATTTCACACACTAAGATAAGGGAAGCTAAAAGGTAGCTCGGTTGCGATTTTGGCCAATTAATGATCAAAATAGCCAAGACGTAGTCTTAACCTACCAACTTAAATTAGCAAATTGAGATGGTCGGTTGCATCAAAAAGCTCACCCAAGCCCACTTTTATGGGTCATAAGTTAGTTTAAGTGGCCTAATCACCTATTATCATGAGGTCAGCCCAAATAGACCACAATGTTAGCGACCCTCGAACCTATCTCGAGTTTGGGCTATTTTCATGTCAAAATCCCAATTATTCAACTCTTGCACTAGCGAGATCAACGTCACTTTCCGAGTATAATTCAATCGCCCAAAAATATAGATGAAAGCTCTTTCAAGCATTTCATCGAACACATGGTAGGCCTTAGTAAAAACTCATATTTGCAAGCATAATTGGATTTGGCTAAGTCTAATACATCACTAATTATCCACCAAAGCACTAATCACTACCAAAACCAACCAAACTACTCACTAAACATGAGAAATTCCAAGCCATAGTCTAAACTAACAATATAAAGAACAAACATGGAGAGGAGAGAGAAAACTAAACTAACTTGTAAAAACCAAGCAAATAAACATAAATCAAGTAACAAAAATCAAACATTTAAACAAAAAGTCAACTAAACTAAGATTAATCTAACAAACTTAACTAGAATGAAGGTTTGCTCGGGAGAGTCCGAGTCACCCTAGAGGGGGTGAATAGGGTGATAGAAAATTCTTTTAGAAAAATCGCACTTTTGTGCAGAAATGTTACAAAGACAGATTCCGAGTCTAAAGACAAAGTCGAAAAGATTGGACTCGAAGTCGGTGAATCGAAGAAGCAAGAGCACTAAGGCCGTCTCGAGCCTAGAATGAACTCGGAAAGTGAACACAGAGATTTTACGTGGAAACCCTCCTGGGCAGAAAACCACGGCCCGTGTCAATCCGGACACGAAGTCAAATCCACTATTTTGAGTCCACAAAATACCGTGAACTTGATCGAACCCGAGTTGCTCCATTGGACAACTCTATACAAGTTTTCCTAGACTCGAAATTCCCTTATCCGATCTAGTACTTCCTAGCTGAGATAACCCTTACAGCTAGGGACAACTAAGCTGAGTTAACCCTTACAGCTTAGTCAAGGGACCTTACAAAGAATGTAAGAAGTGTTTGTAACGAAGTACAAGACCTTACAACTCGTAAAGTAATGAATTACAGAGTGGGAGTTGTAAGTTGAAGATTGAGAGTAAATACAATAACTTCTATCAAGTAAGTGTATAGACAATATGTTCGGCAACCTTCAAGTCTTGTGAAGTGGCTTCCATTTATAGATGACCGAGGCGAGTAGCCGTTATCTTCATCTCGCTGACCGAGAGTCCTCTGTGACCGTTGTGAAAGGCTTTCGAGTCACTCGAAAGTATCCGTTGAAATATGGACGTTGGACAACGGTTTAACTCTCTTGGAAGTCCCAAAACCATTGGTTGTGTCTTGAAAAGTGTGGTGAAAACCACCGTTAGGCTTGACGTTCCAGCTTTTCCGGATATGGAAGCGGACAGTTTCGACACAATCTTCCGGGACTAAAGCAGGGAAGGTGAAAAGCCATATCTCGCTGGTGATTTGACGTTACGAGCCGGCTACTTTTGTAGTTTGAAAAGATATCCTCGATTGAATAACCTACAAAAGTAAAACACCTTCGGTTCTCAAAGTATAAAGTACTTTGGTCCAAGGTTAGACACGGATAATAAAATAATCATGATAATTAACCAACAGATTATCCGAGTCGGAGAAGAAATGGAATTTTCTCGAGTCTAATATCCATGATACTCGGAATTCCATAATACTTAGTCTTAAGCAAGGAATCAAGTTCTAATCAAATAGTAGAGATAGAAAAACTTGATATAGACTAAGCATGAAATGAACTACGAATGCTGATTCCGCAAACAATAGAGTAAATAGCCACAAGTTAGACTACGAGTGAGAGTGGACTCGGAATAAAGAACAAGTTTTCCGAGTCGCTAACCGAAAAGCGATTAAAGAGATATGTGAAGGCCGAATCGCATAGAAAAGATACTTTTTAACTCAAGTAAGTTTCTAAGACACAGAGAATGCCTTGGAATCAAAACTCTATATAAATGACATCGTTATACCCGATTCCTTTTGCATGACTCGGAAAGATATAGAGCAGATGTCCGAGTCTTCATAGAACAAAGTAAGAAATAAAGAGAGAGATAGAAGAAGAAAGCTTTTGAGCTCCTAAGCTCCATGGTTCACAATCTTCAACCCAAAACTACACTAATCTCCCTAATGAAGTTTAATTTTGACTAACTATAAAAATAATCTAACTCCTAAACCCTAAGTAAGGGCTCTCTCTAAGAGGCCTCCCCTTAAATTTTGCCAAAAATCCCTTTAAATAGGCATAAAAATAGCCAAAACCGAGACCCAAAGCCCATATCACTTGACACGGTCGTGTCAAGTTGACACGAGCTGAGACACAGGCACCCATGTCAAGTTGACACGAGCTGTGACACAGGCAAGACCATTTCAAGCTCTGGAATAAAAGAGATAAAAACGAGAAAAATTGGCCACCATGGCTTTCCCCATGGTCATGGGCTAGATTGTGGGAGCTGCCACGGTTGTGCCACAGCTTGTGGGTTGAGCCGTGAGGCCTCTAAAAGCCCTCTTCACCCTTTTACATTCATTGAGCGGCATCGAGACTGGTTCGGGGTAATGTTAACGACTCGTGATTACTCCGATGGGTCTTCAAGAGGTTCTTCTTTGGTCCCGGAATGCCACAAAGGCTTGAACATGGAGTGTGGTGATTCCGAAACTTTACTTCGAACTTCGAAACTCTTGTATAAGGTTTCCTTGGGCTTGCGGATGGTCTAACATGGCTACGACAAGTTGAGAATGGATCTTTGAAGCTTGATTTGTTGGAATTATCATCGTTTTCGCTCTATTCTACGAAAGTTATCAGGCTTGGCTTATTTATTTCCTACAAAAGTAAATAAAACAAATAAAAATCCTAAAATTATATTATTTGTGAGCAAAAAATAAGTGTTAGAGGGCGTATAAATGACAGGCCGCAAGCGCACGGTGTATGGTTGTAGCTAGCCAAGGTCGATCCCACAAGGATTCAATTCGTGCAACGCAATAAACTAGTCCTCTCGCTCAATTGCTAAGCAAATCGAGTTTTTGGAGTTTGTTCTTTTTAAACTAGTTCTAACTATTAAAATCAAGAAAATTAATCTAGACTTAAATCAGTTGATAAAAACATCTAGGGATTTGATTTCCTAATGCAATGAGTTTGATTATTAAAACATAATTTGTGTAATCATTCTTTCAAGTGAATCAAGGATTGATAATCACAAAATTCTACCGCTCTTTTGATACTTAATATAATTGCTCTAATTAACCTATCAAACAACT
Organism: Talinum fruticosum; assembly: GCA_021018815.1. NCBI lineage: Eukaryota > Viridiplantae > Streptophyta > Magnoliopsida > Caryophyllales > Talinaceae > Talinum > Talinum fruticosum. Next base: position 5,820,325 of record JAITYX010000011.1, read on the forward strand.
TTCGTATGCCTTTTAAGTTAATCAAAGTTAAAGATTTCAAATTATCAAAGTGATCCCCTAATGTACTATTCTTTTCTCAAATTTCATAAATTAGCTAGAAATGTTGGTTGTCGGATTATTCTATTTCACCTTTCAAGTACATGATAGATTAATCTCTAAACACAAGCATTTTAGGCCTTCAAAACACCCATGAACATGATAAACACAACCTTCTATTGATCAAAATCAGAATTCAAGCACAAATTATAAAAGCTTAATCAAACTTCATTGTTTCGGATTACAAATCCCTAGAAAAACTAAACTACTCACACATTGTTATTGAAAACTTAATAAAAATAATCAAATACATGGAAATCAAACCTCAAGTAATAAGAAACGAAGAAGTAAGATAATAGATTTGAAGAACCCCACTTGAATCTCTCGACTTCGAATGGAAATCCCGCAATCGCTTCAAACTTTGTTCTTCGATCTTCAAAAGCAGTCTTCGGTTTGATGTGGACGATGAAGGTATGAATAATGGAAATGATGAATGGAGGATGAATGGTGGATGAATATCGCCTGAATACTGCAGGTGTTCCCATTTAATATTCATAAATCGGCGCACAAAACACCCCAAAACCGTCGAATTTGAAAAGCCGAGCGAAAACCACAGGAAAAGGAGCCACTCCAAGCCGAGTGGTCACTCCTTGGGCTCCGTCCAACTTTTCTCGCTTTGATTTTTCTACCACGGTTTGGGGGTACATAGGGAGGTCGTGGTCAACTTATTTTGACCATAAATTTAGGAAATTATGTTGTTTTGGCCTCAAAACCTAAAAATTCACATAAAAAACAACACCATCAAGTGTAATATGGAAATACGAGATATAAATCAAATATTTTAAACATAATATTCCCCAATCCACTACTGAAATTCCCTAAAAATCAAGTCAAAATATGCTCTTATCAAACTCCCCCACGCTAACTCCTTGCTTGTCCCCAAGCAAGTACAAGACTCAAACAAAAACAAAAAGACTCAAAAGAAAATTACATACTCAAGATAAAAAAGAAAAATCTATTTACGCATCCTCCTCGGGTAAGCATCGGTAAAGTTCTCTAATAACTAAGTCTAACCAAGAATAGCCCGAAAGTGATGAAAACCATTAAGCACAAGTAAGAGGGAAGTTTTCAAAAACATATGTCTAAGAATCACACAATCAAGATCAAATCAAATTGAGTAATTGCATCCTTATTCGAACGAAGCAACGATGAATTCAAAGCAAAGGCACGAAATTGAACAAATTGAGCTCGAATTCGCAAATTACCAGGATAGAGAAGATAGTATCGGAATTTGCAGCGGTAATAAACAGAGAAGACACCAGCGCCGAAGAGGAGCGCAGTACACCGGCGCTCGAGACGAGCGAAGACTCCAGCAGATGAGCGAAGACGTCGCGCGAGGCGAGAGCACAACCTGGAGCAGGTTTCGTGTTTTGGGTGAGGGATACGCCGGTGACCGAGGACACCGGCGCCGGAGGAGAGCGAAGACGTCGGCGCCGGATGCTCGCTGCTCGAAGCCTTATGCGCCGGAGGGAAGGGATAGGAGGGAGAAAGTTAGGGATTGAGAAATTGGAGTCCCGTGAATGTGAGCTGCTAAAACCTCTTTTTTTTGGAGTTAACGTCCAAAGTTAGCGTCGGACGCCATTTTCGGACTCCAATTAGCGTCGGATTCTTCATCCGACTCTAAAATCGGACGCTAATAGAGTCCGATTTTTTCCAACTCAAATAGTGTCTTTTTAAAATCCCACACTAATTTCGTCAGTATTAGAGTCGAATTTTGTTGTGGTCTCTAAATCGACGCTAATCGGGAGTTTTTTTGTAGTGTATGAGCATGAAATTAGAAAGATTGAGAGCAAACCTCACTTTAGGGAAGTGGAAACACTTGCTCTCATGTGTTTGAAAATATATAATAATGAAGGTTCTCTCAATACTCCTACCAAAGAAACAATCTACCATATACTTGCTAAGAATCTCAACTTTCCAACACGAGCATACAAATACAAATGACAATCAAGAGGTCTTTTCAAGGGTTATAACGTGGTTAGGGGCAAAGGGAAGGAGTGGAAAATTATTTGGGTAAAATGGAGCTAAAAGCCAAACTTGGAGCGTAACTCATCAAATATCTCAAACCACTCATAAACATTGAAATCAAACCCGGAAAAACCCATTGGAAACCGCCTTGAATCTACACAAGCTAATGCCAAACACTTTATTTTGTCTTTTTTCTGATTTTTTTTCTATTTTTTTCTTTTTATATTTCATTTTTCTAATTTTTTTTTTCTTTGTGAATGGAAAAATAACAAATTTATAATATTAGGCAAGTTTCCAATTTTCAACCCAAATGAAACTACACAAGTGGAGAAAGTATTAAGAATGAAATTTCACAACTAATCCCCATCAACCAAACCATAAAATTTACCACAATCAACCCATGTTACACGCAAAACACTCCAAGCAATGACTTAAGGGTAGGATAAATGTATTTGGCCAAGACTTGTTCATGTAGGTTCAATCAAAAGAGCGGTCAAAGGCAATCAAAACACTCCACACTTGCTTTGCTAGCATAGCATCATTAAAAGCCGTGAGATCTCGGAAGCCCAACCAACCACCTTCCTTACTAGCACAGAGACAGGAACTACTAACCCAGATGAACCTTCCATTTACTTGGATCATTACTCCACCAAAAACGATTGATAATCCTTTGAATCGAAAAATTGAGTTCCTTTGGGAGCTTGAATACACTTATGGCATATATCGGGATAGCTTGAGCCATCGCCTTTATCAGCACTTCCCGTCCAGCCCACGAAACTAACTTATCCATCCATCCGGATAATCGTTTCCCAATGCGATCCTTCAAGAATAGAAAAGACTTCTTCTTTCAACGTTCCACATACAAAGGGAGTCCCGGATACTTGTCATGTGACGAACTTCCCGGATGTCAAGCACGGTTAAAATTTCCACTCTCTTAGCTAATAGAATTCCCCTTTCAAACATGACACTCGACTTTTGAAAATTTACCGCTTGCCTCGAAGCGGTTTCATACACACCCAGTAACTCATTAATCACCTCAGCTTGGTTGATCGAAGCCTTACAAAAGAAAATAGAATCATCCGCAAAGAGAAGATGAGACACTCAAGGTGCGAGACGGGCGGATTTGATGACCATGAAGAACCCCTCGATACTCGGGATCTCGTATCAAACCCATTAAACCCTCGGTCACAAAGAGAAACAGATATGGAGAGAGGGGATCTCCTTGACGGAGACCTCTAGACGAAGTAACCAACCCTTTCAGGGCACCATTAAGCAAAAAGAAAAAGTAGCGGATTCCACACAATTCATAATCAGATTGACCCATTGATCACAAAAACACATCTTTAACATAACGTTTCGAAGGAAAGACCATTCAACTCTATCATAGGCCTTGCTCATATCAAGTTTAATAGCCATGGTGCCGTTGCTACGTCTATGAGTATTCATCGAATGGAAAATCTCGTACGACACCAAAATATTGTTAGTTATTAGCCTACCGAGAGTGAAAGCACTTTGATTTTCAGAAACTATAAGAGGAAGAAGTTTCTTCAATCTGTTACTAATCACTTTAGTAACCAGTTTGTAAATGACATTACAAAGGCTAATAGGACGGAAATTTGTTAGATGGGTAGGATGAGGTACCTTAGGGATAAGCACCACATTAGGATGAGGTACCTTAGGGAGATGATTTGTGTTAGATGATGGTAATTAGAGGAAGATGGTTGTGTGGTAAGTTTGTATAAAGATAATGGATAATGTCGAGGGCGTAGGTGGCAATGATGGATGAAGATAACTGGGAGAATAGTGGCTAGGAGATTGATGATGAGAGTCGTTGATAGGATTTTTATATGAAGAAGATGACATGATATATTTTTATGAGGCTCCTCTTTATATTAATATTCCACCGTCTCAACTCACCCAATTAAATTGTGGTTTGACTTAACTTTCTATCCTCCAAATTTCATCTTAATTAGAAAATTTTTGATAATATGCCAACCGCTTGGGATCTAATTTTCCAATTTGCATTTTATTTTATCCTCCATTTCGTTCAATATATACTTAAAAATAAACAAAATAATGTAAATGGATAAAAATAAACTACATAATATGAACTAAATATGTATAAAATATAACTTAACATCAAGAAAAGAAAAACATCTATAAACCTACCTTCAAAGGAAATTGGTTTTAAAAAAGGAAAAAGACACATGATCTTTTGGAGGTGGGATTCTTTTATCTGGAAACTTTGGGGAAGGACCCAAGGTTTTTATACTCAAACAAAGCAGCCGCCAAGCAAGTATACAGAATATAGCAAGTGCATAATAAGAATACCTAAGCCAAAGCCCTAAATTTGGAAGGTACATAATAAGAATACCTCAGGCATGGTTTCCATTCTGAAAAAGAGGTGGATGATGTCAGTTTTACAAAAGGAGTGTTAATGTAACTGTCACAATTAGGATTATCCATAACAAAAAGGCCTAATCGAGTGAGAAAGACAATTTATCATGGTCATGGGGTTTAAGGTTTGATTCAATCCTTATAGGCTCTGTGAGGGTTGAGCCTTTCCTGGACAATAGCCAAAATCCCCAATGACATGCAAGATGCCTAATTTTGAATTTTTTGTTTAATCTTAATTCTTTTTCAAGTTTCACCTTCTTTATACATCCATAATGAAGTTGTCACTAAAGACGTCGTCCCTGTATGTGATCGCTATCCTTTGATGCATGACATGATTGTTCTTAGATTAGGAGTAGATGTCTTAAAAAGAGCAAGTTGCTTACGTAGTTTGCAACATAGAGTTGCCACCGTGCTTATTTAGGGAAAGTATATATGAACCTTTATTTTTAATACACTTTATCTTGATAGAAGATTTATCCCAACTCCAAGATACTAGTTTTTGAGATGGATTTGGGGTTGAGAAGGGTTTAATTAGGGTTTTTGTATTAGATTAAATGAAATGTTATCTCAATTCCATATAATATCATGCAATAACCAATGTCAGTGTAAATCTTTATTCCTTTTAAACATTTAAATAACTTGTTTGATAATTACTTAAATTAGATTGATCGAAAAGCAAAAAGTTATAATCTTTGGTAATCATGCATAATATTTCATGCTACACAAGAACCTAATTAATCAGAGATGCTACAAGATGAAATAACAAAAAATACGACAATAAAAAGAAAGATGTAGAAGAAGAGAACAAACGAAAATTAAATCAACTTAATTATCTTTAAGCTTAACCCTCAAGATTCACCTTAGTCTTGGTTTATCAAGATAGTTCATTTTCTCCTTATTTGTTAACGGATGTGGGAAGCTAGTCTCAAATCAAGCATGCAAATAGAGGGAATGCCTCAACGAAGAGAAAGTAAAAAGCAAGTAAATAGATGAAAAGTACGCAGAACAAATATAGAGAGAAAGATAATTTCTTAGGGATGAGGGAGAGGGAGAAGAAGAAGAAAAGAAGTCAGTATCAATACACCTCAGATGTGTTTAGAAAGAGGGATATGACCCCTTTTTATAGTAATAAAGAACCCTAGGTTTCTCTCCAAAGCTTACCTGTCTCAGAATGAAACCCTTACCATGAACATAGCAGGGGAAGATCCTAACCCAACAGCCATTCAACTTGATTTCTGCCTGATAGGTTGTCGTTAAGGCACAATAGCCTACTGTTGTGGCCTATTGCACTATCGCTCGAATTATGCTTGGACTTGTTGTATTAGTTTGTGTGATCCTTTCATTTTTTCCTCAGATGGACTACATCTATGTCTTCAATTTCTGATCTTTTCACCTTCTAGATTGTAAAGACACATTTTACAAGCTATTGTTTTTAGAAATAGATTTTTCATGAGATTAGATACTTGAATCTTGAGATAGCATTGTCTTACTGATGAAGTTGGTGCGTGTCATAATCGGGTTGCCATGCACATAACATACATTAATAAGCCCATTTTCTATTATGACACTTTTAGGTATCTACAGCTGGGGCTTTCATGTGTGCTGCTTTCATAGGTCTAGACCCACTATTCAATCGTGGAGGCTTTTCAAACTGATTTTCCTCCTTTCTATTGAGCTCAATCTGGACTAAAGATCAAGTTCCTTTTTGGTAAATTTAAACTCTGAATCAAAATTGATCCAAAAAAATCAATCACAAAAGCATTTTGAACTCATTAGGTTGATTTGAAACCCTTAAATTGAATTATACCTCCCGAGATATATCCAACTTTGTTTTTATCCAAATTTTTCATATTTCAATCTATACGACTTAAGAGATAATTTTTTTAGGAAATGTGACTGAGCGTGATTAAGAGTTGTTGAGTATTGATTTTTGTAATTTCAAAGAGTGGTGAGAGCATAATTGAGTATCAATGAGAGGGGTTGAATGTAGTTGAATGTTGATTTTTTGCAGTTGTTATACTATACTAGTTTTTAGCACATGTGTTACATCGACAATATTTCTCAAGTATTGACTACCAATTCTTATTGTTTTTTTTTTTGATATTTAAGTGATAGTAGTGTATTTATTATTATATTCTAATTATACAAATTCCACACCCAGTTTACTAATTATACAAATGGTATATAAAATGAAAGAAATAAAAATTAAATTAAGGTGTATATATATATTTAGACAATGAAAGAGAAAGAATAATATATTCCTCTAATATATGAAAATTTTATCAAAAATAATGATCATGTACATTTCTATCTAACCTAATTATCTAAATTTTAAAAATAAATAAATAAGCTCTTAAGATACATTTCAATTGTAATTAATGGTTTCGTCAAGTAAGCTTCCTTTGTATCGCTGATTATGGTTTATTTTATATTTGTTTTAAAGACTTTTAGTTACAGTAAGTCAACCTCAAAAATACTATTAATTGTGGAAAAAAATACGGATAACTATGACCATTTTAAATCAAAATAAACAAAAGATTTAGTTTTAATTACAAAATAGAGGAATATTACTTAAATTACCATCGAACGTCTAATTTTTTGAGTGGAATGTAATGCAAAATCACTCTTCTATGTAGTGTTTATATAGCAATAGTCATCAAATTAATAAGTAATTAAAGAGATTAAAATTAATCTTTAATTAAAAACTCAATAAAAAGAAGAAAGCTAGTAAGATTATTAGTTGAAAATCACATCATGCAAGCTAGTGGCTTGTGGAAGAAAAGAGAAGCAAATTTAACTATACTATCACTTATGGCAAGGGGTGAAGACAAATTGAAGTTGGCCTAGCTACAGCAAAGCAAGGTTTCCTTAAAAGGTAAAAATGTCATGCTAACAAGTTAAAGGGAAAGCCTCTTGAAATAGCAAGCAGTAGGGTTGGCAACGGGCGGGTTGGGGACGGGGAATGGGGGTAGACCCCGTTAGAGCAGCTATTGGGGTGGGGTATACGCAATGCCGTAACTCTTGTGAGCGCCGAAGAGACGGGATTGAGCGCTTCTCCTAGCGCAGGACTTTTCGTCGCTGGATTAAGCTCTAATTCTTAGCGACTTGCCCGAAAGCAGAAAGAAAATCGGAAGGTGACTAACTTCATTCGAAAAACATAAGAAAAAAAAGAGCACCTTTTTCAAGTAGGTTCTGACGTTGCTTTTCGGATCCAAACTTCTTCCTAGTGCGTCGGGGCACGATTCCCCTCTGGCAACCATACCAAAGACCTGACGAGAGATCTCTCTCTCTCCCTCCCTTTTGGGCATAGGTCACCCCTTTCTTTGTTCTACATGGATTGTCCCCATTGCCCTCAGCCTGTCGGTTGGCCAGGGCGCCCAGAGGAGTGGTCTCGTTTGAAAAAAAAAATCGATGGCCTACCCGCTTTCCTTTCGGTCAACTGCCCTCTATTTACATTTTTTTGCATCATGTTTTTTTAAAAAATGTTGAACTATTGACTCTACTTGTTTGGATGGGTGTTCACCCCAAAGTGTTCCCGGACCGCATGCATACATCCGTAAGTAACTTATCCCCGCCCCCATCCCCGCCCCCGACCCCGACCACCGCTACCGGGTGATTTTCGACCCCGCTTCCCCAAAATATTTACTACGGCCAGCAGAAGCCCAAACTATGTATAGGCTAGAGGAGAGCTTACCACAAGTCATCGGTGACCCTAAACCAACCCAACTATTAGATTCACATATCAATGTAATGGATACTGCTTAAGTATTCATTAAGTCACAAATAGTCAGGGGCAGTGCAGTACACTATCTACAGGAAAGAGGATCCAAAGCAAATTCCTTTCTCTCTAGTAGCTAATTATTCAGCAATAATGGTCTACTGGATATGAAAAGATTATAAATAGAAGACCTAGCAGAAGATGAAGATGAAGAATGACACTTTATGAGAACAAATAAGAAAGAACTTCAAAGCTTGATGCACAAAAGACTTATTTGAAAAAAATATGAAATAAACTAAGTGTTCTCTATTATATTCTTCATATATTGATTTACATACATATCACAAATACTCATCGTACACATCAAAATTTTAAACTTGTGAGACAATATAGTAAGAGGATTCTACTTTTAGTGGAACTTAAAGCATATTGATAGATGTGAGGCTAGAGAATTGGGAGAACTCCATTTGTATATAAGTCGGTCAATCAAAAGATCGTCCTGTCTACAAGAGGTCTTCGGGGAAATTACTTCAAGTGAGGACTTAAAGGGTGAAACACCAAGGTCTAGAAGTGGACACTTTCAATTGTAATCTCAAGGGAGATTAATATGATAATACTCATTTAAATTCTAAGGAGTTGCCTTAAGCGATGACTGGCTCACATGTTGTGAATAACATCGATAAGAAACAGAAGGTTTTATCTCTCATAATTTCCTAAATTGTTCGTAATCTCTAACCAACTTTTGTTCCTCCTTTATATTATGCTCAGAGTTTATGAATTGCATTCTAATATGCTTAAAACTACATCTGTTTTTACCTATTTAAGTTTTTAAACTCTAATTTGTAAATATTTTCTGTCGCTCTATTAATCCCTCTCCAAGGTGATCTTATGTACATTTGGGACAATGCTATGTTTTAAGGTTAGCTTTCTCAACAAAGCAACTACAAAATTATAAGGATAAAAAACGAATTATTTATCCAAAGCAAGTACAACAGTTCAAATACAATCACATTCAAAGTTACTTGTGACACATGCAAAACAATATTTTGAACTATCTCAAAACGCTAGAAAAATATATAGACAAACATAATGGAGAATTCTTCTGGAAGAGATCTAACATGTGCAAAAAATTGTATGCCCAAACTAAAGGTGGATTGGATTTTGTGCAAAACAGTTGTTGACTGGCATGGAAAATATTAACAAATGAATCCAACGTGTGGTCCAATCCGTAAGGACCAGGTAACTACATATTTAAGAACTTTTTAGGTAAATGACAAATAGATTCGCTAATACGAAAACACATTTTAAAATGTAAGGATTTTGATGAAGAAAAGATATCGTGACATATATGTTTGTAATTTACAACTCCTCACCACTTTTTACAACTAACGCTACAAATCTTACAACTATTCAAAGTTTACAGTTAAATAGAACAAGGTTTATGTGGAAAAGGAACAAGTTTCCTTTAAGTTTGACAATTCGATACAATACGAAATCTAACATAGATCCAAGGCATTACCAAAGATAGCATCCCTAAGTCATGTGCAAAAGTTTGTGACTTTACTTAACAAAATTTACAATCAAATATCCTCAAAATTTAGAATCAGATATCTTTAAACTTAAACAAGTTATTAACAATCAATTTGACATCATCATAAAACACTGTCACTAACAAGCACACCTATGAAAAGGGGATTAATATCAAACTAGTGTGTCTATTATGTCACGACTCTCCATTTATTGAGTCTACAAACATATCTCTACATAATGCCAAATGGTTAACAAAATATGGGACCTAGCAAGAAAACACTAATAATTACCGACTAATGTTTCTCTCATTACATGTCGATATTTTTCATAATGCTTAAATACGATGAAGTTCTGTCACGATCCAAATTTCAGAATTGGAACAAAAATTTCGTTTCTAGGGGTTTTCTCCCCTACCACCTCAAATCATCTTGTCAGATGGCACCAGCCCTCTCCGCGATTCGTCAAACTCTATTTTGATGGATCATTCACAGAAGGCTTCATCATCCATAACTGGGAGGATAACCATAGTTATGATTCTTACAAGTTGATGTAAATTATACGGCCTGCAAATGGGAGTACTATTGCCAAGGGAAAAAAGTTGCATTGGGGAGTCAGTCTGTAAGTGATCCCTCAACTTAGGATCAGCTCATTAGTGCTCTATTTCAACTCTTGAGTCAAGCCTGGGCCAAGTAGTTTGGTCGGATAACCAGGGCGAATTAGTTTGACTAGATCTAGTCCAAATCATTATATTAGAACTACAGGGGACACATTTTTCACAAGAAATTTGACACATTTTGCATCAAAAGAAACCTGAGCTAACCAATTCAATGAATGTAATGCTCAAGCCTGATGGCACAATGAATATACAAAAATTTTGAGTAATCCTACGCAATGCCGCAGTTAAGAAAAAGCTAGAAGGGTCTAAACAATAATAAACCCTACAGTTTTGCTTGTAACTCTGAAGTGTTGATGTCAACGTCCTGGAAGCTGATGCAGTGAGACAATGCAGCAGCGAGTTTCTTCACATCGCTCCTTGTATGTGCAGCAGTTAGAGTTATCCTCAGTCTGCAAGACAAAAAATTAACCTAACACCCAATACAGCACTGACAATAAACTAAACTAACAGACTGGGCAAACCAGTTGTTTAAGTTGAAATTATGAGTTAACTTAAGGTTTGGGTCAAAACAAGTTAATAAAATCCCAATCCAAATTTATGCCGTGAGAATCTCGCCTGATAGGATGTTTTAGGTTCAGATGTCCCAGCTTTCTCCTTTGAATAGTGGATAGGATAGTGCTGCTAGACTCCATGTTAAAAACCATTGACTGCCTACTATTGCATGGAAAGAAAGTGTACAAATCCATAAAAAGGAAGAGGAACAGAGGATGGCTGAGAGATGCATTCAGCTTTAATCTATCATAATGCAAGATAAAAAATATTGCTCAAAGTAGGCTTATTTGCTTTCCAAGTGGACAAGTACAGTTTGACATAATATTTAGGTCAAATAAGGTTATGGTCAGATCATTTCATAATGATATCACATTCAGGTCATGTCTGCAACCAGTTTTCTCGATAAACAGCCAACAAAACTACATTCAACTTTGGTTGGGTAAATTTCAGGTTGACTCCGCTTGTGGTACGGTGAATTGGGTCCTCTTGTTTTGGGTTTAGGGTTATTTAGTTTTTAGTTCTCTCCAGTAATCGGTTTTATAGTTCATTTTATTAGTTTGTTATTCTATAATTCTTATATGAAATGAACCTGCATAAGAATAAACCATAAGAAAGTGAATACAGTAGCCAGTATGTATAAGCCACCCAGCAAGAGTTGAATACCATTTATAAATGGCTCTAAGTCTAGTGAACTGGGGGAGACCAGCCAGACTTAATACTAAATGACACTAGAGAGAGAGAGACTGCAGGCAAACCTGCATGAGTTGGGAGGAACAGTTGGTGGCCTAATTGCAGTAACATGGAACCCTGATTTTAGCAAATATCTGCAGGATGTCAAGAAGGAAGTCAAAATAGTTGCCAATGGAGAGATTCAAGAGAGTAAGAAATAATGGCTACAAGATACTCACCGACTGGCTAACAACGCCTTCTCCTCACTCCCTACTATAACAGAGACGATGTGGCTTGGGATAGGGATTCCGGTGAGATTTCGGAAGTCCTGCACTCTCTTCCAGATTGCCTTTCGACGCCAGGATTCCTTTACCGCAACAAATGCAGCAGCTGCTATGTTATGTCATTAAATTGCTTGTCACTGTAGAGAACGTGCTTTTTATTTACTGTAGATAGACAGCATATTACAAGGCAATATATCGAAAACTAGATATATGCAGAAGGGCAATTATGAATCAGAAAAAAATGTTCTTTTCAGGTAAGATGTATGCTCAACTTAACAAAAAACTACGTTGAGGTAACTCGAGTTCTTGTCTAATTATTTTTAGACCCAAAGTTTTGAAAAATGATTCTAAATCCCCTTAAATTATGGTGTAAACTATATTGGTGACCCAAATCCGACCCGAAAGGTTAACGGAGGTGTAAAATGTCTATAATACCCATCATTTATCTCTCTCTCTCTTTGTTGGCTCTTTTTCTGTCTCTCCTTCTTCCCTCTCTCATCCCCTGCTCTCGACTCTTTCTCTGTCTCTGTAATGGTTTCTCGTTCTCTATTCATCTTCTCTACTTGTTCTTCTTCCCTCACCCATCCCCTACTCTCTGTTTCTCTTGTTCTCTCGCCCTTTGTCCTGTTCCCCGTCTCCCTCTTCATTCTTCTCTCTCCGTCCCTCTCGCTCCCCATTTTCGGTCTTCTCTCTCCGTTGCTGCTCTCATCACCCCCTCTCTTCACCCCCTCTCTGTTTCTGCATCTTCGTTCTCCTTCTCTCCCCTTTTTTGTTGCTCTCGCTCACAACCGAAGCTTCTCCTTGGCCGGAAACGCTCGTCGGAGCAAACCCAACCTCACGACTTGACCGGACTTGAGAGGATGAGAGAGGAACTTGCGGATTTGCAGCGAGTTGATAGGTTGATTGAAGGGATATTTGGGTTGGGAATTGGATTTGCTGGTCTGGTACAGATGGGGTATTATGGGCTTTCTCCATTTTAGGTGCTCTCCAATGGTGGAGCTCTTTGAAGCCATTCCACCATTGCCATGGGAGATTGAGAGAGAGAGAAGAGAGAGACTTTGAGAGGGAAGTGGATGAAGTTGAGGGTAAATTCGGGCTATTACACCTCATTAAGGGTAAATTCAGGCTTCTAACTCTAATTTTTAAAAATCCCGCCTAAACATTGGGTTTTCCGACGTCATCAGTCGGATTTGGGCCACTAATATAGTTTACACCATAATAATTTAAGGGGATTCAAAATCATTTTTCAGAACTTTGGGTCTAAAAAATAGTTAGACAAGAACTCGATGTACCTCAACGTAGTTTTTGCTCAACTTAACCAAAGCACAAATTACGTCAAATAAATTGGATTGTGTTCTTTGATGTCATAGGCACATGGGGGAATATATCAACCAGGTTAGGTTTATTTTTTAAAAACATTTTATTTAAAGTATGTTATGCTTCATAGATCTCAATGAATAGAACAAAACTAACCAAAACCCCGAAGTGGCAATGCCCTACCTTGGTTGGGTTGTTTGATGTACGTAGTCTCATCTTAAAATTAAATTGAGAAGAGGCTATTTACTGCGGAACCTGGATTTCAAAGGCTTTGGCTGCCTACCATTTTACCCAAAAAAAAAAAAAATGAAATGCCTTGCTCCAAGGAAGTTGTGACTCAAACACCTGTAGTAAGACTAGCTGCTTTCTTAGACTTGTACAGCAAAATCTAAGTGACCATGTTCATGTAGAACTTGGAAAAGCCAAATTATGCAAGTAGTTGAAAGAATAATTTTTAGGAGTAGTTATGTGCATAACAAACCACAATTTAGGACCATCACTTTACCGTGAGCAGCCGCAGCATTTGGCACTGGCATAGCAGTAGAAAATATAAAAGAGCGACCTCTGGACATAATGAGCTGCTTCCACCTTTTACTGGCATAATATATTGAGATGCGTGAGTAATGTCCAAGATGCAAGAGCTATAAAGACAGGCAAAAGCGTAATTGCTGCCTGTATCTACAAAAACTGCAATAGAATGAAATAAAAAATGAAACAAAGAACTGCAATAGTTTCCGACTCCTAATGTTGTGTGCAGTTCAAATTTTTAAGTGTTCTACAAAAAGTGCTGACTTCGATGACATCAGACGAGGAGTGTTCAAAGGGGACAGCTGTCCACATGTATGACTGGTTCTTTCGTTTTTGGTCAAAGTGAAGTTTCAAGTGTGCTACCATGTCAGAATCAATAGATACTTTGAGGCAAACCGTGAAATTAAGAACTTGAATTATATAGCTTCCAAGAGTGAATATAAATAGTAATAAGATTCAACTTACGTAAACCTTTGTGGAGTAGATCAGCCATGCTTAAAAATCATTTCTTCGCTTGCATACTGAAATGTGTTATTATCACATGACTTCTTCTTCTCTCTTTGTTTCTCTTTGTCATCTTTATTTTTTTAATATTTTAAAAATACACTAGGTTATCCAATAGCAAAAATGACAACCCTTGCTAAGTACCCCTCATTCTCATTCCTACCATAAAACAGCAAAATCATCGTAAGAGGTAACCTGCATGCTATGAAGCCTCCACCACAACCTGCAGCCTTGCTTAGAGTACCTATACATATATCAACATCCTCCTCACAACCAAACTCCTGGGCCACCCCTCCACCGCCTTTTCCACAAACAAATGTTCCATGAGCCTACAATAAAGGTAGAATACATGAACACAAGCACCATTTTTATATACTTATTTCCCAGATGCTTCCCCAAAAAACACAGACACAACACTTACATCGTCAATAACCAACAAAAATCCATGCTTCTTACGAAGTCTGGCAAGCTCAACCATTGGTGCAAAGTCACCATCCATGCTAAACAAGCTGCCAACGCAAAATAATAAAGATGTAGCCCACACAAAAAGTGTGAAATTGTATTTAATGGCCATAGACTTGCAACTCAAGTTATCTAACTTGATTTTACTCAAAAAGAAGATAAAGATTACACTATCAAGAAGGCAAAGCAAGGAATATTGACCTGTCTGTCACGACAACCTTTTTAGTCATAGCGCAATCTGATCTGAAAGAAGACAAAAGGTCAGAAGGTGGGGATCATCACATCCATATATATTTTCAGATAGGAAACAATTTGTCCTAATATGTAGAACAAACAACACATACAATAGTGCATTAAGGTGGGCCATATCACAATGTCGATAAATGAAGGTCTCCACACAATGTAATCGCTCAGCAAGGCGGAGACCATCAATGATTGATGCATGATTAAGGGCATCAGAGAACACAGCAACCTTTTCGGCTCTCGGTGGAATCTTGCCAGAAAACAAGAGAGATGCAACACTTCCTATCGCAACCATGACAGCCATATTAGCTGCAAAGCCAGTAGGACATAGTAGGCAATCCTACAGCATTAATTTAGGGCAAAAACTTATTAGTCTCTGTCAAAAGCTCCATTGAAATTATGGCATGCAAAAATAATTTGTCGAAAGTTATACATTCGTACATTAACCTGGAAACTTTACAAAGAAAAGATTAGATCATAAAATTCAGCTATGCAAGCAACAACCATGAAATGCATTGAACTAAGCAATGAACATTGGCAGAAAACGAACCTGCATTACATGGCTTTATCAAAGTTATGCTGTTATATCATAAATGAATCAACATCAAATTAAGTGAAACCGTTAGTGGCACACAATTTGTATTACTAAGCCATCTTTTCTTTGGATCAATTACTAGGCAGCTTTTTTCAACCAAAAAGAGGGGGAGAAAAAGAAAGCCAAATCCATGTCTATATCCCAGAGTCCCATCTACGCAGGGTATGATTCTTTAACACATAACTAAGAGGAGTTTGATCTCAACCTCTTTCTTCTTCAACTCCGCCAGGCATGCCTCCAGACGCTGGTGATAATCCGTGTAGCCACATATCAAGGCAGAGCCTCTAGGCCCCATGCCGTGCTCTTGAGCTGCCTAGTTTAAGAGGACAAAGGTTACCGTGAAGACCCGAAACATAGCACAACATAAAAATACCAAAGTCATAAGGAAACATGTGACCATCAAACCACCTTCGCAGCTGCCATTCTAACAGTGGGATGTGCACTCAAGCCTAAGTAATCATTCCCAGAGAACAGAAGTAGCTTTCTACCGGGGTTAGAGCTCAAGTCTCCTCCTTCATTAGCCTCATCGCTTCTATTGACAGAAACATATCCTAGCCAATTCAATAGCACATTAAACTTAATTGAGAAAAAGGGAATTTCTCTGTTCAACCCATCAGCCATTTAACAAGACGAAATATAATGACATTCAGCAAAGCCCCTTCCCCTTCAAAAAATTTTTAAAAAAGTAATGATTACTCTACAACGGATCAGTCAAAATGTCTTGAATGCCAAGTGCCGAAAAAAGTTATAATTTTAAAAATAAAAAAAAAAAAAAAGAAAACTTGAGATAGAGATCCTATATTGCCATCATTAAATAACATTAAAGCAGAGAGAGAGAGCTGGGAAAAATAAAAACCAAGAACAAGTGAAATTAGAAAAGGAACTACCGCAGCTGGGAATTTCATTGAGCCAATCGTGGAAGGTAGTTTCAGAAATCTCGACTTCAACAGATGCGCGATCCCATTGGCGTAAACCATCAAACACCTGGCAGTCATACCCTCCAGAATTTGAGGCATTGTTATTGTTTAAAACATTTATGGGTCGAAGAGAACGGAGCAATTTCAAAGACTCCAACTTGGAAAGGGCTGCTTCAACCAATTCATCCCACTTCATGCTCATCTCGTTCTAAGCAGCGGCAGCGGCAGCTGCAAGAATAGAGAGAGGCAGAGTATTCGGCCTTGGAAATATCGAAGACAAGAATGGCGGGCGTTACTTTTCACAAATTGGGGAGAAGGGAGCCGGAGAGCGAGAGGGAGCCGGAGAGAGAGAGAGAGCCCAGGACGGCAGAGAGGGAGCCGGAGAGCGAGAGGCCGCCCGGAGCAGAGACCGAGAGAGGGGGTAACGAGGGAAGTGTGAATGAGGTAGGGCGGCACTGCAGCTAATGAAAGAACAAGGAGAGGGAGTTAGCTACATAAAATCTTCAGAGCTACAGAACTATACTTACCACGGTTCTTACTCCCTCCATTTGCAAATATATATTAATTATTCTATTTTTATCTTTCATTTTTAATAAATTCTTAAAATAATTTAATTTTTTTCATAATTTTAGTATTTTTTAATAAAAAATTTTTATTATTATTTTAAGTATTTTTTTAGTCATTATTTTAAGTAGTTAATATTATTTAAATATTTATTATAAATTTTTAAATAATTTATTTTAATTAACTTTTTCTCTTATATATAGTTTATAAGGTTTATTTTATAAAGATTTTTAACATTATTTTCAATAATCAGGAAGTATAATGAGAAGTCTAAATTTTATAATGGAGAGACAGAGTCAAGTGAAAGAGAAATCATTAATTGAATTTTTCGATTGAAATTTTTATTTTGTAAGGCGTATGTTTAGATCTAAGTGAGTGTTTGGCCTATATTCTAATATCATCCACAACCTTGGGCGCGTCCGAGAAGCGAGCCTGATGTGGCGCGTCACCCGAGGCGCGGCGTCCCACAGTAGCCTCACCGCTTCTCGAGGTGCGTACGTAAGCTCCAGTAGAGAGGCCTAAGGAGAGAAAACTCGCGGATGATGTGGTCGCTTGTGAATGGTGAATGGGCGTAATTAATTACCATAAAAAGTTGAGTCGATTTAATTAATTCTCCTTGAGAGAATACAACCATGGTCTCAATTATGGAGAATTGAGTTTTATCGATACAACGACTATTTATTAGCCATTGTAAATTTTTTTTTTATAACGGTAATTTTTTTAACTGTTATTTTTATAATTTTTTGTGTGTATTTTTACTGTATAAATACCTATTAATTTGATAACTTACTTACATCATTTCATTCTTAATTGAAGGTAGTTTGTGAAGATTGAAGTGTTTACAAGCTCGTTTTGGAATTATTCGTGACCCTTGTCGCTTAATGGAGGAAGATGACATAGGTAAAGTAATGAAAGTTTGTATAATACTCCACAACATGATCGTCAAAGATGAGCGAGATCAATACAACCTTACTTATGATTATGATTATGAGCAAGTGGAGGCATGCACCCCGACACCTAATGTCCAACATAACCATCACCCATGTTATTCAACTTACTTCCGAAAATCAGCTGAAGTTAGACACAGCGGAACTCATGCACATCCGAAAACAGACTTGGTTGAAGAAATATGGAAACGAAATTTGGCGCGACAAAGAAATGAGTGATCCATTTTTTTCTTCATATTATCCGTATTTCGTTAGCGTTGAATTTTTGTTCATATTTTATTTTCCCCATATTTACGTGTTGCATTATTGTAGTAACATTGCAATTATTATTGTATGTTTTTTATTTAATTTAATTTTAAATATTATTTTATCACTTGTTTAAAAATTTTCATAACCTAAATTAATTAATTCAATCTTCATAGTGCACCAAATAATTCTTTTTATATATTTATAAAAATAAATAATAATACAAAATATAAGATGTGAAAATAATTAAATATGTTGATGAGTGGGCTCCATAAGGATTATTTAAATAGGTGAGCCTTATTGGTGAGTTTTGCATTGTGGAGGCAAGGATTTAGGAGAGAGAAAAAAGGCCCTTTGTCGATATGTTATCAGTAGGTCCTCGCAAGGTGAGCCTAAAAGTGTTTTTGGATTCTAAAACCGAAATTACACCAAATCCTTACTTTAAAAAAATTAAAACTGTTTTTTAAAAATAATTTTGGAAATTTTTTTCCAAAAACTGAAATAACTATTTATTGTTTCTATTTCTAATTTCTAGAAAAACTCCCTAACAACCACCTACATTTCTATTATCTCTCTCCTTTCTCTCTCTCCTCTATTTTTTCACGTTATTAATCTCTCCTCTATCTCTCTTTCTCTCTCCTCTACTCTATCTTTTCTCTATCATCTCCTCTCTCTCTTTCTATGTTGTTTTATTTTATCTCGTATCTCATCTTTTTTTGTCTTTTTAAAAATTTTGACCAAACAAATTAATTATTTAAAAAATATTTATATAAAATTAGACCAATCATTTCAATTTTTCTTCAACAATAATTTTCAAAAAATGCTTTTAAAAAATAAAAATATTTTTTTAAAACTAGGCCGGACATGCTCTAAATATAGAGGATGACATCCACCCTTTTCTATTTGAGAGGGGCTGCCATCAATAATTTTTTTATGGTAAGCTCCATTTCGAGTAATTTTTACATCATTTATCAATTTAATTTTAGGTTTCGCCAATAAAATTTTCTTCATTTGTAATAGATGTTTTTACCCTTTGATGAAAGTATTAGTCTCTCTTTGTATGAGAGTTATGATTAATTGGTGTGGTTCAAGACAATAGATGAAGATTGACTTTTTAAATCACTATAATACTGGATCGTGAGGTTCTCCATCAATATGAAAGATGTTGAGTCATCGAAAATTATCCACTAGAAATTTGTCATGGTTTCGAAGCCAAACATCAGTAAAATTCAT
Source organism: Talinum fruticosum (assembly GCA_021018815.1). Classification (NCBI taxonomy): domain Eukaryota; kingdom Viridiplantae; phylum Streptophyta; class Magnoliopsida; order Caryophyllales; family Talinaceae; genus Talinum; species Talinum fruticosum. Next base: position 5,839,711 of record JAITYX010000011.1, read on the forward strand.
ATTAGTTTTTTAAAAGTCAAATTTTATATTTGTGTTTTAGATTTTTGTGTTTTATTAATGAAACTGTGATCATTCCCTTCAAAAAAAGTATGGTGGATGAAACCAATTTACAAAACAAACAATGAAATTTAATTTTTTTAAGGATCTCCCTCGAAATCTACTAATATGATACCAAATATTAGTAATTAATGTTGATTTAAATTAAATTTAAATTAAATTAATTAATTAAGTAATTTTTATTGTTTACTTTCTATATTTATCATTTTTATATATTTTATTAAATATGATCCATTGACTAATGATTAATTTTCTCTCATATAATTTAAATTATTATAAAAAATTAGATTTTTTTGTCTTCCTTTATTACTTCTAACCGAGTTACGCATTCAAAATTATGAAACTGAATCCTCACTAAATACTTCATAATATGGGTATCAAAATAAATAATTTTATAAGATACGTTAACTTCGTGATTTAGCAAGGTAATCTATATTCTACAAGTATAATTAATCTATCGATAGTAGTATTCTTTGTTAATGTTCCAATCATATTACATTGATAAATTTTAATATTCTTTAATAAAAATAAATAATATTGTTAAGATTTGGGAGTTACGTGTTTTGCTTATATAAAATGTCATTAAATTAAAAGGGTTGAGTGTATTTTGATGATTTGTAGCACCCCATAATCGTCCTTCAATCATTTTAATTACGCGTTTGTAATTTACTTACGTACTCGCTTTATGTACTGTTTTTAACCACAACAAGTAGGTAAAAGTTGATTGTATCAATAACCCAACTCTTGACTAGAAAGACTATCACAAAAATTATTTTAATTAAGATTTTTTATTTTATATATAGTTCTTAAGTTTTATTTTGTAAAAATCTTTATCATTATTTTAAGTAATTTATGTTATTCAAACAATTATTTGACATAAGCTAAGCATATTATTAGCAATTTTGATTATATTCACTTATTCTTAATATGCTTAACAAGTTATGCAAACAAAATAGGAAAAAGTGAGTAATATTTAATAGACCATATAAATGTTCGAAAAAATAATGTATCATACTCTAAGAAATCTAATTTAGTTTAGTTTTTAAATTTTAGATAGGAAAATTAGTAAGACAAATCAACTTACGGAATTCCCGTACGATGCTTATAGAATTCTTCAATATGAACATTATTAATCCGGATGCAAGAGACTATCTTTATGTAGAGTTCCCTAAACATGATTAATGGATTGAAATCTTACATACTTAGAGAACGAGACAAAGTAATCAAAGAGTCGTTGACCGAATATATATTGTGAATCCAGATGATGGGGAAAGATTTTATATGTGATTGTTGCTCAATCATGTTAAAGGCTCGTAATCATTTACACATCTCGGAACCGTTAATGGTATTACTTATTTAACATTCAAAGAAGTTGTAGAAAAATTAAGTTTCATGCATAATGATGCCAGTAGTCGATGATGTTTAATGGATGCATCCATGACGAAAATGTTATCGTCATTTCAATGGTTATTTATCACTATTTGGTATACTATCAACTAACTAGAGTCCGTAATTAGGATGAATTCTTTCCATTCATGACTAAGGATTATCTTTCAACTTCCTCAACAAATCATGATTTTGCACTCAATTTTGTTCTACTTGAAATATATCTTAACCTCCCACAACTAGGGCTTTACATGTTGTCTTAACCTCCCTTAACTAATTACAAGTTGATGATGGGGCTCAATTATCTAGGGCTTTACATGCTGAATTGTCCGTACGAGTGTCACTTAAAGATATGCATTGTGCTCAAAATCTCAATGATAACCAACGATTTGCAGTTAACACAATTATAGAGGCTATTAGCATAAACAACGGTGACATGTTTTTCATAGATGGCTCGATGGGACTGGAAAAACATTCTTATATCATATCATTTTTGTTACCGTGAAACTTCAAGGTAAATTCGAATCATTACACCAAACTCTTGAATTGCTGCAACATTTTTATATAAAACTAAAACGTCACATAAGACCTTTGGACTTCTAGTTACTCTACATACATCATCAATGTGTTGTCTTACTAGACAATATGTTAAAGTGCATTTGATAAAACAAGGTTGCGGTTGTTATATGAGATGAAGCCACTATGACTCATCAACGTGCATTGAGGCTAGTGATTACGGCTTTAGGGATATTATAGGAGTAAACTTCCCTTTCGAAGGCAAAGTGATGGTCTTTGGTGTAGATTTTAGACAAATCTTACCGATTATACCAAAGGGTACTAAAGGTGAGACAATCAATGCATGTTCCATCAAGTCAACGTTATAGACACATGTTCGAGTACTTCATTTGACACAAAACATAAGGTCTCGAACTAATGAGGATTTTGCAATTTTCTTGCTTAGAGTGGGATATGAACATGAATGTACCGTCGATGAATATATAATCAAGTTACCACCATGGGCAACTAAATTTCAAGTGAAATTTGTAGTATTTTGCCATGAGTTTGGCATTGATTTTCCACCGTTCGAATTGAAACCGATGGAGATCAATGGTTGGTGATGGTTAGTTGTATATTAGAATTTATAGAGATTAGCCCTACAAGAAATGAATTGTCATAAGTTTTGCACTCGCTTCTTCCACCATCCGAATTGAAATTGATAGAGATTAGCCCTATAAGCACCACCTGGCATTGAATAGGCTTAATTAGAAGATTAGAATTAGGCTCCTTTTGATTTGTGGGCTAGTCCAAACTATTTAAGAGGAATTTTATTTTGTGTATATATAGGGTTTGACTTGGAGTTGATATTGTAATTTCGGACTAAATTTCATGGTACCGATGTTTCTACTAGCTAGCTCGCTCTATTGCAACTTGTTTTGTTGATGTCTTAGTCTCGAAAAAATGTTATGGCTATAATTTAATTTTCTTTGACTTTTGTGGCATAATCGTATGGTGTTTACTGCTAAATTTGAATAGATGAGACTTAATATTAGCTCCCGATAAATACAAATATAAGTACTTATTATAGTTATCAGATTACAAATTAAAAAATTTATTAGGTCAATTTATGTGAAACTATGTATCTTCGAGTAGAGTCCATTAATTCCTAATATTTAGTTTCATCATGTAAAAGTTTGACATTGTATTACATGGCGTTGGAAAATAATGAAACTAAAAAGGTGGAGCAACAAAAGAGTTTTTCAAGTTAAGCTATAATGAGACGATTATGCTATGTGATGTTCTTCAATATATTATGAAAAATGGACGTGGATAATGCATTACATGGCATGAAATTGGACAAGAAGTTACTCGGAGAATAGGACGTCCATATATAAGCACAAGTATGAAGCAATAAGAAGGGATTGACGTGCTTGGACACATGAAATATAGAAACTCGACTAGGTTGGGATCCTATTTAAGGAAAATTAAGGCTTTAGGAGAATCGTGAGATAAGACAATTAAGATATGTTTTTTTGTCCGACTTAATCGTAACTCATATGTGTACAAAATAGTCTAACCATATCTTACAGAGTCACTCTATTTTAATTCATCTATATTGATGTTTGATATTACGTAGGAGAATTCATCCATCAAAAAATTCGAGAAAACGATGTGAGTTTATTACTTGAAGAAAAGTGGGACCAATTATATATTGAGGTTTATATACAGACCAGGAAAGTGTTTACATACCTATTGTGGAACCTCCTATTATCAATGTTCAGGAATATAAGGATGGACTAGAAGAAGAAAATCACATTAAAACAAGGTTGGGGAAGAAGGAAATATGCAAACTTACAAAATCATGAAGATTATGCTTATTTTCAATTAGTATTAGGAGATGAAGAAATTTTTTATAAGGATTTTGTTGAGTTTGTAAGTTAGCATGGTGCTGACAACATCCAAAATCTAAAAATTATAAATTTTCAACAATTTCTTGCAAATCTAAACTCCTAAACCATAAGCAACACAACCTATATACATAAATCACGATCACACATTTTTTATTTAATCTCAATCACAATGAATATTAATTTGCATCAAATTCCCTAAAATCATGAATTTTATACTAAACAAATAAAACACTAAATCCAACTAACAATATAGGAAACACTACCTTGAAGGTGGATGTTTGGTGGCGAACGAAATGCACGTTGGTGGGCGGCGAGCTCGGCAGCGGCTCGGCGAAGGGTGTGGTTGGTACCCTTACTCTCACACTCCCTTGACATCTCATCCCCTTTCCTTGTTCGCTCTAGCTGACTTTCACCGGGTTGGCGGCGGCGGATGGCCGGCCAAGTGCACCTGGTCGGCGACTAGTGATTGTAGACTTGTTGTCGGCATAGTTCGCTTACTCCTCGCTCTCGCACTCCTCGCTCTTGCACTACCTTTGTGTTCCGCCTCGTCTCGTCGCCCGCATTTGGAAACTTAAATGAAGGTAGCAACAGAATCGATGCTCGAAACGGTCCGTTGCTACCTTTTTTTTTTTTACACAACGATGAAGTTTATCACTATTCAAAAAAATGATTTTTTTAAAAAAATTAAAATTAAAATTAAAATTTGTCCCTAGTTTTCCTAATTTATCGCTGAACCCGTTGCTAATTATAAAATCGACATATTTTTGTTCCGACACTAAACATGTGGCTAATCGACATGTGTCCTGTCAAGTGTCAATTTCCATCGCTAATTTCGTAGCTATCTTGGGAGGGAATTATTTCTACCACTAATTTCCGTCACTAAATAACAGTTTGTAGTAGTGAAGAGCACTCCAAAGAAATTTCAAGATGTTAGTTGTTCATCAAAATAAGTGGCAGTCAATTTGGAATGCATTTGGTCCCTCAAAAGTTTAGTAGAAGCGAGTGGAAGCAGATCGGAGCAGCTCAACTTTTGAAAAATCACACGGAGTTCTAGAACTCCAAATGACTTGATTCTTGGCTTAAAATGTTATTATTATTATTATCATTTTTAGCCAACTTGAGATCCATTGATTTTGTGGATTATTTTTGGTAAATTTTTGAAATAATTTGTTATTTTAGTGACCAAGCTGCTTGAATGTGACTTTATGATGAGGATTAGGGTGGAAAACAATTATCACATCTACAAATAAGTTTTTGATCAAAAAGAGCCTAAGCACTTCATCAGCACAACCCTAAATTTTCTTGCTTCAAGCTCCAAATCGAAGGCCAATTCAGCCAATTTAATACTCAACATTGTGAGGCTGATAAGTCATCCTAGGAGAAAGGAGGATCCCAAATTGCATTCCCCCATCTATCTTAAGGTATTAGATTTCCAAAAGACTAGTAGCACATCAATTGGATCTCAATTGTGTAAGATATACAAGTGTCTTTAAAACATTGCAGAATGAGAGCTAGTTCGGACAACTAGCAAGTTAGGCCAGCAATTTGGAAGTTGATCTTTTCGTGACACTTCACGAAACTTTAGGTCACCAAAATGTGCCTAAACATTTATCAAATTACATGCCTAAAGTTGGTGTCAAGCTTGTTAGAGATGCTTCAAAGAGAAAGAGAGAGAGTTTGTGATTACCCCTTGTCCTTCATGTTTTTCGTCCAACATATAAAGTTTTCAAAGGCTTTCTTGGATTTTTTATATCCTTCTCTAGCTTGAATATCTTGAAGACTTGGCTGAGGGAGAGTTTTCACACCACACCGCGTGCAGCTGCTCGCCCGCAGTGCTAAGCGGGACTATAGGCCTTGTTTGATTAGAATTTTTTCTCAAAATCATGTATTAAATCCTTTGACGTCGACTCAACGTTTATTTTCGGTAAATGTTCCTTAATCTTATTCTCTGTCGCAATAAATTGATTCAATCAACATATTTTTAGCTAACCTTGATTTACTCCTAGAAATCATCCTTTCCATTCTTGCCTTGTTTACGCTTTCATCCATATTATTTATTGGCGACTTTCTTCTCCCTTTGACACACACTAAATGTCTCTCATCCCTAAAAACTAATTATTTTAGGTAATTGTTCAAAGTTCCTTACTCGTTGTTCGTCCATGTACGTCATTCGGACAACTAGTTGCGTACCTTTGGAGATATGAGTCCCCGGTGTACTCGCGTAAGGGAGCAAATTCAATTTTAGGGTAATGGGTTACCACACCGGAGCTGCCTCCCTTCAATTAGATAAGTTTGTTTAATTTAGTCATTAGTTTTACCTTGTTTAATTTTTTAAACAAAGTTAATTCCTGAGCTGTTATTATCCAGCACAAGTTGACACAAAATATCCTTTTTGTCCAACTATCAAGGTCACTTCCAGATGAAATCTTTGAGGAGTCCTAGAAAGGCTTGCTACTTTTTCTCAACCTTAAAATAGGATTAAGCAATGATCAAACAGGTTGTCACCTTAATTACTTGCTTATTTTTCTAATTGAGGTGGCAAGTTCCCATTAGTTTTGAAAATTTTCTAATTCCCCTGTATTTTTTTTTCTATTTGCATTTTTCTTTCTTTTTTACTGAAGTAGCTTCCTTACATTGACTTGTATTATTAGAAAGGAGTACATAAGCCCTCTTACCACCTTTTCGTAAGACAACTTTCATAAATTTATGAAAAATTTTATTCTTTGTTTTTTAGTGTTCTTAAACTCTCAACTTCAAGGGTGGATTCTCTTGAGCCAAATTCCTAGTTGTTTTATCTTGAGTTGATTAACTCAAGTGATGTTCTTCTAGGTCTCGGTAGTGCGGTTAGGTGGTGTTTATCCTAAATGATCTAACAAGATTAGCCCTTGTGATGCTTAGCTTGTGGCATTTACGTATCAAGCTAAAATTATTTGATCTATCCCTTCAAATTGTAGTTTTCATTGCTCAATTTTCTTAAGACAACATTGATGTTAGTTCGTTAATGACCAACATTGAAGAGAAGGAATAAAACTCATTTAATGGTCTAAGAAAATTGAGGATTCGGGAGAAGCAAAATGAAAAATTGAGATCAAATTACATTAGAATTATAGTTCACAAAACCCAAAAGATTAAACTTCACATGCCCATCTCGCTTTGGGTAAACATTTTGAAAAGGAGGGGATGAGTAGAACAACCTGGAAGAATGGGCAGTTGAGAAATGAGTTTGAATTTTAGGCTTGTTGAAAATGGAGATTTGGGAGGAGAAAGAGAGAGAGACAAAGAGACAGAGAGAGAGCGAGAGAGCGAGAGGGAAGAAGAGAAAGTTAAGTGAGAGAGTAAGTCAGCACTAATCCATCCATTTCTTACGTGTAAATTAAAAAAAGCTGTCAAACTATTTGGGAAAAATATGCCATGTGGCAACTTCGACGACCATGTCATTCAACCACCAAGTCTTACTACTTAGAATTTGGTGGTGGGATGTCCAAAAATATTAGGATAAAAATTGGGGATATTGTGAGGCTAATTAATAATTTGGGATATTCCCATTAACATACCCTAAACTTTGAAAATTTATAATCCAATATTTCTTTTCAAATGGATAATTTTGACCCGCATTCTCATGTTCAAGACCGAGTGTTTGAGAAAACAATAATAATTAATAGGTCGAAGTGTTGGGGTAATCGATACTAGCTCCTCCCTCCCTCTATAGTTATAGTACAAAATTGATTGAAATATTTAAATTTTTTGATCTGCTTAACTAAATGGTACAAAATTGATTGAAATATCTAAACTTTTTTATCTGTTTAACTAAATGCATTTTGATTTGAGTTTTGGCTGATCATCTTATTGTTTCATTATCATTATGTATACTTAATCAACACTTTTCTTTTTCCTTTTAGAGAGGTGGTGCATGGTGGTGGAGGACTTGACTTAATGTTTAACTAATTAGGCCTTTGACACTATTAAATTGAGTAAAATAAATAAATATTTCTCCTCATGTTCATCTTTTTTAAGGAAAATGAAGAATTGACATAGATATTTCCCCTCATGTCAATCTTTTTTTTTTTTTTTATAGTGAAAGGAAGAATTTACACTTTAAAAAGAGTGGCATAATTTTGGAATTAGTGTAATTTTGTGGGCTACTTTTGATTATATATACTATTTGAGTTTGGAAAGGTTCCGAAGTTATATTTATAATTGACAACTTAAATTGTACTACGGTCATGTATTAATTTATTTGGGGTTTTAATTATATATGAGCTCTCATTTATTTTTTGTGTATATTGATATGTAATATTATTCTGGGTATGAAGTATAATAATTTCCTCTACCGTTATTAATTTTTCATTTTTGATGGTGCTTTTTGACTTGGTGCCGCAAAATTGTATTAGTTGAAAATAAAATCGTTACAAGTATTTTTAACATGGAAATCGACATGAACATGTTATAATAGTAATTTTTAAATATTTTGCTATTTAAGCAAGCAATTTGGCTATTGCTAATATGTATCCATCCTATGCATGGAGTGATAGAATAGATCTTAAAAAATTATTAGTTAATAAATAAACATAAAAACAACTACATCTATAATTGATATTAATAATTAAAAAATAAAGACAATGATATAAATGTATTATTCAAATATGTTATGGAATAAGAGGTAATGAATAAAAAGTTAGGAATTGTACTGTTTTAAGTTCATAATTTTCGGATGTGAAATTTGTAATTTGTGTTATGTTTAAGAGGAAGGAAACTCAATATATCAGTTTTTCTTAAGTTCGTTGGACTTTGAATAAATCCATCGATGTCAAATTTTTGTACAATATATAGATCAATATTTATTTAATTACAAATATAATTAATTTTAACCTCTTCCTAACATTTCAATGCATGGCTTATTATCTTCAAACATATTTAAATTATATCTTTCACTATTGCAAGTTTTCTAAATTATCAAAAGATGGGTATTTGTCATCAAGCCTCCCCACCATCTTGAAATAAAAGTTCATGTTACTCTTATTATGTTAATTAATTAGGATGAAAGAGTGTTATATTTTAAGGAAAGTAATTGACTCTTAATCATGTAAAACATGTATTTACAAAATCTCCATTATATCAATATTTATGTGCCATTGATTTACTCGCTAAAATCTCGATCAATTTTTAAACAAATATAAAACACAAGTGATTTCATTATCCACTGCCATAAATTGACCTATTATGCCCTATACCGTGATACAATTTTTATATTTTTACTTATTACGTGTCATTGTCAAATATTATTTAAATCACTTCCATCATTATAATATTTTCTATTATTAATCACAATATAAGTAGTTGTTCTATATTTATTTTTTTAATGAAAAATTCTTCCATAGTTGAAAAAATTTTCAATTATCATAGTCAAATTAAATCACAACCGTAGATCTTTTTCTGTATCATTCTTTCTTAACTATGATTATTTTTTTTATTTTGTTTAGAAAACATATTTCCTTATCACGCGCTCTTTCACTTTCTCTCGTACTTTCACTTCATACCCCTAAACACCATAATCGCTAGCCACACACTTGCGCACCTTCAACTAGGGCACCACCCACCATCACTCGTCACCCTCTCACTCACTTGTTGCTTCAATTTTTGGTAATACTTGCATTTGATTGATATGAACAATTAAGGTATTCTTGAGAGTGGATATTCAATTGTTAGAACAATTGTTGATGCTATAACCCATTTAATTATGGGATTTCGAGGTTTGTTAATTGAAAAGAGGAAGAGAGAAATAGATATTTATGAATTATTAACGGAGATGCAAAATCATTATCTATCCGAGAAGAAAATAGAGGTGCTAATTGTGCAAGAAGACGGTAGTAAATTCCCCATTCAAATAAGTTCCTCTTCAACAATCTTGGAGATGAAGTACAAGATAAAGAATTTTACACACCTACCTAAAAGTCATCTAATTATGAGGTTCAAGGACAAATTCTTGAAAAACAATGGCGATATCAAATCCTACTCCATCTCCCCTAACTCTATCATTCAACCCCAATCTTCAACCCCTTTGGAATCAAGCTAAAGACGGCCCCACCACTCGTCAACATTTGTGCCATGCACCCCTCTTCGCACGCTTTATCCCCGCTCGAGGCCAATCCGAGTGACTATATTGTTCTTTTCAAACAAAAGCTCTAACCAAGACTTGGTCAATTCAATTTTCTTTATTTTTTTCTATCATCTACATGTTCGCATCCGGGTAATAATCTACTTTTTGATATCAAAAGTAAGTAATTCTTGAAAATAAGGGAGGATAATGTAGAAATAGAGAGAAAGCGAGATGGAGGATGAGAGAGTGTGTGTGTAGTTTTGGGCACGAGCGAGAGCCACATGGAAGATGAGAACGACTGTGATCCGATTTAAAGAGAGAGAGAGAACATGAGAAAGAAACAGTCAAATAGAGAGAGAAAATAATGAAATTAACCATGGTTAAAAAAATTAACGATTCAAATCTATTATGTTTAATCAACGGTTGAGATTTATCAACTTTGATAATTGAAAAAATTTTCAACTATGGTATTTTCATTTTTTAATTTACAACTTTTTAAAAGTTTATAATATGAATGTAAACCCCCATTTCATATAGCTGTAAGTAGGGTGTTCATGGTTCGATTTGGGCTTTTTAACCGATTAATCGGATTTAATGGTTTATGAAAACGTGAATCGAATCGGATAAATCGGTTAACCGATTGTCGGTTAACCGAATTATTTGATTCGGTTCATCGGTTAATCGAAATCGACAATGAAAACATGTTTACAGTGATCCAGCTCCAACCACCTGGACCCAATAGCCATTTTGCCCAATATCACATAGGTTTAAAGCCAAGTAGTTGACAAACGATTTACTACTTAGTTCATAAAAGGGTATGAATTGATTTTCTCATAATCATATTTGTAACGCCCCAAATTATAATTATCAACAAAACTAAGTCATGACATAACCCAATCAAATTTAAGAAATATTTGACGGCGGAAGCTATTATAAGTCGGGCCATTACCGCCGTCTCTTATAGTAGAGACAAGGCATATACCTAAACATTCCATATATATATATATATATATATATATATATATATATATATATATATATATATATATATATATATATATATTGAATAGCACAAACCGTCACAAGATTTATACATTATATACTTAAACTTAGATAGTACAAAAGTCCCTCTGTTTGTTAACACATAATCCAAAATACATTAACACCAAAATACAACATGCAAATCATTGCCCGATACCGACCTTTTAGGATTCTCGTTTCCTCTGTTTCCTTCTCCTCATGCGGTTCTCGTTTAAATATAAAACATAAAACATAAAACATAAAACATAAAATGAGCGGTTGGCTCGATACGTTACCCTTGCACTCGCAAAACAATTTCAAAGAGTCGGTGAGCACGCGCGCGATTTTAAATTCATTTAAAACTCGAACATTTAAGCAAACCGCACGGTTTGTAAACTTCTCAATTTTATTTTCAACTTCTTAAACGTTTTAGTTTCCGGCCATCACTAGGACCCCAATTTACATACATTTGCTGTCATGGCTTCAATTAAGCGATTTGGTTAAAGTTCCCATTTGTCGAGAAGGCCCAATATGTGACCTCGATTAACAATTCGATTAAAGTTCCCGATTACGGGAAGGGCCCAATACGATTAATTCTGCTAGCAAACATTTATAAACAATAAACGATTAACGATTAACGATTAACGATCAACGGTTAACGATTACTTGGGTCCTAAAGAGTTATAGGCCGAAATAAAACAAATACGATAACGTTTTACAGAACAATTAAAATTTAACTATTTTGGAAGGGTACAAGCAATAACGTACCTCGGCCGATCGTTTGCTTTTAATTTCTATTTTCTTTGCTTCTCTTAATAGTCGTTCCTATTGAATTTCTGTTTTCAACATAAATTTAATATTTGTATTAATAAACTTATTAGCCTTTTTTGTACTTATGTACTTTACATTTTGACCAATTCAATTGTCTAAACAACTAATGGGTTTAAAGCTCCAATTTTCTTCTTAAATCAATTCTCTCCAAAACTGTTACACTTTTAATTATATATACCTCCTAACCACTTACTCATTTATCATCTTCCTAATTACAAATTTCAACTTCACAAAAACCACTTCCAATTTCAATAAAACCTCCGGATAAGTTTTCATCCATATTTTTTTTTCAAAGATTAACCTAACCCAATTTGATTAATTCACTTCCCTAGCATAGTCCTATAACTTAAACAATTTTCACACACCCAATCAATCCATTCATGCTCGTATAGAAAATCTAACAAGCATATTCACAATTATAAATATCCCAAATTTATCTCCAATACCAATTTAACACATAACAAACCCAAAAATCCAATTTCACATATATCCTCATATTTCACTACTCTCCAAGGTTCATCCAATTCCACCAAAACCAAACAATTCATTCATAATAACAAGCACATTTACAATTATAAAGAAACCCCCAATTAATTTCCAATTCCATATGAACACATAATAATCCCTAAATCCAATTTCATTTTCTCACACAATTCCTTCAATTCCACCATAACCAATTCACAATTCACATATACTTGTATAATTATTCAATAACAACATAAATTCGTGATTAAATTTGCTTAGAAATTAAGGATTGGAAATATACCTCAAATTGGGTTAAAGGTGAAATTGGATGGTGGTGGCGGTGGTGGAGACCCGGTGGCTCGGACAACGGCGTGCTATGTTGGTTGGCGGCGTCGGTGCCTGCAGAGTTAGGGGACAGCGACGGCAGCCGGTCCGACGGCGGCAGAGGCAGCGGGGCCTATATTGTCGTGCTTGACGTGAACGAGAGAGAAAAGGGGAAGAAAAAGGCGATGGTGGCAGCAAATGGCGGTAGTGAGGGGATGAGAAGGAGAAGAAGTGATGGAGATGGAAGATGAAGTTTATTAGCTTGTTTTGTAAGCCCCAATTCAATGATAAACTCCCGAGACTTCCAAGCATCCCCTCCTCTTTTTTTTTTGTTTAAAAAAATCTTAATATCTTCCTCTCGATTTTATTTTTGATTTTACCACATCATTAAATGTTTAATCACATAATTTCAAACTCTCTCTTCTTTTCTTTTTCTTTTTTTTTCATTTACTTATTATTTAATTATAAATAAACCGTGTTTTGAGACACAATTTTACATTATTCGAAATGTGAATTGTACAATTTACCCAATTATTATTTGTGATTAGCACATTTTATTTCGATTTCGTATTGTGCACGGCTCACTACTCTTAAACAATATTAATACGATAAAATGCAAATTTAAAATAATTAATTACAATTAAGTTTCGGGTGTTACATCCTCCCCCTTATAAAAAGTTTCGTCCTCGAAACTATAATCGTTAGCAACATAGCTTTAAAACATATGGGGGTCATGATTTCTCATTTCGTTCTCTATTTCTCATGTTGTTTTAGAGATAGCATGATGGGTTCAAATAACTTTACCTAAAGGAATCACTTTCTTGTGTAATTGTTTAATCTTTCGAACCATGATTTGTACAAGTCTGTTCTTGGTAGGTTAAACCTTATGTTTCGAGTATTCAGTGGTTCTTACACGATTGTGTATGGGTTGTCTTAAACATACTTTCGAAATTGAGAAATATGAAACACACCGCATACATGTTGTAATTCTAGCGGCAAAGCCAGCCGATAAGCAACAAGATTAATTTTTCTCGATGATCTCATAAGGCCCGATGAAACGGGCAATTTACCCTTTACATTTTCATGCCCCCTGGGCGAATAGAGTACCTTGTATTGTGTGCTTCTGCTAATATTTTCTCTCTTAGTTCCATCTTTTGTGGCACATATATTCTGTTTTGAAACCTTATAATTCCTTGATCATCCACATGGAAACTCAAGGCATTTCCTTCGTTTATACTTTGTTTGATTCTTTCAGTCTCATTATCCCCAAATTGAGCTTAGTTATTCTCATCCAAAGTGTGGATGGGATATATAACCCCAAATATGTCCGCCTTCGACCCCTAGGGAACACGAGTTAAATTCTCATACTTTTCTTTTCAAATCCCTCCTCATAACCTCTGCACAAATAACCCTTAAAGTGTTCACGTCATGATACGTCTTCGGACTTGACGCATCAAGCACAACGTTAGCGTTACCTAGGTGATAATGTATTTGCATATCGTAACCCTTAAAAGAAGTCCAACCACACCTTCAACATCGCGAGATATAATTCTTTAAGGGTGAAAATATACTTAGAGGTTTTTTTTTTTTAGGGTCGGGAAGATTTGGCATATTCTTTTATAAAGATAATGTCTCCAAATTTTCGGTGCAAAATTGTTGTAACTAGTTCAAGATCATGAGTAGGATAATTCTGTTCATATGATCCTAATTGCCTAGAAGACTACGCTATGAACTTTCTATTTTACATTAAGACACACTTTATCCCGTATCCGGACGTGTCACTATGAATGGTAAATTCTCCACTCTCCACTGGTAAGGCCAAAACCCGTGCAACGTTAAGTCGTTCCTTTAGTTCTTGGAAAACGACTCCACGTTTATCATTTCATTCAAACTTTGTTGTTTTTCCTCAAGAAACAAAACTACTCATGAAAAATCCCCATGAAAAATCCCCAAGAATTGCCTGTAGTATCCTGCCATCTCTTGAGACTTTAAACTTCCGTAATGTTAGTTGGCTCGAGCCACTTAGTAGTCACTTTTGCTTTTGTCGGTCCACTTTGATTTCATCCATAGAGATTACATGCCTCAAAAGGTCATTTCTAACAGCTAAAACTTGCACTTTGACAGGTTAGCATATAATTTATAAATCCTCAAGGTTTACAGACATAATCCTTAAATGTTTAGCATGTTATTCCTTCGTCCTGGAGCATACTAAGATATCGTCAATGAAGATAACAACAAATTTATCCAAGTATGGCCTAAATATTCTGTTCATTAGGTCCATAAAAGCCATTGGAGCACTTATTAACCCAAAAGCCATGACCATAAATTCACGATGTCCATAACGGGTTACGAACGCCAGTTTTGGAATGTTTACAAGCTTAATTCTTAATTGATGGTACTCCGATCTGAGAGTCTTTTATTATTATTATCATTTTTATTTATTTATTTATTTTGATAATACACCAATTCTTTGCAATTGATCAAATATGTCGTTAATCCTGGGCAAAGGATGCTTACTTTTCACGAGTGATTTTCAACTCTTTGTAATCCGTACTTAATCTTGAAGTTTCATCCTTTTTCTCCACAAACACGATTGGTGCATTCCTAAGGGAATATATTTGGCCTTATATAGCCCTTATGCATCAAATCATCGAGTTAAACTTTTAACTTGCTTTAAGAATCCTATCTTGGCTCAATCTCTATTTCGAAATTGATTTCCCTTTTGAGGTAACCCAAGAATTTCCTCTGAAAGAAAAACATCATGAAACTCTTTCATTATAGGGATATCTTCAATTCTTATCTCCTTCTTCCCTCTAATTACAAAGCATATATGAGCTTCATTTCCTTGTTTAACAAGTATTCCAATAATTCTGAGTGATATCACAAGACAATCCCAAATTCCTTTTGAACCTTGAAGCAAGACTTCTCTTCCTTTTGTACCTTTCAAGGATATGTTCTGCGATTGACAATCTATTTTTGCTCCATCTTTGGATAACAAGTCCATCCCCAAAATGATATCAACTCCGCCTCGATCAAACCGTACCAAGTCACCCATGAGATTTTCTTGGCTCGAGTAATAGTATAATTTTTATACATAACGTCGCACCTTATTGTTTGGCCGGTGGCAAATTTACATATAGCTCTATAGGGCACTTATTCGATTCTAAGCCTATTTGAGATGTAACTTGTGACGAAATAAAAGAGTGCGTAACACCTGAATCAAATAAAACAACAAATGGTGCCGAATTTAAAATAAGCGTACCGATTCACGACCGTTCCCGAGTCAATGGCTTGTTTTCTGCTCATCACATAAGCTCTCGCCACTTGTCTATTGCCCGAAAATGTTGTTGATGCCTTTGTGATCTTTTGAGGTTGACCCGAACCTTTGCTTGCTTGAGAAGGTCTGGTTGGGCGGTTTGCAATTAGATGGCTTGTATCGCCACACCGATAGCGGCGATTAGTCCCAACCCGACAATCTGCGGTTTCATGATTTGTCCGACCACATTTTGAGCATTGTTTCTTGGTTGGGGTTGAAATTTGGGTTTTAGTTCCCAAATTAGCTTGCTTCTTGCTTGGTGTTTCTTCTGAATGGTTTCTTTTCTCATTTCCTCTTTTCTCAAAGGTATTTGGGCTCAACACTCGCAACTCCCTTTTACTCGCTCCACCTCCGCTGCCCTTCGTACAATTCTTGACTTGTTTATATAGGTTGCCCCGCTAGTTGATGCCTAATATAGGGAGCTAAGCCCTCTTCAAATCTTATCATCCTCATACGATCGGTGGCTACATACTTCAAGGCAAACCTAGATAGTTCTGCAAATTTGCTTGCATACTCCATCACTGTCATATTCTCTTGTTTTAATTCCAGGAATTCCTTTTGCTTTTGTTTTTGTAAGGGCACTGGATAAAATTTTGCCCTTAGTTCCTCCAGGAATTTGTCCCACGTGCCCTCGAGGCGATAGAAATTAGCCCTTACGGTTCCCCACCGGATATCGGCTTGTCCGGTGAGGTAAAAAGCTCCAATGTTTACACGTTTATTCTCTCGGTACCTCAACCACATCAAATATCTTTTCCATCTGCCTAATCCATTCTTCTAATATCACTAGATCCATTCTTCCGTCATAAGTTTTTGGATTTTGTTTAGCAACCCTCTCGAAAAATCTATCGTCCTTCTCTCGAATTATTGGAATGTGATTCTTTAAGCTTCTTTGTCACCACGGCTATAATTGTTCCCAACAACTCAGGGTCTATACCTTTAAATACCCCTTTTTGTTCATCCTCCTTCTTAAGCGTATCATTTTCTATTTCCGATGAGGGGTTGGAGGGCTATGGTCAACCAATTGAGAACGCATAGATTTCATGTTGTTTTCTTGGAGTTTATTTCCATGAACATTCTCATTCCGATTCGACATTCTGTTTAATATGGAAGTAGAGAAGATAATTAGTTCTAATTTTCATTTCCAATCCACAGTACTATTACCAAGATATAAATTGTTTAATACTTAACGCTGGTCGGGCAAGTGACACATGCTTGATATTTCTAATATATTTATCCCTTATTACGAGACTATGTTGTTGTTAGTTTTCTTTCAACACCAAAATAGGTGGATGAAAGGGTTAGGTTAGTTGATATTTTATCCCTTGAGTCTTTAATATTTTATTATTGTTATTATTATTTTCCACTAAACCTTCTCAACATGAAACCCAAGTTACTCTTGTTACTACTCTCATGTCCCAAGCTCTTTCTCCATTACATTATTTTCTTTAATGCTTTATTCTGAATTCACTTAAATAACTTGCAAAGATTCCCAATTATTAATCACGCTTATCAAATTACCAACATCACCCAAGATATCATACTCATAACCTTATCATTTAATACTATTAACCCAAACTCCCTTTTTCAACCTACAACAATTATCGTCGTAATTTATCCTCACAATTTCCCCAACGCTCCGATACCACTTCGTAACGCCCCAAATTATAATTATCCACAAAACTAAGTCATGACATAACCTAATCAAATTTAAGAAGTATTTGACAGTGGAAGCTATTATAAGCCGGGCCATTACCGCCGTCTCTTATAATAGAGACAAGGCCTATACCTAAACATTCCACATATTGTTATATATATATATATATATATATATATTATATTGAATAGCACAAACCATCACAAGATCTATACATTATACACTTAAACTTAGTTAGTACAAAAGTCCCTCTGTTTGTTAACACATAATCCAAAATACATTAACACCAAAATACAACATGCAAATCACTGCCCGATGCCGACCTTTTAGGATTCTCGTTTCCTCTGTTTCCTTCTCCTCATGCAGTTCTCGTTTAAATACCGGTTGGTTTTCTTTCCCTAAAAGAGTTTAAAACATAAAATGAGCGGTTGGCTCGATACGTTACCCTTGTACTCGTAAAACAATTTCGAAGAGTCGGTGAGCACGCGCGCATTTTAAATTCATTTAAAACTCGAACATTTAAGCAAACCGCATAGTTTGTAAACTTCTCAATTTTATTTTCAACTTCTTAAACATTTTAGTTTCCGGCCGTCACTATGACCCCAATTTACATACATTTGCGAGTCATGGCTTTGATTAAACGATTCGGTTAAAGTTCCCGATCACGGAAGGGCCCAATACGATTAATTCGCTAGCAGACATTTATAAACGATTAACGATTAACGATCAACGGTTAACGATTACTTGGGTCCTAAAGAGTTATAGGCCGAAATAAAACAAACACGATAACGTTTTGCAAACAATTAAAATTTACCTATTTTGGAAGGGTACAAGCAATAACGTACCTCGGCCGATCGTTTGCTTTTAATTTCTATTTTCTTTGCTTCTCTTAATAGTCGTTCCTATTGAATTTCTGTTTTCAACATAAATTTAATCTTTGCATTAATAAACTTATTAGCCTTTTTTGTACTTATGTACTTTACATTTTGACCAATTCAATTGTCTAAACAAATAACGGGTTTAAAGCTCCAATTTCCTTCTTAAATCAATTCTCTCCAAAACTGCTACACTTTTAATTATATATACCTCTTAACCACCGACTCATTTATCATCTTCCTAATTACAAATTTCAACTTCACAAAAACCACTTCCAATTTCAATAAAACCTCCAGATAAGTTTTCATCCATATATTTTTTTTTCAAAGATTAACCTAACCCAATTTGACTAATTCACTTCCCTAGCATAGTCCTATAACTTAAACAATTTTCACACACCCAATCAATCCATTAATGCTCGTATAGAAAATCTAACAAGCATATTCGCAATTATAAATATCCCAAATTTATCTCCAATATCAATTTAACACATAACAAACCCAAAAATCCAATTTCACATATATCCCCATATTTCACTACTCTCTAAGGTTCATCCAATTCCACCAAAACCAAACAATTCATTAATAATAACAAGCACATTTACAATCATAAAGAAACCCCCAATTAATTTCCAATTCCATATGAACACATAATAATCCCTAAATCCAATTTCATTTTCTCACACAATTCCTTCAATTCCACCATAACCAATTCACAATTCGCATATACTTGCATAATTATTCAATAACAAGATAAATTCGTGATTAAATTTGCTTAGAAATTAAGGATTGGAAATATACCTCAAATTGGGTTAGAGGTGAAATTGGATGGTGGTGGTGGTGGTGGAGACCCAGCGGCTCGGACGACGGCGTGCTTTGTGTTGGTTGGCGGCGTCGACGCCTACGTGAGTTAGGGGATGGCGACGGCAGCCGGTCCGAGCGGTGGCGGAGGCAGCGAGGGCCTATACTCGTCGTACTTGACGCGAACAGAGAGAAAAGGGGAAGAAAAAGGCAATGGCGGCAGCAAGGGAAGGGGAAGGGCGGCAACGACCGGACGCCGCGGCTAGGTCGAGACGGGGCCGGCGAAGCTTGGCCGGTGGTGGCAGCAAATGGCGGCAATGAGGGGATGGGAAGGAAGAGAAGTGAGGGAGATGGAAGTTGAAGTTTGTTAGCTTGTTTTGTAAGCCCCAATTCACCGATAAACTTCCGAGACTTCCAAGCATCCCCTCCTCTTTTTTTTTTTTTTTTTGTTTAAAAAAATCTTAATATCTTGTCTGTGATTTTATTTTTGACTTTACCACATGATTAAATGTTGAATCACATAATTTTGAACTCTCTCTTCTTTTCTTTTTTTTTTTCATTTACTTATTATTTAATTATAAATAAACCGTGTTTCGAGACACAATTTTATATTATTCGAAATGTGAATTGTACAATTTACCCATTATTATTTGTCATTAGCACATTTTATTTTGATTTTGTATTGTGCACGGCTCACTACTCTTAAACAATATTAATACGATAAAATACAAATTTAAAATAATTAATTACAATTAAGTTTCGGGTTGTTACAATATTCATGAATATGAAAGTAATTTAATCATATTAATGCCAAGTAATGAGTGCTAGATTTCATAAATAAATTTCTTAAAATCATATTCATGAATATCAAAACAATTTACTCCCTCTCGAAAAAAATCTTGATTTGTTTTTTTAATAAGTAAATTATTTTATTAATATTTTTTTAAAAAAATATCCGGTTCGGTTCCGGTTAACCGTCTGTTTCAAAATCCCAAGCTGGAACCGAACTGGTTCACTAATTCGGTTAATCAAAAATTTAACCGGTTCGCTTAACCGGATAATCGATTCGGTTCATCCGATTTGCGGTTCGGTTTTGCGGCTTCGGTTATTTTGCACAACCCTAACTATAAGGAGTTGTAAAAAGTTATAAAAAGTTGTAAGGAAAACTGTAGGGAGATGTAAAGAGCTCTAAGATAGTTGTAAAATTAGTTATATAAAAATTGTAAAGAGTTGTAAATTAGTTATAAAAAATTGTAAGGAGTTATAAATAATTACAAAAAGCTATGAAAAATTGTAAGAAATTATAAAAAAATTATAAAATTAGAATTTAAACTTAAATGAAAGAAGACGTAGGAGAGAGATTGGGGTGGGGGAGCGAGGGAGAGGGAATTTGTTAAAGCACTCCCAATGGTGGATTGGAGATCCACAAATGGGTCCTGTGTGTCCCTCAGCTGTAACATTGGGATCTACATTTTTGGGAACTGGAAATTGGATAATTTGGGATCCAATTTTTTGGAAAAGTTGCACAAAACGACGTCGTTTTGTGCATCTTTTCCCTTTTTTATTTTTTGGAAAGTGGGTTTGCCTTGAGATGTGTGCCATTAATTTGCTATCATTTTCCCCTGAAATGTTGTACGTATCTTGTACACTTGATTGTACAGAGAACTTCCATTTTAATAAAAATAGAACTTTTAATTTTTTAAAAAAATTACTGGTATTTTTTTCCTATATATATCCTCCATTTTTTCTCATTTCTTCATCTTACAATTATCCCTCTCTCTCTCTCTCTCCTTGATATTTTAGTAAGTATTACTTTACTTATAAAAAGTATTATTTTATTAGGGTCATCCTACTTATTTTAATTTGGTAGTAGAAGGTCATATCTATGTTTGTATCGCTCTTTATAGTTTAAGGTAAGATAAGAACGCTCATGTGTTTGGAACATTAATTTCTTATATGATTGTAATTGAAATTTTATATATGCGTTTGTATCTATATTTGTACTTTTCTTTTTATTGCTTTCTATAAGGTTTATTTGCCCTTTAAATGATTAATTTTATGAAATACTCATGTGGTTTGTAATGGATAATTCATCTTCATCTTCATCATCCTCCTCATCATACAAAGAATCAAGTGATGATTTGTCATTTTTAGAAACATTACTCGATGATAAAAGTGACATGCAGCGAGATGACAACATTGGTACAGATTTTGAAAGCTACGAATGAGATGAAATCTTCTTCCTCATCTAGACAAAAAGAAAAAGGCGATTTATTAGGAGAGACCAAGAAGAAGCTCATAATCGCCTTTATAAAGATTATTTTGTTGAAGATTCAATCTACAACAAAACCACTTCCGTCGTAGATTTAGAATACGCAGGCGCTTGTTTATCCTCATCGTGGAGGGCCTTGGGAATTAGTCCGCATACTTCCAGCTTAGGTATGATGCGGTTGGGCGACAGGGGTTGATGCCACTAACTAAATGTACTACAACCATGCACATGTTAGCCTATGGTGTATCCGTCGATTGTGTTGACGAGTACTTGAAAATAGGTGAAAGCACTGCTATGGAGTGCATGAAAAAGTTTGTCAAAGGTGTCATTCAAATATTTGGAGATAGGTATTTAAGGAAACCAACCCAAGCCGATGTTGATTGCCTATTAGCAATGGGGAAGCTTGGGATTTCCCGAGTAATGTTGGGAAGTATCAATTGCATGCATTGGGTGTGGAAAAATTGTTCAACGGCTTGGAAGGCGAGTGTTTGCTAAGGGGCTCTACAAAGTGCCAACATTGATTCTTGAAGCATTCACTTCCTATGACCTCTAGATATGGCATGCATTCTTTAGGTGTCCAGGAAGTCTAAATGACATCAATGTCCTCGACCGTTCACTCGTATTCCATAAATTGTATACTGATTAGGCTCCAAAATGTGAATATGTTGCAATGGCCATAAACATATGATGAGATATTTTTTATCGGATGGTATATATCCAAAATGGGCGACTTTTATTAAAAATCCCCTTTCCGAGGTCCGAAGAAAAATTATTCGTTGAACGTCAAGAGGGAGCTAGGAAAGACGTGGATCGCACCTTTAGAGTGTTACAAGCTTGTTTTGCAATCATCCGAGGTTCATGCCTAGGTTAATGGAACCAGAAGATATAGGTTTGATAATGAAGGTATGTGTAATACTTGTATAACATAATCATTGAGGATGAACGTGATTCATTTGGTCTATATTTTAATTACGAGCATGTGGACAGGTTGTATCCCGTAGGTTAATGCTCGACGTGACCATCATCCATGCTATGCAACTTATTTTCGTTGATCGGCATTAGTACGAGACCCCGAAACACATGTGCGCCTTCAAGAGGACTTGGTTGAAGAAATATGGAAGAGAAACGTGGCGCGAGAAAGACGTGGGTGAAAAAATGCATTACCGTAGGTGTCATTTACTCCTGTAACTTGTAATTTTTTTATCCCAACTTTGTATTTTAGGATTACTTTTATGTCGAACATCGACATTGTAATTTTTTGATCTAAAACATATATCATATGGGATGTTTTAATATTTACCATATGTAGTTTGAAATGTTTTTAATTATTTTTTTATTCTACATACGATTTCGTTTCCCAAAATTATATAAATTATTGCCTTGGAATATTCTACAATAGATATCTTTACAAAAATGTACTATATTGTGAATTAGATTTTATTGCATTGATATTGTACAATAGTTAAAATGTTTTTAATTATTTTTTCTATTCTACAATAGCTATCAATTTCTAATTCTATTCGGTTCATTTTTTTCCGAATAATATTTGTGAAAATAATAAATTTACTATATTATAAATTAAAATTTTCTAATTAATTTTTTAATTATAAAATAATGTAAATTATTTCACAAATTATAAAAATTTATTACAATAATAATTAGAATAACAAAAGTAACTAGTTGTACATATACCCGACAATCGGGTCATTCGGTTCGGGTTCGGTTCGGGTTAGTTCGGTTCGGGTTAACTTCGGGTCGATCTTGTTCGGTCCGGTTCGGTTTCGGGTTCGGGTCAACTTCGGTTCGGTTCAACATCGGGTCAATCTCGTTCGGGTTCGATTCGGGTTAATTTCGGATCTAGTCGTAATCGGGTCACTTTTTGGGTCAAAATCGATTCAAAATTGTACCACTATAGGCACAAAAGTCCATCTTGAGAGACCCAACAAAAAAAAATGTGCGTTGGGTCACTTTTATTGAGGTTAAATCGATTCGGATCCGATTCGGTTCGGGTCATTTTGGGTTCGGTTCGGTTTCGGTTCGGGTCATTTTGCATTCGGGTCGGTTTCGATTCGGGTCATTTCGGGTCGATTCGGTTCGGGTCGGTTCATTTCGGTTTCGGGTCAAAATCGGTTCAACTGCTTTCGGATGTCGGTTCGATTTGAATTTCGGATCGTTCGCGTTGGCCGTTCGATTCGAGTCGGTTTTACTGAGTCTAGTTGTATAACCCCAATAATAAACACAGAAGAAAGAAAAATTTGTATCAAGATGGAGAGGTAGACCCTACCAGTACCAACATATCAAAAAAAAAAAAAAGGATTACCATAGGAGTTAGGAGATGCTCTTATTCAAGGATCTAGGAATCCAAAAGGTCCCATCAACATACCTCCCCCTCCCCTCAACTCTCTCCCTCGCTCTCCCTCTCTCTCTTCGAAGGCTTGTGTATGTATTTCACCTCCGCCGATAAGGTTTTTCCCAATATCTTCTGTTCCATTTTTTTCTCTCTCTATTGTTGTGATATCTAATTTCGAACCTTTTTTGTTTTTCGTGTTCGTTGCCTCCGGGTAGGTAGGTGAAGGATAGCGAATTTGAAACTCTCCCTTTTGTTTTTTTCTGTTTTTTGGTTTTTGCCTTCTTAAAAATTTTCCCGTTGCATTGAGGGAAATCTTATTGCTTCTGGAATTATTTGTTTTCAATTTTGGTTAAGATATTAATATTCGTTGCTTGAGGAAATTTATTTCTGTTTATTATTTTTTCAATCAAATTCGTGGTGTATGAGAAATTATATGTGGAAGTAACTTCGTATACATGCCTTTTGGGTTAATTGACTTCATTCTGTAATTGAGATTAGTGGGTTATTGATTTTAGCTTATGCAGGGTCCAGTGAGCCTATTATGTTACTGAGATAGTTGTTCAAGACTGTTACAACTTATGTCAAGCAATCATGGAGGCAGGTGAGTGAGTTTTGTTTCTCATTGCAGTGACTGATTCCATGTTCTAACCATCATTCATCATATGTCAATGTGCCATTTGAAGTTTATTTGGTTTAAAATGGTGGAGATAATAGTAGATAGTTATGTAAATATGTCTTAACATTGGCTAGTTTATAACTTTTCTAACCCTGCTTTGTATCCCTAATAATATATGATTCATGCGGGGCTCCTCGGATATTCACCTTGCTTCATCATCACACATGATATTAGAGCCTTCCTCCTAAATCTTTAAAACAACCATAGTCTTCTCTTCCCTTTAGTGGCGATCTCTCCTATCCCGTTAAGGCTTCATCAATGGTGGAAATGTTGAGCTTCTAAGCAACTCTGTATGTTCATTCTTTGCTTTAAGTGTCGTTTATGTGAATGACCTGTGCAAGGTCAACTTGTGTGCATCTCTCCCTTCACCTGTTCCTGGTCTAGCAGATCTTGTCAGGAGCATTTTTTATGACTTGTAATTTGACAAGCGATTGATGGTAGTGCGTACAGAGGAAAAACTCCATTCTGAGTTTGAATGTGCCTAGCCATCTTGAAATGCTTATAGCCTTGATATATGTTAAAATTTTTGGCATAAATATGTTGGATTGGATATATCTTAATCATTATTTCTGTTTGTGATTAACTGGACTACTTATATGAGGCTTAAAACAAAGGAACACGAATTTCCTGTTATTTTCAATGGAGGTCCAAGTGTACACATAAAATATCTTATCTTTTTGACCACTGAATATTGTTTCATTATTTATTTCAGACCTTTCAGTGATTGCTAAGAAGCATCTGCTCCAAGGATTTCAGAAAAATGCAGACATGCTGTCTAAGATAGCTGTGCTTGAGGTGCAGCTAAATGATGTCTTTGGAAGTTTTCGACCCAACACGCATGACTATGATTCCAGAAGAGATCTGATTCGTATTTTCAACGAAATAGCAAAGGAAATATATGGTAATTCTATTTTCGTCAGCATTGTGTTTATAGTGTCCGCTTGCTCTTGTATAGCATACCTGCATTGCCAGGATAAAATCTCAACATGGTTTGATGGTAGTGTAACCTAACTATGTTGGCAATGATGTATCTTCTATAAAATTTTTGTGCAATTTGTGCACCTGAGTAATGACTAATGATACATCTTGTCCAACAAAACTGTTGAGTTTTTGCCTATTATTTACAACCAACAAACCTATGTCTTATTCTTATCACTTATGATCGGTTAATTTCAATGCTTATTGAAAGGGTTTTGTCATTCTACATTATTCTCTCTATTTCAAAAAACAGATTGATGTATATATTCTTGAATAGATTTTAACTTGTGATAATTTACAAAGGGACTGATTTTGGTGAATAGATGTCCAATGTGCAAAGCTGATTTGGAATCCACTAATCATTTGTCTGTTGCATTGCCCCTTTGCTAGAGCTTTGTGGGAGTTAGCCTTTAGTTGTTTGGGTATCTCTTGGGTTATTTCTAGTTCTACTAAGGAACATCTCGTGGTTTGGGAAGGCTACTTTGGGAGAAAAGCTAAAGAGAAGAAAGCCTTGCTTATCCCACATGCCATTTTTTGGAGTATTTGGTGTGAGAGAAATAGCAATCTTCGAGGGAGTGGAAACTTCTCTTAATTGCTTTGAAGAGAAGATTATTAAGACTCTCTCTCTACTTTTGGGATAGTGGCAGTTTTTTCCAATCTTCTTTTGATATTGTGGATTTTGTGGATAATCTACATATTGGTTATACATAGTCCTTTTGTAGGATGCTTGCTTTGCATCCATCCTTTTCACATATATATATATATATATTTCATTGTCTCTCATTAAAAAATAAAATAAAATCTTGAGTAGGTTATCCTAATACAAGTCTTATATATATATATATATATATATATATATATTTCATTGTCTCTCATTTAAAAAACAAAAAATTCTTGAGTAGGTTATCCTAATACAAGTCTTTCCATCTTCGCTACAATTGACCTTGGGGCGATGGAAAGATATATATGAATTTCTAGAGGATGAAATGTATTCATAATTGATAGATGATGTTATATCTGTGACTAAGGATAATGCTTAGGGAGAGAGTTGTGACTCTTTGCTGTTTTCTAGTACTTATTGTCACTTGTCGTGCCAATTGAGGATCTCGCTCTTTTATGGACATTTTGATGCATTATAGGAATACAAGGGGTACAAGATGGTATGGTTTGGTCATAACATTTTCATGTGTAATGTATTTTGATTTTTTACTTTTTTTTTGTTACGTTTTAATTTTTAAGAATATTGGAAGACAAGCAAATAGTGTATTTAGTGGCATATAAGTGATATTTAGTTTCTTAATATATTAGGATTATATTAGGTTAGTATTTTTATCCTTTTTTCAAGTTATTCAATATCTTTTCGTTTCCTTATGTTAGTAGGGCTCTTACTCATATAAACCCCATTATGTATTGAGGGAAATTAGGTTATGAATGATTATTGAGTTAAATTGAGTGTCTGCAATATTTCTTGTGTGAAAACTTTTAATTATGTGAACAAAGGATTGATTCAATGTGAGCATCCTAAACCCTTTCTCTAGTAGGAATTGCTGTAAAGAGCGTCTTACGCAAATGATCCCTATCTAGCAATTTTACTCTAAGAGCATCCTATGTTCAATTTGGTATCAGAACCAATTGATATCGATTCTAGCTGATGCCAATTTTTGTGCTTTCCATTCTTCCGTTTCCAAGGTCAGCCAAGAGGGGAAAAAGAGAACAGTAAAAGTAAATTAGAACCATCGCAAAACCCAACCTGTGTCTGGCCTTTGAACCACCACAGACCACTTGCTATCATCCAACCACACCCATCGACTGGTGCACCTCTTCTGCCCTTGCCTGCTCACCAGAACCCTAATATCAAAATTTGCAAACCCCTATATCTGAATTTGACCTCACCGGTTTAGCTCCCATTCCATTTTGCTCCAACCTCCCCCATCAATTGAAAGAAATTGTTTTGATTCGAGTTCCAATTAACTTCTCTATTAGTGATGAAACTAACTCACTAACCTTTGTTTCGCTTGCAATTGAAGGGCTTTAATTCTTCGGTCACCATCAAGGGGGCAGAGATCCTCTTGCCATGGCACTGGCTATCCACATTGAATATAGTATGCCCTTAGAGCAATTCTTACAAAGGGATAGTTGGCGTAGGACGCTCTTAGAGCAAGTCCTACTTGAGAACGGGTCTAGGATGCTCACTCGAAATCAGTCCTTTGCTCACACATAACTGAAAGGCCTCACATGGAGAAATATTGAACTCACTCGGTTTAACTTAATAATCATCCATAGTTTGATTTCCAATCAATGTACAATGTGGTTTATTTAGCTGATGACTCTACTAACATAAGGTACGTGAAAGACATTGAATAACTTGAAAAAAGGTTAAATTAATAACTTAATATGATCCTAATAGATATAGATTTGGAAACTAAATGCCACTAATATGCTACTAAATGTCTTATTTTGGCTCTCTTATGATGTACTTAAAAATATACCTATGAGAATAATTAAATATATCAAAATACATTACATATGCAAATATAGAGATATATCCAATAATGTTTTCTCTATCTTTCATTTCCTAGTAAAATGCTCTTCTTCTTAAAATGTTTTGTTATCTTCTTTTTATTCTGATACGTATAACCCGTGGGGGACTATTTGCTCGCCCTCACCCCCATATTTCTTATTTTCATTACAAAAGCTGCTTTTGATATGATCTTGAATCATAAAAGCATTCCTTGATAAAGAATTTTGTAGAACCACCCATGCCTAGTTTTGAAAGTATTTGGACTCCTTTTCATCTATTTTCTTCCGGTGAAGGGTACATAGAATTTTGGAGATGATGGATCCATAGTTATTGGAGGTTGTAGTGACTTTAAAGGGTAGCTTACTAGTGTTGGTCTCAGGAACTTTATAATTTGTTTTTGTCTTTGGGTCTCCTTTGACAATGGTCCTTTTTAATTTGGTAAAGTGGTGTTTTTCTCATCTTTTCTCTCATCATTTCCTTTGACAATGGTCCTTTTTAATTTGGTAAAGTGGTGTTTCTCTCATCTTTTCATAAAGTCTACTTCTTGTTTTAGTTGTATTAATCATAAAATGTAGTGCAATATTTTCACCATGGCCCATGTCCAGAACTTATGATAATCTGTTGTTTTTTCTCTTAGGTAAATTTAATGAATGCCCTGTTGTGGAAGAGTTTGGCTCATTTTTAATGGACATGTTCAATGCTAAAAGTGATCTGGATTTATCGATCAATTTTAGTGACAAGAAATTGGAGGCCTGCCGTAATGCAAAAATTAAGGCCCTTCGGAAGTTTGCAAATAAGTTATATGTTCTTCAGAGTAAGTGAAAATATGTATGTAGTATGTTTACTTTAACAGCTTTTTGGTTTTGGTCCCACTTTGTTTAAATAATGTTCTCATTACTATTGCATTTGTGTAAGTCACTGATTGTGGATTGTCAATTGCCTTCATTTGCTGAATTTTGTTCTCAGTATGATTGCATTTGTGAATTGCCTTCACTGATTGTAGCTTCGTTTGAAGTTGCATAATTTCACAATTTTCTTCTTTTGTTCAAACATGTGATTCTTGATTTAAGGTCAGAACATTTGATACTTTAATACTCTGAGGTATGGCCACTGAATAAAGTGGTCCGCCACTTTGCGAAAATGATACTTCCTCCAACTCATTATAGTGGACGAAAATTTCCTCAATCAATCTCCCAAAAACACTGTCAAAAATTCCATTTAAACTAAAGAAAATGACTTTTTCATTTGAAAGAGTAGAGTAATAAATGATGCCTTCTTATTTTTTCAGTTTTCCAAAGATTGATAACTTTTTGGGGACTCGGGAGTAATTTATTACTTGTAGGTTTTAATGACTTGGTAACGTAGTCACCTTTTTGACGAAACATTCTAGAGATTGTGTTCACCCTCCCAAAAAATGGAGTACTTTTACAATTTTCCTATGTGTTTGTTACTTTTTAAGAACCTATGTTGGTTTTACGCCTTGTTCCATTGAACTTTAGCTTACAACCTTACAGCTCCTTACAACTACATATTATTTTCCACTCTGAAATTTGTTGTGAATTTATTTTTCTGTTAATGAAATTTTTTGGTGGTGATATTTATGTACGTAAAGTTTGTCTACTAGGGATGGGCATGGGGCATGTACGTGGCGGATCTAACTATACCCACACTCTATTTTTCCCATTCCTAAATCCATACTACCATTGGCTATTTCGATTATATCGGGTTTATTCGACTAGGTACATGTGGATTTTAATAATGAATATCTATCAGGTGCATAAATTTATTTTTAAGTCTTAAGAAATTCACAAATAAATTTGAACAAAAAATAATCAATTGCAAAGAGTACTAGCTCCATTTGAGCTAGTTATCATGAATAATATTACAAAAATTTTGTTAAAAGTTTGAGTTCATAGCTGACTAATAGTCAAAGTAAATGTGATGAAATCATTTGAGCTATTTCGATCCTATTCCATTTAGCTATAAGGAATAGTAAGCATAGTTGTGAGGAGTTGGAAGGAGCCATAGGAAATATAAAATGTTTTATATGGCTTGATAAAAATGTTTAATGTATTCATTTATGTATTTTTATAGTTATTTGCAAGATATTTGTATTTTTGTTTATGAATTTAACGTGAATTATAAAATTTGCAAGATATTGGTAACAAAACCCCAATCCACTTTTCAAATATATATATATATATATATATATATATAGAGTTGTAGCTTATTGATGGTAACAAAAGCCCAATCCACTTTTCAAATATACATACATACATATATATATATATATATATATATATATATATATGTATATTTGAAAAGTGGATTGAGGTTTTGTTACCATCAATAAGCACAACTCTATATATATATTTGAAAAGTGGATTGGGGTTTTGTTACCATCAATAAGCACAACTCTACGACAGAGAGGAATAATTACATCATTTTGATACCTGTGCACAGAACCTTTTCCATGCTATGCATGTATTGTTACTTTAGCCAGGTACTCAATCTCATAGTGATGTCTTCCTGAATCCTGTGAACGAGATCCTCTGTAGTTTGCTTGTGTCCTTGAAAAAGTCTAGCATTTCTTTCCAACCAAAGGTGGTATTGGCCTGGTGTGTAAGTTGCATATAATCGTTTTTATACACTCTATTTCCCCTCCAGCTAACGAGCCAGGTATGCATTTGTGCCTATGTTTGAGCAGTAATATCACACTTGATCCATTTCAATAAGACCACTCTCACTGCTGCGTGTAGGAGCATTGCCAGAACAGATGCTTTGTGGTTTCTTCATGGTTTCTTCATGAGCATTGGATAAACCACAGGTGGTGGACAAGCCACTGATGGGATCCTGTGGTGCATTAGGATCCATAAAAAGCAAGATTGCTTTGGGATATTAGCTCTATTCCATGCTAGTACATCCCACTCTACTGCGTCTGAAATTTCATTAGCTAACTTTATCCACTCTTTACAGTGTATTTTGCTGATGGGCTATGGTGCCATTCCCTGTCATTATCATATCCTCCGAATATTCTGTCTTTTACTCTGCATAACTTTTTCCAGTACCAGCAAGAATCCTTAGCTGGTTATAGTCCCGCCACCTAGAGTGCTTCAAATACTGCTCATGTATCCATTTCATCCACAGGTTATTAGGTTTGTGAGCCAAATCTCAAACATACTTAGCAACGATAGCCATGTTCCATATGAGGATATTTCTCAGTCCCAGATCAAAACAATATCCCAAGCCACAAGAGTGAGGTGTTCTGTGGTTAGTTTCATTGCCTCCCCAAAGAAATTCTTGCTGAATATGAGGATTTTTATCAGCATCACTCTTTCAACATAAGATAATTTGGTCAACCAGTTTTGCACAATCATTCTTGGATAATCTAGCAGCTTTTATTGGCACCCCTAGATATTTGAAAGGCAATGTCCCCTGATAAGGGTTTGCTTCTCAGCTTCCTGAACTCAACCTATCACAATTTGTGTTTTTTCATAACTGACTTGCAATCCTGAGCGTTGAGCAAATTTCTGAAGGACATTGATTAAACTGAGGACAGAATGTGTATCAGCCCTGAAAAATAAGATCAAATCATCAACAAACATTAAGTGGTTCATTTTCAGGGGCTTGCATCTTGGTTGAAACTGAAACTCAGAGCTGAGAGTAAGCAAATGGAGCACTCTTGATAGGTAATCCATTGGCCAAACAAACAAAAGAGGAGATAAGGGGCCCCCTTGTCTCACACCTCTTGCTCCATTGGAAAAGGGAAGAGTGTCTCCTTTGAACATAATTGAGTAAGATACAGACTTAATACAGGCCATGATCCGAGTCACCATTTTTTGAGGGAAAAGGACCCCACAACACTTCCAAAAAATCCCAATGCACTGAGTCATAGGCCTTTCTTATATCAGTTTTAATCATGCATCTAGGGGTGGCATTCTTCTATAATAGCCTCTGTCTAGCTCTTGACAAAGCATAACATTATGGATTAGTAATCTCCCTTTGACAAAAGCACATTGAGTTATAGAGATGAAGTACCTTAGCAATTCCCGGCACAATATTTTAGTGATACATTTATTATCACATTGCACCAAGCAATTGGCCGAAATTCTGCAGCTCTATCTGAACCTTTGGGATCAGCACAACCTTTGTGCTACTCACTTCAATATTTACTGTTTGGTATAGCAAATATAGCTTGCCTAATTTCTGCATCTGTCACTGGCTTACATAGGTGGAGTTATTGTGTTAACCTGTGCCGTACATCCTACTCTTGCTGAATATGTCCCCATCAGACTCTTATAAAACTCTTGGACCATGGCTGCCATTTTCCTAGGGTCTTCAGTCGTGTTCCCTTCTTTATCTTGTAGTTGATACGCATAATTTGTTTGCTTCCTTTGTTTTTTCATAGCAAAGAAATATTTGGTACGGCAGTCCCCTATGTTTGTCCAGTCAAACTTGCTCTGTTGATGCATAAGTTTGGGGAGGCCTTAAACAATTCCAGACGTTCCGCCCTGTCCTGTTTTTCCTGGGCCTGCAATTGGAAGTGCAGAGGATCAACCTGTAAAAAGTCTGTAGCTATTATCATCTCTCTGGCCCAGTCTGTGTAGCTATCATCATCTCTCTGGCCATCTGTTTCCTATTGTGAACATCTCCAAACCTTCTGTGCTTGCTTCAGGGGCCATTGCGTGGATTTTCGGAAGCTACAAAGCTTTCCCATATCGTTTCCAGGACGTTTATGTGCAAGAGTTGTAACTAGGAAATTTATATATTTGTAATGCCAAATGCATATGTGGTATGTTCGATGATTTGTTTTCTTCTTCTTTTTTTGTTTTTAGAAAAAAAAATTATGTTTGATAAAATTATGTTTGATATTTATGAAAAGAGTTTTTATAGATACATAAATCATTTCCATGTAATGGGTGTTGAAAATGACCTTAATTTTACAAGTTCGAAATAAATGTCCTTAACTACCAAAAATTCTTTACCATGAAAATGTTCTCAAGCCATTTCACAACTTCAAATTTTTATTGCTTTCGAACGAACAATTGTTTTTTCCCCCTTGAGCATTGTGAATCGATGCAAATATATATTCAACCTTTTAGGAAATTATTTATGTATCTATAAAAACTCTTTTCATAAATATCAAATATAATTTCTCTTTTTCTAAAAAGAAAAAAGAAGAAAACAAATCATCAAACATGAAGCATATGCATTTGGCATTACAAATGTATAAATTTTATAATTTTATAATTTACATTAAATTCATAAACAAAAATACAAATATATTACACATGAATACATTAAATATTTTTATCTTACAACTCCTCGCTAAGCTTATAGCTTTAGAGCTCCTTACAACTAAATAGAATATAACATTAATAGGTTTAGACTTATTATAAAGACTATAATGGTACTATTACCGTTATTGAAACTTAGTTGGCGTTGTTATTCATACCCTATAAACGGAGTAGAACTTTGTTAAAACCCAAAACAGTAAAAAAATTACAAAAAGTATCCCATTTTGGGGAGTTGCAATGGATCATCTAGATTTGTGGTGGCCATATCAGAAACCTTGTTCCACTTCATATGCACAAATAGAAGAGCAGTATGGTGTCTGTTTGAGAGCTTATTGGAACTAAGCAACACTTTCTTTAATCCTTTTCTTCTATTCAACTTTACTCTCAATGATGATTTTGTACCCCTTGGCTGGGTGGTTGAATTTCTATGTTCTGTGACCGGCATCTATTCAGTACATTTGTAGGATTGGATCCTTCTTTCCTTGTTACATGGTTTGATCAATTTTCCACTCGTGTTCGCAGAGAAAAAGCATGTTACAAATGTCCAGCCTATCCTGAGTGCTAGGGTGCCTGTGTTAAAAGTAACTGATTGTGGGACTGGAATTGAATGTGATTTATCGGTGGGGAACATGGATGGCATTGCGAAATCCCACATTATACTCTTGATTTCTTCCATTGATGAAAGGTTTAAAAAGTTGTGTTTTTGGTAAGCAAACCATCCCAGTTCAAGTGTTCTCCATTTATTTATAATGTAAGCACAAAAGGGAAAAGGAGGAATTATAGGGTAAGAGGCAATTTAGAAATTGAACAATTTTTAGTTTCTTAATCTTACAAGGATGGGAAGACCTACTGATTCATTTCAGTCTCTCGTCCAAGCCAGTTTCACACCGTTCCCCAGCTTTTCTTTAAATAAAAGGTGGAAGAACCCTCACTTTCATTTGATAAATTGTGGGATTTAGAAACTTCTTTGTGCTGCAACCAGCAAGAATTACAAATGAAGAACCCGGAAATGATTTCAGGATGTAGTACTTATGAAATGATAGAATTGCTTTATAAATGATGCTGAGAAACTATGTAATTTTTTAGTGGAATGTAGAAGTTGGAAGGGGTTGGGGGAAGATTTTGTCATCGAACATCTATGAAATTTTGGAAAGGAATGGGAAAGATATCTGTAAATAATCTATTATCTGAATGAGAGCTTTTGTTTTCAGTTTTCTGTATCTACATACCTTAAGGATTCTTGACGTTTTGGGGACATGCTCATGAGAATGTTTTCATCTAAGCCTATTGAATTTTGCTGCAGATGAAAGCTTGGGCTAAGGCACATGATATCAACAGCTCCAAGGATGGAACATTGAATTCTTTATCACTTATATTGTTGGTTGCATTTCATTTGCAGGTACTGCAAGCCACTTCTTTTTAATCATTAGCATAAATATTTCTTATTGTGATGGCTCAGGTGTTTATAGGAGTTTTTATTTTTTTTTTTGGTAAGATGGTAAAATCTTCATTACACTTCACAAAATTCAATACTAGGGAGACTTTATAGTAGTTGTCTGAGAGGAAATTTTATGGATAGAAATATTCATTACACAGTGTACAGATCTAAATTAGAGTAGGCAATCTCTCTCAAAAAAGGAAAAAAGTTCAGTGTAAGCAAAAGTGCATGCTATTTTTTTAAAAAAGTTGGAATTTCCTTGCAATTGTTAGGTACGACTGGTGTGCAGCTTTACAGTAATCCTGTTGAATATATTTAGTCTGAGTGCTATTATGAGTCCTTCAGTCTGCTCTTCTGTTCTGGGCTTTTTTAAAAAAGTGGGAAGTTCCTTGCAATTGTTAGGTAAGACTGGTGTGCAGCTTTATAGTAATCCTGTTGAATATATTTAGTCTGAGTGCTATTATGAGTCCTTCAGTCTGCTCTCCTGTTCTGGGCTGCATGAGTTATTTGTTTCGACTTCTATCTTTCTACCGGTTAATACGTATTGGAATTTACCCAGATTTCGTTCTTGCACTATCAGTGGAGAAGGTGGAAGCGATTCTATCCAATTTACTTGAGACATACTTTGTTTCATTTAATGAAATGAAAGAAGAGAAAAAGAAAAAAGAAGTCTTTCTTTGTGGATAGGGTTCATAGTATACTTGTTATATGGGTATCTTGTTCTCATGAAACAAGGTTAGCATACTCACTAGTAAGTCAGATAAATTTCTCTATAAATACATACTGAGCTTATACTGTTTGATCATGACAACAAATGTATGAAACATTACTCTCTCTCTCTGTACAAACTTCTCTCTTTCTCCCCTTATTCCCCTTTTCTTTGCCTTCTTACCCTAATTGTTGGTTCACCAATAGTGGAATGAAATAGAATGAGATAGAATGAGACCTAAAATTTGGCGTATAATTATATTTAAACCAATAGTGGATTCCACTTTGAGATTCTTGGCTTACTTGCATCATGCTTCTACCTTGAGAACTTTGGCTTTCTAGAACATCATACATCTTCATAGCAAGTGCAACTATTTTAATTAAACATCATACACCACGAGTACCACAATACTAGTTTGAAACATCATTAAGCACAATGTGAAACCATTTGAAGAAAATGTCATATAAACTCAAAACATAAACATAACCAATATAACAAATTAAATAAACATTAAGATTCTTAAGCATCATATATTCCTAATTGCCCTAACTTGCCAATTATTGAACATTGTTTAACCCTAAGTATTACAAAAAGTGATATAAGCATAAGATGATTCAATATGCATAATATATTCAACCTCTTTTGCCATAATCTTCTTCATTATTCCCATCTTCCTCTTCATCCTGGAAATCATCAGTACCGAATAATAATACGTTGGGATATATTATCGGATTAGATTATGTAACGAGCACATGTTAGGATCATATGACTTTGAATGCGTATTGGAAAGAATGAAGCACATCTAAGGATGACCTATCTTCCTTTCAATAATCCAAAGCATTGTTGTAGTACATTCCTAGCTTCACAATACTTCATGTTGAAATACTCTTGTGTACTTATGGTTTTTTATCACCCCGTTCTTTCGAATGATAACAATGACCTCTATGTGGTGCAAGAAATTCCTCACAATTAGTACATCCAACAGCTACCAAATAATATGAACCTTAACAAATAAAAAACGTTACTAAGTAATTCAAGAGGATAATGGTCATTACATTATCATAAGTTCCACAATTATTACCTTGAGTAACCTTTAAACCATGAGACCAAGAAATTGCATCTCGGATGACACGGCCCTCGTGCAGATCCTTTCCAACCCAACCCAGCAACACATGTAAATTCCATATTAGGTTGCATTCTAGTTCTGAACTTTGGCATTTCTGCACTTGTACATGAACACTAATATGTATACCATCTAAGACACCTATGCAATTTTACAAGTTAAAAGAACACTTAATATGACATTTTAGATTTTTCACGTCAATGTTAAGTTGAATATGGAAAACAATGAAAAAAATTTCCATTACCTTAAAACATTTTCATCTATTGTCTTCACAATCATTTGGATGGGTGTAAGCTTTTTGAGCAAGTAATTATGCAATTTTAGGATTCTAAGAAGACAGCGATTAAAGTTTCTACTCACAATTTCTCCATTTCAATAAAAATATTTTCTTATTGGCTTATTCTTGAGTTTATCGGACAATGTATATAAAAACATTGCCACTATTGCTTACGAGGACATATTCGTAGTTCCAGTCTTCGTTTAAAAAGATCGATCACACAAAAGGGCAAAGGGTCCTCGCCGGGCATGGGCTTTGGAACAAAGGTGCAGACTTTTGGACTTGAGGCGCATTAATTTAAAAAAATTATTTCAAAGGATATATATATATATATATATATATATATATATATATATATATAGTTTTTTTGTAGGAATAAATGGAGGATATTAGTTCATTACTCTAATTTAGTTATCTTACTAATTTAAAACCCAAATCTCGCAAATTATAAGGAATTCTTTTTGTAGGAATAGATGGAGGATATTAGTACACACTCTCTCTCTTCTTCTTCACTTCCCAGTTAAGGAGCTTGCCATTATTGCAAAGGTAGGCTTAACCCTTTTTTTACCCCCTTTTTGAAGCTATTATTTATATGTAATGTAGTTGGTTATGGCTAAGCAAGAAAGGTTAATCTTTTGAACCTAGGGTTTCATCGTGTTATTTGAAATGTGTTGAGGATGTTTAAAATTGAGGAGAAGACTTAGGTTTTGTGATGTTATTCGCTTCAAAGGCAAAATTATTTGTGTTCGGTTTGTTTAAAAGGGTGTGTTTAAAGTGAAATTTGATTGTTTTTGAGGAGTTGGAAATGAAATATGTTTGTGAAATTTTAAAATAATTTCAAAAGGGGCAATTGTTGATTTGTTTGGTGATGTTCACTTTTGTCGTCCAGAACTTTCTTCAACTTAAGGGCTTGATCTTCGCTTTCTTGTTTTGCTCCATCAATGGAGTTAGGAGATTAAACTAAGGAGAAGAGAGAATCTTCAAAGGAGGAGGAGGAGGAGAGAGAGTGTGTGTGTGTGTGTGTGAGAGAGAGAGAGAGAGAGAGAATTGGGTTTTTGAAATTGAGTGAGAAGCATTGACAGTGGAATATACATAACACGAGGGCATTTAAGTAATTTCATTTAAATTTAACGGCGTCTAACAAAGAAATAGGAGAAAGTACCCTAATAATAATTAGGGTAGAGTATAGATCACTTTGCAATACATTCTATGTAGTCTCCTGAAAATAGTTTCCGAAGAATTAAGGGCACCCCCAAGTCATTTTTTGGTGAAATTGGGGGAAAAAATGGAACCAAGAAGGAGAAGAACATCTACCCTAAGAGTGGGCGGAACTTGCTTCAGCAAGCTAGACTGCTAGAGAGGTGGAGAAGGGGGTGGGGCTGCCGACTGCGAGGGATTTTATTTTTTAATGGTGAAACTAAAGTACCCTAATAATAATTTGGACAGTGCCCAAAGTTTAGACAGTGTCTCTGTGTCCCAAATTGAGACTTGTGAGTTGGACACTTGAATCCTTACCGTGTCGCGAGTCCATGTAACATAGGCCACATGTTTTAATATGGAAAATATGGTCATCCAAAGAAATGTGGAGAAATTAATGGAGCCAGAGGAGTCAGTTTTGATGCCTTGAAAGTTGAAACTATTCGATGAAAAGCCCGAAAGAGATTCTTTGGTGAAGTTGAAAGAAAAGTACATGGATGATGATGGCAATCTACTAATGAAATCATGGCATTAAAATACTTGGGTAAGTTGATTTCTTCTTATAAAGTGTTTGGTAAAATGTTTGAAAGAGAAGTAGTATGGAATTGAGGTCCAAGATTACACCTTTGATTTTAAGGAGGTGAATAGCTGGATTAAAGAATGTTGTGTTGATGACTACCCATTTGAATTAATGGAGAAACACTATGCTACTTGGCCGGCTTTGGTGATTGGATGGACTATACTCGAAGAACAGTTCATTATTTTAGATGTCAGAATACTAGCAAAATGGTCCCTCATTTCTAGTTTCTTTCATTTTGAAACAAGGGAATGGACATGTGTTTGCTGGAACTTATTATGGGCCAGTAATAGGTGGGTGCAAAGCATAATGGTAGAAGTGAAGCTGATGTCCAGCACTAGATCGATGGAACTTTCACATGGCTTTGAACTTGATGACAACTCTTGAATACTGATGTGATTAATGTGGTGGCTGAAATTCTGAGCTGTGGAGTTGGGGATTTCTCTGTTTATGACTACCCAGTAGACAGTAAACACTAATGCTTGTATGCCCTTGGCCATGGATTGGTGAAGAGGAAAGTGAAACGACAGGTTTGCAAATGTGGGACATGGCAGTTAGTTGAAGCTATTGGCTCAAATGGATTAATAACATGCTCCTATAGTTATACCTACTATTCTCAAGGTTCTTGGCTCTTGTGGGATGTATGTCTGAGCAACTCACTAAAAAAAGTGCTTTGGCTTAATGTGACTTTACTTATAATGCCTATTTTTGGGGCTAAATCTTTTCTGTATATGTTAGCTCAGTGTAAATATGTTTATTACCTTCTTGATTCACTTCAGTTTTTTTATTAAATCTCATGAGAATTTCTATTATGGGTTAATGCAGAGTCGAGAGCCACCTATATTGCCTCCATTTGCTGCCATTTTTAAAGGTAAAATCTTGCTTATTGCATAAATAAAGCGATAGAAGAAGCTGAGGTTTGTGTTTATGCTGCCTCTACTGTTTAGGAGAAATAATAAATTACCTATTTATATTGAGCCTTTGTTAGGCTTTATGCTACTCAAAGGAGCATTTAAATGCAACCAATTCAAGGAAGGTCTGCAGTGTTTGGGGTTGGTTGTTTTCTGCTCAGTAATGTATATTGTACCATTTAGTTTCCAAGCCATTTTTTATTATGAATTATCAAGAGCTGCACTAGCTTGCTCCATTTTATATAGTTGGGTTCCAAATCTTTTTCCAATCTTCCAATGAGTGTGCGCAGTAATGTGGAGAGTCTGAGTCAATTCTTTAAATTGGTACTGGACCCACTGACAGTATTTGTGAACCATTTATCGACCTTTGGAAATCTTTTTCTACAATGTTTCTCTTTGTTTCTTCTTCTGTGGTGTAGTGATAGCTGCATCTTTCCAACATTTCTGACGACTTATTATTTCACTCATTTTTCAGATGGAGCTGATCCAGAGGCTGTCAAGAAAAACATTCCTAGTTTTTGAACTATGGGAATGGAAATAAAGAATCCCTTGCTGACCTCTTCGTATCTCTGTTGCTTATGGTAATCTTTGTAGTGGTTATGGTTTATAGGTCTATACGAATTTTGCAAACTTCTATGAAACAACTTATCATTGTTGTACAGATTCTGCATTTTACTTAAAATAAAGATGTACCATTAGGACATTTTTTCAACGGCATATATCCAGTTTATTTGATCTATCTCAGCTTTCATAGCATTTGCTGACTTTTCTTGGCCGTTGTAGCTGGAATCAGTAGAACCACTTTGGCAAATGGGACTCTGTGTTAGTACATATGAGGGATCATGGATATATAAGGCATGGGAGTCAAAGAAGGGAGCTAAGGTTGGGTTAATTAGTGTAAGTTGCAATATTACTTGCCCAAAAAAGTTAAAAAGACCATCATCCCTTGTGGCATGCTGATGAGTGGCTTGTTGTCTGTGCCTGTTGCAGATCGAGGACTTTACTGACAGGTCTCAGAATACAGCCAGGGCAGTGAAAGTAAACAATATAACCAAGATATATTCTTGCATCCACCATTCTGTGCAGCAGATTCGATCCCTTACAAGTGGAAAAATTGATGGGCAAAAGTTGATGAATCGATTATTTGGTCCAGATTCACTCACAGAAAACAAAGGTATAAAAAGCATTGCTCATCCTGATCCACAGCAACCCAACTTGGAAGACTCTACTGAAAGAAAGAGGAAACGCACAGAACAGAAAAAGAAGAAAAAACAGTTAAAGAAACAACACGGGAGCTCTGTTCGTGGGTCGATGAAACAGTCACAGAAGCCAGATAGGAGTTCCATTGGTCGGACTTGGGCCCAAACTCCTATCCCGTCTGACGAACCTATTCAAAGTTCAGTGGGATTCAGATATGGGAGAAGTCATGCTGAAATTAGGAGGTATCCGACACCAAATCTCCATCATCCTTTGGCCTCTACATCAGGTAATGCAATGCCCTACCATCCCACCCCTTTAGCCTCTACATCAGGCACTAGTGCATTGCCCTACCATCCCACCCCTTTGGCCTCTACATCAGGTAGTGCAATGCCCTACCATCCGTCCCCTCTAGCCTCTACATCACCCTACCATCCCACCCCTTTGGCCTCTGCATCAGGTAGTACATTGCCTTACCACCCGATCTCTTTGGCTTTTAGATCAGTTAATGCAATGCCTTACCATTCCACCCCTTATCTTTGTTCTGTTCCTTACAGACATCATACAGAGTTGGAAAGGTCTTATACTTCAAGCGAGTCACTGCCTTATGCTCCTTTCCATGCTCCGAATCCTAGAAGTTTTAGGTCCTCATATAGGAAATCAGTTGAAACCAACCGTGTACATAATCTGGGGGCGCAAATGATGCATATCCCCCTTTTACTACAGGGCACCTTAGGGATCTTCCAAGCCTATTTCTTTCCTTGTAGCACTCTGGTGGCTCTCTAGTGTTTTACCTAACGTCTATTGTGAGAGGTCAGTATTGCACAGGGTTTGGACATGTATACTTGTTGACATTAACAGGCCCATTGCAAAGACTGTCTCGTCAACAGTGGATGCAAGAACATATACTTGTTAATTGTTTTAGGTGATGGATTAAGGTTCAAAATACAGTGACATAGGTTATGTCGTAGTTTGCGGAGATTTTTCATGTTGTATCCTTTGAAATTCTAGACAGAGTTGATTGCAAAATGTGGAGCGTTATATAAACTATTGCATGAGATTTTACATTAGGCAGAAATTATTTCATGGGGCCTTCTTCAAGGATGGGCTTTTTACCTGTGGAATTATGTCAATTTGAATATTTTAGTCTCTCATTTGATACAAGTGTTTCCTTCTTTTTCTGCTGAATCAGTTCTAGTAACATCAAAGCTGGTTGATGTGGGTCGATAGTTGAATTAGGCCAATTAATATCCGGGCCATTTTTTGAATTATAATTTATTCTCTTTTGGGGGGTATGTTTGTTCGTTAGTGTTATTTTTTTTAACTTTCATTTTAGTGGGAGGGAGCTTTTTTTTTTTTTTTTTGAAGGGGCGAGGGGGTCTTGGCTTCATTTACCACTATTTTTTTTATTCCATTTTGTCACTATGTTTTGTTTTTTTATACCCCATGATGTATTTGTGTTGCATATATTTTATCCCAAATGAGTGTAGGTTTTTAATCCTAAATTTCACTAAGTTTTAATTTTTAATTCAAGTTTTAACCTCCTCCAAAACGAATAAAAAATTTTTAACAATAGCAATTTAGTTAAAAAATTTACAACATAATGGTACTGAGGCATCAAAAAATAAAACTCAGCGACAAAATAGGCAGTGGCAAATGAAGCCAAGAACTCGGTTGGGAGGGTGTTAGATTAGTGTTAGTCATAGTGAATGAGTGTGCATCCCTCCCCCGCCCCCTCTGTTTTTGTAAGGGCATATCGTTACTGAGTCAAGTTCAAAGCAACGTAAGCTCTATATCGTTACTCGAGTCAAGTTTAAAGCAACGTAAGCTCTATATCATTACTGAGTCAAGTTTAAAGCAACTTAAGCTTTATATCGTTATTGAGTTAAGTTTAAAGCAACGTAAGCTCTATTTTAAGAATGTTTTGTAAAATTAATTGTTTTAATTACAATTAGTTGTTTTATTAGCCTATCTTCAATCAATTAGTGCTTAGTGATTAATTGTTTAATTAATAATTTAAGATAAATGTGTGATGTAGTGGAAGGTATTTAGGTACAAGTTCATGTAAATTGATGTAAGACACAATGAATGAAGATTTTCAAGACATAAAAGGAGAAATTGAGAGTTTTAATTGCAAGCAATAGGTAGAGGTTATTAAAAGTTACTTCGAATATATTTTTAAAATTATCATATAAACCTCTAATCATATCAACCACTAATCTTATCAATTTATTTAAAAATAATGGACATGAACAATTTAACTAGTCAAACAACTAATCCTAGTTTCAAACTCTCTTATCAAACATACCCCAAG
This sequence comes from Talinum fruticosum, assembly GCA_021018815.1. Taxonomy (NCBI): domain Eukaryota; kingdom Viridiplantae; phylum Streptophyta; class Magnoliopsida; order Caryophyllales; family Talinaceae; genus Talinum; species Talinum fruticosum. The sequence goes on from JAITYX010000011.1 coordinate 5,882,782, forward strand.
TTAAACTGTTTCATATTGAGTTTGAATTCAAAATATTTCACTTGGGACAAAATCTTCTCCGACAGGTAATTAGTTTTGTATCTTTTTTATTCCCAAACATGTCATTGTTTTTGTTTTCTATTTATCATTGATTGGATTAAAAAATAATAATAAAATTGAGCAAAATTCTACCACAAGTCGAAATATTTTTCAATTATAATAATTAATAAATACAAATTATTGATATGAAAAAGAATAGATTTAATCCTATTAAAATTAACTGGTCAGAGGAGGAGAGGGGAGAGAATTGATGAATTAATTCTTTCACGGCTCCTATGCTGTAATTCATTCATCCATTGATGAAAGAAGGAGAAAATGAATGAATTGATCATGGTATGAAGAAGAGGGTGGGGGAAGATTCAGTATTAGCGGCAACAGAGAAGACCAAATTAGAAAGAGGAGAAGGAAGGAAAAAGAAAATAAAGTGGGGTGGGTTTTGGGTTTTACAGCAGGAAAAAGAAAATTTATGTGTGATATGAATATTAGTGTAGACCTCAAGCATACTCCTCAAGCAACCCACAGCCACGCACGGGTATGTTGGCCTCCCGTTACATTTGTTCCATGTCAGCCGTTAAATACTGTGAGAAAGTAACGAAAGGGCTATTGTCATAGACTGCAGTTGCCACATCCAAGAAGCTTTTGTTCGAGAGTAAGCGCTTTGTGTCCGAGTTCCAAGCAACGATAGCCACCACATAAGCTCCAGTTTCGCTGCCTCACAAAAGCAATATCGTCAACCACCACCCCACCCCTTGTGCCTTCTTATGTCAATTATTTGAGCTATTGTTGCTCGAACTCAAAAAACCTTTCTATGCCAAAGTCTACCTCCAAATTTGGATCACCCATACTTGCAATCCGCCTTCTTATCGTAAGCACCGATGTCCCTTCCTTTCCAATATAAAACTTCATTATTGTGCTTTGTCAAGCTAAATTTGACCATTTTTCTTCCTTTGCAAGGTCGTTGAAAGCTTGTTTTTATTCTCTAGTTTCGGCTTTGGTGCACTTCTCTTCTTCCCTGATTTTTTTGGCTGATTTCCTTGGAATGTTTCTGCGCAGTTTTGCCTTCATCTTTCTATATATTTTCTGGGTGAGTCTCAATAGCAATGTCAATTAATTGATTGTCCAAATACACCACTAATTTCTGGCTGCTAAACTTCTAAATTCTCCATGAATGTCCCAGGCTTATGTTTTTCCAACATGTGATTGCGGACAAGTAAACATGACTATGTAGATGATGCCCCAGGCTAGCAAATAAGTCCTTACATGAGCAAGTGTTCTTACGAAGAGACCCAAATTCTGGATTTTAGTAATCATGTAACTATTGCCTTTAAGCTAGGCATGGATTTACGCTGAGAATTATCTATGAAACCAAAGGAAGATTAATGGAGAACGTCAGAACAAGGGAGGGAGGTTGGTCGGATTTGTAACTAAAATGGAAGGCCAAAACATTTAATATTTGCCTTTCCATCCGTTTAAACTTTGCCACTTAATGTGAAAACGAGTTTGATAAACTTTGCCACTTAATGTGAAAACGAGTTTGATAACATTTCTTCTCCTCTTTAAGTTCGACACACGACCCCTTAATTTGGCTATCTCAATCTCAATACTTATACTGTAAATCTGAGTCTATGGATTCAATGACATAACACAATTTTTTTAAAAATCTAATATTTTTTAGAAAGAGAGACCATGGAAATAGATGTTAGGTTTTAAAAATTAAAATAAAATACCATATTTGGTAATTTGGGTTTATAAACCAAGGTCTATAGTATAAATTTGTATCAGTACCCAAAAAAGAGCTCGACAAATAGTAATCCATCAAACCGCCCATAATTAACAGAATATGAAACAGGTTATAATGCCTATCAAAACTAAATCTTAATCTGATCCAAAGAATGTCAAGGCAGCCAAAATTACATTTTTCTAGCGTGTCATTACACAAAGTATCATTCTGAGGCCCCTGCAAAAAGAAATGGGAAGAGCTATGCAACTTGTCGATAAGATGTTTCAGCCATTGAAGCTGGCTCATGATCCCAATCATCAATGACGCCAACATCTTAAAGTCCAAGTTCGGATTAAACATATGCAGCTCCTCAAGCTTGACATTTCAATCTGTTTTAGTTTCTTTGGGCACCTCCTAAAAAGTTCGCCAAAGAAGGAACACTCTGTCCATTATTCCTCATTTCTTCTTGTGCCCGCTTGATTTCCTCAGGATCTGCCAAGTGATTTATGAACACAGTCAGAAGAGATGAGAACAATTCCTCCTCGGTATTGAACGAATGGATCAATCATAAATAAACTAATGGACTATATTCATTTTTTTGGCTTAAATGATAAACCGCAGACAGATTAAGGAAGAAGTCACTTTTGAAAGTTGAGCATCTCAGAACTCCTAAATTCGAGTTCAGGAATCAGCTGTTATATTTTGTGATGTCACATCAACATCATTCACAAAAGTTAGCCATCTCACAGGCTCACAGCAGTAGCAAAATATGGACTAAGTTTTCAATCTAGCTCACATCACTTCACCGTTTTATGGTCCACAAAATAGACTGTCAAACCTAACGAAGCAGGCGGGTCTAGGTTGGGTTTGGGTATTGTCACTTCCAAATTGGATTATAACAGGTTAATGCAGTATCCCGATCAGGTGACTTAAGGTTCAAGGTTCCCAGGTTCCTGCCAACACTGGGGTTGCCTTATTTTGAGTTTGCTTTCAAGACTTTTGAGTCGCACAACTGAAAATGTCAGTTTTGCCCAATCTACAGAGTGCAAACAGATTGAAGTGATAAACTGGTTCCTTAGACTCTTCATACGGCCTCAAGTACTCAGTTTGGACATCTAACACTTGGGCATTGGTATGACACTTGACCCTTCATTTTTAACCAAAAATATACAAATATTTTCAGAAAATTTCCAAGTTCAGCACGACACAACGACACTTTAATATGGGTATGACTGAACCCGAATAATACAAGTAATAACTTGTCCAGTACGTCTGAAATAGACAATGAAGCAATCACATTCCACGAATTCTAGAGTTCAAAGCACTTTACCCATCAATTTTGGCATCAGGAAGACGACGATCACCATGAAACCGACCATGAGACCCATTGGGCTTTTCACAACAGACATGATTGAGAATGGTTCCCTCTTCTGCAATAAATCAGCAAAGAATGATGAAATAAGAGGAATACAAAAAACAACATTCATCCTAGCAACATTCTAGTTTGACCAACCTCATAGTACTCTTCCTCTCTTAGAGGCTCCAATGCCAACTCACTTAAACCCCTTCTGGTCTCTGTTAGTGCAGCCTGAACTTTTCCAGGGTTTCTTGCACTAATATCAACACGAACCTATAAAAACACCAAAAGAAGCAACCAGTATCAGTCTACATTTCCTGAAGTTCAAAATGGGAAAGTAGTAAAAAAAAAAAAATCATACCGGAGAAAAGAAATAACCAATTGCAGCCACTTCGATCAGATGAGTGCCGGCTGACACATTATGGCTTCAAGCAGTCAAAGAAAATTTCAAGCATGTAGGACAAGCAATCACACACAGATTCTAATTCTCAAACTACAAACTCTACCAATCATGGAAGAAACCAAGGACCACATATTAAAAAGTCTTAAACGGAAAAATATAGTATCACATGAAATTAAACAGGCCGTAGCTGATAGAATTTATGTCCTGCCACACTGAAGAAGTCCAAGCTCAAGCCCTGATTCCAACTTGTCGTGGACCCGTGAATCTTCATTATCTTCTTACGTGTTTTTTAGGTATGATCCTACGTGTAGTAAGAGTCATTATTGATATTTGTTTCCTTATCTAATCAGTATTATATTTTAAGAAGTTAATTATTTTGCAAGTTACACTTTTCTTCAGTCGTGAGTTTATGAAATTGGGTATTATTAAGTTGTTCGGGAATTTTCCCTGATCTCTATCAGTTTGGTATCAGAGCCTGGCTGCCAGCGGCATCCAAAGCTGCCCCTTAGGGCTGACCCGTAGTGCAACTCTCCTCTTCTGTTTTACACTTATCCAGCCACCACTGTCCACCAGAAACTCGCCTGAAGCCTTATCGCGGATGCACACAGTATTCAAAACTCTAAATCTCCAAATTGATCCTGAAACCTCAATTTTCCTCCTAATCAATCCTTGCCCAGTAACCTAAACCCAAAAACGAATCAAAACCGTCAATTAATTGCAAGAAATTGCACAAAATTGATGCTCAATGGAAGCCCAAACCCTAACTTGCGGAAACTGTCAATTCAAAATATAGTCTCAAAATTCATTCTCCAAATTCCAAAATACAGTCAAATTGAGCTTGGCCTCTGATCGCAGCCCTAATTCGAGTTCAACCCCTCATAGAACTCCGATCAATTGTGTGAAATTGAACCCAAATTGGTACATTTCTCTTCTGCTGAAACCCTAGCCTTCATAACTGGTTGCTGTACGTGATTTAGGGTTCTGCTGAAACCATAGCCTTAGCTATAGTTGCTGCATCTGCTGTGTAAAATTCAGCCAATACTAATGCAGAGCTTAAGAAGTCACTGAAAGACCTTAATTCTTGTTTTGAGAATTTCACCGGGCATCACAAGATAGAACAAAAACATCTGAAGAACGTTTTGAGCGCTATGAAGCTGACCAAAAGCACATATTTGACCAGTTGGAGAAACTCAACATAAAGTTTGATGGAGTTGAACCACCAAAGCGTGACAAAGAGAAGTTGAAAACCACCTCATGCATGCAACCGCGTCCTTTTGTTGGTTCTAGAAGTCAGTTTAGTGTTGAACTTCCATCAAGCTTTTTCCCCATTCATCTCAGGTTGAGCCGGTATCCCATCCTGCCATTCAGCCGCCCTATCTTTATCCTCCGAGGGCTCAATATCAACCAAGGAATGATTGATCTCAATGAGACAATCAACCAAGGTTTGATGCTAATCCATGGCATGATAATTATGGCATTAAAATAAATCTCCATGACTTACCAGTGAAGGTGAATCTGATATCTTTCTTGATTGGGCCATGAACATGGAGAATATCTTCACTAAGAAGTGCATTCGAGATGATAAGCATGTTGCTTTTGCCCTAACTTGCTTGAAGGGTTACACTTTTCGATGGTGGCAATAATTGCACTTGACGCATAGGATGTTATCTTGGTGCAGTCACTAATAGGGAGGCTGGCAGTGAAACAGCTTATGAATTACAAATTTGTACCTTCGGATGTATCATTATTTGCGAGGTCTGAAGAGAAAATCTGAATTGACTTAGAAGATCAAAATTTCCAGCCGTGGTACAATAACTCTATCACATCATTACGGAAATCTTTCATTCGCTTTGATACCAAGCCTGGTAGTGATCCCTTTCCTTATAAGGTTCCTGAGAAGAAGTCACTGGAATCTTTTCCTGAAAACTGTAATGGATCTGGTGACAAGGGTCATAAAACTGAAAGATGTCCCCACTGTGCTCTTAAAATGACTAAGGATGATGATTATGGTCATGTTGATGAGGTTGTTTATCAAGCTAAAGGTGATACCGCTTCTCAAGGTGAAGAGGAACAGCATGTGGTGAATGTTCTTACTGGACCTTCCGTTGATCCTCTTCCAACTTCTCAAACCTACTTGTTCCATCAAGTTGGTTTTGTGACCAAACAAGCTGTGCATGTTATGGTTGATCCATTGGTTAAGGACTTGGAGTTGCGTACTATAAAAAGTCAAAAACCTATTCTTACTTATGAGTCTCACCACTATGAATTGGTTGACACTATGGTTAAGGTTCCTTTCTCTCTGCACGGTTTGTCATTCTCAACTACATGTTAGGTAAGCAACATTGATACATGTGATTTTCTTTTGGGGAAGCAGTGGATGTGTACCCATGATGTTATTTCGAGGCCAGGATCAACGCTACTTGTAAAGTATTGTTGTGGTTCTTCGATCATGTATCCCAGCCTCATTCAAGTCTGATGCTACATCGACCTTCCTGTTTCTCACAGGCACGTCGTGGTTCCTCTTATCCTTTATATCGTTCGAGGACGAAGAGCTGTTTGCAAAAGGGGAGAACAGTAGAAAATATGTCCCGCCACATCAAAGAAGTCCAAGCCCAAGGCCTGATTCTAACAAGTCGTGGGTTCAGGAATCTTCATTATCTTCTTATGTGTCTTTTAGGCACAATCCTACGAGTTGTAGAAGTCATTATTGATATTTTATTACTTTAGATATTTTTTTCCTTATCTAATTAGTATTATCTTTTAGGAAGTTAGTTATTTTGCAAGTTATGTTTTAGCTTATAAAAAGTACTTTATGTAATGTTTTCTTTCAGTTGTGAGTTTGTGAAATTGAATATTATTGTGTTGTTTGGAAATTTTCCCTGATCTCTATCAGTAGCACTGTAGAATATGAAAGAAATATGACGCATGCATCATGAAGAAAGAAATCCACACATGGGATCAGATGAAAAGGATACAATGAAAAATATCCATCAGGCCTCAGAAATGCAACCCTTTGACCACCATTTAATATCACCTTGATATCTGATGTTTTAGCTGGTAACACATAACCTCTAGTCCCTTTATCTGCAAAGGAAAATGCCAACCATTTGCGTAAATCCTTCGTTAAATAAAAAATGTAATGTCAAAGTAGCATGATAAGAATAGAATGGATTAAGCAGATGGAAATTTACAACGTTCCCTGAAAACTATGAGAGCGTTAAGGCTAACGCCATGCTTACTACATAGCTGGGATAAGATGTGAACAGAGTTTAGGAAGGATCAAATTAATAAACTGATCATGATGTGTCAGAGGATACATGACTGGCCAGTCTTGATCAGTACATTCCCATGTGAATAAGATACTAATTACCAGCAGAGGACTTCCAAAACCTTTTTCAGAATAAAAACACTTCCTGTGCCTATGCTGAATCTTACTTGCCAGAAGAATACAAGTTCCCCTACATGCCTCTTATCTATGCTTTGCAGGGTGTTGCCCATGACCTAGGATAGAATAAGACAACCTTCTTCCCAGCAAGTAATTTCAAATGTTTTCTGTGATCAGAATAATTTGGACTTGAATCAAATAACTTCACTGGTGACCTTATTAACAAGCATAGCAGCTCCTAAAGCCCTGTCTATTCATGAGGCTGAAACTGAAGGGCCACAGAAAGAGGGACACTTTGCTAGAAATGGAGGGGTACCATCTACTGCATGTTACCAAGCACGAAATGCATACACAAGTATTGGACTTTTTCTTTTTGTTGATCAAAAGGAGTATTGGAAATTAAATCAAGTACTCCAAAATGGTTGTAACACACATTAGATGGATTGTCAAAAACTTTTGACTCTTCATTCCTTCTCTATTCATACTGAGCTGATAGAAGGGGATAGTGCTAGAGAGACAGTTATGTAGATGGTTTCTACAAGGCGGAGAAGCTGCAGACTCAAATCACATCATTCCCGAAGTCAATGCTTCTAGTAATCAATATCTAGCATCTTGCACCCACAGAATTAATCTTTTGGGTCTCGGTACAGCAATTGATTCTCCTCACAGGAAGCGATGACCTTAAAGATTCCCTCTCCTTCACAAAATTGAAGGCATTGGCCTTCAATCAATAAGTAACTCTCCAGGAGAAGCAAGAGGAGAGTAGGGAGTATAGTCCATTCCTTACTTGAGGACTCCTTTAATTACTACATCGTAATCAACTGCATTACAAGCAATGCTCCAACAACGCATTCCACAATATAATTTCTGTTCTCCGCCAAAACCAAGAATACAGTAGGGAGTATGGTCATTCCAACTAGCCTAGCTGCATTTTGCTGACAGACTTAAACTCATTCTTTAGTTGCCTCTGCCGCTGGTCAAATTTAAAGAAAGAAAAAGAAAAGAAAAGGACAGCCGCATGACCTAAAAACAGCGATGTAAATCAGCAACTGAAATTACCTATGTAAACTTAAAAACTACATATGTTACTCGTCTATACATTTTACCCTGCTTCACCTATTTCAGGCACTGAACTACTTAGGACATGAGTACAGCACTTGGACACGTAAATTAAACTAAATATCCTCAAATTTTCTTAAACAATAGCCACGTCCAAATGATGGACACCTATGATTATCAGACACTTGAAAACTAGTCCACTAATGCATTAACATAACCAACCTTTGTGATGTCTGAATACGGTTTTTTCCCCATCTTACACACAATAAACTGCTCGTCCATCAAACAAGATCCTCAAACAGCAACATTCTATGAATTTGCCATTTCTAAGGCAGCAACTGCTTTGATATTCATTTACCTCAGGTGCCTACAATGCTTAGTTCATCTGCCAATGTATTTATCATTAGCAAACACTGAAGTACATGGACTGACTCTCAATCACTAATCAAGGACATTCCAGCAAAGAACAACTAACGCATAGTACGCATTCACATTTCTTGACTATTCCCAAATATTAGTTACAAACACTCCACAGATATAACTTATTGCATCTCTTTAAGACAATATTCGAAAAAATTAAAAGGAAAGAAAATTTGAAAGAAAAGAAATAAGAAGGCAAGAAAATCGAAGAAAAATAACTTTCTTTCCTTTGTTTGAACCTAAGAAAATATACAAAAAATAATAATGGAAAATGTTTCTCACTTCACTTACCCCACGAGCCTACCTAATCCCTAATTACACTCTTCCCCCTCAACTCCTTCCTCTTTTTCTCTCCTCTTCAATTTCAGGATTGGAATCCAATTAATCGGCAATGCTTATGTGGGCTAAGGTGTCCTTGCACTTCAATAAGACTTTTCGCATTGCCAGAGTTAGTTCTGAGCATCAGAGCATGGGAATGTGACAAGAATCGGGATATCAAGATTGTAATTTTCCTCAAATTATCCTTATGTTTTTGCAAAGTAAATTGAATAACTTACTTTTACTTATTTTTTCAACAATTTTTTTTATCTGTAATTTTATTTAAACCCAACATGGGAAAGAAACTTCATATTTTCTTATAATCAAATGGAGCCTAATTGATCTCTCCTTTCTTAGCACCCACCACAAGAAAGCCGATGAAATATAGCTGCCAAAGTTTTTCTTGTCCTACCATTGGAAAATCCAACTTCTAAATTAGCTCCTCTGAGCAGCCACACATCCTATGTGCTATTCCTAATGTATATACCTACACTAAGCATATTAGTTTGGATCACCAATCTTCTCCCAGATATTCATTGCATGGCTGAGGCGAATGGATAATAAATAGAACACACAAAACGTCATAATTCCCAGATCGAAAACTTCACACAATTTAATTGGGTCAAACTAATATTCGCATCTCGTACTCCGGCAACGAGATTTAGATCCTCACAAAAGTTTGACAATTGGCAGGAAATAATATATTAGATTGAAAATAGAAGGAAAGGGAGAAGGGTTCAGAGTTATCGTACTTGGGATCTTTACTCGACCATTAATGGCGAACCCTTCGCTCTGTCTGCAAAGAACATTTAATCATCAGAAACCCATAAATCGTCGTAGATCTCAAATCAAAATCACAGTCCGAAATTGAAAGAGATACAATCAAAGAACAACTTCCGAAAAAGCATAATACGAACCCAGATGAGAGAGCGTAAGTGTTGGGCAAGACGAAACAGCAAAAAGCTGGAGAGAGAGAGAAAGAAGGAGCTTGAATCTGCCCATTGACACCATAGTAAAAGAGCTCCAAACCAAACCTCCTCTTCTCGCTCCTTAATTGACAGGGTCAGGAGCACAACTTGTTAATAGAGAAATTGGGATACCAACATCCAAGTTGAGAACTGCTAGGAGTAGCAATGTCTACTTATATTATGAGTTATATTAGAAGTCCGATTTTAGTGATATGAAATAATTTAAAATAAAATATTATATAAAGGTATTTGAGGTATAGTGTAATTATTTATAAGACTTTTAGGTATAAAAAATTATTTATAAGTGTCCAAAGTTATTGTAACTATTAACGAGTCCTCGGTTATAAAAAAAATTATTCTTTATAAAAACTACTATTAGATATCTTTCTTTTGGCGTCATTATTGTTAAATTACATCTTTCTTGAATTAAGAGAGAGAAACGAACAAAGAGATAGGAGGGAGAGGGACGAATAAACGAACGAGAGATGGGTGAGAGAGGAACAAAGACATGGGAGACAGTGACGAACGAGAGAGAGTGAACGAGATAAGAGAGGAAAGAAGCATAACGAACGAACTTGGAGATTCGGGGTAGAGAAGAACAAACATAGAAAAGAAGAGAACAAAACGAACAAAGAAGAAAGATAAAACAAATAGATAAAAGAGGAGAGCGAGAACGAATGAATGAACAAATAAATAAATAGTAGGGGTTTTTGACATAAAGAAAATATTTTAAAATTCTTTGGTTTAAATTTTTGCGGGATTTATTAAAGGTAAAATAGATTTTTGTATATTAGGTACCCTTATGGGTTGCAAAAATATTACACCAAAAGGAAGGGTACACTGGAACTAGTCTTTTATACCTAAGGAGTGCTGTAAATAGTTACATTATACCTTAGGGTATCTTTGTGTAATTTTTTATAATTTAGCATATAAAATTTAATTTAATTTTTTAAAAAAGTGTCACTATGAAAAATATGGAATATATTTTTAAAAAATATTATTTATAATAATTTGGCTTTATCACCTCGGATCAATGATATAATTTGTAGCAATAGGGTGGATACGGGCCGGATCTTCCTGTATCCTCACCTATAAACATTTTCAAAATCTATACCCTTAGTATTATTGGTGAACAGTTCTCGCTATTATGTCCCAAAACTAGGAACCCGAACCTAAAACTTGTTTGACCCGTTCTTGAATTTTAGGAACTCGTACTAGAATCTATTTAACCTAGGTTCTCGAACTTTATGAATCGAATCTAAAATGTATGATCTTATGTCGGTTCACATGGTACCCTTCCATACCATTATTGTTATAAAAAAGAAAAAAAGTGAGGGTGCTTATTACTTACAATTTTTTAATCAATTGTGGATTGAGCCGCATATTAAAAACTAAAAAGTGAAAATCACTTAGATCTCATATTAAAAACTCCAAATTGAAAAGGTTGAACATTTAAGACATTGTTAACGGTTTTGGATACTCACAATTTTAGGAACCTGGACTCGAACTCGTCTTGAAGGTTACGGAGTTCGGTTCCATGGTTTGATTATTGAAACCGCAACTTATTTGACATATTCCTAAATTTTAAGAACTTTATCCGAAATCGGTCAAATGGTTCAAATTCGGAACTTTATCCATTTGACCGGTTACGGTCAAGTTCCAAGATATCCACCGAGATGTGCTCATCGCTACTTATTGTTAAAATATTATTTTCCCATTGTATTTATGAAAAATTTTTCCATATTGTTTTAGGAATTAGATTGTTATTTTTCTCATGTAATTAGAGTATGAGACTTTATGATATGCAAGAAGCTAGAGCTGGCGGTATTTAAACTCCCCCTCCCCCTTTAAGGGCATGTAATCGGGCAAGGAAGGCTAATTAACAAAAGAAAGACTAACACAAGTTTTTAAAATCCTTTGTCTTCGTTCATGATATCAAAGCAATAAGTCGGTCTCTCTAAAAACACCAAAGAAGAAGAGAGACTCCTAACCATGTTTGGTAAAAAGTTCGTGGTTACATCCGGATCCTAGTTGTCCTATTTGTCTATCACACATTGAAGATATGGAACACCTTTTTACAACTTGTCCTTTTGTAGGACGAGTCCGGGATATCACCATTCAACATGGGCTGGCTTTGCGAGAAGCCCTTTCCCAATCCACACATTTCTATTAGAGACTCATTACTTAATATGTTTGTTGATCGAAGGATCAATATGTCTAAAATTGCATTTCTCTTATGGAGCATTTGGAAATCACGCAATGGCATTGTTTTCCGGAATGATTTACCCAAAACTATGGGTACACTCATTCGGGCTAAACGTAGCTCGGACGAGAATGGAGACAGCGTACTCTTTCTTCACCTCAATCCACTTCATTAACTTCCCTTTTCACTCCTTTCCCATCATCAAACCCACCTCCTTAGTCGGTGGATTTCCCCAGGCGGCTTCATCAAAATTAACCTCGACGGCACCTTTTCTTCGCGGGTGCAGGCGGCGGGTTATGTTTTAAGAGACTGGAAGGGCGGCTTCATTCGAGCGAGCACTAGATTCATGCACAAAGCTCCTATCCTTGTGTATGAAGTTATGGCCATGCGTGACGGTCTTCAAGCAGCATTACATGCGGGCTTTTCACATATACAAGTGGAGGGCGATAACAAATTAGTTATTCGAGCGAGTTCGGGGTTCCATTCATACTCCGTGGCGAATTCACTCCTTGGTTCATGATATACGCGCTTTACTATCATTGTTCTCATGTTATTCAATTAGTCATGTTTTCGAGAGAGGGTAATATGGCAGCTGATTGTATTGCTAAATTAGGATGTGTCATGAGGTCTACAACTACCTTCACATCCTCCCCTTCCCAAGAATTTTCATGTATTCACGTATGATGATAACATAGGTAGAACCCTTGCGAGAAGGGCTACCTAATGTTCTTTGTACTTATCTTTTCAAAAAAAAAAAAAAAGTTCGTGATTGAGAACCACTCTCTATACTACTTGCATCCTTCGGACAGGCCAAGAGTCTTGATCACAAATGTAGTTTCGATGGGAAGAACTACAATCTCTAGGAGAGAGCGGTGAGGACCGATCTTAAGGCCAAAAATAAATTAGATTTCATTGAAAGAACCTTAAAGAAACCCAAGTCAAAGGTGGGAGAAGACCCGAGTGAATTACATGGGAGATGATCAACTCTATGATTTGCTCATGGATATCGAATGTGATTATGTCAAAGTTGCAGATTAGCCTAGCCTTTGTCGAAATTGCGAGAGGGCATGAGGAAGAATTTAAAGAAACGATATGCTATATGCAATTCTCCTAAGGTAAATCAACTTAAAGTCAATCTACCCAATTTAAGCAAGGAGGCATAGAAGTGTGGATTTCTACACAACAATTGATGAGCCTTTGGAGTGAGTTAGAAAATCAGATGCACATTACTTCTTGTTCTTATAGACAGGTGTGAGTGTGAAATCGGTGAAAAGCGATAAAGATGATCGAGGAGAAGAAGGCCCGTCAATTCTGATGGGTTTGAAAGATGACATGTACTCTCAAATATAGCATAATTATTGTCGTAACTAGAGAAAATTTTCAACATGGTAAATCAAGAAGAAACCAAAAAATTTCATGATTAAAAGACATGATAGAAGCGGGAACGCGACTCCTTTTTCCATGAAACACACTCTCAAGTCTCAAGTGATCACCAAGAAGGCGCCTTTCACGCATTATGGTCAATTAGGCTATGAGAAAGCTTTGAAATTATTGGGTATCCCTCACGACGAGGAGCTCAAGGCAGAGGAAGAGGTTGAGGAAACAGGGTCTCAAATGGAGGAGGACGAGCGAAACTGACCCAGGACATGATTTCCAACACCATGGTAGTAGCTTTACAAGTCAACTGAATCAAACTGCAATCCCCGGGTATAATGCGGAGAAAGTGCAAAGAATCCTAAGGCTCATTGAAATGCCTAAATATGGGTATGAAAAATGATCGGGTAAAGTGGAGTGGTAGTTTGATACCCGTGCGTCGTGTTACATTATCGTAGTTTATGACACTCTTGAAAATGTTAGAATCATTGATCCCATTGTGGTTGGACTTCTTGATGGCAATCAGGTGGTGGCAAACAAGATAGGGACTGTGGGTTTGGGGTCAAACCTCAAATTAAAAGATGTCTTATTTGTTCGTTAGTTGACTTGTAATTTGATATCTATATATCAATTGAATGAGTCTAATTATACTATGACATTCACCGATAGTTTTTGTGTGATACATAACCATACTTTGAGGAACCTTATTGGAGTAGGTAAAGTCAAACAAGGTGTCTTTCTACACAAGGAGGTGCCAAACTCAAAGGAACAAGTTCAAGCCGTTAGAACCAGGTAATCTATAGCGAGCATGGACGTCTTAGTCATCCATCAAGAAAAGTGATTTCTTTACTTGCTAAAGACTTTGATTTTAGTGATATTTTTGAAAATAAAGAAAAAGTGTTAAGTGATGTATGTTTTCATGTTAAAGAGATTTTCTCCAAAAGTGAAAGTAAAGCTATTAATAATTTTGAACTCGTACACTTGGATAGTTGGGGTGCTTATCGTGTGTCATCTTTTTATGGTGCAAATCATTTTCTAACTATTTTTTATGATAGTATAATGGGACCAAGTTTACTTCAAACCCTATGAAACAAATTTATTTTGAAAGAGGGCTAGTATGCCCCACAATTAAATGATAATGTAGAATGAAAGCATGGGCATGTCCCTTGAAGCCGAGCACTTTGCTTCCATGCTTCTCTACTAATCAAGTTTTGGGAAGAATATGTCCCCGCATCGTTCCATTCCATCTAGGATTAGGAATAAGTGCGTCTTGACTGTTGCTTACTTAATGAATCGACTCACACAAGGTTATTAAAAGGAAAGACATCATATGAATACTTGTTTGGGTCAAAGCCTTCTTATAATAATGTTTGTACTGTTTGGGTGCCTATGTTAGGCTCAATTGAGAGACATGGAAAACAAGTTTTTGGCTCGTAGTCGAAAGTGTATATTTGTGGGATATTCCTTTGGAAAAAAAAAAGATAAAAATTGTATGATTTAGAGACCAAGAATTTTTTTGTGAATCGGGATTTTTTTCTAAGATAATCTTCTTTTTTCCACAATTAGTAAAGAGGAATTATTAAAAAAAAAAAAATAGGGAGCATAGATAGAGATGGCAATGGATCGGATTTGGGTTGGATGCATGAACCTCTGAATCCAATCGATTAATATTTGGAGTTGAAAGTTCGATTGGAGTTAGATCTCTCATCCGAATTCGATCCGAGTCGGGTCGGATTAATGCGACTGCGACTCCAATCTCAAAAAAACAATTCACTGGATTTTTAGACGCCAATGAGCCAGGATTGAGAAGATGACTTTGATCCAATGAATAGATTTTGACGAGTAGATCGAGGGTGAGAGAGAATGAGAGTTTCAAAATAAAAAGCAACACTCCTCTTCCTAACCAACCGCCCTATCCCGTTAGGCCCAATCCCAACACTCCACTTTCTCTCTACAGTCCTCATCTCCTTCATCATCTTCTTCGACATTCGCCTCTACTCTTGTGCCAAGATCATATCTTCTAGCCACTAGATCCGGGCAAGGAGAGAGAGAGAAAGAAAGATCATATCCTTCACCATTTTCTTCGACATCCTCCTCTACTCCGGTGCCAAGATCATATCTTCTAGCCACTAGATTTGGGCAAGGTGAGAGAGAGAGAGAGAGACTTAGAGCAACTACGAGTGCAAGATCTTATGATCCAATTTTGTCCATGTGATCCAATCCATCTTGTCGCAACGCATGTTCTATTCATCCCGAGGTCGATTGACTCGCATGGTCGCTCGTGTACTCAATCTGTTTGCGTTTCCATCTTGCATCATTTTTTGCTTTTTTATTTTATTTTTGCCAACATTTCCATATTAAAAGAATTAAATATGTATATTTGTAGACTTCATGGGTAATATTTTATTTGACGATCCAAATTGTTGATCCAATGCGTGTAGAGATAATGGATTGCATTAAAAAAAAAAAAGGATTGTGAGATAATGTGGAGTGTGTAGGCCCCCACATGTAATCTAAAATTTTGGATCATGGATGCGGATGCTCTTAGAGATGAGAGGGAGTGAGAGGGATCAATGAGACGTGATGGATAGGAAAGAGAGATACTGAGAGATGAGAGAGGAAGAGAGAGACTAAGATAAAAGAGAGGGAGGGAATAATTATTGGGGAATTAAGGTTAGATAATTATAATTTATGTGTATTTAAGTTAAAAATTTTAGAAATTTAAATTTAATTTATTTTAAAAAAATTAAAAATTAATCAAATTGATATTATTCAGATTGGATGTACCAGCCTCCAAATCCGTTCGGGTAAGAGTTGAATCCGGACTATTTTCTATATTCGGATCCAACTCTTTTTTTTAATTCAAATAAGATTATTTTGCCTAAAATTTGGTCGGATTTTTTTAATTTGGATGTCATCCCTAAGCATAGAGGAGCATCAAGTGGTTGCATGTGAGGACTTTGAAGAAAACAATGATGTTGCGTTGGGCCAAGCGGATAGTGGAGTTGTGTTGGGCTAGGCGGAAAGTGGTGCAACAACTTTAAGTCCATCATCACATATCGGAGGCATTGATGAGGATAGGTAAGAGACCAGGCCAATAGTTAGTGATGATAGGTCAAAGAATAGGCTAGTGTTACTGCCAGCCGAGAGTGGGTCACAAGATAAGGGGAGTTGTTGCCTCAATTTGAAAATATACCGCTTTGATGCAGCAACCGCGCAAGACAAAAAAACGAGGCACCTCTTTCAATGCTCAACTAAGTATCCGTTTCCCTATTCCATGGATCATCAGGTACTCCGTATCCTATTGTAAACTATATCACATGCAATTAATTTTCTTGTGCTTGTCAACATTTTTTAGCTACTATTTCAAAAACTCTTGAAGACTAAGTATTACCATGAAGCAACTAAAGATCCCATGTGGAGAAAAGCCATGGCAGAAGAAATTTGAGCTCTTGAAGAAAATCAAACTTTGGATCATATATGATCTACCTCCCGGGAAGAACATGAGTTGCAAGTGGGTTTATAAAGTCAAATAGAAGTTTGATGGCTCTATTAAGAGATACAAAGCTTGTACGTTTATCCGTGGGGATCACCAAGTAGCAAGGTTTAACTATAATGAGACCTTGCACCTATGGCCAAGAAAACTAATATTCAGGTGTAAGAACCATGGCTCCCTGTAAGGGCATATGTTCCCCACGAAGTCAATTTTAGGGAAGTGTGTTTACTAATAATTTATTTTTGGCCAACGGTTTTAAGAAAACAATTTTATTTTTGAAAAGCTTTTAAAGATTCTCGGGATAGGCAAACATAAAGAACCATTATGAACAGGACTACAACGAGGCTAGCTGAGACAAAAAGCTTGGGTTGTTTGGGCCGGGATCCGAGCTTGGAAACTATCCTAGGAAGCCGGACTAAGGGATAAAACTCATTCGATTCCGATTTTCCGACACTGAAATACAAGAGCAATCCTGGTTAGAAAAACTCGATTGCAAAGTTAGTTTTAAAAATGATTTTTTTTTATCAAGAATCGAGATGCAATATTAGAAAGAAAACATAATTAAAGAAGGAGCCACTAGTCATTTTTTACCAAAAACTAACAAAAAAATTTGTACTTTTCTAGTTTGACCTTAAACGCGAAGGAAAAACCGAAAAGGGATAAAACGCATAAATTAAGAAAGGTTTTGGAAAAAGACTTCATCGGCCTAAACAATGATCCAATATTTGGGAGGGAACATACAAAATGAAGAGGTTTCCTCCTTGTTCTGCATGTTTAAGAAGACAACCACTGCTAATTAAAAGGTGAAGAAAAAATTATGTTAAAAGAAATTAAGCAAACATCATAATGATACGAAAATTAAGCAATCAAAACATGTATATGAAAGCAATAAATAAAGCAGTGAAAAAAGAAATAAATTTAAATTAAGTTATAACATCGAGGGGGAGGGAGGAGGACGAATTTAAATAAATTTACATCACTTCCAAAACAAAATGAAATAAAGCAATAGAAACCGAACAAATTTGAGCCCTCGGGTAAACCCATCTGTAGAACTTAGAGTAGGAATAGATTTTAGCAAAGTAATTGTACATAGATTGAAGCTTTTGTGCGAGATGAAATGATGTTTTCTCTTGAGAGAGTTTTGAGAGGGAGAGTGTGTGAGTTGGGAGAAATGAGAGAGAATAGAGCGGAGAAAATAAAATGCCAAGGTATGAGCAAGGGGAGACAGCTGTGTGAGAGTGGGGGGGCTCAAGAATGTGTCAAATTAGAAAGTTAAGGTGTGAAATGAGGGGGTAAAGGGGTCTCTATTTATACAAAATGTCTAGGTTTAGGGTTCCCCTCATTTAGCCTCCAAAAATAGGATAAAGTAACTAAAAGAAGAAGCCTAAAATCTGCCACAAAAATAGTTGAGAATCTACTTAGTTTCAACGAGTCAAAACAACAACATTTTGGTGATCCCGGAGTCGGTACCAATTCATTGTTTGATCCGGGGACTTGGACCTAGCTTGGTTTAGCCTCGAGCCTAGGAAAAAAGACTGGATATGGTCTCCGTGGCTGGAATTTTGGGGCTTTTCTTGTGGTGTGAGCCTCGCTGCAATGTTTTTGGGTCTGGAAAAGGGTAAAAAATCTATTTGAATCTAGGCTTACTCTAAGCATATAAATAAATAAGTGAAAGCCAATACACTTTTTAGGTATCTATAGTTAGCCCCCGTTGACCGAATTTGCACAAGAAAAGGTCAAAGTAAACACTAAGAGATGCTTATTTGTTTGTTAATGTGGTTTCGGGCACAAGTTGTATACAGAGTAGCCCCCACGTTAATGATGACTTGAATCCCTAGTGATGGGTTGGACTTAACTAATGGAGTCTAAAGTCCGGATGACTGATTCATGAACTTGGCTAATCAAAGATTTGAAGTTCGTAATATGCCTAAACTTTACCATCAACTAAGCCTAAAGCTTGGTTGTGGGCCTAAACTTGACTTGAATATAGAAGCCTAAAATTTGGCTATGTAATCTGATCCTCCGGAGCTTGGCTAATCAAAGTCCTGAAGTTTGGTGGCAAAATATTTCATACACTAACATTTTGTTAGCTAATAATTGAATGTAAATAGAATCGAGGTTTTAGCTGAATGTTTAGGCGAGGAGTAGATTATCTTATCCAAGAAATTTACTTATGTTTGGATGCTTGCAAGTGGGAATATTTTCTAATTATACTTTTCTTTTTTAGGAAACGCATGTTGCACGAGGCGTGGGGTCCAAGCTGGTTCTTTTGCTTTCCGTAGGCTATGGCCTTGTGTGTTATGTTGCTTTAGAAAGCTAGTCTTGATTCTTTGGAAGAACGCTAGAACCATGCAGTTTGCGTGGGTCAAATGGTGCGAAGCCTAGGAATCGATGCTAACCCTGGCCTACAAGTTCGGTCGAGCACGAGCTGAGACCAATCGAGAAAATTTTATTGTTTTCCCTTTTTCTTTTGGTTGCTGATTTTTCTTATGAAAGAGGGTGCTTGGAGGAGTTTCCGCATCAAACCCAAGTGATATCTTTAGTGGTAATTTTCTCCCTCTTTATTCTTTTCATTAGTGCTAATGTGACATTTTGCTAAGAATACCTTCTCTTCTTTTTTTGTTTTTAGGCGGATACGATCAACGGTGTCGGGGCTATAAGGAAATTCGTCAATAATCTTGACAAATAAGACTTTCATGTAGCCCAAATCATGGATCCAGATTGAGTTCGGACCCTTTTTACCACTTTATGTAGTTTGTGTAACATGACGGATCGTCAAATTATCGGGGCCATTAGTGAACAATTTTGGATGTCAATACATTTTACCTTTCTTTCGAATGAGATGACTAATACTCCTTTAGAATTTGTGGGCCTTACGGGTTTGAACCTTTCGGGCGAACTCTTGGCCTATAATCGGGAGTTGTAAAAAAGCTGCTCTCTTCTCCTTCACCTTTTTGGGTCAATTTCTCGTAAGTTCTTATGCCATGGAGGATCTCATTGTATGGGCTTACCATGATTCAACAAGAGATTAGGATCATTGTTGCCCTTATGCTATGTGTTTCCATCTTTGTGGATAATAATAGTAAGAGTCGCATCCATTATTTAACCAATTTGGCGAATTTGGACAAGATCAAGGAATTAAATTGGGGCGTGTCCACTTTTGGTGAGAGGCTTGTGTTGGGGAGTGCTTCGATTAAAATGTCACTCAAGTATCTCATAATGTCAAAAATGCCACTGCCACTTGAACTAATAAATAACGGTTAAAAATTTCATTGTACCTTAATTTAACCTGTTGTAGTAGGTCAACACCCATAAAATCGGTAAAAATCCATTTTTTCTTTTTTTTAACAAGTAAGTTGTCTCTATCTCTCTTCCCTCCTTTGAAACTACAATATTCAAGCTCCACTTGAAACTCCAATATTCAAGCACCGGGGACAACACGTAGAGAGAGAGAGAGGAGGGCCTTTGGACACCGAGAGAATAGGAAAATCCTAGATGGGATTGAGTAAAGCGGACTAATTTTGACCTAATTAAACCTTCCTTCAAATGCCAGAGACATAATAGAGAGAAAGATTTGGATTTGGGGCAAGACAATCAAATCATCCCAACCCAACAACGTTCAATCCAAAACCCTCCTTCCAAATTCCTTGGATCCCTCATTTTCACTCTCCCCATTGAAGATTTGAATCTCTCTCTCCCGATTCCTTCCCAAAATTTCTCCTTTTATATATATATATATTTCCCCCAATTCATTTATCCATTTCTCTTCCCCTTTCTATCCTCCAATGGTTTTCGCCAACCCCACCTACCACTCGATCCGTTGATCGCCCAATTGTCCTCGTAAAACCACTCTCCTTTTAGTATGCGTTTTCTCCATCATCATTGCCGGTATTTTCATATGAAGCGATGTAGTTTGGACCTATGCTAAGGAATTGGCTATCCAATGCCCTCCGCCGATCGATCACTCGCTGTCCTTGTCAACGTTAAGTCTCTCTCTTTTCTCTCTACATTATGTCTGTTGTTATACTTGGTTTGCTTGCTTAGTTATTGATGTGAAAATGGGTGTTTGAGGCCTAGATTTTTTTTTTGGGGAGTTAAAGTTATGGTGTGCTTGAATATTGGAGTTTCAATGGAGGGAAAAGAAAGAGTGAGGTAGTTTAACTATAACAAACAGTTGAAAATGGGTTTTTACCGTACTGGGCGTGTTTTTACCGCCACGATAAGTTAACCTCAACTACGAGTGGCATTCTTACCAATTAATAATTAATTTATTTGCGGACGATTACCATCAATTTAATTAGTGGCATTTTTGACAATTTTAGATAGTTTAAAGGTAATTTAATCCAAGCACTCTTGTGTTGGGGGTTCAACGCATTGTTTCGAGAGGGTCAAAACCATAATTATACACCCCTTTGTGGATTGTGGAGAATTATCGAGGCGTTTTCGTACTTTATTTACACTTGTATTTGTTAGTTTGTGCAAATATTCTAATATCGAGTGTTTTTTGGATGTGGTTATGGCTCTATGAATATTTTTCACTATTCTCACCAGTTCTTCGAACCATCCGACTTTTCCAAGTAGTTGTTTCGTGGACTAAAACCTTCCACACTTAACCAAAGCTAGGAAATCTCCAATTCTTACAAGGAGCTCTCAATGACATGGCCACAGTAACAACTAAATCTTATTTTATTTCTAAATTGTCATGGTCTATACCATAGCGAGTGTTCTTGCATGGCCCACAAGCTGTTGTGCAGTCCGTGGTCACGGGTAGGGACAAAATCGATTTTGAGTTGTGTCAAGTTGTTTTACGAGCTTGTTGCTAGCCATGTTCCATGTTGTGGGCTTCCCTAGTGAGCTCGAGGCATATTTTCTTGTCCATTCTATGCCTTTTTTTCTTTGTTGATGCTGAAAATTTTCCACTTATTCGCTTCTCTTCTTTTATACTTTTAACCGATGGAATCATACTCCAAATTCTCTCGGAGATTAGGGCGGCGCACAATTCAAGCACCAAACGTATCCTTCTAGCGAGGCCCTTTCGGAATCTTCTAATATCCGGGTGAGCAAGTTTCGCCACAAATTGTGCAAAACTTGTGGCCTCCCTATATGCTAACAAATCTGTGAGTCGCCCTTTTTATTCCCGTTCGTTACCTCCTAATTAGATTGTAGTTATGAGTAAGGATGGCGGTGGGTTCTGGACCCGACCCGGACCTAGACCCATTAGACCCGATCCAAATTAGAGGGCCCGGGTCAGAAAATTTTGGACCTCATGGGTTTGGGTTCAAAGGTATTAAATGGGTCTAGAATTATTTTTAAAAAAATATGGTTTGAACTTGGCTTGCACTAATTCTCTTCAACAATTCAATCACTCCTCTTGACGTTCTTTTTCAAATCTGTTCAGTTTGTTTGATGTTTGACTATTGTTTTAATTTGTTAATTTATACATAACCTAAATGCAAGTGTGAAAAAATAAGAAATTTGTGTTTACATGTAATTATATTAAATGGGAATAAGAATGATATATTATATAGTTTCTTAATAATTTTAGCATGAAATAGTTAGGACCCATTTAGGACCCATAAACCTAACGAGTTTGGGTTTGGATCCAAGTTTCATAGACCCGACGAGACTGGTTTGGGTTTGAGTCCAAGTTTAAAACAATTAACGCTTCCCGAGAGATTGCCTTCCCTAGTGATGACAAGAGGCTTCCCGTTCAACCAATTTCTTCAGCCGAGCGACAAATACACCTATTATCTTGCCATGATTATAATCTGGATGGCACTCTTGCTCTTATGGTCTAATCTGTTTGTTTAGTTCTTTTACGGAAACTAATTTTGTGGAATTTGTACGAGAACTTGCAGGTGATGTGCATATACTGGAATTGCAGGTGAACATATCCTTACCAGGAAAGCCCCCAAACATTATGCATATTCCTGAGATTATAGAGTCAGAGTGTAAGGGGCACCCATTTCCACATAATTGAAGAGGGGCAAAAAGTGTTACCTTTGTACTCATATAATTCTTGATTAACAATGTCTTCTCATTCTTAGTTGTCACTATATGTTATATATTTAGTATTAGGGAAAGTCATGTATAAAGGACAATTGATTATAGTGTTTCATTAGCACCAATTAGGTTTGTGTGGTTCTATACTACTCAAATTTATTAGCACATTAATAGTTTCTTTTTAAAGAAAATTTGAATAATGTGCATTGATAGTAGTATTTAAAGTGTAAAATGTAAATTGCGGTTCCATATTTTATGTTAATGAGACTTTGTGATATGCCTAAATCGAGTGCTGAAGGAAAGTGAAGTATGTAATTTAGTAAAAGATTATTGAAATGGTCCAGCCACATGAGAGATGTTCAGAATAAACATAATGTCAAAATAGGGCTTAACCGGCTTGCATCATCCAAACAAGAAGCAGACGATTTCATCTTTACCTAAATTGTCTCCTATGTAAAATTGTAAATAATATCCTATGAGGATTGTATAGTTGTAGATGCTTCGCCGATATTTGCAACTTATTGGTACTGATTGTATTTGACACTTTACTGTCTTTGGATTCTAATTATTTGAAAGAACCAAATTAAGTAAAAAGATTGAAAAATATGTAGGGAGGAAGGCCGTTAAAGGTGAAACCATTCAATAAGATTAAGTGATTGAGGAAAAGGAATTCACCAAATGTTAATATCTTGTAATTTTTATTTAAGATTTTGTGTTTATCTTTTTTAAATTGAAGTTATTACTTTTATTTGACATTTTATGTTTAATATAAAGTATATTAATTTAGATAGCATATGCCGTAATTATAAATATTTTTATTTTCAACACATTGTTACGTATGAAGTTGTTATTTTTATGATTGTAGTCATTTTCAATTATTAACTAAGTTTATTTTCAATTATTAACTAAGTTCAATTATATATATGTAGTTGTAATATATTTATTTAATAATTTTTTAAGATGTACGTGGTAAAACATAACTTTTTAATCAATAATTTTTACAACATTATCCTCAAACTAGTCATGTCCATAGTTTTTACCACCCAGAAAGCATTTATTGCATGATTATTTAAAACTTTCAATTTAATAGGGGCAAAGTTGAGCAACAATTTAATTCTCTTATTTAAGTAATCAAATATGCCAGTCTTTTGGGACAACCCAAAACAAAATTTATGAGTCATAATAAATTGGAAGAAGTACTTGTTAATCTCATTATACGAGCACATCTAAAAATACATGCACAAATTTTTGTTGTTGAGTTTAATTAGGGGAAAAATGATTTTCTCAAAAAAAAAAAAATTTCATGAAAAATACTTTTGTATTAAAAAGGATGTTGAGTTTATATTTTCTATTGTTTTGTAGGAGGGGAAAATAATTTTATGAAAAACTTCCCTTCAGACCAAAGTCAATTTAGTCAAGGTTTATCAATTTTCATCAGCTATCTTTTCTCTTATGTTTTGGAGAAGTTCATAAAAATCAAAGTGTCCTTATTATTTAGATTTAGACGCGATTTGGGCCTTGTCTGAAGTATTTTAACGAAATAGTTTAATTGATTATTTTAGTGGTTATGAATTTTTAATAAATTATTGTAGGCGTGATAAATGCTGATTAACATGAAAGAATTTTAATCTCAAAACTTTTGAGGGGAACGAATTGCGGGACTTTGGTTTAGTACTTGGGCTCACATACTTCCTGATTGAAAAAAAGAAAGAACTAATGAATAAATAATGCACAGAAACACAATCTAATGATTCATTTATTGTCAAAGAAACTTTCATCTGTTTTGCACAAAGAAAATTGCCCTATCAACGTACTAGATAAGTAGATAGAAATCACTTTGAAAGATTTCGACAATGATTTACACAAAATTGACTTGACTTTATAATACAAAAGGCAATGTGTGTACATCCAGGGTCTAATCTAAGACCCAAACAGAATTTTATGGTATGAATTGAAAGAACCAACTTTTGACATTCATTTCTTCTCATCGTGACTGAAGTTACATCCTTCGGTTATATAACTATTCTGTGCACGTGTGGATAAGTCCCTTTGGGAAACCAATGTCCTACTATTGAAAAGAATCACACTTCTTGACCAGGAGGAAGGTCTGGAAAAGAATACAAGCTGCTTTCCTACTTTGTATTCCGGAACACTGCTACAAACCCAGTTTCTTGGAGAACCAATCTGAGAGATTTGCAATTACAAAGCCACCAAATACCTACAAATTCACACCACCGCTAAAGGTTATTAGCTGCGCCATTTGCTAGAGGAAATATTACAAACAAAATCATTTACACTTTGATATATATAAACAACATCGTTTTATTTTTCGCCTCCCTCTATTCTCTAATCCCCAAACTTTCATTGTGTTTTTTCATTTTTACTTGCTATTCCCTCCTCCACTTCATCACTGACCTTGGGGATCTCACTAGGCATTCACTAGACATGATAGGGTAATATTAGGAAAATGTGGACAGAAGGAAAAATCAATGGTGGCAGGGAAGAAAATGAAGAGCTGCTTTGAGTTGAAGTTTTAAAATAGGCAATATGTGAATACAATCAACATTAACTTGGACTTGAATTTTATGAGTTTACGTTTCACCTGGATAGAGCCAAGAATGTAGACTGCTGAGTAGTGACGACCATGAATAACCATGTCAGCCAACATTGCGAGTGGTATTGTAAGAGACATTCCCAATGTAGCCACTAGCGGAGTTGTCCACACGACGGACAATGCCCTGAGAAGAAGAGTTGTCATGGATTGTTGTCATAACAAAGCGCGATGAATGTATGTTTCACCCCACCCCCCCAAAAAAGGCAATGTATGACAGATCAGTTGAAAGAATTTGGAAGAAGAAATACCAAAAGTAGTCAGAAAGGACACTCCCAACCAATCCATTGGCAAGCACAACTTCGTCCATTTTAGCAGAGTGGGGAATTGTGAACTTTGGTTCAATTCCTAGTAGCGTTAGTGGCCATACTGAAATGCAGATAGCAGGATAAGTAATGAACTAAACAAGCATATTAAACAAAAAAAAAGAGCCCTTCATGCTATGTGCCATTACAGAATTCACTAATGAAAGAAATACCATATCAAAAGTCATCAGTATCATAGTATTGGTTTTTACCATAGCAGCCTACTCTCCTGAACCACTTTAGAAATTGTTTCCCTTTAGCTTCAGAGTAGGAGTTTGGAGATTACAGTTTAAGCCGGAAAAGAAAGAACTCTTACCAAGCCACCAAAGTGCGACCAGAGTGAATAGACCAATATATCCAAAGAGCTTCTGCACATCCACTCTTTCTCCTTCCTCACCAGAGAACTTCTTCAGCAGCACTGCACATATATTTATAACACGAATTAAGAGTTTGAATCCAAACATTGTCTCAACAATATTCCAAAATTAAGGGCTAGATGCAGTTTCCAACCAGTGAACAGGCCATATGACATTGCTGAAAGAAGGCCAAAAAGATCCCCCACAAGCGAACGTTGTCCAGTGCTGGAAGAAAAAGTTTGAACTGTCAAACAATACCCCAAAATCACATATAATGAAAAGAAGGCCAGGATAACATTAGACAGCAGTAGTCCGTAATTTTCAACTAGATACCCCCCCAAAAAACCCCTTTCATTTTTTTAGCCGGTCTTTTTTTCTTTTTTGTGGGGGAGGGCGGGGGGATTTTGATCCAACCAAACATGCAGCTTTTTAAATCTTTATAAGGAAGACAATGGCACAAACCACTTATGAATAATAATTGAATTACTGCTGTAATTTAAATAACAATCCCAACCAAAGAGATCCAAACACACTAAAGGATGAGCAAAGGCCAATATTGTTTTTTTTTCCTGGCTGCTGAAGCCAAAAATTTTTGATTTGTTAGCAAATATATTTCCAATTTTAGCATTAAATTCATCGGATCCATATCTAGCAATGACAGTTCTGAACAGCCAACAGATGCTTGCAACAACAATTGGTATGCAGCAGAAATTTCTTAAAATGCATAATGGATGACATGAGCCATGGAAGAGTAAACTTGGCCATCTATTGATGTTCAGATCCAAACCCAAATTTGACAAGAGCTTCAGACATTAGGCTGCTCATTTTACTTTTCAGTGTCATCACAAAATAATGTAAGCTGAAATAGTTTGATGTAGTACTCTATGACTAAGAACCAAGATCTAGATATATGTGGACTATCTGATTAGAACCTAGATCTAGATCATGAATCTATTATTTTTAATGATATGTGACCTTTCATTGCATCAGTCTCATAGATAGACCAAAAACCTATCTTTTGTCCATTCACATTACAGCTCATGAGGATTGGAGTTCTGCCTCATAATAAACAAAATATGACAGTTCTAGTAAATGCTCATACTACATAATATCCCATGAGTATGACCTAGGAATTGGGCAACAGGAAGTAGAAACTTGAAAATAGTTACCTTGAAGTACTCATTTTGTTTTCATCTGCTGCCCAAGTTTTTCCTAGGGTTGTCATGATAACACCAGCCATACTAACAAAAACTGCAACAACTTTCGCCATGTTCAAAGAATCTTGGCCAAGTAGAACACCAATGAAAAGGGTAAAAAGCCCTGAAGTGGAAGATAACACTGTCGTACTAGCGACACTCGTACGTGCAAGGGCTGCATTCGAGAGATACTGCAGGAAATGAAAATGGATATTACTATAGTTGGTAAATAAGGCTTGAATAGTCAGCAGTCGCTGTGAACAAAAAGCAAACTGATAATTATGCATGGAACAGACGAAAGGTGTCTACAGCATTCCAATTTGCATCCATAGTAAATCCTCTTGCCTACTCTTCTGAGTGTCTACAACAAAGTTCAAAGTCCATATAAGAAACTCCTGCCTGGATTAAGGCTTTCACTTCCAAGAAAAAGTGAAATGAAAATCCAAGTCCATAACCCAGATGCTCAGAGTCCTGCACTGGCAGGATGGGGGAGGGTCAAATCATAAACATAGAAATCTTAATCCTGAATTTGAAAGGGAAATCCCCAGTTAGTCTCTTCTCCTCGCCCCCAACCCACCCCAAAAACAAAACCAAAGAAAGGGGATAAAAAAAAAAAGCCTCTTCCTCCTTTTGATTAGATTAATCCTTAATTCAGTAGCCTCTACATTCCCATTGCTCTATGAAATACGCACATTTATATAGATCTCAAGCATCCCATATAATAAGTTCAAAACTGAGCAGAGGCAAAAACAATTGTAACTTCCCATATGCACAATATATCCAACTGCATAAATAGAGGCAAATCATGAAAAGCAAGAGCATTAAACTCACAATGCTAGGATTCCATCCTGGATAATAAGAACCACTGAATAATGAAGTCTCAGGCAATATTAACTTGTAAGATATGATAGAAGATAAAGCATCAAACATTGAAAGAATCATAAATGATAACCAATAGTATCATATTGACAAAAAACTTAGCATAAGAAGAAACCAATCAAAAAGTTCAGTTACCTCTACCAAAAACCAGAGAGGAGCCAGGTACAATCCATATTTAACGATTTCCCATGTACTGAGCTCCTTATCTTGTTTCCTAAAATCCCCATCCAGAAGTGCCTTTTGCTCTTCCAAAGAAAGGTTTAAGTTGCTGTCTTTTCTTGTAATATTAGCTTCAAGTTCCATTGCAAATTTAAGAGGAGAACCAAGTTTATCAGCAGACTCCCTATCAATTTCAGCACTTTTGCCACTTCTAGAGGAGCAGCTCTTCATTTTACGATAAAACCAATCCTTGAAGAAGGCTATGGGAAGGTAAACTACCATTAGAGAAGCTCCAAGATATGTCACTGCAAATGGCTGCTTATATGCATTATATATTCCCTGTTGAGTTCAAAACTATCAGACAAATGTCTCACAAGATATATGTCTTGTTCATACTGATTCAATTGAGGGAAAAGAATACATTGCAAAAATCAAACTTGTAACTATGCAAACATGAAAATTAATACATGTATAAGCAATTATCTTTAGTAGAGGACGTTTTGAGTTTTGACATAAAAAGAACAGGTTCTTTTCAAGAGTGTACTCTCAGGACAAGGTTAGTAAGGAACAGGAAGAGGATCCGAGCTCCTTCACATTACAGCATTGCTGCTCAAGCAGCTTCCAGAAAGTAGACCTTACTCTTTTACTCTACGTCTCTTACCCTCCCCCTCCCAAAAAAAGGTGTCCCACTAACTTTGCTTCCCCCATGCCTGGTAGAAACGGGCACATTTACCAATTATCCCCTCACATTTGGATGACCTTTTTGCCTCTTGGGAGGTGAAGCTTACACGTTGAGCTTAATATAATCAAGAAAATGATTTAGTAATAACTATAACATGATACACAAAATAAAAAAGGTCTCTGGTCTTATCACATACCCCTTATGTGGCGAAATGAAGCTTTCTGACTTTCACTTTTAAAATCCAGTGATACCCATTATGTCTAAATTCAGAATAAATATCCAACTTTTTCACTAAGAAGTTCCTCCTTTGACATCAAAGGAAAGCCAAAAGGATGTGGATTCATAGCCACTGCAGATCACAGAATGCAACAAAATTCGTCATACATCCTTCTCTACGAGGTTTATATTGATTGTAGCTGAGAAATTGTTCTACCCCAACATCCATATTGGTGTTTATTTGTTTAGACTAGTTAAAGTGTGGCATAATGCAATCCATCTAAGCTGCAACTATATCAGCCAGAAACCTCTTCCTGAGTGACTTCGCTGGCTTTGCTACTAAGAAAATCATAATGTACTTTTACAGACCAGTGGCAGATAATGTATCCCATACAGGTTATAGTTTCAGCAATCAGAGTACTGAAGTTCATCAGTGTAAGTGTGTGGAATCCCCTCATAATTAAGTATACGCATTTGGTTTGGGGGAAATGGTTTTCCTAACTTTTATTTTCAAATTTTCCACCATTTGATGAAGCCAGGGATGCAGAATCATTTTCACCCCTGCAGTGGACCATGTGAGGAAGAAATGTAATTTTCCTGCTTCTATTTAAGTTCAGTTTTCATTTTTATTTCTGTATCTCCTCCAAGTGCCTAATCAGCAACTTTCTCTCTCCTTCCAAGTCTCAATTAGTTACTTTTTCATTGCTCTCTTCTAGCCCTATAAGCTAGTATATTATTTCTTTCTCCTCCTAAGGTTTAATAAGCTACTTTCTATATTATTATAGCAATTATTTTCCTTTGTTTCATCAAGTTGTGATTACGGGCAGGAAATAGAAAAAATTCCCTAAAAAGCAGAATGTCTCAGTAAAACATCCTCTGCTGATTTTCTTCCAAGTTTACTGGTGGTCAACATCCTCCAAATCTAGGGTCAACGAGAAGACGCCCTATGTAATTGAATCACACAGTCAAGGTTCCATACAGCTGACCCTTCCACACCCTGCCCAAAGCCGAATTCCAAGCATTGATTTGAATTTATTTTAGTCCAAAAATTAACATACATAAAGAAAGGATCAAAACACAGTAAACCCAGATGAACAAAATCACCAAATACATGGAAAGCAACAACTTTGCAAAGCAATTAGAGCCAAAATTCCCAAAAACATTTAGGTACATGAGTATAAAAAGAGTTTTTCAGTTGAATATAAAGCTAAACTAAAAGCTGACCTGGGTAACTTCAGCCGACGAAACCCAGATGACAACAACAGTTCCTATGAGGAACAAACCAGCTTTATACCTCAAATTCATCACAAAATCAAGTAGGCCCAGCAGCAAAGATTCAAGAAGAAGAGCAAAAGGGATGTGCTTAAATCAGATCTGCAAGAACTTATTGGGTTTGCCGTGACGTAATGTAAATGAAAGTAGTCGGTGTTTGTGAGATCTGAGGTATTGCGTGAGAATGGGAAGAGAAGAGGAAGATGGGGAATTTTTTTATTTTTATTGCCCAATTCGAAGGGGGTTACTTCAAGCAGAGATGTGGGGTTTTCTTTTCTCCTTTGAGAGAGAGAGAGAGAGAGAGAGAGAGGCGGCCTTGAATAGGAGGGAAAGCAGCAGTTAAAAAATTCTTTTTGGTGGTTAGCTTCTAACTTCTAATAAGATCCCGTAACCCGTTGGCTTCTTCCTTTCTTTATACATTTTAATTAATCATTGGTTTAATTAATTAAATTTATCCCTTTTTTTTTTGCGTTTGGAGCTACGTTGTCATGTTTATGACAAACTTAACTCACATGTTATCAGGCTCACGTAATGATTTTTTTTTTTTTAAAAAGGTAAGTAAAGCAACTAGTAGGTAGCTCTTCTGCTCGAGGTTCTACCCAAGTTGTCCTCCATAAGAATGGAGAGGAGGGAGGGAGAGGAAGGAAGGAAGAGTATCCCGAGTACAAGGAATGAGTAATAGAAAGACCTAATCTTGCGACCCAATCCGCAGCCCTATCTCCCTCCCGAACCGATGTCCGATAAGCACATTACAACAATTCCTAATATACAGTTGAGTGTCCTGTATGAGAGTCTAAATTTCCCATGGCGGTTGGCACTCCCTACGCAAGGCCTTGATCGCCACTTGGTTATCTCCCTCGATTACGATGTGACGAAATCTTGCTAGAATGGCTGCCCGTACTCCGTTCCGCATTGCGGTGGCTTCCGCAACTAGGATCGAAGATGACCCCGGGTTTGTAACTCCCGCTTGAATGAATCTTCCGTCCCAACTTCGATGACAAACCCTCCAGCCGCAGATCGTAGAAGATTTTGATCCATCAAAGTTGATTTTGATGAATCCCCATGGCGGTTTCTTCCAACCTATATGTTGTATTGAGGTGGAAGAAATAAAAGATGAATGAGGTGTAGGAGGAGTAGAATAAATTCCATCAAATTTGCCTCTTGCCCTCCATTACGCCCAAGTTCTTTTGGCTTTAATTATTGTCCGAATTGTGTTATACCTTCCATTGTTAAACACTACATCGTTCCTACTTTTCCAAATGCTCCAGATTAAATATACCATTCTAACTAGTTGAGTTGGTTTATGGAGGTTCCTAAATTTTTGAAAAATATCACAAAGTGACAAACATTGAAAATGTCCGATGTTAATATCAAGCCACTTTTGAAGAAAAGCTTTCTCCCAAGTGTCCTTAACCGGTGGGCATCCGGCAAAGAGATGGTCAATCGATTCCTCACTTTGTTGGCACAAAGGACGAGTGTCTATCCACACTAAGCCCTCTTCTTGAAAGAGTATCACATGTAGCAATGGATTTGTGTTGGATTTGCCACATAAATATCTTTAATTTAGGCATGACGTCCAATCTCCATATCCAACTACCTTCCCGGTATGGTTATGGTCCTCTAGATTGTGTGCATTCCAAGTTCGTTGATTTTGTATTAAACTTTCCTGTACTCGATAGTCCCCAACACACCGTGTCTTCCAAATCATGATATGGAATGGGTACACTACTGATTTTTCTGCATATGTCCATTGGAAGGAAGGAGGAAAGGAATTGCATGTTCCATTCTTTCCCTGACGTAAAACAAATATTGACGATAGCATCAAGTGCTTTGGAATGTCATTTCTAGTACTATCATAATGTTGGCTTAGTGTCTGTTTGCCCACACCAAATGTCTTGCCAAAACTTTGTTTTCTTCCCATTGCCTATTTTCCATTTGAGGCCTCTTTTAAAGAGTTCCCTTTCTTTCGGGAGGCATCTCCATGCCCGAGAATCGAAGTTTTGGGTTTGCGCAGAAAAGGTCTTCGAATCTGGGATATTTAGAGCGCATGATCTCGAACCCAAAAATTGTTTGGATCATACAAGTATTTCCATACAAGTTTATAGAGGAAGGCTTGGTTAAGCGCCTCGGTTTTCCTTAAGTCCAGGCCCCCATCTTTTTTGGTTTACAAATTTTATCCCAAGAAACAAAGGAGCGTCCTTTGATATCTTTTACTTTACTCCGAAAAAATCTCTGTTGATTTTGTCTAATGAGTCTGTTGTGCTCTTTGGTAACTTAAAACATTGCATTGTGTGCGTGGGAAGGGATTCCAGGTTGGATTGAATCGGAACCACCCTTCCCGCTTTTGACAACGAATTAGCTTTCCAATTTTGTAGTTTTTATCCCCTTTGACTAAGATGTCAGCAAATATAGTGTTCTTTGATCTCGCCTTTAAATACAGGGCATCCAAGATATTTTCCAAAAGAGTCTCTATGCGGAATATTAAAAATAGAAGAAACCGAGCTTCAGGCTGCGAAGTCGCATTCTTGGAAAACACCAGCACGCATTTATGAAAGTTGATCATTTACCTTGAGAGCTTACGGAATTCCTTCGATAAGTTATCGAGTTTAAAGCACGTTTCATGGTTAGTCTTACGGAAAAGTAAGTCGTCAGTCGACAAACAATAAACATGGGATTTTTGGTGCTCTAGACGCAATCTTGATCCCAATACCGGATTTAGGATGCATTGCTTCGCATGCGATGCAGTAGGCTAGCACATCCATGCAAATAATAAACGAGATATGGCGACAAGGGATCTCCTCGTCGTAGGCCTCTAGAAGGCCCGAAAAAACCACATGATTCGTCATTAATTATCGGAGAATAAGTGACAGTAGAAATACATTCTCTTATCTAGTTGATCCAGCTTATCATGAAATCCCATTTCCTTTAGGCGAGTAAATATGAAATCCCATTCAATTCTATCGTATGCCTTTTCCATATCTAATTTGAGACCAACATAAGCTTGCTGACCTTTCATATTGCCAAACTTGTTAACAATTTCATGTGCTAGAAGAATTATCATGAATGTCCCTATTCGGAATAAAGGCACTCGATAAGGGCTAATAATTCTTTGAAGGATAGGTCGAAGCCTATTAACTATAATTTTGGAGATAATCTTATACGGACTATTGCACAAACTAATTGGCCTGAATTGCGTCGTTATCGAGGGATTTGCCGTTTTGGAATAAGAGCAATGAAGGTGTGGTTGATCTCTCTTAGTAATTTGCCATATTTAAAAAAGTCTTAAAACGCTTTGAGTGACCTCATTGCCAATGGTATCCCAATGTCTGTTGGAAAAACCCCGCACCAAACCCATCGAGTCCTGGAGCTTTACTGGGTTCATTTGAAAAGCTGCAATTTTGACTTCGTTAGGTGTTACTTGGTCAAGAAGATGGGAGTTATTAGTTTCGAGAGATAAGTGGTCTTAAATTGAGATTACCATGATTAACATTTTGTCTTTGTGTACTCGAATCTATTAGTGAAATCCGTAATGAATTTCTGTTTGATACTTGTTTTTGTCGATGATCCACACACCCGAATCATCTTGATTTGGGTTATAGTCGTTCTTTGCTTCCTGAACGTACAACATTTATGGAAGAATTTAGAGTTACGGTCACCTTTGGTTAGCCATTCTTTCCTATAAAACTTACCCCAATATTTTTGGTTAAATAACATGAGTCTCTCTCTTTGCTTTATAAGTCTTGCGTGCCGGTGAAGTAGCCTAAAGCCGCATGGGTCGGTGATCGACCTGTCCTCAACTTTTTGAAGTTGCGAGGAGTTTTTCTCAATCTGTCGCATATAGTTATTACAGGAGCTTTTAGCCCATCCCTTTAGTTTAACTTTGATACCCTTCAATTTACGAGATAATTTTAAACATATTAGTTCCTCTCGAAGACGTGTTCCATTGGTTCTTAATAATCTTTTTGACTTCATCAAAATTAGACCAATTGTTTTGAAAACGAAAGTTCCGCCTTCTATTCCATGATGTATCGAGGTCCAGTATTAAGTACGATATAACAATGGTCCGAACAGGAAAATGGACCATTAGAGATTGTGCATTTTGGGTACACCTCAAACCAGTCTCTTCTAGCTATTGCTCTATCAAGTCTTTCATAGATGAGTCTGTCCTTTCAAATATTTTTCCGGTGAAAATCCCGCCTACAGGTCGGATAGATTCTCCCTTAATAGTACGAAGAAAATTTCTCATTCTCTCGAAGTTTTATTAGGGAAGTTGGTTGTCCTCCTACTTTTTCATTAAAGCTTTCTATTTCATTAAAATCCCTATTATGCACCATGGTAAATTAATAAGACAGTTTATTTCCTGTAGGTGATCCCAAAAGGCATTCTTATCAATAAGTTGAGATTGGACCATATATACCGAAATGACACATTCCTTTTGGTTTGATTTATCTAAGACATGCAGATGGATAAATCTATGATCTTTTGCAGAACATTTGTTGTAATATTAGCCGTATTCCACAATACCCACATCCCTCCACAATGATTAATTGGCAAAACAAAATCGGAGTAATCAAAGCCTAGAGTCGAAATGATTTTTTGAGAATTATCCAAATTAGTCATGGTTTCAATCACAAAGAATATGTCTGGTTTATATTTATTGGTCGAATTGAGATTTCTTGTTTAATTTTGTGTTTTTTGGCACCTTGAACATTCCAAGCAATTATTTTCATTCAACAAAGAAAACGTCCCAATATTGGTCCATATTGGGAAAAGAAAAACTTCCGAAATATAGCAAATAAGTGATACACGTTTGCTCCTTGCGAGTACTAGCTTAGTATAGTTCCAACACTATACAAATATAGCTACAGGGCATAAAAACCGCAAAGCGATGAGTCGGACCCTTTTCGGGGTAGTCGAAACAGGAGCATTGGGAAATTCGGACAAGTCCGAATATCCTCTCGCCCAATAAAGCATATCGAAGTTAAACAACATAAGTACAATTAAAAATTGTGCCGAGACTCCCTGCCATCTTCCTCCTTGGTATCCTATGAGCGCTTAATGGTCCTGTTGGGAAGACTTCCGTCCACAAAAACACATCACATAAATGCTTCAAGCAGAGGGTATATTGCCAACAGACAAATCATAGGTCTCTCAATAGTAATCCAATCAAATGAAATATTCCCTTTCCAACTGATATCTATAACAACCATGCAAGAATACTCCACTAGGGAGATAGTCTCGGATTTCAATGGGTACTCATCATCGACTATGGACTCACCTGGTGGCCATAGCCTCTTTGGCTGCCTGCCCGAGGAGGGGTAGCCTTGAGGGAATTGCCACCTAAGTAAGTAACGAGTACCGGAGATCCAAAATTGATTATTCAAGGAGAAAAATCAGGTCTCGACCACCAGTCTTGCTTACCATCAAAACTTACCCCTTTAAGCTTATTCCATATTTTGCCTAGGTACTCTTTACTAGGTGCTTGGGCCAAAAAAATTAGAAACCATAAACATAAGTCCCTAACAATATCTAGAAAACCAAGCAATAACTCGCAAAGTCCTCCACATAGGATGTGGTCTTTCTGCTTGTGAGCAGAGGTCCGAACTTATAGGCTGCAGGTGCAAAAGGTATACTCTCATCCCACCATGCCAATAAGAGTAAAACACAATGCACCAAAATGAAAACAAAGGCTTTAGACCCAGAAAAATGACCAAAACAACAAAGACTCCATGTCCTAGGCCATAGTCTCATGCATAGTGTATGCAACCTGCCACGAGAGGGTAATAGTATTGACAAGAGCAATATTTTCACCAAGAAAGCGAGTATCTAACAGGATGAGGTAGAATGAAAGGACCCCAGTGATGAAAAAGCAAAACAGAAGTGCAACGGTGAGAATTAAAATGATCTACTCGAGGTCCCTGTAAGTTGAGAAAAAGGCAAAACTAGTCCAAACGAGAGTGTAAAGAAAAGTGAGGCTGGCAAAAATAAGACCTCCCAAAAGTCACGAGACACAAATGGAACAAAGGAGAGGGGACAATAACAAAGAGTTCGAAACAGACAAGCAAAAGCGGCCCGATCTAAAATAAGACACAACATAGATTCAATGAGAAGGGAACAAAGGAAACCAACAAGTTTTTCTTGAATTTAAGCATAACCGCAATGTAAACCGAAAGGAATTGAGCATTCATAAAGTAGAACCTCGAACGCACTTACTTAACACCTTGAATAATTCCAAATTAAAATGACAAACCCAAGATTCAAAAGAAAGAATACAGACTGCGCACCCACAATCCCAAAAGATGCCTTTTCCAAAACC
This sequence comes from Talinum fruticosum, assembly GCA_021018815.1. Classification (NCBI taxonomy): domain Eukaryota; kingdom Viridiplantae; phylum Streptophyta; class Magnoliopsida; order Caryophyllales; family Talinaceae; genus Talinum; species Talinum fruticosum. The sequence continues at coordinate 5,919,519 of JAITYX010000011.1, forward strand.
CTAAGAGTAATAACACATCTTAGTCTTAGAAGAAAATACAAAGCAAGTCCAAACAACAAATCTCCACCAGAGAGACAAACCTTTAAAATAACTCTTACTAAGAAGATTAGAGAAAAGGACCATAGTAAGACCCATACAGGAGCAACCAGAGCTGAACCCAACTAATGAATAAGTTACATGCCAATCGAGCTTAGCCAAGTTAATCAACCTCATCAAACAATCGGTGGAAAGCAGAAAAAAGATGAAGAGATAAGGGGAAGAGAAACATACCTGATGTGAAGCTAAAAGAACAAAAGCAATGAGAAAAACCCTTCCCTCAGCTGAATAATCGAACTATACTCACTTGTGGTAATCCAATAGCTATGAAGCAAGGGTCGAAAGAGGCGACAACAGATGAATTTGGCTGTTGTGAAGCTATGTGGGCTAGAAGAATGAGAGCGGAACCGGACTTCGGGGCCATCAACACAAATCGTATCCAAAAATCCGATCGTATCATCAAGAGAAAACTCGAAGGCCGAGATTGACAATCTAGCTCGGTAAGGGTCTCCGAACAAACAACATCGAAGGTGAAGTAAAAGGGCGATTTGACTCCATCATCGCCATAGCTTATTGAGTTAATCGAACTAATATCTAGAATCCCGAACTAAGCGCAACCGCAATATCATAAATCCACCAACAAATAGCAACATAATTCGGAGAAAAATAACGGAATTCGGATCTAATTTGAGAGAAAAGCAAGGAAAAGCAGAGCAATGAGAAGACGGAAGATGGAGCGAGAAGCGAGTAAAAGGTTAGGTTCATGGTGAAGGGTGCGGCGGAGAGGAAGAAGATGAAGAGGGTCCGGAGGTTTTTTTACTTTAGGTTTCCAATTCATCGAGCATATCTCTCTAGATTTCCTTCTCTCTCTAGAGTTTATATACTCTCGAGCTCACATAATGATCTTAATTACAAATGAGTTAAACTAAATTTGCTATCTCCTTTCTATTCATATAGTGTTCCGATTAAGTCAACAAATAATTGTACTCGTCAATGAGATATTAGCTAATATTTAAATAAGATCATAAAAAAATATGTTATTCAAATTTTAATTGTTTCCGAAGAAACTAATGACAATGAACAAAAAACCCGAGTTTATTCTAGGTGCCTAATAGTGTGTCCGATTTTTGTCATCCTATCTTTCTTCCTGTAAAGAAGGTTGAGGCCTTAAAAGTTGCCCAAATCAATCGAGTTAGTTCTGGAATAAAAGCATGGGCCCAACAAAGATGTGACATTTGCTCAAAAACAATATGAATCTTGATAATTTAAAAATTTGTGACAGGATCCAAATATTTGAATTAGGTGGGTAGGTGGCTATTTATATCTTATGAGATGATGCACAAGTGACACTTAATTTATGGAATAAGTTACCTAATATTGAGCTTTTGGGCTTTAGAAGAGGCCCATTTTGGCCCTGACTGATGAATCCTTATTGTGGGACCTTTCCCTGGACCCATAAAATATAGAGTTTTTAAGTGGTAACATGAAAAATAGGGTATTTTTTGGATTAGTAACTATTTTGTATATTTACGTGCATCATTATACATTATATAAATGTCTCCATTATTGCTTTTTACTTAATAAATTAATTCTTAATATAGTGGTTAATTATTATTGAGATTTTAGATAGATCGTATGTGAAGTCCGGTGAGGTCATCCAACCCTACTTTCCAATAAAAAGGAATAGTATATATAAAAACAGCAGTATATATAAAAACCTAGGCTTCTATAAAAAATAGGAAATCGACCAATGTTATTTGATTAAATCTAATTGACCCCTATATTTACTAATCCTATATTTGCTAAAATACTCAAGATTTTTTATTTAATTTTCGCAAATTCATAACCCCTTATAGGGATGGCAACAGGGAGGGTCGGGGTTGGAAGTGCCCTCAATGTCATCGCCCCCACTTCTTGGATCTCACCCTCGTTTTGGGGAAGGGGGAACTTCCCCGTTCCCATCCGTGATGAATTTCCATTCTGTGATGGATTTCCAATCTCTGTTCACAAAGCCTATGTTAGATCAATCTCAAAACCACATGACTTAAAATTACTCAAAAACTCAAATAATAATCACAATAAACCTAACGTTTAGAAATGGCACCAAATGAATTAACCATCCTGTTCAGTTATGGCATGCAAACGTCGAGTTGGTCAAACTGGAAATCAATGGTTTGCTGAGTTGGATGGCAACTGACCGTACATGTATAGTGGCCGATAAATTATATTTTTTAAAAAAATAAGAAATGTCATTAGTTTTTTTTTTTTGTTTGAAAATCTAAATAATAACTCTCCCTCTATTTCCTTTTAACCCTCTCCTCCCACTAGATGTGAGCATTCAAGAAGACAGCAAATTGATTTGAGCAGTAGAGATCATCAAATTAAAGCATTCAAGGTAAAGAAAGGGAACATTTATGATTGAAGTAATTTATAGTAGCTTGCTCTGAAATTAATAAATTATTATTCATTTAAATGCAATTTGGTACTTAAATTGGCATTTGATAGCTAGGGTTTACAGGGATTTAAAAGATTGTGTTTCTTCTGATTTATTATTTCAAAAGTTTGATTTAGTAATGCATTTTTTGTGTTGATTGTCATGCGTATGGTTATTTACATCTTATTTTTTGTGTGTATTTGTTTTGGGTTGAAATCTTCGTGATGAAAGATGAAATTACCTTAAATTTGAACGATGATACAAAATTCGTGAGCAATAATAAGGGTCTGTTCATACGTATATACAAAACACATATAAACAGAAATATAAATAGAAACGAACATAAACAAACATAAAAGAGTAGAAATGAACATAAACGAAAATAAACAAATATAAACGATACAAAAACGAATATAAACGAATAGAAATGAGTTGTTAAATAGATTATTTCACAATATCGAATATTTGTGAATAATGAAAATTTATGAAATTATTATATATAGTATTTTAAAATATTTTATTTTTATTATAATGTTTCTCAAATAACATAAATTTTTATTATCATTTTTCTGAAATATAAAAAATATTTTATAGTTTGATAAAAAGAAAAAATAATATTAAAATACTATCAAAAAATCTAAAAACCCCCTCAATTTTTTTTCCTTCTCTTACTCGCTCTCACTGTCTTTCCATCCCTCTCGGTCCGCTGTCCTCTCTCTCTCTTTGCTCGACTCTCCAGTCTCCTTCTCTAATTGTCTCTGTCGCTCCAATTCTCTCCGGTCCACTCTTCACTCTCTCTAGGCTCGAATCTTTGTGTTGCACTTGTTCTCGACAAATGACTAAGCAAACCCGAGCGTATAAGCAGCGACGAAAGAATGCCCAACAAAGGTAATAATAATAATAATAATAATAATAATAATAATAATAATAATAATAATAATAATAATAATAATAATAATGACCTAAAATAGAAACGAATATAAACGAACATAAACGAACATAAAACATAAATATATGTTGTTTTTCATATAAATCGAACAGGTTTTAGTAAATTAAAAAAAGAAGAAGTTAAACTAGGACAAATGGGTGGTCAAGAAATAGATCATGTGGTGAAAATAATTAATGAGATAGCAATAAAAATTTAATTAACAAGACTAGGAAAAAAAAAAAAAAAGAATGGGGAACCTAGCTACTTGCTGGCCTAAATAAAATAACATAGGAAAGACTCGTATTTTTAGAGCATCCGCAACCCGAGGAGCGCTAATCTCGGACGAGTGAGGTGGCAAGCGGCCTCAAGTGTGCCATCCCACAGTGAACGTGCGGTTTTCCAAGGCGCACGTGAAAGCTCGTTACTTAACGCCTTTCTCAGGCCAATCTCGAGGCTACATGGCTTCGTGTGATTAGTCCAAGAAAGGCCCCTTAATTCATTCTCTCTCTCTATGTGCTAGGTCTTTGTTTGGGAAATTGTTATAACAATAATTTCCACTGCAACATGCTATTAAGGGTGTGTTTGTTTGAGTGGAAAATATTTGCTCGGAAAATTATCATTCTATTTTCCAGGTGTTTGGTAGCATAAGTGATGGATAAATATTTTCCGGATGAAAATAATTTCCCTCAATCAAGGGAAAATAAATTTCCTTTCATGAGGAAGGAAGTTAATTTTCCTCTTCCTCAATCAAGGGAAAATAAAGTCTTATCAGTGGGAGTTCAAATTCTAAGTTTCTCTTACTTTGTCACCTTCAATTTCTTTTTCCAAGTTTGTTATTCTCTTTTTCCCTTTTTGTTGTAAAGTTTATAGATGAAAAGTTTTTTTACAGTATTTGTTTCTTTTTTTTAATTTCTATTATTTTAGACATGGAAAAGTTTGATTATAAGGAGATGTACAAACTTATCAAATTTAGATGCTCATATATATATATATATATATTGAATTAGTTATTTACCTTTTCTTTCGTATTTATGAGGTTTTTATGGTTGGTTTTTGTATTTAAATAGTTAGTTTAGAAAATTATTTTTCTTATACCAAACAAAGGAAATTGTGGGTGGAAAATAGTTTTCCTTGAAATTCATTTTCCCATGAAAAATAATTTCCTCGGAAAATATTTTCCGCCCAACCAAACACACCCTAAAAGTTTGGAAAATTATAAAATTTTTTTTTTGGTTGTCTTCTATAATTCTCCTCTTATTTACATTTTCCTAAAATCATAAAAATTGTTACAATAAGTAAAATGAAGCATTGCAATTATGATTGTATCTTTTTTTATTCAATAAAATTTCTAATATTGCATCATTCGTTTTAAAAAGTTTTCCAACCTAAAATGCTGAATTTACAGGTTGTATTATCGTAACAACATTGCAGTTATTATTGTATTTTTTATTTAATAAAAATTTTAATATTATTGTATCATTGTTTTAAAAAAATGTACAACCTAAAATAATTAATTTCAATCTTCACAAGTGCACCGAATAATTTTCTTATATTTTATGTGAAAATTTGCTCTTGGAGAGCCTAAGTCAACCTGGGGGGTGAATAGGGTGATGAGGAAAATTAAACAATTTTCACGCCAACACAAACCAAAAGCAGATTGTGAGTCTAGATTGAACTCGAAAGATAAATACACGGATATCCGTGGAAACCCTCCTGGAGTAGAAAATCACGGATAATGTCAATCCGTACACCAAGTCAAATTCACTAATTGAATCCTCAATTACAATGGATATGACTACCCAAATTTGTTCCTAAACAAATCTATTATAATTTTCCTAAACTCAAAATTTACCTTATCCGATCGACCTAGTACTTCCAAGTTGAAGCTACCTTATCAACTTGGGATCCTCCATTTTTTCCCAAGGTTAGAAGTTTCCTTACTCGACCCGCTACTTCCAAACCGAGGTAACCTTTACAGTTTGGGACAACTAAGTTGAGGTAACATTTACAACTCAATTAGAGAGAAAGAGTAGAAGAGTAGTAAGAATTACAATACATCCGACTCGAAGAATACAACTCGGAATATTAGAATTACAATTTGGGAGTTGTATGCTAGAGAAGATGTTCAATACTGGTCTCTCTTCTTCTTCCATTCATCGGTTGAAATCTTATGCTAAGGCATTTATAAATAGTCCGCCTTGAACAGATAGCTGTTGAGCCTCCAACGTCTTTATGTTGAAGTTGTCTAAGTCAATTAACCATTGTAACGGATAGATCGAATCACTCATATTTCGAGCCACTTTGAAATAGCCGCTGTGCTTTGATCCTAACTCCCAATAACTCTTTTTCTAACTTTTGTAAACTGGAAAAGTAGAAAGAAAAGACCGTTAGACTCGTAAATAAAATATTACCCAAAACAAGAACAAACAATGTTGTCGATCAATTATGAGCTTTTCCGTAAATTCCAACTTTTTGTCCGGCGAGTGCTTTAACGGTCAAAAGTTTTTTGTTTTTGCTTTTTCTTCAGATAATTGACATTAGAAAAACATGCAAAAACATTAAGTACAATAGTTCTCAAAGTATAAACATACTTTGTTCCATAATTAGATAAGCATTAGTCTAAATAAAGTATTTAATGACTAATTATCCTTAATTTATTAATCTGAAATATTTCAAGTCTAATATTCAATATACTCAGATTCTAGATATACCAAAACTCATAAATAAATCATTCAATCTTAATGGGCACATGAATTATTTAGACATTTTACAATTACGAATGATTAAGCAAATAATAGCGTAAGTTTCTGGGTTAAGCATGATTCAAATAATTCAAACCCAAATCAAATCATAATGTTTACCATGATAAAATAGACATGATAAATGAGAGAAGACTTACGCAAACTAAATGTCTTAATCTAACTAAAGAGGTCAAAATCCGAGATCCGAATAGGTCGGTTTAACTCGGTTTGTCATAACTAACTTAGATTTTACTTTTTGAGTTTCGGACTTAGTCAAACAAAATTAATATACTTAAGTCTAAATTTAGTCAAGAATAAGTCATATTGAAATGATGAATTTTAAAGCATATGACTTAGTTAAATAAATTTCTTTTAGGATACTTCTTGTTTTATCCTAAATTTAGATGAATGCATGAAATCAAAACACATTCATGGGGTTAGTCGATCATACCTAGTCTTTATAATGAAAATAAATAATAATACAAAATAAAAGAAGTAAACTAAAATTTTAGAGTAAATTTAATATATATATATATATATATATATATATATATATATATATATATATATATATATATATATATATATATATATATATATATATATATATATATATATATAAATTTTTTATAATATAAATCAGTACTCAGGTAACGAGTTCGGATCCGAGTCCACATTTTCACTACCCGATCCCACGGTTGTAACCGAGTCCCGAAATTTGGACCTAGTTCAACCGGGTCCAAGTCCGGCCTCCGGGTTCAAACCGGGTCCGGATCCGGTCCTGCACTCAGCTTGTAATCCGGTCCTAAAAATTGGACCCGATTAAACAGGGTCCAAGTCCGAGACCGGGTACCTAATTTGTTTGCTCACCCCTAAATCCTGACTACCTAAAGATCTTGATGGTTGCCTTCATGTACCAAGCATCGTTGGATCAATACTCCTTTTTGACCCTATACTGCAAGCTCAATATTTGCTGAAACGGTTACCTGAGACGAACCATGGTTTTCCGTTAACAAAAAGTATCAAAATTTCATTGGGATGGAAAAGACAGCGAAGAATTAGCCTAGGAGGAAATGGAGGCCAATGACCTCTTGAACGTATAAGTGGTAAGGTTAGAATAGTAGCTAACATCACCCCTCTCCCACCCATTTTGCTGTTGGAAATGGATATTTCGTATCTCTACCAAGGGCCACTGAGACTCTAAGTATATCAATGTAAAATATGTCTAATAAATTTAAATATGTTATACATATATAAATTATCGGTTTATGTCACTTATACAATCAACATTAATAATTAGACGACTTAAATAAAGGGCAAAAAGGAAAAGTGAAGGAAATGAAAACTAATTATTCTTTTTATCTCGCATATTAAACAAAATACCGAACCATAATGACAACATTCTAGAAAATAATTTTCAAGAGAATAACTTGGAATATATGCTAAATGGGTCGTTTTATTCGGTACAGATTGATTTAAGTTCAATTTGAGTCTCAACGAAATTTTTACTCGTTAGATAAATTTTAAATTCGAGTCAACTGATACTTTATTTAACAAACATAATTTGAAAAAAATAGAAATAAATTTAATAATTTTTTAGTCAAATTTGATTCAATTAGGATTAATTTTCATTTTGGATCCTATTGTGAGTCTATTTCAAAAGTTGAGTCGCACATGTGTACGAATCTTTTACTTCGAATTTCATATTTCAAATTAGTTTTGCCACCCTAAGAGTATATAGGAGAATAGTGCTGACCAATAACAAAACTCGAGTAATATTTTCCTTGTGGCATTTTCAATTGATTTTCTGTTGACATTTTCAATAATTCGGACCAATCTGGTTAGTAATCGAGTTAATAGCGTATATAGAGGACAATAATATGAGTGTAATTGGAAGATTTCTGCCCAATCAGAAAGTGTGACCCTCTCTATATAATAAATTAATAATCAAGAAAAATACCAAAATTACATAATTATCCACTTTACACTATTAAAAGTAACTCCTTAGTATATTATTGTACCAAAAAAATTAAATAAATACTCAGTTTATGTGCATTAAAAATTAATTGAAATAGAAAATAAATTGACATTTAATTTTTGAATACATTAACCTTTATTTTAATGAAGCATGAGCTATTGGATCTAATATTTAAGTAAATAATTTGTTAATCGTGACCAATCACAAATATTTGTTGTTTTTAAATGAAGAATTATAATAATTAAATAAGTGTGTAGAAGATGCCCCTGATGATTTTAAAACTATGCAGAAGATGCCGCGCAGCCAATCCTCCACCCAGCCCACCTAGATTCGAATGCGGGTGGGAGCAATATTCTTCATTTGTGAGGATATTGTGTGGTGGAGGTTAATGGGCTTGACACTCTCCTATCCCCGACCTGTTAAGCTTGTTGAGCTTTCCCTGAGATAGGGGTCCAATAAGTGACTCACTTAAAAAAAAAAGTTAGGAAGTGATGAAACCATAGCTGGTATTCTTTTAATTAAAACGATGAAAGGAATATTCCATAACAATTTTGGATTTTTTTCCTTTTTTAATTTTTTTGTTTAAGTTCCCGTTCTTGTTTTCTTAAGTAGAACCTTTTCTTTTCTTTTCTTTTCATTTTTTCCCAATTTTTGTTACAATTTTTTAGTAGCCTAACAATAGAATGCTTTCTACAAGAAAAATCATAGTCGAATTTTTCCTGAACTTTGTTTTACATTTGTAAGATTTCTTTTATTAAAAAATAATTGTATAATACATTTTATTAAAAACATTTTGTGGGACCAATATATCCTTTTTATAGAAAAAGGAATTTATTAATCAAAATTGAAAAGTCATTTGATATCTATGATAAAAATTATTCAATAAGAATAAATCCAAAACATCAAAATAAATCCTTATTTACGTGAAACTAATGGTAAATATATTGTTGAACGATTCTAAACTTGTAACATCCTCCTGGCAACTAACTATGTTTTTCAACATTATTGCTTCTTTCTTAAACATCATCTACCACAATCAGTGGCGAATCCAGGAATTTAAGGAAGGGGGTCGAAATAAATGAAATAATAGTGTATATAATAAAAAAAGTTAACATCTATTTTTAAAATTAAGATGACATAACGATAACATTACATCTAATACAATTGTGTTCGACGAGTTCTCATATTTTGAAAGCGCTCCATGATATCATCATTAGATATACTTTCAAACAAATCATCCTCAAAGTAAGTAATAACAGTATCATTCAAAAACTTATCCGATATCCGATTGCGTAAGTTGGTCTTGATATACTTCATCGAAGAAAAACTCTTTCAACTCGTTGTTGTAGAAACAGGTAAAATCAATGTCAACTTCAAAAGCAAGTGTACATGGGGAAAACTCATATATTTCTTGGTTTTAATCATCCTTATGGAGAGTTCACCAAGTCCATTCAAGTTAGAGAATCTCTCATCATTAAGTATATTATCAATGAAAGTATCCAATTCACCACTAAGAACTTCAATGCCTAATTCATCAAAATCATCTCGATACAACCGAGCCATTTTGAGTATCTTGTTCTTGTCAAAGTTGGAGAAAGAGTTAGCAGGATTCAAACAAGCCAAACCAAGAAGCAACTCGGTGCTTGCTTACGTAAAGTGACTATCGAGTTCTAGCATTTGCATATCAAGAATCGAATAGAACACATCAACATGATAATAATGCTCATTTGTCACGGAAGAAACTCTACGTTTTGACTTTCCTCGAGCACGAAGAGGAGCGAAATCATCCATGTTAGGAATCTCAATATCATGCTTCACACAAAATGAACTAACATCATCTATCAAAGAGTCCCATCCTTGATCCCTTGCACGCTGCAATTGTTTCTTAGTCTGTGTTAAGAAGTGATATTGCATTAACAATGTCTTGATCCCTTCTTTGCAGAGCTTGACTCAATGCATTAGTAATGCCTAACACCAATTTCATTAGATGTAATAAAAAAGCAAAGTCATATGTTTGAATACCATCTAAAACAGACTTGACTTTTAACTTTATCTTGTGGCTCGGTTCCATCGGTTGCAAGAGCATCAAGCACATCAACAATTGGAGCAAACATGACAATAAGATTCATGAATGTTTTTATAATGAGAGCCCCAACGAGTGTTACTAGGTCTTTGAAGTCCAACTTCTTGATTCAAACATTTTCCGATCCGAACCTCCCCATTCGCAATGCTTCTTCAACTTTTTCCGATTGTTTTTTCGATATTCATATCTACGCTTATAAGAGCCTCCAACCATATTCAAAGTCAAATTAACCAAATCAAGAAACTTTTCAATATCAACATGTTTATGAGCAATCGCCACAAGAGTCAATTGAAGTTGATGAGCAAAACAATGAACATAATGTGCTTGATGGATTTTCTTGCAAAATCAAACTTCTAAGCCCATTGATGTGACCTCTCATATTACTAGCCCCATCATACCCTTGTCCTCGTATTCGTGATGGGCTCAAGGATAATTGACTAAGCACAGAATAAATTTCTTCTTTCAATAACACAGCGAGTAGTACTAGTAACATGGATAAGACTAGCCCACCGTTCCATGACAAACCCCATTTTATCAACATATCTCAAAACAATGGCCATTTGTTGCTTACAAGAAATATCACGGGATTCATCGACTAATACGGAAAAATATCCATCCCCGATTTCTTGAAGAATAGTATTAATAGTTTCCCTTGAACAAGCACTTGCAATATCTTTTTGAATTGGTGGGGATTACATTATACAATTTCCAGGAGCATTCTTCAAAATAACATTTCTAACTTTGTCATTCTTTTCCCCATGAAACTTTAAAATCGTTCTAAAAAGTCCTTTTCCTCTTGAAAATTCGCTCTCATCATGTCCTCGGAAAGGCAAACCTTCGGACAATATAATCCTTGACACATCAATCGAAGCATTTAAACGAGTCCTATACTCAACTTTAACTTCTTCAAATTGTTTATCTAATGTAGTTTGTATGGATTGTCTTTCCATCATCGGATCTTCACATCGTTTAACACATTTATTATGTGTACTATTCACTCCACTAACGTGCCTATGGAATCTATCTGTCTTATTCCAACTTTGAAATCCTTGTGAATGCATCCCCCCAAAATGGGTCATTTCATCGTTTTTGAACAAATAACAACACAAGCAAAATGCATCATCTTCCTTTATGCTATATTCTAACCAATTACTTGTACAAATCATACCAGGAGACATTGAATCTATGCATATATCTAGACATTAACGTTTGAAGGAAATTATGATTTCGGGGTTGAAAGGGACCTTTTTGAAGATATGCTCTTCTTACCTCATCTTGTTCATCGGGATGATATCGTGACATTGGTTTTCTTGCTTCCGGATCGGATGGAAGTGCATTGACATCAACTCGACTTCTCCCAGTAGAAGAGGGATTGTCATTTACATCACACGTTATAGGGAGAGATTGGCATTTGCATCACAAGTTGTTGGGGAAGGATTTGTATTTGCATCGCCTTCTTCATTCGATGGTAAATTTTCAGATTTAGAACTTGAAGGAATGGAGGGTTCTGTTGCTATCTTTTGAAATATCTAAATATTTTGACCTACAATACGAATTTATCAACAAAAATCAAACCTATACCGTAAAATTTGTCTAAACAATGAGAAGTGAAATTGAAAAATCAATGAAATCACATAAATTAAGAATAGAATCAAAGAAATTAAACCTAATATTGCACAAATTAAATCTTAAATTGATATAGAATAAAAAATTGTAGAAGTTAGAACTTACGGATCTAGAGAGAGCGAGAGTGTTTAGTGGTGGTGGCGTAGGCGGTGTAGGGCGGCGTAGGCTGCGCCGGCGGTGACTCGGTCGTGGTGGTGGGGGAGGGAGCAGAGCGATCGGGCTCGGGGGCAGAGCAGCAGAGGGTATGCAGGTGCGGTTATTATGCGACGAGAGGAGGGGGCAAGTTGGGCCAGGCGTGGGCTGCGGTGGGCGGCGTAGGCGGCGCCGACTGCGACCGGCCGTGGTGGTGGGGGAGGGAGTAGAGAAGTTGGGCTCGGGGGCAGAGCAGCGAGAGGGTATGCAGGTGCAGCTATGCCTTGAAGAAAAGGTAACGAAGGGAAATAAAAGTAAGGGATTGAATTTTGAAAAAAAAAAGTTGTTGGTAGCAAGAGTCGAACACGGGACCTCCGATTCGGATTACACAAGCCTTACCAACTCAACGAACTTGCTTTAACTAATATTTTTCTCTACATAAAAATTTTATTTGTTTTTGGAAGGGGGTCGATTGACCCCACCGACTCCCGATGGTTCCGCCAAGTGACCATAATAGTATAACTTCATGGAGTAAGTATCTATTTGATATGATATATTATATATAATGCCCTAGACTTATAACGTCCTTATTCACCGATTTAGAATCAATTTAAGCTTAATAAGCATATAACAACAAAAGCTTCAACTAAGGTCGAGGCTTTGCCAACATCTCCATAATTAGAGACAAGGTTAAAAATATAATCATATTGCATAATTTATAAGAAAACCGTTGGACACTTTTAAATGTTCATATTCATACCATTTAAAGTTCCTAACATTGTTCACTTGTAAGTCGTAACGCCCTAGTTACCATTATTTAATAATTCCCTAATTCGAGAATACTAGACAAGGCCGCAGCTGAAGTTAACAATTGAAGGCGTCACCACCGCCCTAATAATAGGACAAGGCTAAAAATAAAACACCATGATATCCCGTGTCTATCGGTTGTGCTTAAGTAAGTCCGGGAAATATTTAATGTTGCGCCGCAGGAGTCAAGCCGACAACTTAAATAAACCAATCCCAAGGTACGATCTGCTACATATTTTCATATATTAACGGCCAATACAACAGATCTGCGATAGGAAACACGCAATATTTAATTACAAATCCAAGGTCAAGCCCAAAATTAAAGCCCAAAATTAACGAGGAGGAGAACCACTTGTGAGCATCTAACCCATCTTAGGGCAATGATAATGGAATATCCAGCTAATTCTTGCTCCCGTCAGGCTTCTTAAGCAAAGGATCTGTTCACAAATGCTTTTCCTAAAAACAAAAACATTAAAATAATTCGAAGAATGAGTCGAAACTCGATCACGAACATTCCTGCACGATTAAATAATTTTGAAACACATTGATTGAATGCGCGTATTTCAATTCATTTTAGTTTGAAATCGGGGGAGAGAATATGAGTAAAACTTGCTTGCCGGTTATTATCCGAAAGTGGAACCCCTTGATAATTGATACGAACTAAGTAAGGTGCACACCTCCCGGGCCGACCGAGAACCCGAGTTGAAGCCGCGCGGTGGAATTGAAGGGCATAAGCCCCGATGATTGATAATTGAGCGGGGACCACTTAATTAGGTGACAAAACTTGATTTGCAGATGATTTATTATTAGTTATTTATATGAGAAATGTTGAGATTTGCTGAAATATGTGAATTTTCGAAGGGTACGAGGCAATGAGCGTACTGAATTGAGAACGTTTGTTTCTCCCTTTTATAAAAATTCAAGTTACCGGCTAATCGGCAACGGAAGTGGCCTCAATTCCGCTTCAAATAGACTTTTGTTGTTAATAATGTTTCTCTTGAGTTTCAATAATTGAATTTGTATAAGCGTTGACAACTTATTTCATTTTCCATATTTATTACGTAATCGGTTAAACTACGTTTTCTTACATAACTTTACTGCATTAATTCCGTTTCAAATATTTAACACAATGCATACTAACTAAAAAGTTAATTAGGCTAATTAGATACTCAATGATTTTGATGTAATTCAATTTGTTAGTTGGCTTGGATTGAAAATGGTGTGTATATATATGTATACCTAAACAAACACTTATTCCTAATTTATTCCTTACTTCTCCCTTTCCTGCATTCAAACCCATAGTTAAGTAGTTAATTAATCCAGTCAAATGCCTTTCCATAGGAAGGTTTCACAATTTGCTGAATTGCCCAAAATTCATACATACACCAATTTAAGGTCATAAGCATTATTCTCTCAACAAAATTCACATTCACAACCACAATTAGGTATGCTTAATGCTCAATTATTTTTAATGCCTCTACACATTACTCGATATCTAATTCCAATTTCCACATACACATTCCCTTTCATTTGCTCAATACAACCAATTTCAAAATATACCAAATCCATCAAATTACTCAATTCTATAATAAGACATCCCTAATCTCATTCACTAAATTATAATCTCCCAAAAGAAATCACATTTATTCACATTCATACACATTCAATCCATCAACTGCCACACCTCAATCATCCACACCAATCCGAATTTTCTCAAATCCATTTTTAAATTCATATCATAACATCATTATAAACTATATAATTTAATTAACAACTACAATCACTAAGTAAATAATGAAGTGTGATAATTTAGGGTTTAGGATTTTACCTTCAAACACCGGGGATGGAAGCCAAGAGAGAAGAATAGTGGTCGTACACGCCTGGGCTCCGGCGGTACTGGGCAGTGCACCGGCGATAAGCTCCGGCGGCCGCTACGGCTGGTTGGTTGGCCGATAGGTGGGCCGCAGCGGGGAGCACAAGCAGCACACCGCAGAAGAAAGGGAGAGAGCGTGAGAGCGAGAGAGGGAGGGAACGAGAGCGAGAGAGAAAGGGAGAGACCAGCTCCGGTTTTCGGCTGGCGTCGGCGTGGCCGGAGCAAGTGGCGGCAGCAAGGAGGATGAAGATGGTGGCGGAGGAATGAAGCGGGGACGTGCTAGGGACAGAATGCGAGAATGAAGAAATGAATCGAGCTGGGTATTCTTATTGTTATTTTTTTCTTTCTTTTTTTTTTGTATAAATCTAGATAAATCAATTTCTGGATTTTTCTTTCAAAAATCTAATTAATTATTATTATTATTATTATTATTATTATTATTATTATTATTATTTTACTTTATTTTATTTTTATTTTTATATATATATATATATATATATATATATATATATATATATATATATATATATATATATATATGTATATATTTTTTGTTACTTTTTAATTTTATTTTAATAATGATGTTTACAAATTATAATTACAATGGTTTGCTTAAAATATAATATTAATGACCTTATCCTCATACACCATCCCATGTAAATTTTTAATTTTTTTTACATATACGTAAATTATAATCATTATTATGAAATTTTTATTAGGGTCACTTCGTCACCTTAGTCTGTATAACACATATATAAAAATAATTTAAATATAAAATATCGAATTGAAGTGCACACGCTCAATTATATAAATCTTGTAATTAATAAGATGAATAATGTGATTTAAGGTCGGGTTATTACATAAGCTAATCCAGTTCAGGAGTCCGAGGAGCCCGTAAGACACATGCCATGTCATCTTTCTGTAGACATTTAAAAAAATGTAGTGAAGTGGTACAATCGTTGTTGAACCACTCGAAGGTCACAAAGTGGACTGAACTTTATAAGGAGTTCTTACATTGATACTCCTATAATACTCGATCTACCAATCACTTATCGTGAGTTCGAATCGATTAAACAAGAAGAAAATGAGTACTTCACTGACTTCCTTATCCACTTGGAGAGTAAAGGCCGCCCACATGGTGGACCAATGCTCTAAAAAATCAAGTAAGGCTTATCCTCAAAAATTCGAAACCCGCTTATTACCAACACTTGACATTCTTGTCTTTCATTGACTTCAAAATTTTGCAAAATGTTGGCATGCTTATAGAAGAGGAGTAAGCATCCACGGCCACAAAAGCAAGCAATCGACCCAAAGGACATGTATATGTCCAAGTAGCTTCCTTGTGAAGCACTACACTTCACCATCGAATGAGCACATCACTCATCGGGAATGACAATAAATATAAATTTCCTTATTTTCGACCCATCCTAGGTCTAATTCTATTTCCTTTCTTAAAAAAATGCCCAAATCGAAGTTGTTGAACTATGAAGGTCCGATTCCACTATAGTAGATACGTAGGAAGCCCATAAGGTCATGCTACAATCCTTTTTTTTTCCCAATTTCTAAATTTCTAAATTTCCAAATTCAATTTTCTTTTTCTTTTTCCCCAATCCAAATATTTTTCCAATTTCAAAGTCCCAAATTCAAATTCATTTTGCCCTCTCTAATTTCAAATCCATAAGAGCAAAAAGTTAATCAGGAAGCACGCCACCCTATCTCCGGACCAAGGTTTACAATTCAGCAACAAGTGCATTGTGTTTTCGCATTGGGTTTCATTTTAAGAGTAGTTTTTCTCACGACCGATTTTCATCTTTTTCCTATTACTCGGACCATTATACTCTACTTTGGGGAATTAGGGTTAAAAGTGCAATTTTGTCTTTGTCTTGTCTTTTGTATCCTCCTTTTGCATTATATAAATAAAAGACTGCATTTGTTCTTAGACTAGAGTCTTATATTCATCTCCCTTACATGAGTACAAAAATCTAAAACAATAAACAAAAAATGCAAAGCACCATACAATAACTATTTATTATCATCAGCCATGAAGTCAACATTAGGAAGGCCACCAGCATGTTAGCTTCAAAGAAATAATCCCTCATGTCATCAACCAAGGAAGTCAAAGCTTGCTAATTCTCCGATCCCCGAAAAGAGCTAGACCCAAATGACCAAGTCTTGGCAGCATCCCGACAAAAGACAAGCATCCGTCCCTATTCTAACAAAAGTGGATTCGTCGGGCTTCGGATCCAGGAGTGGTCAAGTTCGGACACCTTGTCGAGCTTCATATCCAAGCGCAATCAAAGTTTAGGCACCCTACCAAATTTGAAGCAAGTTTAGATGAGGCTCATTCCCTTGGTTTCGCGTCATCAAAACGACCAAGTCTAGGCAACATCCCGATAATAACAAGCATCCGTACCTATTTCGACGAAAGTTGATATACGTTAAGACTTCAAGTTCTTTCCATGGCAAAGTCAAGGTATAACCTTTGAATGTGATCTAGCTACAGGCCATTGGACCTCTAATTTACGTAAAACTCTAATTTATTTACATTCGATTATCGGCTAAGAAAAATTTTAATGTAAGAAATTTCATAGCCAAGCTTCGACTAAGAAATAGGTTAAGTTTAATCCCCTTATCCGAGCTTCAGGACATGGATCAAGCCAAGTTCAGGAATCAACTCGCCGATTTTGGACTTTATGTTGCAAGTCAAGTCTAGGCCTATCGACCGGGGTTCATGTCATAAGATGACCAATCCTAGGCACCCCAATTTCATGAACGCAATTGACATCCGAAGCGATGCCGACAAAACAGATAAGTACCCTTTAGTGTCTACTTTGACATTTGTCTTTCAAGACTCGGTCAAAGCGGGTATTAACCGTAGAAATAGGAAGGACAATGATGAGTGAACATGATCCGCCTTACTATTTCCGGGCTGAGGCGATCAACACGAAGAACTACACATTGAACGGATGCCTCATCGGACCCATCTTGAAGAAAACTCCATACGAGCTCTACAAGGGAAAGAAGCCCAACATTTTATACTTCAAACCCTTTAGATGTAAGTGCTTTGTTCACAATAATGGTAAAGATCACCCGACCAAGTTTAATACTCGGTCGGATGAAGGTATCTTTCACGGGTTACTCATCTCACAATGAAAGCATATCGTGTTTTTAATAAAAGAATTAACAAAGTGAAGAAAGTATCCACGTTGTGTTTGATGAGATTGATAAGGGAAAAACAAGTGAGTCAACCTTCTTAGATCCGAAACTCCGTCGAGATGAAGATGATCTTGCTGAAGCCGAGCTCGACAGCAGTCGAAAGAAAGCAACTCGGAATGAGGCGTCTCGGAACATCATGACTCGGATCGAACTAGCTCGGAGGCAGACTCGGAAAGTCGAAGGACAAGCAAATGAGAAAACTCAGCAAGCTCGGAACTCTTAGGAACAACCAATTCAACAAACAAACCTAGTGAACTAGATAATAGGTAGAACATTCAAATATGCTTCGAGTAATCCACTCGAGAACATATTCTCTGTCATCAATAGTGGGGTAAGAACTCCTTTTTCTTTGTAAAATCTATGTGCATTCACTCGTATTCATATCATTAAATGAACCAAGAAATGCTGAAAGACAAGTTTATTATCAATTTTTAGTGAGTTATTTGTCCTAATTCAGTTGTCTCTATAACCATACTCGCACCTTAATTTTTCCATCTTAAAACTTTTTAGACCTCTTGATTGGTAGATACATGTTTGAATAAGATGGATAATTTTTGATCTTGGTGCTCGATTGAAAGAGATATTGTGAGGCGGATGAATAAACTCTCTTATGATAACTCAATGTTTAGTTTTTCACTTGCTTGGAAAAGACCAAATAATTTTCAATCTAACTGTTTTTGAAGTAAGGCAAGCCTAGTGTATACTTTATGTTTTATGTGTCTTTATGAGAAAACATAATTTTATGTCAAATATTTAATTTCTTTGCACAAGTACGTCCAAAGTCTTAGTGTGGGGGAATTTTTTAAGTCGTATTTGATACATATTTTTAGTAGTTAATTAATCTATATTATGGTGCCTGGATTTGTTAGGTAGAAATCTTGCTCCTAAATTATGGTGTTTGGAATCTTTGTTTGATGTGTCATGTGAGTTGTGGTGGAGAATTTCAATTTTTTTTATCTCTGCATACGTGCGAGTTGCGAGTATATGTCTATATGCAGAGTGTCACTATATATGCTCTACTTGAGACTTATCTTTTTCAATTACCACTGCATGTATACACAATATTTGATCCTACTAATTTTTCAATTGTTTTCTGTTGCAAATCCATATAACATGAGATATGTTCGTATGTTTCAAGAATCTGTTAATTAGGTGCAAATAATGAGTTGCTATCATGGTGTTAGGCTTGATTTAGAGGCACAACTAACTAATTGCACTTGTAATAGCCTCGGTGATTTAAAATTGACTGATGAATGATGATGTTGATCCGTGTGTGAATTTTGTTGTTCTAAATTCATGTTCGGTAGATGTTTTTCATATGTTTTATAGATTCAAATTCTTTGGTTCTTATTTAGTAGATGTTGATGATGTTGATCCGTGTGTGAATTCTATGGTTCTTGTTTAGTAGATGTTGATGATGTTGATCTATCTTTGCTTTGATTTTCTCTTTCATCTTTCGTGCTCGATGTATCGAGGATTTGGGAATCATTGCCTTCTATCATACCCGACTTGTCTTGGGCGTCGAAGCAAGGATATTAATTTGTATATCTATGTTGCATTATATATATCCGCTCTGCTATACCCGAGACTTATCTTTTCAATTGCAATTGAGTATGTGCGCAATGTATGCTCTATTTTCATCCAAGGAATCCTTTTGTCTTTTTTGTCACTTTGTTGGTGTTTTAGAAATTTTATGGTGTGAAACTGTGTTAAAGGATTTAGGCATCAAATGTTGGAAGTTGACCAGATTATTTTATCATAATAATTTGTCAATTCGTTTTCTATTGCAAATCAATATATGCTAGTTGTGTACTTATATCTCAAGTTAAGTTAATGTGTGTGTACATTGATCTTTGATTCAATAATTGATTCAATTGATGTGCATATCTATAGTTGTGGTTCAACCGCATGTGTTCCTTAAATGTAAGCATTTGCTTATGGTTCGGTTTGGTGATGGTAGGAATCCTTATTTCCAAGCTTCCCAATAAAGAGTCACCGATGCCTTTGATAATGTATTTGTACCATATTTTTTCCCATTTTAATGGTGAATTTTGACTTCGGGTCACTTTGCAAGATATGAAACATTTTTGAGTTTTCCAACTTAGGAGAGGTTAAATGGCGGGATTTTTTGATAATATATTCCTGTCATTTCGCCCTTTTATTAGTGTAACATCCCGAAATCCCCGCCCCCACATTAGTGCAAGATAGGAATCATCATCTTTGAGTTTCCCGGTTGGAGTTTTCCAGTTGTGTGAGTGGTTTCGCCTCTTTCTGCATCTATATATTGCATATGTTCTCCTCCCCTTCCCTATATGAAATCATGTGATCTTCGCTTCAGTATCCGTATCATCCTTGCTTTTGTATGCTCGTTTGTTTAGATGGCCAAGAATGTGTAATATGCAGTGCATGCATTTGAAATCTTATAATGTTTGTTTTTTTTTTCATGTATTTTTCGAGCTGCAAAGGTTGTGAAGTTTATTACTCTTTGAGATATGCTATATGGTTTTTTGGTTATGAATTTTTCTTTCGGTCATGGCAAATAGAGGCTTAACATTTTCATATTTGATCATATATAAGCAAATTACTTTTGACTAAGCCGCAGCTTGGAAAAGGAAGGGATTCGGAAGAGATGCTTAGTCGTAGGTGAAGGGAGGGGGTTTATTTAAACAATGGTTGGAATGCTTTAAGATATTTGCACTTTTCGAGTCAAATGCATCACTCGAACACAAGATATTTATAATTAAGGGTTGTTTTTTCATCTAAATTTTGTACTTTTCAAGAGTTACATGTTTCAAGCTATAATAGAACTAAGGTTTGTATCCATCTCTTGTCTTTTTTTTAGTGTGATTGACATTATAGCAGATCTCGAGTTGGCAAGTCGAGTAATGGGAGTCTCTCTAGAGTATTGGGGTCTGTTTGTGCAGCGTCGGGGCTCAAATATAGTTAAGGATCCACATATAGTATGTGATTGGGTTATAGTTGGTATGAATCCTTATTTCTTCCTACACCAAGAGATTGATTGTCTAATTGATGTGAATGACAAGTGCTAAACTGGAATTTTACGCTCTTTTACGTTCTCTTATTGGCTAATTTTGACACTTCAAAAGCCTTCTTACCTAAATTCTCATTTGATTTCGCTTCGCTTTCTTCATTTATGATTGAAGTGTGTGAATTTCTATGTTTTGAGGTAATCCCGCCTTTTATGATGAAGAATATATCTTTCAAAGTGCTAAGGAAAAGAGTGAGAAGCCATAGAAGGTCGGAGAACGAAGAAAGAGATCAAGCCAAGTCGGCACGAGGCTGTAGCACTGGCCGTGCTCGAAGGAAAGAAGGAAAAGAAGACCTAGCACAGTGCTGTGCTGAAGCAGAAGAAGTCAGCACGAGCAATGCCAAAGTCAGCACGAGGCCATGTTAGGAATTCGGAAATTAATCGAAGGCGCCGTGAGCTTGCACGGGTTAAGCACGGTTTCAGCGAATGCTAGTGCCAATCGGCAGCTTCGTTTCTGCTTGTTTTATTCTGGAAATTGTAATTTTCGGGAATCAGACTTTTATGCTTCATTTCTAGGCTAGTTTCTCTCTACTTGTAAGCACTTATTTCCATTGTTAAGAGATCAAAGCTTAGATTTATTTTCATCTAATCGCAATTTAATTCAAGTTTACGGTACTATTATTCTTCTCTCTACTTTTATCTTGCATTCTTTTTGGTGTTCATCCCTCAATTTGCTGTCATATGCCATGAATATGTGTGGCTAATTTCCAACTTAGGTTGGGGATTTGCCACTAATATGGTAGTTTAATCGTAATTTATGCTTTGATGCTAATTTGCAATTGTTTGATGAATTTCCGACTTGTTGATACTTATTGAATTGGTGTGAGGTTCGAGAGAATCCTACCTTTATTGTTTTTGGGAATTGAGTAGACTTCGAGAGAAGAGGCTTAGTTCTACTTCAACTTGTTGGATGATTACAACTTAGATATGAGAATAATTTAGGTTGTTATCAAGGGAAGAGTCGATAATCATGTAATTCTTTGATTTTGATTGTGTGAGAACAACAATTAATTCAATTGAGTTAGCTTAATGACCTTCGAGAGAAGGCTTAGGTGATTTGAACTGCATCGATTCCCTAGTTCATCTCGGTTGTGAATAGTGTAGAAGCATGTAATTAAGATTGTTGGCATGTTAGCTTGGTAAATCCTTGCCTAAGGTTTTCTTTATCTCGATTTCATTTCATTATTTAAGTGCTTACGTTACCAACCAATTTGAACTGTTCCTTTACTTAGTTCAAAAGGACATTGACCTTAGATTTTTGTGAGACCTAGCTCCCTAAGACCAACAACTCGTACTCTCTATAGTACAACAACAACAAGAAATTTTAATTTCTACCAAATTCAATGATTTGGAGGTTCCGATTTAAGCTCATCCTCTCTTAGTTGTCTAATTGATGTGAACGACAAGAAATTTTAATATCTACAAAACTCAATGGTTTGGAGATTCTGATTTAATCTCATCCTGTGTTAACACGAGTTTGCGAGTGCCTTAGAGCTTCATATTGATATCTTTTTTGGGTGTTCCCCTTATGTGATTGAAGCAACTTTGTTACATTCTTCCATTCAGCTTCCATGGGTGAGCCTGTCCTCTACTTTCTTTTTTTTTTTTTCCTTTCCATCCAATTTAATGTAAAAGTTATAAGGGAAAATAAATTAGAAAATTGATGCATGACTTAGATAAGTTAGATATAATTTAAAGGTTAGAAATGTAATTATACTACTTAGATCCATCCTAAAACTTTATGGGCTTGTTTGGTTGGATGTAATCAAAGTGGTAATGCAATTAAATTGGTAATGGTGATTACATTACCATGTTTGGTTACAACTTTATAATGCAATTAAAATTGCATAGTAATCACATTAACCTTTACCTATGCAATTACAATTACTTGAATATTTACTAAATAATCATGATTACATCCATCCTTATGATCAAATTTTAACACACTTCTAATAAATTTCTCTCTCTCCCCCAACTTCAATTTCATATTCATTTTCTCTCTCCTCCTTGGCAAGCAAAAAATTTATCTATTTGATAAGAAACTAAATTTTTTTTCCTTCTATTATCTTTATATATGATATGATCGTTAAATCATTATGAGAAAATTTCAACTTTCATATTTTAGATTTAAAATTTAAGTATTCAATTAAGAAGATAAAAGAAGCTTACATTAAAATTTTTAGATCAAATTTTTTTACTTGTTAACACTTATCTTTAATTCAATAAATATTTATCATAAATAAAATAATTTTAGTTTGTATTTTTATTCATGAAAAAAATTCAAAACTTAATTATATGATAAAAGAGATTAAAAAAGCTCAAATATAAATTTAGGGTTTAAAATTTTGTTATGTGGATAACATTTATCTTCACTACGACAAATATTTATTGCCACTAGAACAATCGAATTGATCTTTTTTGTACCAAAAAATTTTAAATTAGGAAATATGATGTAAAAGATTAAAAAATCTCAAATATAATTTTGAATTTAAAATATTTTCGTGTGGATAGCATTTATCTTTATTACTATATTTATTATTATTAGAATAATATAGTTGATATTTGCAATAAAACTTGATTATTTGATAGAAAATATTTTTAAAAGTTCAAATCTAAATATGTAACTCAAATTTTTATTTAGATAGCATTTATCTCCACTACTAACTTTGGTTATTGAAATAATACATTACCATTGTGATTACATTACACTTTTTATATAACCAAATATGGTAATGTAATTGTTGTCCCATTACATTACATATCTAATTACATTACATAATTGATTACATTACACCCCTATTGCATTACATCCAACCAAACGCCACATATATGTTTGTGATGTTTTAATTATTTTGATGCTTGGATGAATTATAGTTATATGTGATTGATAACTTGATATCTGCATTTTTTACGCTTTGTATGGTGAAGATTGCATGAAATTAGTTATAAGATAAACACTATAAAATTTAAAAATACTTTTTGGAGTTTCCCTGTTTTTGCTCGATTGTTTGATTTTTCGTAAATTCTTTGTGTGCAAAAAAATATGAAAAATAATTGTATATGCTCTACAACTTATGCAAATGTTCTCCAAACTTTAATTATTTTGGGCATGTAAATTGTTACTTAAAAATATTTAAATAAATTAATCATGTTTAAGAAATTGTAGAATAATCATATTAAATTAATACTTATGCTATAAAGCATAACATCAATGTATATGATAAAATTTATAGCCTGAAATTAGCTAGAAGAATAAACATGATGGCAAATAATTTATATTTTTGGACATTACCCTGTTTTTGTTTACTATTTGAATTTTTGTAAATTATGGACTTGCTAGAAAATGCTGAAATTAATGTTATCGTTTCCTATTATTATTTGGTAATTTTCTATAAGTATTTGATTTTATTCTTAGTGTGAAGAAAAAAGTTGAAAAATAATATAGGTTCTCTACAAGATATGTGAACTAAACTTTCATGATTTTTGACTCAGTAAAATGGTTAAAATTTTCTTCGATAAATTAGCTCTGTTTAAGAAATTATGAAGTAATCTTGTTAAATTAGTCTTTATGCTATTTTAGGGCTCAAACCATACATAGTTGATTTTTTTTTTCCGGGATGTGACTGTTAGCGAACATACCTCTATTCTTATTTGTAGGCACATACCTCTGTTCTTATTTGTTCTTCAATGCTTATGGTAAGCGTGCCTGTTTTCTCATCTTTTAAGTTCAAACTCGACTTCGAGTGACGAACAAACTTGTATTCTCCTTATTCTTCTAATTTTGTGGGTTTTTGATAGTTGATTGTAGGTTAGAATTTGGTCAATCTTATGTAATTGGCAGTTGAATTTTCTCAATCGGGTTATTCATAAATGATATAAATTTGTATTATTATTCTTGAATATCTTTAACCTTATGGTGAATTGTGTATTTTTATTCTTGTGTAACCTTATAAGACATGCAAACAATAACTTTATTCATGTTGAAATGCAAAGCTTTTAATAATATTACGTGCAAGGTTGCTGAAACCGACATGGATCCGAAAACTTTTGAAAGTTGGTCTTTTTTTTAATCTTTTTGACTTTCATCTTATTTGATGTTCGTGAGTTGAATCCATTTTTTCTATGATTTAGACATGTTGTCTTTGCTATTTAGATTAGGATGACTTGCAGGTGTAACTCTAAGTTTAGGTGCTAGATGTCTCCTATGTTCCATTTTGATTTCTCAGCTATATTATTAATTCTTTCAATAGAAGTACTCGATTTTGGATGCTCATGTTGTTCTGGTTTGAAGTGTATGGAAAGTTGATTTGTGTTTAAAAATTCCCACGAAAGAACGTGGAATTAGTCGTAGGCCAACTTTGGATACTTTCAAGACTTAAAGATGGTTATATTGTGTTGATGAAATGATTATTTTTCCCCATTAAGTTGTGTGTAGGTTTGTTGTGCGATTACTTTTATTTCGTTGAATATGGTGCTTACCATTATTTGATTCATCTCATTTTAGTAGTTGGTGGAGCAACTAGTAAAAGGTTTGATGGCAAATGTTAGTTTAACCAAAAACCAAATAACTATAGTTATTGATCATGATTTTGATGAGATATATGCTTGTACTATGGCACTTTTGGTGTCAAAAAGCTTATTGGTTGTGATCAATGGGTGGTACAAAGGATTTTCATATACATGTTGAGTTTATTGGGCGAGGGGAGTATGTGTGCTTTATCGGAGATGGATAAGGTCAAATTTTTAGTTTCTTGTGACTATAACTCCTCAAGGTAGAACTTTTCCCATGGTTGATGATGGATCTAATCAAACCTTTGATTTGGACCTTGTTTTGGTCAAAGGATCTGCTCTGTCTTTATTTCTAGAAATTTATTTTTGTAATTTCTAGTGCTTATATACTTAATAAATTGCTCGTTTTATTCTCATGTGTCATGTTTCCGACCTTATTAGCTCAAGGTTTGATAGAGGGTGACCATGGGGGATCGTTAGGAGGTTGGCTATTTGTATCTCATTAAGGTGGACTTAGGTCTATTGTGTATTTGTTCTTATAATTATTGTTGAATATGATGCTTAGGGTCGATGGTGTTATAAGTCATTAGAGCACACCCTTCCTATCACGGATAAATATGAGGGAGACCACTATATTATTTTCTTTTATATATGTTTGTTGTTGAGATGTTGACTCTTTTGTCTTGAGATGACACTCGTGAAATTAGGTGATTAGAGAAAGAAGCTTAAGGAAGAAAATGTTATCATTATTTGATTTATGTTTGGCCATCTTGAAGTTACGAGTCTGTTGGTGATATGCCCTCCAAAGAAGATGAAGTCGAAGAGTGGAAACCTACATTGGATGTGCTTTTTGTCGCTATTGTTTGCCTCAATTATTGTTTTAATTGACATGTTTGCTGGTTGTTCTTTGTTAACACAGGTTGCAGGTGGCTAAGAAAGAGCTTCTTGTTGATACTTTTGTTTGGGTTTTTGTCTTACGAATATGATATAAAAATAATATATATGATGTTCTTGCATGATTCTAGGTCTTATTTGACATTGGGATTCTGTTTCCAGGTTGCGGATGCCAAGTGGTTGGAGGAGTGGGCTTTTAGTCATCTGATTTGGAATATATGTTCTACATGTGAAATTTTTTATTTACCATTTTTCTCTAGTTTCTTAGCTCCGGTTCAAAGTTGCGGGTCTTTTAGTTTGGTGTTCTTGGCATAGGTTATTGGGTATATTTGTCTTCTTGTATTTCAGCTTAGGTCAATATTGTTTCTTTGTCATACTTGGTTTATTAGCTGGTATGTTCCACTCGGCATTTCGATTGGGTTATGTTATTGTTATCTTTTTCTTTCATTTTATTTTGTGAGTCATATCTTCGACTTGTCGAGTCATCTTTGAGCTGGGTGATTTGAAGATCGAAATACATTTGGGTCAATTGCTACCACTATGTGAACCTAATTCAAATGCCCATTCTCTTCCGATACAACTTTTATTTTCTAGTGATGGCTTGAGTATGGATTCTTGTTCCTTTCTATGTTCTTTTTCTAGATATTACTAATCTCTACACGATTGTAATGTAGCCTATGTAGGCATATACCTTTGTTCTTATTTGTTCGTGGATACTTAAGGTGTTCGGTAAGCCTCGACTTGTTTTCATTCTTCTAAGTCCCTTTGTTGCCAAAGGAACTCATGCTGGAGGAAAACTTAAATCACGAGACTATACCTTTTGCTTTTAGCATCGGGATTTCATTAGCCTTTTGACCTCGCGAGTTGTCATCCTTGCAAAGTTTTCCTAATTTTCTATTATGATGACTTTTTGATGTTCACTAAGAGATCTTTGCTAACTCATAGGGAATCTAGTCCCCTTGATGGTTAAACATTATCGTCAATAACTAACTTGTGTTAGTACTCGACGTTGAATGTTATTTTCATTGAATATGCTTGCTGATAAACTTTATTTTCAATTTTTTGTGAATATCCTGGATGCCAAATGTATGTATAAGTATGTGGTATGATATCTAATCATTTGAATATTTATTTGGAGCTTTGGTTTTGGTTGGAATTAGTTTTCTATATGCTAGTTTTGAAGATTGGAGGTCCAAGCAACACCTATAAAATCAATGCGAGAAGGTGTAAACGGGCATAAGAATTGCACTTTTGAGAACGTATGGTATAAATTTCTTTGTTGCTTGATATGTCATTTCATTTTCTTTCTTTTCTCTCTTCCCTTCTATTTTTCTTGATGCTATAAATAGGGTCTCATATTAAGTCTTGTGATTGACGAGTGTGAGCTTGATATGTATGGCATCTTCTCCGAATTATTATGTTTTTATTTGGTAGGGAACATGTTAGGTTTAAATTCTGTGTGGTTGATTTGATTGAGCTTGAAATTATGATGTCTTTTTGACTTTAGTTATGGGATGCTACAATTTCCTTAATTGTAGACAAGTGCTCCTAATTAGCCAGTTTGGAGATGAATTGAGGTAAAATTCGAGTTTATGCTTAGATGTTTCTTTTTGTTGAATGCTTTCTATTAGTTTTGACGACTTAGCTAATTGACAAATGAAGGTTCTTCAACCAAATTTCATGAGGCCTTCGCAATGCACAATATCTGTCATTGAATGTGGTTAAATTTGTGTGATTATGTTTTTTCTATGCAATTTTGCAATTATCACTTCGATCGGTTTAAATCTTTTTGTTCTAAAAATCTTCTTGGTCTTGTTTTTTGGTGTTGACTCCAACTAGAGAATATGGGACTATTATGTTTGTTGTGGAGAAGTTTCTTGAGGTCTAAGATTGGAGGTGTGGATCTTAGGTTGTCCTTCTATTCCTTGGTTGGAGTACATTGATGTTATTTTATTCTAGATTAGATGATACTTGAGTTCTGTTTGTTTCATAGTAGCTACTAAATTCAATGCATTCCCATCATTTTGCTTACACGTATTTCTACCTCGTTGATTCGAAAAGATTTTGTTTAGTCTAAAATTACTTTAATAAGTCCGTTGATGATGTTGTGAACATTCTTCACTTTTTATCCATGATATAGACTACGGAGTTTCAAAAATGATTCTTAGTTGTGGTTGGAAATTCATGCATTTCATAGCTAATTGTGAGCAACAAGATTTCTTATATTGTCCCAAAGAAGCTACAATTATGGGTTGAGAACAAACCACAAGCGAGAGGTCCTACTTAGTTAATGGGAGGAACATCCGCCTCAATTGTTCAATATTCGTTTTAATTTTGTTGTAGCTTTGTTTGTGCAAATTGGAAATTGGATTTCTTATTATTTTACTTTTGTGTCATAATCTTTCTCATACATAAGAGGGGTTTTATTGTCGTGTTCCTAAGTAGTATGTGCAAAGTTTGTCAACTGGTATTTCAATCAGTTAATTTCCTTTTTGTGTACAAGTTAATTGATTATTGAGGGTGGCTTAGATACTTATTAAGTAGAACTATTTCTTATGTTGCGAGAATGATAGAGAATGTGTGTGCCATTCCCTTTCCCCTTTGAAATTAGCTTTGTCTTGCTTAAGCTTTATATTGTATAACCTTTAGATATAAGGTATGTCTTCCGATTCCATATACCTTCCTTTCCCTATTAAATTTGGTTTGTCTTGTGCCTGGATTTAGGTTTGGCTTTTGATGACATGGCTAAGTGGTCGATTTTGTGCATGCATTTTATAATTGTCTTTTAGCATGAGATTGTGTAATGATGGGTTTGGTAGTTTGTTCTTATTTGATGCATGTGTTTACAGTACTTATGGCTAAGGTTGCTTTCCAATGGCATCTTCTTGTTGAGGATTTTCTTTGGGTTTTCCTCATGTCAAAAAGATATAACATGTTTGTTAGCTTTTTGTCCATTTCGCTTATTGGTGATTTGAGTGCTCGTCCTAGACTCTAGGAGTGTTTGTATTTGGTTTGGCATATATGCTATGCTTGTTGTAGATTTGGTGAAAGTCAAATTTGTGACTTTTTGTTGAGTAGACCCAAAAGTAACCCAAGTTGAAGCTTAAGTAACCCGAGTTGAGGCTTATTAACCCTAAAAATGACCTTGATCCAAATTATTCTATTATTGAATAAAAAGATGAAAAACAAGAAAATGAGAATAATGAGCAAATTAAAATATATTTATTTTGCATATTGTACTTTGACGATAAATCTTATATAAGTAGGCTTGAAAATGGGGAATCATGGTTCATGAAGTTGAGGTGGGCTTGGAAGATCAAGGCTCATAGGTTGTAACTTTTAAAACTTAGTAATACTAAGAATTAAGAACCAGCTCGCATTTGACCACTGAAGGTTTGCTCTGGGAGAGTCCGAGTCACCCTAGAGGGGGTGAATAGGGTGATGGAAGTTTTTCGTGGAAACTAAAACTCTTCTATCAAAAACAAGACAGAGACAGATTCCGAGTCTATCAACAAGGTCGAAATATTTGGACTCGTAAATGCTATTACGAATAGATAAACAAGATAAGCGGGAGTCTGTAAAGCTGTCCGAGTCTAGAATGAACTCGGAAATATAACACTTAGAGATTACGTGGAAACCCTCCTGGGGCAGAAAACCACGGACCGTGTCAATCCGGACACGAAGTCAAATTCACTATTTTAAGTCCACAAAACACCGTGAATCGATCGAACCCGAGTTGCTCCCTTAGACAACTCTATACAAGTTTTCCTAGACTCGAAATTCCCTTATCCGATCTAGTACTTCCTAGCTGAGAGAACCCTTACAGCTAGGGATAACTAAGCTGAGTTAACCCTTACAACTTAGTCAAGGGACCTTACAAAGAATGTAAGAAAGAGTTTGTAATCGAGTACAAGACCTTACAACTCGTAAAGTAATGAATTACGAGTGGGAGTTGTAAGTAGAAGATTGAAAGTAAATACAATAACTTTGAGCAAGTATGTGTATTAGCAATATATTCGGCAATCTTCAAGTCTTGTGAGGTGGCTTCTATTTATAGATAACCAAGCGAGTAGCCGTTATCTTCATCTGCTGACCGAGAGTCCTCTCGTGACCGTTGATAGAAGCTTTCGAGTCACTCGGAAAGTATCCGTTGTAATGTGAACGTTGGACAACAGTTTAACTCTCTTGGAAGTCCCAAAACCATTGGCGGTGTCTTGAAAGATAAGGTAGAAACCACCGTTAAGCTTGACGTTCCAGTTTTCCAAAGTTGGAAACAGACGACCACGACACGATCTATTGGGACTGGAGCGAGAGAAGGTGAAAAGCCATGTCTGCTTGGTGATTTGACGTTCGAAGCCGGTTACTTTTGTAGTTTAAAAAGTGTATCCTCGATTGAATAATCTACAAGAGTAAATCAATTTTGGTTCTCAAAGTATAAAATACTTTGGTCCAAGATTAGACACAAATAATAAAAATAATTACGATCATTAAGCAACCGATTATCCGAGTCGAAACGAAATGGAATTTTACGAGTCTAATATCCATGTAACTCAAAATTTCATCGAGCTAGTCCGAGCAAAGAATCAAGTTAAGTAAAGAACATCGAGTGAGATAACTTGATATAGACTAAGCAATAATCATACTAAAAGTGCTAACTA
Source organism: Talinum fruticosum (assembly GCA_021018815.1). NCBI lineage: Eukaryota > Viridiplantae > Streptophyta > Magnoliopsida > Caryophyllales > Talinaceae > Talinum > Talinum fruticosum. Next base: position 5,950,483 of record JAITYX010000011.1, read on the forward strand.
TAACATGATAGAACTTATAACCGGAGGTCGATTCCGAGTGAGAAAAGACGAAATACTAGTCTATTCAATCTGCGATAAATGCGAGTGATGCTTGGTTTCGAGAACAAAGAACCGATTATCCGAGTGACTTACGGATAAGCAAGAAATATAAGAAGTAAGAGCTGTATCCCTTAGAGAAGATACTATGTTACTCAAAGAAGTTTACGAGATACGAGAGAATGCCTTGGAATCAAAACTCTATAAGTATGAGATGGTTATACCCGATTCATTTAATGCAACTCGAAATGCGTTGAGAAGTGTCCGAGTCTTCAATCTCCCCTTTTTGATGAAAAGCATTCCAGTCTCGGACAGAAACTTTGTTAGTAAAAAATCGACTACGAGTAGTTGCTTATGAGGAAAGTTAAGTAAAGAATTCTCGGTGTATCGGAGCAAGAGGTATATAGTCGAGCATAAAGTAAGAATGCTTAGTAATGAAATAATGTAAACACGTAAATCATGTAAGAGAAAGCATTAATTCATTGAACTCAACGAAATTACAAGGATTAAAAGGGAAAACTCCCCTAAACAAGACAACAAGTTTTTAAGATATTTCTCCCCTTGCGTTTCAGTAAAAACAACAAAAAGAAGGGAAGAAAAGAACAAATAGTGCAACTTAGTTGTCCGGACAAAAGAAAAAAATCTCTCTCGGAAGAAGAACCTGGCAGGCCGAGGAATTGTGACTCGGTGCATGGCGCCTACGAGGGAGAGGGAGATTTCGGAGTGGAGGAGGAGGGAGCGGAGGTTCGCCGCGCCGATATGATCTTGACGATGTGCTTAAGCGCGGCGAAGGGAGAACCAGGTATGATCGTCGGGGGCTCAGCTCCGAGTGGGCTGACCCGGAGTGAGTGGGTCGAGAGGTTCTTCCCTTGGAACCTCAATAGCCTGGAGGGGCTGCTCTGTCGACCTGCTTGGTGTGGCTAGGTCGTCGACCCACCCAGGCTCGCTGTCCGACCCGAGTACTTGCTATTTGAGCTTGTGGAGCGATCGACCCTCGGCAGTTCCCACTCGCTTCTTCTTGGTGTTCCTTCCCTTACCCGGATGGACTCGCCTCGGCCGCAGGGTCCTCGGCGTCTGCTGCTTACTGCATCTGCGGCTTCTTCTTCTTCATCCCCGCTGTCCGAGGAGGTCGGACTCGGGCTCGAAGACGCTTCGGACGCGTCCGAGTCATCATGGTCCTGAGCCGCCTTGGACCTTCTCTCTCCGAGGAGCTCGACCAGCTCCTTCGCTCCTTTACCAGTTCCCTCATCTCAAGAACTAGAGATTGATGCTCTCGGATATGGGACTGACCAGTCTTGTGGTTGATGGTCGATTTTGGAGAACAAGTTTGAAAGACCGGAGCATGTCTCCGAAATCGGAGGACACGGAGCTGATCTTGTCCATAAAAACGGGGGACAAGAGAGCAGAGAGAGATTTTGAGGCATCCGAGGTGGAGGCACCACCAGGTGGAGAGGGGAGAGAGAGAGGGTGGATTTCGAGTCCGAGGCGGAGAGGGAGGCCTCGGTTACGAGTTATGAACCCGGACACCGGGGTTAGTTTCCTAGTATCCTTACCCCTGCAGTTCCTTTTTGCCGACAACAACGGCAGCCTCGGATACGACGTTTGGGTCCGAGGGGAGAGGAACTTGGAATTGTTTGAAGACAAGGGTCGAGAAGAGCACCGAAAGGAAGGGAGGTGTTCTTCTTGGATTGAAGTTGAGCTGGCACAGCGGTCATCTCGCTCAATGATGGAGGGGAAGAGGTCTACTTCGTAGCCCTCAAGAATGTCAAAGAGAGCTTTGAGGTGCTTGGAGTTGGGGTTCTCCTTGTCTGGAATGCTTTGTGAGAAAAAGGTTCTCATCAGCGAAAGCTACGAAGGCGAGCTTCGACTTCAGCCGAGTCACGAAAAGTTTTTCCGGGACTCGGGGAACTCTTTGGCGAATTTTTCAAAGAAGTCGTCGCCGACTTCGATGAAAGGAATAGGGTTACTTGTTCAAGAAGAGAAAGGAGACCTTGAACAAGCGATGGAGGAGAGAGGTGTTTAGTCGAACAGTTATGTTCTAAACCCTAGAGGTTAGAACATTTTCGGAGTGGGTGAGGTGAGTGTAAAACTCGAAACGAGTTCGGGATAGATGAACTCGTCTGAAGCACATGAAGTTGTATGCTCCGGTGGTTTGAATGTGGGACAACCAAGAAAATTTGGTTGTAGGAAAGAACTTGTCGTCCAGCGCAAGGTGCTTTGGGTGACAATGGGTTTGGAGGGGTGGAGCTTTACGGCGTTTTGGTGCGAGGCTTTTTGGAAGAGGAGGAGACACGGAAGTTGGGATGGTTACCTCTTTTAGGCATTTTGAGAGAAGGAAGGAAAGATGAAACTTTCGAGTAGGAAAGAGAAGGAGACGTAGAAGAGAAGAAACGAAAAAGGTGTAGAAGAAAGAGATGAGAGCGATCGAAACTTACGAGAGATGGCTTCTTCGACGCTTGCGAAGTTCAAGGATAACTGTTCACGTAGTAATCTTTCGCGAAAAGTTTCGTTTGAGAGAGATGGAGTTTAGAGTACCGAGACGAAGATAAATAGATGCTATTTATAGACAATAAGCGTGCCCGTCAACTATCCGTTAAATATAACTCCGTTCGACTCGGCTTGTCCATCGGTCACCAAAGACCGGTGTGACGGTTCTCTTCAACGGTTAAGATTTTGGCGGTTAGAGATCCACGGCTAATATCCGATCACAGCGCTCGAGAAAGAAAGAGAAAGATTTTGAAAATATGATCCGAAACTCTCCACTGATCTAGAGATAGTTTCGGAAAATTTGAAGTCCAAATTTCTCTATGTCCGAGTTTGACTCGAGATAGGTTTCGAGTGACTCGAAACACGAAATAACTACCAGCCCAGTATCACTGAATCAACTGAACTAATGGTTATTAATGGTGAAAGCACATAACACGGAATTATGCAATGAATAAGAATAGCACATAATTAAGCATTTAACATACCAAGCTCATTCCGAATAAAGTAAAGCCGATCTTCACCAAGAGGCTTGGTAAAGATATCAGCTAATTGAAGATTAGTAGGAATGAACTCAAGTTCAATATCACCTTTTCCGAGTGATCGCGTAGGAAGTGATATCCGACCTCGATATGCTTTGTTTTCGAATGCTAGATAGGGTTCTTGGTGATGCTAATTGCGCTTTGGTTATCACACTTGATTGGTACTGATTTGAACGATAGTCCAAGATCTTTCAAGTGTTGCTTTATCCGAGAGAATGCGAGCGCAACAAGCTCCAGCTGCAATATATTCAGCTTCGGCGAGTTGATAGAGCTACTGAGTTACGCTTCTTTGAGTGCCAAGATATTAGGGATTGACATAGAAATTGGCACGCTCCGGATGTGCTCTTTCGATCAACTTTGTATCCTGCGTAGTCTGCGTCCGAGTATCCAGAAAGAGTCGGTTACGAGTCTCCGGAATACCATAGACCTAAATTTTGAGTGCACTGCAAGATATCCGAATATTCTCTTCACCGCGAGTGAGATGTGATTCTTTTGGATTAGCTTGAAATCTTGCGCATAGACAAACACTCGAACATTATATCTAGCTTGCTTGGAAGTAAGATATAGTAAAGATCCAATCATACCTTGATAGAGTTTCGATCTATCGCTTTACCTTTCTCGTCCGAGTCAAGCTTTACACTTGCTTGCTCATAGGAGTAGATGCGTGCTTTGCATCTTGAAGTTTGTACTTCTTCAACAATTCCTTGGTATACTTAGATTGATGAACAAAGATCCCATCCTTGTCTTGTTTGATTTGTAAGCCAAGGAAGAAATTAAGTTCCCTCATCATGCTCATTTGGAATTCTTGACTCATCAACTCGAGAAAATTCTCGACACGGAAACTCATTAGTAGCACCGAAAATAATATCATTAACATAGATTTGAACAATAAGGAAATCTTTCCCCTTGGTCTTTATGAAGAGAGTCTTGTCGATCGACCTCTTTTAAAATCGTTTTGAACCAAGAAGCTACTCGAGTCTTTCATACCAAGCTCGAGGTGCTTGTTTAAGACCATAGAGAGCCTTTTGAAGTTTGAAAACATGATTTGGAAATTCCGAGTTTTCAAAACCGGGAGGTCTGCTCGACATAGACTTCTTCTTCAATAAAACCATTGAGAAATGCACACTTAACATCCATTTGATATAATTTAATATGCATCTTTGGATGCAAATGCCAACGATATTCTAATGGCTTCAATTCGGCTACAAGTGCAAAGGTTTCCCCACAATCAATTCCTTCTTCTTGATTATATCCACTGAGCCACAAGTCTAGCCTTATTTCGACTATCACCCTACCCTCATCCAGTTTGTTCTTGAAAACCCATTTGGTTCCTATAAGCTGGGTGGTTAGAAGGTCGGTTGGTCGGAATCCGGACTTGGTTTCTCTCGAATTGATTGAGTTCCTCTTGCATGGCCTCTACCCATTCGGGTTCATTAAGGGCCTCTAGTGCATTTTTAGGTTCGTTTAATGAAATGAATGCGGTGAATGCACATAGATTATGTAGAGAGGAACGAGTTCTTACCCCGAGTGTTGATGTCGAGAGTATGTTCTCTAGTGGATGACTAGAAGTAAACTTGAATGCTTTACCTGTTCTCCGATTCACGAGATTTGTGGATTGAACCAGCTTGATCTTGTTACGAGTGATCTTCTTCATTGGCTTGTTCGTTACGAGTGAGCTCTTGAGTTGTCTCATTACGAGTTTCCTCGTTACGAGTGACCTCATTTTGAGCGAGGTTGAGTCCGAGTCTTTGTAGTCTCGGCTTCGTCATCATCTCTACTGAGCTTCGGTTACGAGTATGACGACTCACTTGGCTTCTCTGTTCAAACTCAACAAACACTACGTGGATGCTTTCTTCCACTTTGTTAGTTCTTTTGTTAAAGACACGATAGGCTTTATTATGTGAAGAGTAACCCGAGAAAGATACCTTCATCGACCTAGCATCAAACTTGGTCGGGTGATCCTTACCATTATTGTGAATAAAACACTTGCAACCAAAGGGCTTAAAGTATGAGATGTTTGGCTTCTTCCCTTTGTAGAGCTCGTAGGGTGTTTTCTTGAGAATGGGTCCGATGAGGCATCTGTTCAAAGTGTAGTTAGGCTGTGTTGGTTGCCTCGGCCCAGAAATAGTAAGGCAAGTTGTGCTCAATCATCATCGTCCTTGCTATTTCTTCAAGGGTTCTGTTCTTTCTCTCTACTACTCCATTACTGTTGAGGAGTTCTTGGTGCTTGAGAAGTTGTGAGAGATTCCATTACGATCGCGGAACTACGAGAATTACGAGTAGTCGAACTCCATTCCATAGTCGGTTCGAATCCTTTGAATGCGAGTACGAGACTCAACTTGAATCTTTCTACGAGCTTGCTGAACTCCTTGAATGCTTCATTTTTATGCTTGAGAAAACACACCCAAGTAAATCTTGAAAAGTCATCAATAATGACAAGAATGTAGGATTTACCTCCGAGGCTCTTCATTGGAATTTCACCACATAGATCCATATGTAGCGGTTCAAGCACCTTTGATGTCGAAACGAGTCTTGAGAGACTTGAATGAGGATCGACCTGTTTCCCCCTTGTACATGCTTCACAAACTTTGTCTTTCTCAAAAACACGGTTAGGTAAACCCCTAACCAGACCATGAGATGCCGGCTTTTTGATAGTATGCATACTAATATGACCTAATCTACGATGCCAAGACCATGAATCATCATGAAGAGATGCTTTTAAGCAAGATAAATTCTGGCTTGGGTCGAGAAGAGGAATGATATAAGTGTTACCGGATCTCTTACCTGAGAACTTTACCTCTTTGGTGGTCTCATCGAGATGTAGCACTTGGATTGAGTGAATCTTACCTCCGACCTTTGTCGCATAGGCTGGGAGATGCTAAGCGGATTGTATTTTAGTCCTTTGACAAGGTAGGCTGGGCTCACCAGATTGTTTCCATTTCCAATCTTGCCAATACCCACTATCTTGCCTTTGCTTGTCATCTCCAAAAGTCACTTTTCCTCCTTTGTATGATTCTAGCTCAGAAAAGAGTCCTTGGTCACTGACATGTGTCGTGAACATCCGCTGTCCAGGTACCAATGTCCTTTTGATCTTTTACGAGTGACACGCAAAAGCAGAGAGAATCTAACCCTTCTCACTTCCTCTAAAGAACCCAGTAACATTCCTTACTTGTGGTCCTTTTACGAGGAAGAAGGTGTTTCGGAACCCAGACTTGAATGACTTTGGGTTTTGTCGGATTCCGAGTCTTCCTCTCGGAGAAGCGAGTCTGTGTCTCTTTCTTTTTGAAAACTTTTCCTTTTGAAACAGGAGAGAATGGTTTCTTTTTGTAAATAGTTACGGTCTTAGTCCTCCCTTCATTTACGTGAATGGGACCGTGCTCGGCTTTCTTGAACTTTACGGTTACGGAATCCTTTTTGAACAATTCCGAGTAGGAATTGGATTCTTCCTCTTTGTTGAAACCAAGACCTTCTTTTCGAAAAGAGACACATTGTGATCTTAAGAGCATGTCAAGGTTCTTCGACTTTGAGTAAACTTTTAAACCGAGATCTTGAGACTCGGTGAGCTTCCTTTTTAATTGCTCATTTTCTTTCCTGAGCGGCTCAGACTCGGTCTCATTAGATTGAGCACTAGTCTTGAGTTCTCTGAATGAGAGTCTCGGTTTTTCTAATTCATTTTTCAAAGAAGTGCTCTCGAAGTAATTAACTCAAGTTGTTCTTTGAATTGAGAAGAATCGAATTGGACTTTTCTTCCAAAGTAAAAATATACTTAGCTAAATCAACTTTGGAGAACTTAAGAAAGTATTCGATTACCTCCTAAGGATTTGTTTCCTCATTGTCCGAGTCTAAGTCTAACTCTGTTCAGCTTCCGAGTCGAGATTGCCATCGGACATTTCGAGTCGTCCGAGTCCTCATCATCTTCCGATGAATCCTTATCGCTCCATGTTGCCATCATGGCTTTCTTCTTCTTTCTGTCCCTTTTCCTTTTCGGATAGTCCTTGACTATGTGGTCTTTGCTGCCACATTCGAAACAACCAGAATTCTTAGTCAAAGAAAATTTAGACGGGGAAGTAAACTTACCTTTTCTGTCTTTCTTATCTTTCTTGTAGAATTCTTCTTTTGGCCTTTGTCCCATCTTTTGTGCTTCATCATTCTCTTGAAGCCTCTTGCAATGAGTGCCATGGGATCGTCTTCGAGTCGGAAGAGCTCGGATTTGCTTCTTTGGATTCCGAGGCTTTTAGTGCTATGTTTCTTTTGGTACTGCCCTCGGCATCCTCTTCTTCTAGATGGATCTCGTGAATTAGAAGCTTTCCGATGAGCTCGTCGGCTTTAAGAGTGAGAGGTTACGAGCCTCCTCTATGGCGAGTCACCTTCGGACCTCATCGTCTCTTGGGTAGGCTTACGAGAATTTTCCGACACATTTCTTCATGGGAAATTTTCTTTCCCGAGAGATTTGAGATTATTGGTAATCTCGGTGAAGCGAATGAACATCCGAGTAATGTTCTCCTCTGGCTCCATTTTGAAAAGCTCATATTTATGAAGGATCTTCGCTTGTCTTACCGACTTGTACCTTCGTAGGTGTTGACTAAATTATCCCACACTTCGTTAGCGAGTCACGAGCGGAGACTCGATTATATTCTTCCGAGCTTACGACGCACATAAGGATGTTTATTGCTTTGAAGTTCTTTACGAACTTCTCTGCTTCTCTGGTGTGAACTCGGCCTTTGTCTTGGGAATGATTACGAATTCATCTGTCTTCATTGGAATGTAGTTTCCTTGTTGTATGATTTCCCATACCTCTTCATCATGATTCATAAGAAAACATTCCATAAGCTTCTTCCGAGTGCCCAAAGTTTGATCCTTTGAATTTTGGTGGCCTGTTGGAAGATCTTCCTTCGTCGAACTCTCCGGTGTTACGAGCCATTTGATCTTTAGACCTTTGGATTGTTAGATCCTTTACGAAAGGCTAGGCTCGATACCAATTGAAGGTTTGCTCGGGGAGAGTCCGACTCACCCTAGAGGGGGTGAATAGGGTGATGGAAGTTTTCGTGGAAACTAAAGCTCTTCCGTCAAAAACAAGACAGAGACAGATTCCGAGTCTATCAACAGGGTCGAAAAATTTGGACTCGAAATGCTATTACGAATGGATAAACAAGATAAGCGGGAGTCTGTAAAGCTGTCCGAGTCTAGAATGAACTCGGAAATATAACACTTAGAGATTACGTGGAAACCCTCCTGGGGCGAGAAAACCACGGACCGTGTCAATCCGGACACGAAGTCAAATTCACTATTTTGAGTCCACAAAACACCGTGAACCGATCGAACCCGAGTTACTCCCTTAGACAACTCTATACAAGTTTTCCTAGACTCGAAATTCCCTTATCCGATCTAGTACTTCCTAGCTGAGAGAACCCTTACAGCTAGGGATAACTAAGCTGAGTTAACCCTTACAACTTAGTCAAGGGACCTTACAAAGAATGTAAGAAAGAGTTTGTAGTCGAGTACAAGACCTTACAACTCGAAAGTAATGAATTACAGAGTGGGAGTTGTAAGTAGAAGATTGAAAGTAAATACAATAACTTTGAGCAAGTATGTGTATTAGCAATATATTCGGCAATCTTCAAGTCTTGTGAGGTGGCTTCTATTTATAGATAACCAAGCGAGTAGCCGTTATCTTCATCTGCTGACCGAGAGTCCTCTCGTGACCGTTGATAGAAGCTTTACGAGTCACTCGGAAAGTATCCGTTGTAATGTGAACGTTGGACAACAGTTTAACTCTCTTGGAAGTCCCAAAACCATTGGCGGTGTCTTGAAAGATAAGGTAGAAACCACCGTTAAGCTTGACGTTCCGAGTTTTCCGAGTTGGAAACAGACAGCCACGACACGATCTATTGGGACCTGGAGCGAGAGAAGGTGAAAAACCATGTCTGTCGGTGATTTGACGTTACGAAGTCGGTTACTTTTGTAGTTTAAAAAGTGTATCCTCGATTGAATAATCTACAAGAGTAAATCAATTTTGGTTCTCAAAGTATAAAATACTTTGGTCCAAGATTAGACACAAATAATAAAAATAATTACGATCATTAAGCAACCGATTATCCGAGTCGAAACGAAATGGAATTTTCCGAGTCTAATATCCATGTAACTCAAAATGCCATCGAGCTAGTCCGAGCAAAGAATCAAGTTAAGTAAAGAACATCGAGTGAGATAACTTGATATAGACTAAGCAATAATCATACTAAAAGTGCTGACTATAACATGATAGAACTTATAACCGGAGGTCGGATTCCGAGTGAGAAAAGACGAAATACTAGTCTATTCAATCTGCGATAAATCGAGTGATGCTGATCTCGGAACAAAGAACCAGGTTATCCGAGTCACTTACGGATAAGCAAGAAATATAAGAAGTAAGAGCTGTATCGCTTAGAGAAGATACTATGTTACTCAAAGAAGTTTCGAGATACGAGAGAATGCCTTGGAATCAAAACTCTATAAGTATGAGATGGTTATACCGATTCATTTAATACAACTCGAAATGCGTTGAGAAGTGTCCGAGTCTTCGGACCCAAACCCAAAGTGACCCGACATTAATAGGTTAACCCAAACCCGAATTGACATGATATTTAAAAAGATTCGTTATAACTCGGATTCATATGGGTGAACTTGAACTTGACCCGATTACCACCTCTAGTTGTGCACTTGTGCCATAGTTGTTGAACTCTCTTGCATTAACCTCCAATGATTCTCTTGATTAGTGGTCTTTGATTGGTTTGCTTATGATAGAGATTCCTCGAGTATATGGGTTTTGTTCTTACCCCTTGTCCCTAGTTATTCATGTCGGTAGGATTTCTTATATTATTCTTTGATAATTTGATTAATTTTACTTTTTCACGCAACTCACTTGACCCGTGCTTATGATTTTATGCTACGCTATATTATATGCTTACTTATACTTAAAACATATATTCATGAAACCAGTGAACATAAATCTCTTCCGGTCTCGATATTATGTGCTTATTGATACTTAAAACCAGTGAACATGATTTTGTATTTTGGCCTTTGATATTCTAATTTATAGTATTCGATTGAGAGCATTATCTAGGTGGTGTTATATGATGCTTGGTGCTTGTGAATTGGTTGTATCAAGGTATAGAGTTTTATGCTTTAGTGGGTATTAGATATACAATTGGGTCCGCTTTAGTGTGTTGCAATGGGTGATAGTGTTCGATTGGGAGCATTATCTAGGTGGTATGATATGGTGCTTGATGCTTGTGAATTGATTGTCTCAAGATATAGTGTTATGCTTTAGTAGGTATTAGATATACAATTGGAGTCCGCTTTGGTGTGTTGCTATGGGTGAAATTTCGCATTACATGTTTTCTTCAACAGAGATCAAAAAGACAATGGATGGCCTTTTTTTGTTTAGTAGGGGGAGATGGGAATGACTGCAAATTTTCTATTTCATGGTGAAATGCAAGCTTTAATATTAAGTTAAGGTTCCTAAAGCCGATATGGGATCTTGAAAATTTTGAAAGTTGTTATGTTCTTTTTTTTTTAAAAAAATTAAGCTTTCATGGTAAGATTCCTTTTCCTTTACGTATTCATTTTTTTATACGTTTCCTAACCTCTATTGCAATGTACAACGTAGGCACATACCTCTATTCTCATTTGTTCATGGATGCTTAAGGTGTTCCGGTAAGCTCTGTCTTGTTTTCTTATTGTTCTAAGTTCAAACTCGACTTCAATGGGCAACAAACTTGTTTTTGGGTTTTTGATAGTTGATTGTAATTACCTCTAGTTATAATTTGGTTAATATTGTATGATTGACATTTTGAGTTTTCTCAATCGGGTTATTCGGTAAGGATATAAATTTGTATTCTTATTCTCGTATGACTTTTACCTTATGAGACACGAAGGGCAACTCGTATTTTATTCTTGTTTAACGTTATGAGACATGAAGATGATAGTGTTTCATGGGAATTCAAGAATAAGTTTGGTATCTTTGGTAATTGTGGTGAGATTATAACAGTATAATATTTTTAAGATATTTGTAAATTCTCATAAGAAAGTGAGACGAGTGAAAACATTCAACACTTCGAAACTTAAAAAGGTCTAATATCTAAATTAAGATTTCGAAAACTACCCTTAACGAATCAATATTACTAATGGTGGTCAATGTTGCTTAATATTAAGTATTTATGAAAATTATTATTAATTTATAATAATAAATATTGATTGGTGTAGCTTTTATAGAATTTTTTTCTGGATAAAAAGACAACATAAGCATTTTTAGGAAAAAAAAAAAGAAAGAAAGGAAAAGGAAAATGCGTGTGTTGACCGTCAATGAAACCAGCTAACGATGGCTGGCCCACCGCATAAAATAGCATACGACAATTGTCCTAACCGTGTAAAATAGTTGACGACAGTTGTCCTTAATTGCATGAGGGCACCTATAAATATTGTTTAACCTTTCTCTTTTCATGTATAATCATCGGCTTTGACGGCCATTTTTTCCAGGCTTATGCAAGAGATGGTCGATCTCATTGAGGGAGTCGCTTCTCTCATATCGATGGATTCACTTCTCTCTTATCGATGGATTCACTTCTCTATGATCGAGGGATTCGCGGCCGAGTCATGTGAATCGAATTGATTTCATTTCAATCTGGGATCTGGTGATTAAATCCCAAATTAAAATGAAATTAATTTCATTTCATTCAATTAATGAGGCGGAAGTTAGGCTGTGAGTGATCTTGGCATGGAACAAGGAGGCGACCAAGAAGGGGAAAGTGAGATGAGAGAACGATTGTCTAATGAACCACCTAGATGCCAATCCAGGCCTCTTGAAACCCTGATCTTTTCTTTTTCTGAAACCCTAATCTTTTCCATTTCACTAATAAATTTTACTCTGCTCTTTCGTAATTTGTAATTGATTGGTTTGGTGGTTTGTAGGGCGATTTGTATTCGAAGAAGCATGATTTGATCTTTTTACTACAAGAAGAAACCTCGCTGTTGCTCAACCTTTGTTGAAATAGGAGTGGTTTCTGTTCTCTTTCATTATGCCGTTTTTCTCCCTAATTCCTTTTTTCCCCTTATTATCGAAGTGGGATGTGTTAATTTGATAAAATTTTTAATGGTCCACAGGTACATTGTTCGACCTAAATATTACATTATATCCTTATTTATCTAACTTTTGTCTCGTAAAATAATATAATTTTTGAGATTTTTACTTATTTTATTTACTTTTGTAGGTAATAAGTGAAACTAAGCAACTCCCGGTAATTTATTGTGAAAGCCGGAAAAATCGAAGAATTGGAGCTTCAAAGTATATGTAAGCTTCTTGGAGCATTCATTCAATGGATCTTCTGCTGGCCCATGATGACCTTCAGCAAATTCTTTGATTATTCGAGCCCACATTAATTTTTCTAATTATATAACTTAATATATAATTAGCAAAATTTAAGATGTGTGCTTTCTCTTTCCAATCAAGTCAACGTGGCCATCACAAAGCAAATCAATTTCACTAGAAAATAATTTCCAATTTGCTTCTGGATATTCAATAACAAAGGCGGTTAGGCATGTGCATAATTTGGAATTTGGAAGTAATTAGGATTGTGGGGGATACTAGGCACTATAAAAGGAGGAGTTTTCGGCAGCAGCTTGGTGTCGCCGGCCATAGCTTAGCAAAATAATTAGGTTAAATTTAGTTTCGTTTAATTAGTTTTTCTTCCCTCTTGTAAATTTTGTCTCAAATACTTTAAATTCAATTGTTATTTTAGTTTTAGTTATTAATTTAGTTCCCAACAGTTTTCAATTTCAATTCGATTCGTTCTCAGTAACTTCTTGCCTTTTACCTTTCGTTTCTCTTTAGTTTGTTTAGTTTAGTTTAAAGGTTCAATTTTTATTATATTTTGATATCAGTAATAGTTATATTAATTGTTTAATTTTATGTTTAAGTTTAATTTGTGAGTTTATGTCGTTGTTTGAGTCGATCTTTATTAATTTAGTTGTTAGATTAATTGTGTTTCATGTTAATTAGTTGTTAGTTTGAGTCGCTTGGGTTGTGATTAGCCTCCTTGATGGCTAATTGATCTTGTCTCGAGCCTTTATTTACCTAGTTTATGCTAGTATTTTGGGATGGTTTCTCTTATGTGCCACATGTTCGATGAGATGCCCGAAAGGGCCTTTTCATATTGATTTTTAAGCGAGTTGGTCTATCACCGAAAGGTGGAGTCAATTTTCTAGTGTGGGTAAAGAGAATAGTTGGGATTTTGGCATGAAAATAACTTAAAACCGAGCTAGGTCCGATGTTGCTATTTTTGTAGTCTAGTTGGGCTCACACCACGAAAGTAGGTGGTTAGAATAATTAGACTAACTCATAACCCTCGACAAGTGTGGCTTGAGTAGGTTTTTGATGGTGCAACCAACCACTCCTAAATACTTGTATAAATTTGGGTAGGTTTAGGCTTGACTTGATTAATTAGTTTATTAAGCGGTAAAATCACAACCCGAGTATATTTTTATTGCTTTCTAGGTTAGCTTAATCATCATATATATCTTATCCGTGTTGATTCGCCTAGATAGAAAGTTTAAGTTAGCTTTGATATTTGAAACACAACTCTTTGTGGACAAGACCCGTGCTTGCTGGCTAGCTATAACTACGCCATGCACTTGCGGTTATAATTTTAAGACTTAATTCTTTCCTAACATACATCACTTTAATTTCATCGAGAAGAGAGAGAATGAGACCGAGATGAAAAGAGAGAGAATGAGACTGAGATGAAGATTTTGGAAGAAGGTATGACTTATTCTTCCCTTATTCTTCCCTCTATTTGCCCCCATCTTTCTCTTAATTTCTAACCCCTCCACCCCCATCACCTCACTGTTTTTAAGGAGAACCCCTGTTTTTTAAAAAAATTTATGTTTTAGTTTTCATGATGAGGATGTTTTGTGGAAAGAAATTCGGTCTTTATTTTCCATTCCGGACTTCGCGAGCATTTACGGAATGGAGACACCCGAGCGATATAAACTGGATCTACATGAAAATAAGTGAGTTTCTTAATTGGTCCTCATGTATTTTAATTGGTTTATTATTACCAAAGTGAAGCTAAAGCACCAGGTTACTCTATTTTCAGAAAGCTGTTTTGGATAAGTTGGGTTTTGCTTCAGTAGATGTCAAGTTCTTGAAGGTTGGTAGGTAAATGTTCATTCCTACATATTTTTGTCTTTATACTAAGTTATCTAAATAACTTTTGTTATTGATTGATACATGAAACATTGATTTCATTTTGTCTTGCTTCTCTTTGTTTGATACATGGAATTGGATCCTCATGGAATTCACTTCAATTTTCTACTCCATGTCTCGCCTTTTGTTCTGTTTCATACACTTGGGATGTCCGATTCTATCGTTGCTTCAATTTGGTTCCATTGATATATTTTGAATTGGTCGAGCAGTATTTGACGTTCATCCGCCATATATTGGGGTGTTTTTGTTTCTACGCTTTTTTTTTATAAGTATCTTTTTTTACATTTTAGTTCTAGAATTAATTAAAAATTTACATTCATTCATTGATTGGTCTAGCGTTGGTAGGATTCCTACATCGCTAAGCTTTCGAATCACAAGCATTAGAGCATGAGTTTTGATATTCTCTACTTGCTTTTCGATTGGGGGATTTTACCTTCGAGGTTATGGTCCGTCAACACAATCTAAATGGTAAGAATATTAAATTTTAGTCGGATATTTGGTGTGGTCGACCAAATTTATTGGATACCCTTCACGTTCAACAACATGATGCTTATTTTGTTAAATCATCCGTAAGTAATTTTATTACTTCGACTACGAGAATGGGATCTAATTCAACTTAGATCCTTTTTACGGGATTATGTTTGTCAAGCAATTAAAGTATTTTGCTTCCATCACATGATATAGAAGATTCTTTTTGTTGTGATTTCACTGGAAGTGGATTTTTCTACTCGAGTCGGCAACATGGAATGCACCTAATACCCTTCTCCAGAGCCAGTCACCTTGGAATTTTACTTGGATATGGAACATTAATGTTATGCCAAATTGAAACTCTTCTTTGGCGAATAGGACATAATACCTTTTCTGCATGGGATACGTTAGTCAATAGAGGCCTTAATCAGGTGCCCACTCGTCATTATACATATGAATCAACATCACACCTTTTTTTCAATGTCTATTCGCCAAAAAAAAAAAAAATGGGACATAGCCTACCGCAATAAATGACTCGACATTAATGTCACATAGTTAGGAGACTCCTTGTATAATGACATTTATCAACTTTCGAGCCCTGGAAAAACCCAACAATTGGCTCGTATGCTATATTTATTATGAAGCATTTGAAAAACTTGAAATACGAGTAGTGTTTAATAATGAAAATTTTAATTCTATTGCTACATTTTTACGTACAAAGTAGATGTGCGCTGAGTAGAAACAAGCGAAATGAAGGTTTGATCTTTATTACCTATCTTCATATTCTTATTAACCATTTTCTTCCACCTCCTCAATAGTTCGTCGAGTGGGTTCATTAAAATTAATTTTGATGGATTAAAGTTTCCTTTATCATGTGCTTGGAGGATTTCGATTAGGAGTTGGGATGGAATATTTCTTCCGGTTGGAATGTCTAATATGAAGGACGACATATATTCTTGTAGTGGAACCAAAAACTACGTAAAATGAAGTTTAGGAAACTATACAAGTAGAATTTTGTTAAATTGTACTCGAAGAGGATAATAAACTCATTACTAGAGTTATGAAGGACAAGATAAAATCTTCTTTGAAAATTCATACACTTATTCCGGACGCAATATGTTACCTCAACAATTGTTATCAAGTCCAGATTGACCTTTTCCATGACCGCTCTCTTGTTGTAGCTACTTTGTGTACATTCCTTCCACCTAAAGATTATTTTCTTAGTGCTCGCTTCTTCAATGTCGATTGGAATGTATACGTCAATATTAATACCAAAAACGCTAAATGGAGTAAAAGCTTTATGATTATCTCGTTGGCATATCTAGACTTATAAAAACAATGTGATTTTCACTAGCCACTACGAAAACACTCATAGTTTCGGAGCCGTTTGACGTACGATCTTGCCCAAGCTAACACCTTTTGGAGTGTGCGAGTCCCGATTACTTGAAGAATACTGCAATCGTGATTCGGAAGCCCCTAGAGAATGCTTATTTCAAGATTAACTTTGGGTTGTTCAAGGATGATGTAAAGAACATGTTTGTTGCTTGGAGGGGTCATTAGAATTGCAAACCACCTATCGTTCTTAGGATGTACGAGTTGTTGTTAATTCAAATGACAAAAAACTTGGCTATCCTTGAGGTTATGAAGGAGACTCTAAGGAAAGAGTGGGACTACAATATCCACAACATCGAGATTGATCTTGAGGAAGACGTGATTCAGCGGATCAAGAGAAACTTGGATACTAACAGTTTCGACCCCGTGGATTATGTCATCGGTCAAGTCATGGAGCTTATTCAAAGGAAATGAGAGGTCATGATTAACCATGCTCTTAGAGCTATTAATTTAGCAATCATTGCCCTTGCTATTACCAACGAAGGAACAGATGGAACCTGTCATCCTCCACACTTTCCCTCCCCTGCAGGTGAAATGGATTATTCAAGCCGATAAGAGGGCTCTCCAAATTAGCAAAGAGATGATGGAAAAATGGGATCACTTGGTGGCTAGCTCTACCCGAACCGATTATCCTACCTTTCTCCGCCGTCGCCTCACACTATGGCGCCTTTTGTTCTTCGTTGCTATCTATTATTGTGTTTTGCTCACTTTGGTTTGTCTGTTGATGTTGTTATTGATGGATTTCATCTGTATTACTCTACTTGAACACTATGTTGTTTTATGACTTAATGAATTCCTTTTCTTTCCAAAAAAAAAAAGTTTAGATTAATCATATATTCTATGAAGGTAATCTTGTAGCATATTGGTTAGCTAAATTTAGGCTCTCTATTCCTACTATTTTGTTGTGGTCCTATATTCCTTTTTATGCTTTTCTTTCTATACTCATTAAGAACAACTTAGGTAGAAGTCTTGTGAGTAGGGGCTACCAATTAATTGAAGCACTTATCAATGGGGAAAAAGTTCAAACAAAAAAACCCTAGTTATTGTTACATTAGAATATATATTACTTTTACAATACATTCTAATAATACAATTCCCAAAAATAATTTCTGAAGAATAAGGGGTACCATAAATTATTCTTTTTGGCTATTGGATTAGTACATGATTCTCAAGAAGATATTTTGGTCTATTTAAAATAAGTGCTTCTCCACCAAAAATTATACCTTACTTTCTATAGTAGGAAGCTTGATACTTCATTGATGAATTTTTTTGATAAAATGGAGAATTTTTTACGTTAATAAATTTTATATTCAAATGATGATTTTTGTATTTTTGATAATTTTACAACAATGCTAATGATTTGTTCAGATTTACTTTTTCATAGCAAAATAATTAATAAAAATTCAGTTACTTAAATATACTTTTTCTATAAAGTTCATTTATCTATAACCCAAGATTGTTAATTTATACTGATAAATTTAATATGAATGTGATGAATATTTTAATTTAAACATATATTTCTCTATTTTTTTAAAAAGTTAATGAATACGAGTATTTGTATTTATTTATGTAAAAACTATACAATTCAAAAAAACTAATACATCAAATATTTTACAAATAAGTATTGTCATAAACTAATGAATTTTATAACGATAGCGATGAATTTTACAACAATAGTGATGAATTTTAAAGAAATATGTCTATATTTGTCAATATTCATCCTACTTATAAATCATCATTTTTCTCGGCATATTCTTCAATTCATCTGCTATGTGAACTTGCATTGATTTTTATTACTTAGTTATGTCCACAAATTCATCTCCAATTAGCAAGAATTCATCATAAATAATTAATATATTAATCAACACAATTTATTAATTCATAAAACAAAAAAATATTCATCGGTAAAAATTTATATAAAAAATTCACATAATTAACATATTTACCTTAGTATCGATAAAGTCATCATAGATAAGAAAGCATTCATCAGTATTAATACTTGGCATATTCATCATTAAAATTTATATATTCATCAAAAAGAATATATATGTTCAATATGAAATAATCCAAATACATCAAAACAAGAAAATATTAATCACTAAAATTAAAAATTTATCAATCAAATAGATTTAGTAGAAAAGTTTATCAACAATTGGTAATATTCATACGAAAATTAACATATTTATAAATAAAATTTATATATTTATAAAAAATATATATATTCAATATGAAATAGTTTAAATATATAAAAATTGATAAATATTCATCACTAAAACTTAAAAATTCAACAAAGAAACATCATATTCCAATTGCATAAAAAGTTACAAAAATTCACTAAAATTTAGCGTAATATTCATCATAAACAAAATTTCAATTCTTCTTCATTTGATCTCTTACATACTTTCATCAATCAAATTAATATATTCATAAAAATTAATTTGATGAGAACGTACACCAACTCTCGTTGCTTTGTTGCCTGCATATATGTAAATATTCTTCACTAAAATTTATATATTATCCAAAAGTTTCAAAATAAAAAAATATTTATCAAGTAAAATTTAAAAATTCATCAAAATAAAGAAATATTCATCATTAAAATTAAACATTCAGCAAAAAATGGAGATTTTAAATTATATCCGAATAAAAAACTTAAGAAAAAACAAGGAAATTTTTTTAACTCTCTTGATATATCAAAAACAAAAATATTCACCACCAAAATTTAAAAATTCATCAAATCAAACAATATTCACCACTTAAATTTAAAAATTCAATAAAAATGGATCATAATTACTAATATAATCTAGAGATAAAGAAATAGAAATGAAGAGACATAGAGAAATACGATAGGAAAATCGAGAGAAGAACAACAAGTCATCTTATCTTCCTTGGAGCCATACAAACCATCCGATTAGTCTGCGACGACCACCATATCTCAACGTCGGAATAACTTTCACATAAATGAAGCGAGTGAGAGAGAGAACACTTGAAACCACTAATTGGCCTCAAATTGTTCGATAAAGAACACGAAAATGACGATGCAAATGAAGAAAAAGACGAGCAAGAGGTGGATGTCGCTGGTCGTAACTGAGCCCAAAGAATGACGACGATGGTGAAAGTCAATAAGCCACCCAATATTGCCTTTCAAAAAGGTGAGTCTTGATAATTGAAAAACCGCCGGCTAGAGGAGAGAGAAACATGGGAGAGAAAGAAAGAGACAAAAGAGAGGGATACATCGTGAAATGAAAAAAAAGGCAATGTGTGATTGCAGCTTTTGATTTATTTTTTAGTAGGACTCATATATTGGAGTCGGAAGAAGCTTCCTACTCCGGAGACTAGTGTATACGACTTGGCTTTTCCACGACTCGACTTCATTTTTCCAAAAGAAAAACTTAATGATTGTCGCTATATAAAAGACACCATAAGATGTATTAATCATGCATCGTATATATGTATCACAATAATCATAACCGTTCATGTTTTCCTTTTAATTAAATTTAAAAAAATTTAAAAATTTAATTAATTATTTCAAAAATTGAATTGAAATGGTTAATTATTATTGTGTTTGGTAAACAATTCAATTGGTCACCTTTGAGGAGAAAAAAACCCAATAACCTCAAACCATATTCCCACCAAACTACCAAGAACTTGTAGATTAGTTGGTATGAGAGAGAAGTTTTCACACTTCCCATCGGGGTTCAAATCTCTCGGTGGTCATAATTTCCTTGGTGGAATTTCATGAACTCATGACAGGCTTCTAATGGGCCCGAAGATAGGGTTAGGTCTTGGGCTTAGTCTAATGATTGTGTACCCTTTTCCCTGCCCGTGTGCCTCAACCGAGCTCCCCACCCTGTTCATCCCTCACCCGGATCGGACTAGCAACAAGAGCGTCAATGGTTGCTTGGCTTTTCCGGCATCGATCCGAACTTTGTCGGTTTAGTCACTCACTACTTGATTTAGGCTATTCCTTTTGTTGAATCGCCGTTTGAAATTTGTGAGTGCTTGTAGTTTACGATTTGCCTTTTGTTTTTTTTTTTCCTTCGTTTTTTAATGATAATTGTTATGCATGAATTCAGTTCTATTCAATTTACAAATCAAATTTATTGTTGATACAAGTGGAGTGGGTTTGATTATGGGTTTGGGTCCGATTACGAGTTCAATTTTTCTTGGTGGATATGAGCACGGAGAGAGCGAAACAACCGGTTCCTAGTGTTTTGCCTTGTTCTCGATCTAATCTTTAGCTTTTGTACCCCTATTGTGAATCTCAAAGTGGGACCTCTATTAATGGAGGTTTGAGATTTTCTGTCTCTTTCCCCTTCACTATTTCTTTAAGGTTAACTGTTTTACCTTCTCATTCTCGTTTCTCAACCTTAAGGCATAATTAGCAACAATTTATAGTATGATCTTTGAAAATTTAAAACGAACATTGTATTGTCATTGTTGAACTTGAAAATCACTGGATAATGAGTCATGATCATCGACAATACAAGTGTGATCTAAGGCAAAATGTCATGAGGCGAATTTCATGACTCCATCCATGATTGTTGGACAAACATGACTATGACAGAGGCCTACATTTTCAAAATTCAACAATAGTGTATACTCTAAAAGTTGAGCGAGTTAGTTGACACTTTTCATTTAAAATTTAACAAGATTAGTGTGTAAAACCCTTTGTTCAATTTAAACAAGATGTTGTGACAAACAAAGAAAATAAAAAAACCCCAAAATGTTGCTAACAAGACTTAAACTCTTAACCTCTCTAAGCAAGATGGTTACATTTACCAGCAAGTTACTCCTAGTCTTCTAACATGTACCTCTTCATCATATAGTTTAATATATCGTAAGAAAATAAAAGTAAAAACCCAAGCACAACCATCTTCTTCATTTTCACTTGGCTACCGTTGTCCAGGTTACTCCAAGAATTCAATTTTCTCGCCACTTGTCGGCGAGGAAGGGGTGGTTGCCCCAAGAAGGAAGGGCTGGTTGCTGCTTGGTGAGAAAGAGGTGACAACCACCATCTTCTTATCGCTTCTCGATTTTTCTAGGATCCATAGAAGTATAAAGAATTTGGTCGGAAAAAGTTAAGCTTCAACAACGAAGGGTTTATAGCAATCTTAATTTTTTTTTCTTCATTAGAATTTTGAAGTTTTTTTTAACCTATGTTGATGAAATTGAAGCAATTAAACAAGTCCTAAAAAAATTTATTTTTCTTTTTATTTATAAATAATTTTTTAATAAAAATATAATTTTTAATTTTTTTCCAAATTACAAAAATAAATAGTCAAAATTTAAATATAACACGTATATGATTAATATTCTTCCTCGATTGCAATGATCATCATATAACCACAATCACTAAATGCTTCCTTCTGCAAATGGTGCATATAATTCATTTGTATTGTGATCCTCGCTTAAGGCCTAATTTTCCCGAAGCTAAAAGGAGGAAAATGCAAGATTTTGACTTGTTACCGAAGCGCAGTCCTCACCCTCTGTTTGATGTCCGAAAACTTCCAGCCACCAACCGCCGTTTTCGACAATCTAGTCTAGCTCGTGAACCCTCAAAAGCGCGCCATCTCATCCTCTGTAGCACCTTTGTCATATCTCCTTCTGTAACAAGGGCTCTCTGCATTCTAGTTCGTCTGATCTCTTGGATCGGGTAACAGTTTAATCTCACAACTTTACCTTTTTTTTTGGAATCTTCTTCAAGGTTTGGAATTGTCCGCGGTTGAATTCAGTGTCTTGTGCATTATTGTTGGTGCTATATTTTGTTAAGATCGGGTTTCACTCCGGAAACTATGCATGTGTGTTAGATTTTCTCTCTCGTTTCATGTTGGGAAGGGGCCGGGGCGGGTTTGATGTTTCGAAGACTTTGGCAATGTAGCTGTTTTAATACAGAAATTGATCGAACATGATGAAGTTCTTTTTATTGTTGGGCGGATGAGATTATAGTTGACGTGAATATGATGTTGGTTGCTCTAGATTCAGGTGTTTTAATAAGATTTGATTGGTTATTATGAGGTTCATGAAATTGGGGCAGAGAGTGCATCGAATGGAGACGATAATGTGTTTACGATTTGTTGATAATTGATCAGATTGGAATTTTATTGTTTTGAATGAATGACTGGTGAAGCATTTCGCTCTTTCAAGCTGTAGCCTTGATGAAGTCATAAGAGGAAAGAAACTAAAATACTCAAATAAGGAAATGCAAGAACAATTCAAACAGATTTTAACCAACCAGAAAAACTCTAGGTGGTAGAATTGTGCAGTTTTAGCTGCATTTTCTTGGGAGTTGATTTGAGGGGCCAAGTCAACTTCAAATCAGGTGGAAGTTGATTCAAATGAAAGAAGTCTCTCTAGACTTTATTTTAAAGCTGGTTGCATCTCAAAAGGTGGCCTAGAAGTCAGGTTAGGAGACAGTCAAACCTGGCTTGTAAACTAGGCTTGCAGACCTGATTCCATGTCTAGCTTGCATTTGATCAAGACTTGGATTTTCTGGGCAGAAAATGACTCCTCCTTGGATCCTTGGCTTGATTCAGGTTCTTCACAAGGTTGCGCTCCATCAAGCTCCCTCTTCCCTTTCTACAGTGAAAATTTATTTGCCACAGGGGAAGAGAGAATATTGTGGCACCACCCGCCTACCCAAGATTCCACTGTCTAATACATGAAATCCGTCAACTTGGAAAAGAGCCTACTGCCTATGCTATGAGGGGACTGAATGGTATTGGTTCTTGGAATAGGAATGATTAACACATCATGTAGTTACTAGGAATGTTAACCTGCAATCTATTTACAGTTTTGGGGTATCTGCAGTATAACTTAGGCTAATTTATGTAACAAGTAGCCACTCTTGTCCCCCTCCCAAGCAATCCAAAGTATCCCTATTGTTGTCAGCAACAGAAAATACTCTATCTTTTCAAGTAGTGTCTTGTTTGAGGAGAGCAGAGTGGGGAAGGGTGGAAATTGCTGTGTTATCATAGTAATATTTGCTTCATTGGCTAGAAATGTTTTGTAATGCAGAGAGTAACTGCTTCATTTTTTCAGTTTTCTGATTTGGATGTTGCAGGATTATTTCATTTTTTCGACCTTCATTGAAGTGGGAAGGAGGTTGAGCTTGTGACAACTCCACTCTATCTTATTTTCAAGTAAGAAAACAGGAATGACCTTGCCTTGTTTAGTTTTGTGTCAATTCTTTTCAAGCAGTAGCAGTCCTTAGATCTCGAGCGACCTTTTTTTAAAAGTAATGCTTCAACATTCAGAGGGAGTAAGGTTGGGCAAAGATGACCACATACGAATGTCGACATGAATCTGACACGAAGTCAGGTGTGTTTGGGTAGAGATTTTAACCCGTTTACTTTAAATGGGTTGACACATTCAACCTGTTTAGTTAATTGGTTTAGGTTTAGGTTGAGATTGTCGACATGACAATAACACGTTTATTTTTAAAAATTAAAATAAAAAATATCTATACAGTTTTTGAAAATGGAAGGGGAAATAAATATTGAAAATTAAAGGGGTTGGGACCATTACGGGAAATAAAAATGTGAAAACTATAGGCTTCTTACATATTTATGGTAGAGGATGTATATTTTTAGAGTTATGGAGTATCACAATGGTCTTGTGATGATGAATGAGATTCAAGGATTATTTCTTATACTAATAATTTTCTTAAAGAAAAAAATCTTAAACGGGCAAATAGCTATTCAGGTAGCCTGAACTTGAACTAAATGGGTAAATGGGTTAGTTTCATGTCAACCAGTTTAAAAGTAAATGGGTACACGTCACGATTTCCAACATTTTTAATGTAGGGGTTCAGTTCAGGTCGGCGCTTCTTCACCCTATTTAAGTTTGACACGAATACGAACCTGACCGACCTGACCTATTACCCTGCTCTAAGAGGAAGCAAGGCAGTGAGTTACAAAAAGTTATTTGATGTTTTGCCCTCTGATTGCTTAGACACATTTAGGGCTGCCAATTTTAAACAATATTTAGTTAAATGCTTCATTTATTGCTCTTCTTTTCTTTAGTTATGCACATTGCTGAATGACTTTCTTCGTGTCTGCTTTTATTCCTCTCAGAGCAATGCTAGTGGATTTCAGGATGGATCTGCTGGCCTTTCATCTTTTGTTGTCACTCTGTGTAATATTGTGTTCTCTGAGCAGCAGCCAGGCTGGGATAACTAGTTCATATATCCGTTCAGAATGGCCCTCTGTTGATATACCTCTTGATAATGAAGTCTTTGCTATTCCAAAAGGCCAAAATGCTCCTCAACAGGTTAGTTATTGAGTGTTGAAATATTCAAAATATCAATAATTGATATAATTGTCCTCGCACACTAAACTTTTCGAAACCAATATTCTTTGTCGCATGATGCGGATCCTGTGTGTGACATGTTCTCACTATTCTAATGTAGCTACTGAATGCAGTAAATAGCTATCCATGGTTACGTGTTCGGGTTCTTTACTTTTCCTTTCACTCGGCTGATGTGCAAGTGCAATGGGAACTTAAACCTTGACCTTCATTTAGCTGTCCATCAAGGTTTTCCATGTGTATATTTTTACCTCTGAATGAGATATCTCTGTTTTTGGGAGAGCTTGATTCATTGAGAACAGATATCTCTGTTTTTTATAAGATAATGGTTCGCACTGCTAACCACATTCAAAATTTTGTGTTATATATAGGTGCATATAACACAGGGGGATTATGATGGACAGGCTATTATAATCTCATGGGTTACACCTGATGAACCTGGTCCTAGCAAAGTTTGGTATGGGAAATCCACAAATGATTATAAATTGAGTACTGAGGGCACCGTGACTAATTACACGTTCTACAAGTATAACTCTGGTTACATTCATCACCATCTCATAGATGGTCTTGAGGTATGCCCATTTACTTGCTACTATAGTCATTCTTTTGAAGAAACCTTTAGAGATAGTGTTTGAACCAGCATTCGGTGGAAAGAAGCTTTTGAATGACAAATTTAATTTTAGAGCTTTTGGGTGCAAATTGCACATTATAATGTGTGGGTCAAGCTTTAAAAAAATGTGTGAGTAATTGAAATAGAGCTCCTGTAAATATCCCTGTTCCAAATTGGTACATAATAAATGACTCATTAAACTGTTGTGACCTTCTTACTGATGGTGAAGTTGCATGCACACTCACAAACACACACAGGATGTGCTTCTTATCTAAGGTCAAACAGATTCATTCTCGTTGAAACTTATGTACACTTGACACTCTTTGTTCTACCTCGAGCAAGATTTTTTAGAGGACCCTGGGTAATAATGTATAATGTAGTATGTGTTTTGATTACACATGAGAAACCAAGTGTGTATGATTACTGCTCTTTGCTTGTTTTGGATGAATGAAGAATTTTCCCCTCATGCGACTAGGCAAGAGACCACATTGAAGACACATGATCCCAAAACCAAATCCATACCCGAGATTCTTGCATAAGTGGATTGTTGTGGTGGTTTTTTTTGTTTGGGGGAGGGGGAGATGCTTATGCACTGAACTTACCCCTGAATTGTAAAGAATTGCAGAGAGGCCAATTCCGCAGATCCTAAATTTTAAAAAATCATATACTGCCCACTGCTTCGTAGAAAGGAAGTGCAGGACAGTTTAGACTTTAGAGAGGCATTTTGCTTTAGTCCATTATATCCAAGGTGAACAAATTGCCAAAATTGGAACATGTAGCTTTCCAAACAGTGGACAATGAGCAAAGTGGACATGATCTATTTATAATAAAAGTATTTGAAAGAAAGCTTTGAAATCCAGTTACTTTGGGAGCCTTTGATCGTAAGTTTCTATGGCTTGAATCTGAACTACACATAGTCCTCTCTGTCTTTTGTCCCTAAAGTTGCTAGGTTTGGATTTGGAGTATGCAGATATCGTACATCAGTGGTTGGAACTTGGAAACTTAAATCTGTCTCATTGTTTCTTTATTGGGTGTATAGTAAGTGCTGCTCTCACTTTCTTCTTGTTGTGGATGTAAACTTGCATTTTATTTGAGTGAACCTGTCTTGTTGCTTTATTTCTGAAATTTAATCTACTAATATTCTTTAATCAATAATAATTTTCTACTTTCAAATCCTTACTAGATTAAACATCCTTACTCTTCAGTACAACACAAAGTACTACTACAAGATTGGAGCAAGCGACTCATCTCGTGAATTTTGGTTTCAAACACCCCCAAGGATCCATCCAGATTCTTCCTACACTTTTGGAATAATTGGTAAGGATTGAGAGGATAGTCCTGAGTGTGTGTTAGCTAAATAGAATGAGTGTCTAGAACTTGGAAATGCATGTGAACCCATTTGTTCATGCCTCCACTCTAATCTTTGTGCATATCTACTGGAGTTTGGAAAACAATGACATCTTTTCTTTTGTACTCTTCGCTCAATAGAATGAGTGTCTAGGACTTAGAAATAATTGTGAATCCATTTGTTCATGCCTCCACTCTAATACTTTGTGCATATCTACAGGAGTTTGGAAAACAGTTTTTCTTGATGTCTTTGTTTTTTTTTTTTGTTTTTTTCTCTTTGCATTACAAGATGATTTTTTAGTTTGGTGATGCATCTTTAGTCTTTCCTACCACGCATTACCTCAACGGTGTGAATTAAATGGTATGATTCAAAATTCGGAGTCGTTTCTTTTTGTCTTTGTTAGCTCCTCTATCCCCTTTTTAGTTTTGCATTTTTGTATTGGCAGACAAGATGAATGACTGCATCCATTCTGCTGTTATCTTATCTGATAGAGTATCCTATCTCAGTCAGTGTAGTATTTACTTGACACTGTTGTTATATCAGTTCAAGATGTTTTGCAGAGTTACTGAGAGGAATCAGAGTCTATTTGGTTGTTAAGCAATAATGTTGTAGTGGAGCTGTAAACACTTTCAAGATTGTGTTGTTTTTCAAACTAAACCACTAGAAGATAGCCGAGTGAATATTCACTAGCATCTAGAAATATATGTGTTAAGTAATTGCTAATCTTTAGGCAGAGGAGAATTCACTTGATTAAGTGCTCCTACTCATATGTTTGGCATGGCTTCTGAGAGATTGTGTATTTTTCTCAATGGCAGTTCCTGAGAAACCATTTGGGGACAAACTGTGGGATCTCTTCTAACCCTGTTACTGTAGTGTTTCTGAGAAGAAAATATCTGAAACGTATTGGGCTATTAGCAAAACGTTTTCTTTATGAGTTGTTCCTAGAAGTTGCTTGTGCTTATTCCTTTGGTTCTTCTTTATTTTCCCAGTTTGATATTTAGTATTGGCGACTTAATTATAAACACTGCCGAATTATGTTGTAAATGATAAAAGTTGGCCTTCTTTTGTTAGTTTCTTTTGGGTTCTTGGAGCTAATCTGTGTTTTGAATAATCAAGAGAAGGTATGTATCTCTTACAATCAACAAGTTGGCTCTATTTGATTCTTAGAAAATTAGGCGGAAAGAAAATAAATTAAGTCAGTCATTTTTTCCCCTTGTTTGGTTTAAAGAAAATCACAAAGAAAAAAGATGAAGAAACTTTTCTGAATTGAAGTGATAAAAATTTCCCCCAAAAATGCGAGGAAAATCTAGGAAAAATTCACAGAACCTGAAACCCGACTCCCTCTTTGCACTGTTGCTTGGTGCCTCTCTCTCTTCTCTCTCTCTCTCTCCCATGTAATGATTTGTATTATCTTTCAAACTTTACCATCAGCTTTGAATAGGACAATTGGTGGAGAAATTGGATTAGAGGATGTAGAGATTGATTTGTCTCATGCTTTGATTTTTGGGATCTATAGAAACTGCGAAGGGAATTTTTGATTTGGAGTGTTAATTGAAGAATTGGGAAAGGGAGGAGCGAAATTGATGCATGCCCTTCGTATATTTTTACTTCCCTTCTCTTTCCTTTGAGTAGTGTTAATTGGTGGAGATTTTTAATTCATCTGAAGTGGATCAGGAAGGCGGTGCTATGGGTTTGTTGAAAACCAGTCAAGTGAGACTAGATGAAGATGGTGATGATTCAGCAGAGTTCATAGTTGATTGTAATAGGGATGAAGATAGAGACACTTAAATAGGTGAACAGATGATAATTAGGATATTAGGGGCAGCCCTACTTATTGCTCCGAGAGTAGACAGAGGTGTTCTCTCCCCCAAAAAAGAGTAGACAGAGGTGAAGGGTCTAGACCACAAAAATCTGTTTTACACCGGTCGTTGGGTGCTGCTACACACCCTTTCATGCATGCCCTTTTCTAACTTACTATAACTGTTGTCAATTGTATCACATGCGCTTCTCTAGCACAATGATTGTTGTTTGCATTTAAGGCAAAGGATGATAAGTTCGAATCTTGTTGCTTGCGTGAAACATGTTTATTTCTTTTTAGATCAGTTTTTTTTTTTAATTTAAATTTCTACTCATTTTTTGTCCCTTTCTTTTTCCTCCCCTTTTCTTTTCTATGTTTGCCTTCCTCTTTTCTATGCTATTATTTTAACTTTTGATCTAAAGTTTCTTTACCAATTTTTTTACTCCACATGTTTATTTTTCTATTGTCTAGAATTATTCGCGTATAAAAATCTATTTTTTAGGTTTAGTAATAACCATTGATTATGAATGTTTTACTTTTTTGAATCCGGGATATGGTGAGATTTTTTTAACCCTAAGTAGTATAAAATCAGAAAAAATTACATTTTTTACCCCTAAATTTTTGTTATAAAATAAAAAAAAAAACTAAAAATGGAGACTTATTAAAATAAAAGTGAAGATTTGATTTGGGGATTTTTCGGTGTACGAAAATTTGATCTTTTGATGTATTTTTGGTACACTTTGTCGAGTTTGTAGTTTTAAAATCTTGCTTAGGGTGTTGTTTTGTGGGTATAGTTATTTTGGGGGCATGAAGGTATATTTTTGGAAAATATAGGTTATCTTTGCAAGACAAAAATTATGCAATTACGTTATCTATTTATCTCTATTAATGCAACTTGACGATGACTTGAGCCTTCGATCTCTATCTTTTCTCCCGGAGCACCTGCCCATTTATTAAGAGGGAACACTTGCCATTTTATAGGGGGCTTGAACCCGATGGACATGAGAGTAGATGAGAGAGAAGCAACAAATGAACATTTGGGGAAGTTTATAAACAAACAAAAAAGAAGTCTTATTTTCAAATTTGCTTTTTTATTTTATTAAAAAATAGGGGTTAAAATGTAAATTTTTATGATACGGTAACCCACGTGGTATTCCGGAGGGTTAAAAAATAAACTCATCGTACCTCGAGGTACCTTAAAATTAGTTCACATACCGGAGGGTTAAAAAATAAACTCACCATACCTCATGTATAAAAGAATTAAAAAGACTCTCTATTGCATGAATTTATTGTTTTTTTAGTATATTTATATGAATCTCTTTTTTTTTTTTTTTCGTGTTTGAGGTAACTTATCTTTTTCCTTTTAATTTTGATTGATTATTTTTTTGGGTGGTTCACATTGTAATTTTATATTCAATATTTTAAATAATGGACCTTTATCATACACTTAATGAACCTCTAGTTTTGAAATAATGAATCTTTTTTACTTCTAACATTTTGAACCTTTGTATTTAATTGAAGAACCTTTTTCTAATTTCAAGAGTGCATATATAGTAGCGTATACAGAGGTGTATAATAAACAGATTGCCTTTAGTTTAAAATAATTTTTAAGTTGTGATTTTAAAATTTGAATGATGAACCTTTAATTTTAAATAATTTGTAAGTCGTGATTTTAAAATTAAAATGATGAACCTTTTCATACATTTACTAAACCTTCAATTTGAAATGATGAGCCTTTTTACTTCAATAATGATGAACCTTTTCTTAGAGGGTGTATAATACTAGCTACACCTGGGTGTATGATGGATGCATTGGGTCCAGATTCTAGAGAATGAATGATGAGTCTATGACGTGCTCCCTAAAAACAGTTGAGTTCTTGTAGAGTTGTATGTTGTAGAAAAAACAAACCCCATGTGCTTAATCAATCTTTTGTCCACAGTTTGATTGAGTATTTAAAATGTTGTCAAAACAATTCACACATATAATGCTCTTATTTTTTTCCTTGATCAGTTTTTTTCGCTTAAATCAATTTTCTTGAATTGACCATCCATGTGTAACACACATCATGGCTCAACCATGATGTACGGGGCAAAGACTATGGCTGGGAAGACTCGAAAAATATATGTTCAAAATACATTGAAGTATTAAACAAATCCTTAGAATATATGTCCGCATTAGACTCATCAAGATCCTTAGTCTCTTGTTCTTGAAGGTTACGAGTTGTGTTTTTGACCTCCGATACCTCATCTGCATCTTCTGATTCTTCATCGGTCTCCTCATGAAATTCAACATATTGAACTTCTTAGATGATAGGAACACTTTCTGGCTTAGCCATAGATGCTTCAAACCATGATTTGTCTTTTGCTTCTCGCCGAGTATTGTTAAGTGTAGAATCTTCACTAGTGATCTTTGGTTTTGGCAGAGACTTCTTAGGTTCAGTAGGTTTCTCTTTTCCAAGCATTTTATCAATGTTATTATCAATTTGGTCCAAAAGAGAACCAAATAGCCTATACCCATATGTAAGACGATCAAGGACTGGATGGTGTTTGGATCGTTTTTTGGATAAGATTCTCGGAAAGAATCAAAATTGGTTTGAAGAGTCTAAAGGCTGCTGAATATGTCTTCTTTGGTAAATTTGGAGGAAAAGTAACAACTTTTTTTGTGATGGTAGGTATGGATTGTGCTACAACGACCACGACTCTATAATCGTTGACGAGGGTGATTAAAAATCACAACCAGTCCCAATTGCCGGCCTTGGTTTTCTCATAACCCGCTCTGATACCAAACTCATGGAGATCCACTCCAAAACTACAGCTCAATATTATTCCGTAACTCAACTCTGAAAATTAAACAACATTAAAGGGGGTATTTATAAGATGGAACTCCTAACAACATAAGTAAACTAACCTAATATCATAATGTAACTAAAAGACTACTTTCGTACATAATAATAAAGCAAAAAACTCAAGATCTACTATCCTAATAATATCGTTAAAATTAAAACCTAAAATACAATTAAATATATCAAAATACAAATTAATTTCTTAATCCTAATATGTTTGTACCGTAAATAATAAAATTCTTATTTCTTTTTCTTGTGATTCACATCATTATACTATGACATTAGGGGTATTATTAAGATAGTAGATCTTGAGTTTTTAGCTTTATTACTATTTAGGAAAGTAGTCTTTTAGTTATATTATGATTATGATATTAGGTTAGTTTCCTGATGTTGTTAGGAGTTCTGGGTTATAAATAACCCTTCAATGCTGTTCTATTTGGATTTGAGTTATGGAATAAAATTCAGGAGTTAGTTTTGGAGTGGATCTCCATCAATCTCAATCCAGTTTTGAAGTTCTCTGTTGGGCTCATGGAAGCCACATCTTGATTCTACTATCCATTTTTGTGGAGTGGCTGATTATCTCATTATTTATACTAATTATGAAATTGTTGAAAATGAAATACCTTCTGGCAAATCAGAAACAAGTCATGAAATTGGTGTTTATTGCTTGTTCTTAAAGAAGAAAAAATGGATCATATGAGAGAGAAGTATGTGAATGTGAAGGAAAGGGGGTGGGCAAGGAGAGGATAGTAGGTGTGAAAGATGTATTGAGGTTGGGAGGCTGGTGACTTGCAAAGCAAATAAAATGAGAGTTTCTTATCTCCTGTCCTATCTTAGGGGATGCATGAAGGTTAAGCATTTCACTGAAGATATCTTGGCCCCTTGTCACAAAATGTATGTCCTGCCTCTCCAGAAGCTAGGTGTACAATATATACGAAGTAATTGTTAGGATGGTTGACGTCTATGCTTTCTGGTTAAGAATTCCTATGTCTACATCTCCCCATATCTTGCTTTATCAACCTCTACATTAGGCAGTGTACTTGTTAATTGGCAGGAGTGTTTGGATGTATTTTCTGTTCCAGAATTTCTTGAGATTTCTCTGTTTTTCGTTCATACTTTGCAGTTCTTGCTGACTATTTGATGAGCTGACTTGGAGACACGAACTGGAGGTTTATTTATTTGAGGGTAATGTTTATTGATGAAAATGAAATATGTTATTAAATGGTGCATTGCAGTGTTTTAATGCCTTTCTGTTGCTTTTGTTGTTTTTTGGGTGCATGCTGCTTTCTAGGATTTTGCAGAGTTGGGTACCTGGACAACTAAGAAACTCATCCTTCCTCTGGTTTTCTGTCTCTTAGGTGATTTGGGCCAAACACATAATTCTCTTTCTACTCTCCAGCATTACATGCAAACTGGAGCACAGACTCTATTGTTTGTGGGTGATCTTTCATATGCTGATAGATATCAACACAATGATGTCGGGATTAGGTGGGATTCTTGGGGCTGCTTCATTGAGCCAAGTGCTGCATATCAGCCATGGATTTGGACTGCTGGAAATCATGAAATAGAGTATATGCCAGACATGGTAAAATTTTCTTGGCAGATGCCCTGATGCTTTCTCTGTTGCTTATTCCATTTCATGGATTTTGTTGATATTTAAATTATGGAACTCAGGTTCTATGTAAGTTGTGAATTAGTGATGTAAAATCCTGTGAATGGTTTGGTGTCAGTTTTGCTGCACTGGTTTGCCAATGTGCAGTTTCATTTATATGTTGAGATTGATTTATGGTCTTCTGTACTGCTCTTAAACTTTGACTGCACTATGTTTGTGCTACATCTAATCAGAGAAGTTGAGATTAGTTGATCTTTCTAGTCTCAGACTCAGTTTTTGAACAAAAGTTTTATTGGTTAAAGTACAGTGTTAAACCTGTCCTGTAATTCATCCTATGATATTTGTTTCAGGGGGAACTTATTCCATTCAAATCTTTCCTACATCGTTATGCAACGCCTCATGGTGCCTCTAAAAGCAGCAGTCCTCTCTGGTATGCAGTTCGCCGTGCATCTGCTCACATCATAGTGTTATCCAGTTATTCTCCATTTGGTAATATGTTCATTCCTGTTTTCTTTCCCAGCAGCCTTTCTTCACTAACTAATATACTTCAGTTACCTTTTGTGTTTGGTTATCTGATGAGGCGGTCTCAACTGTTGGGAAATTTCAATAGTTACTCTCAAGAATGTATTGAAATGGCATCACACACGACAATTAAAACTGAAAATGCAGAGGCAACTCAAAAATGATAAACTTAATTTTTTAATCTATTGGTTGCTTGTTTTTTATCAGGTTATTTCATGACATGCATTATTTAACTTTTTATGTTAATTGAACTTTTGATTGGAAGTGAACATATATAGTGGTTTCATATGCATCAGTGAACAATAGTCAGTAATCATAATCACAATAATTGGTTTGGCATGATCCCCGTGCACTGATGTAGTAGTGACATGAATAAGGACAAAATTCACTGTGGTGTATTTTGTACATTCATTGCCATTAAGAAGTTAATGAAAAATAGTGCATCTACCTCATTGAGAAACATATTCTTTTTGTGTAACATGTATAGGGAGTGAAAGGAAAAGATGAATGACAGATGAGAGACAGGATGAATGAAATAAACGTAATATGATGGCTGTATTGGTTGATATAAAATATGGCCTTAGTAGGTGATTGTTATTACTTGTATGAGGCAGGGTTTTGCTGTTACTACGTTTTGAGAAACCTTGATGGTGTGATTGCTATCAGCTCCAATTTGTTCCAAGAGTGTGGGCCCTATTCTTCTGATTTAGATAATTGTGCTTTGCATCAGGATATGAGACAGTTTTGGGACACACGGAGACATGGCTTAAAATAGGAGTTTGTGGAGGTCTAGAATTAGAGTAGTTGATGTTAAGTAGTTGGGGAGTTGTTTTCTGTTTTAGTCACCGAGTGAGATTTGATGTGCGACTTGTATACTAAGTTTTAACGAGTGTCTATTAGCTTGCTAATATAATAAATATTTGTTTATTGCATGTTGTTTTATTTAATCTTTCATTAGCAAAGGTTATTATAATTCATTTTTTTAGTATTATTTTATAAAAAAAGGCTTCTACTTTTCAAATGTGTGTCTAAATATTTCAATCCAGTAAAAGGTTTTCAAAAAGTTTTTTGTGTGGGTCTTTTGTTATTGGTCTTTTTGCCTGCAGAAATGTTAATAGGGGTACAACTAGATCTTCTGAGATCCTATGAAAATTGGACGAACAAGTTATCCAGTTTTAAACGTCAGCTCGATACTCTCTTTCTCCTTTTCTTCTTCCTTTGTGTTTGGGGACAGGGGTTCAGGCCCAACCCTCCCTAGGGCTAGGGGTTAAGGAGCTGTTGCAAATGGTTTGGAGGCGAGCTTTCTACCACTTGTCCAAGGTTGTTTTCTCGAGTTCTATATTTTTCATGGACCTTTGTTCAATTGCAATTTATGGAAGGGTTTCAAATATATGCTAATATTTTTCATGAATCTCTGAAAGGTCAATCTTATAATTGACCTCAACTACTTGTTCAGCTAACTCTTGGTGACTCTTAAGACTAGTAACACAAAGACACAAATTGATACTTCCTACTCGGATCGAACAATAGGAGGATGTGTAAAGCTGTAAAGTGATAACAAGTGAGTGTTTAACGACCCTAAATAGGTTATTAGTGATGGATGTGGAAATGCAACGCCCGGAAAGGAAGAAGAGAAGTGTTAGGGACCTTAAGGTTAAATGGGGGAATCTTAACTGGGGAGAATGTGGCTAGGCTTTTGGAGAAGATCATAAGAGAAGGGAATTGGAAACTGGTAAGGGATACGGACACAATGTGGGAAATAATGGCGGAGTGTATGAAGAGGTCGGAGAAGGAAATCTGGGAGTCTCTAGACGAGGTTGTGGTAGTTTCGAAGGTGCATGATGGTGGAATGAGGAGGTGAAAGAGAAAGTCAAGAAAAACAAGTTGCATACAAGGGTATAGTAGAAAGTAGGACAGAGGAGGAAAAAGAGACTAACAAAGTAAGCTCATCTATGACAATAGTAAAGAGAATAATATCATTAGCAAATAGCATACACCATGGTACCATGTCTTGTATCCCTCTAGTAAACTCATATAGTAGGAGTGACACCTATTGAGTACAAGATAAGAGAGACTAGACTTCGATGGTTTGATCGTGTCAAGAGGAGCACAAATGCATTGCGAAGATGCGAGAGATTAACCTTCCACAGTGTAGTAAAGGCCAAGGAAGACCAAAAAGAGTGTGATAAAGGTCTAGGAAACCAAAGAAAAGCTAGAATAAAGTGATTAGACATTGTTTGAAGTATTTAGACGTAACGGAGGACATGATTCAAGATAGGAGTATGTGGAGGTCTATAATTAGGTTTATGGACCTTGGTTAGCTTGCTTCTTACCCTTCTTTTGGCTCCTGATCGGTTTTGGATCGTTGCAGTGTTGACTTGATTATTATTTCTATCATGTGTTTCCTGCACTTTTTGTATATTAGTAGTATTTTATTCTCGACATATATTATTATTATTATCTAACGTTGTGTCGAGCACTTACCTTTCTTACGTATATAATGTTATTTGATATTAACATTTAATGTTTGTGCCACATTTTGTGCTGTAAAGATTTTATTTATTTATTTTTCACTCCAAAACTATTTTCCAAAGTTTTTAGCGTGGGTCTCTTGGAATCGGTTTATATGGGAGCACTGCTACATCTAAATCTCCCAGACCCCTGTGCAAGCAGAACCCACAATTGGAGTTGCTAACCTTTTTTGATAAGTAAAAGCGAAAATATATATAAATCAAAAGGATGGATGCAAAACAAGCATCCTACAAAAGGACTCTATATAGCCAAAATATAGACTATACACAAAATCTGCAATATCAAAAGAAGATTGGGAAAATTGCCACTATCCCAAAAGTAGAAAGTCTTGACAATCTTATCCTTAAAGCAATTAAGAGAAGTGTGTACTCCCTCGAAGACTCCTATTTCTCTCACACCTAATGCTCCAACAGCATGTGGGATAAGCAAAGCTTTCTTCTCTTTACCTTTTCTCCCAAAGTAGCCTTCCAAAGCCACGAGATGGTCCTTAATAGAGCTTGAAATGACCCAAGAGACAACCAAATAACTAAAGGCTAACTCCCACAACACTCTAGCGAAGGGGTAATGCAACAACAAATGATTAGTGGATTCCAAATAAGCTTTGCACATAAGACATCTATTCACAAAAATCTATCCCTTTCTTTTTAAATTATCGTAAGTTAAAATACTCCCATGACAAGCTTCCCACACAAAAAAGAAACTTTTAAAGGCACCAAAGTATTTTAAGGTAGATGATGGTTTGAGGGGAGTTGTAATGAGAGGGATCGATCGGAAGTGAGCTTCAAATAGAAAGAAAGACTTAACAAAGAAAACCCCTTTATGATTGAGATCCCGTCGAACCATATCATGAGGGGAATTCCCTAGAGTAATCTCATTAAGTTTGGCGGAGAGACTAAGAGTAGTATCGTGATCAATGAGGCTTCTTGAATGAAAATTGGAGACAAAAGA
The DNA here is from genome assembly GCA_021018815.1 of Talinum fruticosum. Lineage (NCBI taxonomy): Eukaryota > Viridiplantae > Streptophyta > Magnoliopsida > Caryophyllales > Talinaceae > Talinum > Talinum fruticosum. The sequence goes on from JAITYX010000011.1 coordinate 5,987,160, forward strand.
ATAGTTTCAGACCCTCTTACCAAATCAGCCACAGAGCAAGGGCATAAAGAGAAGGGAAAAGATCTTTCAAGGGAGCACCTTCACACCACCGGTCTTGCCAAAAAAAAATATAGAGCCAACCCCCACCTCAAAGGAAAAGTGGGGTAGGAATTTTTCCCATCCTTTAGATATGAACTTACAAAGGCTTTGTCCATAAAAACCATTCTGTCTAGAAGGATGCTACCCAAAATTGTCCTTGCCATATTTAACTGTCACCACCTTATGCCAAAGATTCCCCTTCTCGTTCATGAATCTCAACAGCCACTTTCCAAGCAAAGAATTATTAAAGATCATTAAGTCTTTGACGCCTAATCCCACATCTTGAACCGGGAGCTTAACAATTTTCCATCTAACCAAATGGTACTTGAAATCACTCCCAAAAGAGCCCCAAAGAAACTTTCTCTGAATAGCCTCTTAACTTAGAAGCCACTGAAGAAGGAATGTGGAACAGGGAAAGGGAAAAGGTAGGAATGCTAGAAAGGAAACTTTTGATAAGAGTCAATCTTCCCCTTTGGAAAGATACTTTGAGTTCCGCCCAGAAAGCCTTCTCTCAAACTTCACAACAACCAGTTGCCGAATAGCTTTCTCCCTGAGGTAGACCAAGGTATAAAGTAGTAAGCGACTCAACACAACAGCCTAAACACCCACAATCAACTCAATTGTCAACATGTCTAACGAGGATGAAGGAGCTTTTAGCCAAATTGACTTTCAACCCAGAAACTGCCTCAAACCAAACAAGAATCCAACGAAGGTTAACTATTTGCTCACAATGATTATCACAAAATATGATATCATTGGCAAACAGAAGATGAGAGACATTCATAGTAGTGGAATTCTTACAGCCCACTCAGAAACCAGAGATGAGGCTAGCTAGTTGTAGAAGTTGCTGAAGCATCCTCGTAAAAACCTGTATATCCGAAAGAAAAAGAAGAGGAGATAAAGGGTCCCCTTGGTGAATACCTCTAGATGCGTGGGTGAACCATTAAGAAGCACTGCAAAGGAAGTTGTAGAGATGCACCGAAAAATCCAAGAACACCACTTCTGCTCAAAACTCATTCTTTTCATGACACAAATGAGAAACTCCCAATTGACATGATCATACACCTTATCTATATCGAATTTCCAAATAATCCCTGACTTCCCTAATTTCATCCTAGAATCAATAAGTTCATTACCAATAAGCAGAACATTCAAAATTTGGTGCCCTCCAACAAAAGCATTTTGATTTTTGGAAACCAACACCCCAATAACACCTTTCAATATGTTCGCTAGCACCTTTGAAGTGCAATCCACCAAACTAATAGGTCTATAGTCTCTTATATTCTTAACATTTTTTTCTTAGGAATTCACATTGACAGAAGCCACAAATTCCCTTGTAGAAAAACTCTGAAAACATTATGAAAACATCACCTTTGAGACTTTCCCAATTTGCTGAGTTTCCCAATTTGACAGAATGAAAGCCATAGTTGTGAGCTTTATCACCACAACAATCATGAAGAGCTTTAGTGGCTTCCTCCTTTGTAAACTCCAATTCAATTTCTTGCCTTGCAATATCAAAGAGTGATGGAAAATCAAGGTAATCAACTTTCGGTCTCCAAGGTTCAGATTCAGTAAATAAAAAGGCTAGGGAACTGTAGAAGCCTTGGATAGCAGACTTCATGTTATCAATCAATTGCATCCAAGAAATCTCTATGGAAATCGTATCTGGAGAAGCGTCAGATGCAGACTTCATGTAATCAATCTTCATGTTATCAATTGCTTCAAACCGATCCGCTCTCACAACAACAAATGGCATAAAGTTTTCCGACGAAGATAGCTGCCCTATGGAAAAACCTGTATGACGATCACCGGCTCTAAGCCACGATGCCCTAGATTTCTGCCTCCAAGAAATCTCTTCCATGATAATGACCTTGGCTGACTCATCTTTAGCAACTCTTCTCTGCTCAATATCTTCGCTGTTAAGACCAGAAGACTCTTCCTTAACATCCAAAGAATTGATTTTATCCATCAGATTGTATTTACTTGACTTGACGTCACCGAAAAGATCTTTGCTCCATTTCTTGAGCTCTTTTTTAACAAATTTCAGTTTTTTTTTGCCGCTACAAAGCTGGCATAACATTGAACTTGTGCCTCTTCCCACCTCCTTTTAATGAGATCCGGGAAGCCTTCCACTTCAAACCACATGTTCTCAAATTTGAATGGGTTCCCCCGTCCATGAACATATTTTCAAGGCAAATAGGGAAGTGATTTGACAAAGGTCTAGGTAATCTCTTCTGAAATAAATCCGGATAAGCTTCCTCCCGCTCCACAGAAACAAGGAAATGGTCCAATCTAAAACAAAAATCATCACCAAGAAAAGTTCCCCTAGAAAAGGAGATCCACCAAAGCTGAATAATTGATAAAGTCATGAAACTCTCCCATCCTATTGGTAGGAGACACTCGTGAAGACCTTTCATGAGGATGCAAAATCTCTTTGAAATCCCCTGCTACACACCAAGGACCTTGCCAATCATCTCTAATTTGACGAAGCTCCACCATCGACCAATTAAAGGATGCAAGTAATCAAAAACTCGCTGCTAGTAAAGGAGATTAACTGGAAGGTACTCTTATCCCACCCAGCCATAATAGCCAAATTACCTCTTGGCTGCGCTATTATACTTGAGGATTGCCAAATTTTCACAATAATTACCCCACATACTACGCACATCAAAATTGGAGCCTTCTTCTAATGTAGTCTCTTGAATACAAATGAGATCATATTTCCAATACCTTAAAAAGTTTCAAGCACAACCCTCTTACTACGATCATTGATTCCTCTTACATTCCAGCTCAGCAATCTAAACATATGGCACCAACATCCCGCTAGTAGAGGCCCAAGTCTTCTCATAATTAACACCGAATTCAAGCCTCTTCAACTCCCTTCGCCTTTGAATTGCTGGTGGCATTCTATGCACAATGTGTTTGGGCATAACATAGTTCCTTTCTATTCTAGAAAGAAGTTGAATAACCTCATTCTCAAACCTTGAAACCGCAACGCCAAGAATTCGAGCAGTGCTTTTCAGTTTGGAGCCAACCCACTTAGACACATTCTCAGAATTAACATTAGTGCCAACCTAAACATCTTCAACGAGTCACCTGAATTGTTAAAAAAGAGAAGTCCACGGCAATAGGAGTTCCCAAAGCAACAGAATCTGACCCAATATCAAGAGTTGTCAAAGACCAATCAAGAGTTGATCGATTGATAGGAGAGCCCTCAGAGATCGCCGCATTACTCCTCGATCCAACGTTCATGCCAAGGGCATCACGAACAAGATCTTAAGGTAGCTCACATGGGACACTCCCATATATACCTAATCCTAGTTGAACAAAATTACCCAAAGGAAAAACAGAGGAAGAAGGTTCAATCGCCATTGCAGATGGTCAAGCTGTTTTAGCCAAGGGAGAGCCGAAGCAGATGGAGAGGTGGCTGGCTGAAAACTTGCAAGGGACACTCCCATCTGGACTGGAACAACTTGATCATCTCTAGCCAAAGGAGCACCAATAGCCAAGCCAAGCTGCCAGCTTCATTACATTAACATGCTGGGTCAAAGGGTGAACACTCAAAAGGCGTGGAGGAGCACGAACCAGAAGCTAACTCATCCACAGAGATACCTTTAACTATAACCCCACCCTGAACCACCCTTAACCTCATGATCTCCACTACTAAGTCGTCGGATGTCCCTAAAATGTTTGTGCCGGACATAGACTTGAGTTCATTTAACACTGGGAGCAAGCCCTCGATTCTCCAAATTAGCCCTAGTGTTTCTGACAAATTTATTATCCACTTGCTCCACTGGAAGGGGGTAAGCTCCTGAATAGCTTTACCAGTGGACACATTCTCCACATATCTCCACATCAACCCTGAGAGGAGTACAAGAGTGACTACACCAGCAAAAGACCTCAAAAAACAAGCAGGTTCTCCCGAAAATCCACACAATTCACACTTGTGACGGAATGGCAGCCATAGACAATGAAATTGAAGGCTATCTCAGCAAGGGCTTCAAATAATTTAGTCCAACCCCTGCCATCCCACCCTGCTAGGAAGATAAAAATAACTTTCCACCCTCTTTGATCTCAGAAAGTGGCAAGAAATTACCTTCCTGATTCCTCTTGGCCTCCAACATGAAAATCTTTGAACCCTGATGGGTTTGGTTACACCAATTAGGAGACTATAGATTTCTGGATCAGCCCCAAGCCCTCATCAACCAATGTGCAAAATCAATGGGAAGAAAAATAGAGTATTTCCTGTCCCTACCATTCTCTGAAATTTTCAATAATCCTCGTTCCCCAGTATAGCAAAGTCAAAGGACTTACTTTCGATAGCCACAAATCTTTTACTACCACCTCTCATGCTACAGACTCAGAAACCCATAAAGAGAGCTCACCTAGTACAAAAGGAAGGCTGGCTGAGGACAGACCCCAGCAACACCACCAACCCAACAAGAACAGCAGGACCAAAAGGGCCAAAATTGGCCTTCTACGAACAAACTCCGGTCACCGGAAAATTCACCGGTGGCAGATAATCCAGCGAAAACCTCACAGAGGGCGACAAAGATGGCCGGCAAACACCATAGTAGCAAAATCCAGAAGAGAAGGCTACTCAATACACAGATCTGGGCTCAAGGATTTCCTAGTGCAAAAAGAAATTAGCTGGTGATTGAAGCCGGCAGCCAAGGAGAGAGGCTGAGGGGGGACTGAGGCTCCCAGAGCCCCAAGGCTACCTCTGGTGGACCTCCGGTTACCCCTGGGTCAACCCAGAAACCTTGACCCCAGAACTCTCTCCCTCCCTCCCTCTCTCAGTCGAACACTTACTTTGAAAAGTTATGGGAGTTGTTATTGTTTTCTGGTTGATAGATTCAGGTAAAATGGATGTCTGTGAAAGTCTGCATTACTGTTTAACTTTATTTAAAGGTGTCAAATATCCTAATAAGGGTTTCTGCCCTTGGTTGTGCTGGTCTGATGGCAGTTCTAGTACCCTGCATTCTAATTTACTCATTTGTGTGTGTTCAACAGTTAAATATACGCCACAATGGAGGTGGCTAAAAGAAGAACTTGAAAGAGTGGATAGGGAAAAAACACCTTGGCTCATAGTACTTATGCATGCCCCCTTTACAGTAGTAATGAAGCCCATTATATGGAGGGTGAAAGTATGCGTTCTGTGTTTGAGAGCTGGTTTGTTCAGTATAAAGTTGATCTTATCTTTTCCGGCCATGTCCATGCTTATGAAAGATCAGTACGTATACTCTCTCCCTTCTTGCGAAGTCTAGTGCTCATTTTCTATATTTTTTGTTTATGAAAAGAAATATGAGGTTCAATTTTTGCTTCTGTGCATTTTGAAATGTCAATGATTTTGGAATGCTTGGTTGTGTGTCTTTGATATCTATAGACCCTAAGCAATTTGGGAAGAAATATATGAAAATGGAGTAACATTGAAGTTTCATACTCTCGATCCTTAAATCCACATGATTGGAGCCCTTGGACTTGAGGCATTAATGACTTTCTTTTGTGTTTCTTTTCCTTAATAGCAAAACAGCAATGCCTTGCATTGACAATTTTAGTTTAAGTGCCTGTTCTCTTTAGTTGTAAGCACCAGCCTTAAGCTTTAAGCAGCTCTAAGCTAGTTTTAGGGTTAGTTGTAAGGAGCTGTACTATTTTCACAGTTAGTGGTAAGGAGCTGGAAGCTGTAAACTTAAAGATAAAAAGAGCAAGCCTAAAATAAGAAAAGTCGAACCCATAAATGTCGTAGCTTTCAAATAAGACCTTTATACTGAACATCTTTTTCATCGTAAACGGGAAACTGTTCTACCAAAACAATTAACTTTAGTACCATAATTACACGGAGTGGCAGATAGTTCTGAAAGGAGTTTATTCTAGTTTGCATTGAGATACATTATGCACCTTGTTTCTTTGACAAGTATTTGTATGACTCTGATAATAAAATTACCAAAAGCAGGCTTCGGTTGGTTCACATCGTGGCGATGTAGTTCATTTTAAGAATTGTTTTCTTACTCATCTAACTCTTAAGTACCGATTCTATGAATGAATGACTGATTTTCTACCTTTGTATCAGCACATCATTGTCTTCGTAAGTTTCTTTTCTTCTCTTTAACATATTGAATGCATTACTTTACATAGTTTTGATGGATACTGCAGTATCGGATTTCTAACGTACGCTACAACATAACAAATGGTGATCAATACCCAGTACCTGATGAATCAGCTCCAGTTTACATAACTGTTGGCGATGGTGGAAATCAGGAAGGTCTTGCTTCCAAGTATGTTGGATAACTCATAGTTGTGAATTTAGCTGTTTATTTTAATTATCATGGTGGTTACTCGTGGTCCTGAGCCTGCCGCTTGGTGCACCCAACTGAAAATATCATGATTGAATAACTGAAAATAACAATTAGTGTGGTTGAAAGAATTATTTATTTTGGCTTTCTATTAGATCCAATGAAAATTTATGCACTGGTTGATGGTTCCTTGTAAATACTGATATTGTTCTTGCGAAGTCTTGTGCAAGTGGGATATGAACAGGATACCCTCTCTGGTGATAATGTGGTAGTTCTAATGCTTAAATGGATTCACCAGGTTTTGGGATCCACAACCTGACTATTCTGCATTTCGAGAGGCCAGTTACGGACATTCCACTCTAGAGATCAAGAACAGAACTCATGCGATCTATCGCTGGAACCGAAATGATGATGGCAAAAATGTGCCAACTGATTATGTAGTATTCCATAATCAATACTGGTATGTGCTGCTGTTGGACTTTCTTACTATTTCTTGACCTGAGTTGCATTCCGCCTCCCACTGGGAAAAAGTGGAACAGGAGAAATAATAAGAAATGCTCCTGCACCTTTTCCTCATGGTTTGTTAAATGTTGCAGTATTTACTGTCATGTTTTTTTAGGAAACAGAAGATTGATGAGAGATTTAATGGATGGTTTACAAATAGTTTTATCGAGCAAGTTTCTTGAAATGCAAAATTCATGGTTGGAACGGTTTCCGAAGAGAGAGGGACAATTTTAGGTGGTGAATTATAAAGATTTCTGAGTGATAATAAATCATTTTTGGGGTAGTTTTGATTTGAAGGGTGACTTGTAATCCCATCGATGACTGAGAACCTTTCAGTGAAAGCCACTTCTAATTAATTATTAGCAAAAGACAAATGTTAAATGCCGCTCCTAAAGTGTCCATCCTGCTCTCAGGTGCACCCTCACCCAAGAGTCCAAGATGGCCTCTTCATGGTATTTGTGTTGTAGTTGGTTCAGGAATTAGGCATTTCACCTGCAGGGGGACTGTGTCGGCAAGTAGGGTTAGGGAGATAGCTAACCAGCATAATTTCGTCAATTAGCATATGAAAATGTCTGGATGTTTCTTTCTCTATTTCTGAGCACATTTTATCTATCTAAACTTGCTGGGATTGCAGGGCTGGCAACCTGCACAGAAGGAGACGAGGAGGTGAAAAAGCATGAGTCCTAGGATGGATGAGCCACATCCCTGCTATAGAAGACTAAGAAAGAACATCTACTGAGAAAGCTCGGTGTGCTTTCTAAGGTAGAGGAACAAGATGGATCAGAGGCAATGATAATTTGTTCGAAGGAATACAAGTAGAGTCCATGCTATTGAGGCCGAATTTTGAGGCCTGATATCTACAATATCTTTTATATTGGTTAAAAACGTGTGTATTGTGTATAGTGAGTTCCGTTCTTTGTTGTGTAGATGAATATGATGCTTGTAATGAATGAACTACTTTGACCTGAGTAGCGAGGTGTAATTTTAATAAAGTTTGTGAAGGTGGATCTCCAGCCTTTTGCTGTGCCAGAGGCTGAATGATGTCTGAATTCGATATTACTGAAATGCACGCTCACATTTCTGCTTCTAGGTGGGCAGAGAGGGGTTTATTTTCTTTTTTTTTTTGGGTCAGCCAGTGATCATAATGTTAATATATTTTTGGCAACGGTAAAAGATAACAAAAGAAAGGATTTAGGTAGCCCTTCTCCCAATGATACTACCCAAATTATCATTAACAAGAATATCTTGAAGATGGGGAGAGGGACAATGCCTCCAAGTAGATGGGGAAGGGACTGAATGCTCTAACCTAGCTAACCAATCCGTTGCCTAGTTTGCTTCTTTAAAACTATGGTTGATGCTACTTCATGTGAAATCTCTCATCAATCTTCTGATATCTTTGATAATGAAGTCAACTTGCCATGGAGGATTAATAACTCCTTTGACCGCATCCACAACGATCTTGCTAGCCCCTTCAATTTGGATTCTTGAGATGTTGGCTTTAAGTGCTTCCCGAATACGTGAATTGAAACGCAGAGGCCTCCACAACCAATATTGAAGTGTTACCCAGATTTGCGGCTCCTGCTCTCAAAATTTTGCGTTTCTCATCCCTTAATAGGAACCCCAAGGTTGCCTTGTTATTTTGAAGGAGCCATCAAACTTTAATTTGACCCTATGAAGAAGAGGTTTGTTCCATTTGACAAGTTGAACTTGTTTCAGGCTGGCTCTATATGGACCATCATAGAGATCATGAGGGGAGAATTTCCTTCTTGATGTTCATTCCGCATAAGCTCTCTTCGTCCCGATATGGTTGAAAATTTCATTTTTGAAGATAAGGTCATTTTTCTCCTTCCAAATACTCCAAAGCGAGGAATAGAACTCGTGCGGTTGATTTGCTTGAAGCGAACGACTTTCCCCATGGAGGATGTCCTTTGCATTGAGGTGTGAGGAGATGAAGTTAGTATGATGAATCCACCGATAATTATTGGCGATATTCCATACTTGTATAGTGTAGGAACACAAGAAGAAAAGGTGAGATTCCACTTCTTCATGAGTGTTACAAATCTTATAGAGGGCATCAATTTGAATCCTCTCGTATGCTAATCTCTTATTGAGGGGATACCCTTAAGGAGAATTTGCCACATAAAATTTTTTATCTTAGGTGGGATGTCTAATTTCCAGATCCAATTACCTTCCCATTTCTTCGAGTTTTGTGAATTCCGAGCTAATCTTGTAGCCGTCTTTGTAGAGAAAGACCCGCTCCTCGAGAGGCCCCAACAACTTTCATCGGTTGATGGGAAAGCTGGAAGCGGTATACCCCGATAACTTCCACCATATCGGGTGGTAGTGTATCATTGAGTTTAGGGATATCCCAAGAATTATCTTTAATAAATTCACTAACCCTTGTCCGTAAATTGAGAGACTAGGGGTTGGCTTCGGCGAGACTCAAAAGACTTTGATTCGGACACCGGATGCTCGGTTCAAAAAGGATATCTTTTCCATTCCCAATTTTGCACTCGAATTCCCTTATTGAATGTTTGAACATACTTAGACAAGGACTTCCAAACCTAGGAGTCCGTATTTTGTGGTTTTCTCTTGAAGAGATCACCGTTGCTAGTATATTTTGCCTTCATATGTTGCATCCATAAATTATCGGGATTTTAAAGTAATTTCCAAATAAGTTTGCATTGAAAAGCAGATGTTGATATCTTCTCGTCTTCCTAAGACCTAATCCTTCTTTACTCGTTGGTTGAAAAATGTGATCCCATGCTATCATGGGCATCCCGTGTAGGAACCACGGCCGGCCGAGGCCCGCCGAGCTTCCTCACTTGTGTCGGGTCTCTTTTTTAATGATTGATTTTGAAGATGGTTGTAAAAAGTCGATTTTAGAATGTGGGGATGAACCTTTTATTAAGATTTTCGAATTTTATTAAATCCGATTTAAAGCAAATTAAGTAAAATTTGAATAGTGGTTTTATTAATCATTTTATTTTAAAAATTATTTTCAAAAGTCCCAGGATGTTATTTCTAAACCGAAAAATAAAAATTAGGGTTTCGTTTCTCCCGTGAGGCTCTAGGGCCAAACCGGTGTGAGAACACCGATTTGGACCCGAGCCCGCCTACGACCACACGATGCATGCAGCGGTGGCGGCGCCGGCTAGAGGCCACGACCGAGGAGATCGGCCTCGGCCTTTGCCCCGGCTTGCGGATCCGAACCTATTTTTCTACTTGTTCAATCGAAATAGCCGGAAGCGATTTGAATGGAAATAAAGCAAAGGGAGTTGTCGGTAAGTTTTTAGGAAAGAAAAACTAACAAAAACAAAAGTTTGCTCTTCTAATCTTAGTATGGGAAAACTAAGTCTAAAAGAGGGTAAAATTGACTCCATCGGTCTTTATACCGAGAATCGGATTCGGGGCGAGGGTATGAAACATAGGGATAAACCCTTACGTTCGGCCCGTCCGAAGATGACCATTACTAGTTCGAGTAGTGAATTAAAATAATGTAAAACAAGCAAGCAAGCAACAACATGCGATATGAATTAAAGCAACCAAAGCATAATTAAGGAAAGCGATAACGACGAAATAAAGAAAAGGGAAAAGCGAAAAGAAAAGCAAAACGAAAAGAAAAGAATGCGGAAAACTAAAAGATTTACTCAGGCGGGAAGGAATTAAAGGTGTTACATCGTTTGTCCACCATACGGAAAGTAATAAAGAAAGCATAAAGATAAAATAAACCGATGAAGATCGAATCTGTGCCCTCAGGTTGTCCCATCTGCTGATTTGGATTTCGAATCTGGACCTCTTGATGCGATGGTGGCGAATAAGAGGGCTTTTTGTGAGTTTTGGTGTAGGTAGGTAGGCGGATGTGTGATTGATAGAGTTTAGGGATCGGATGTAGTTAGATTGGAGAGTAGAATGGGAATAGGCTGAAAAGAGACCAAGAGATCGGAATACCAAAGAGAGTATCCGAGTAGCTCTTAGGCGGATTTCAACAGCAGCGAGGTTAAGGCACGAAGCCAGTGTGGGAATGAGAGTCAAGGCTCTCTATTTATAGGGAAATGTTAGGTCAAGGAATGACCTAGGGTTTGCATGCAGCTAGTCTGTCCGGAACAACTAAAAATAAATCGGGCCAAGATATCACAAGATTGAACCGGATAAGAAGAGATAAAACCGGATATAACCGGGAAGGCGAGCGCCAGCCATCAAGGGATGTCTAGGGTTTTGTGCCCTAGCGTGTTTCCAAAGGAGTCTCCGGGGCAAAACGCAGTGTTCCATTTACTATTTTGGGATGGCAGGGGCGGCCATAGCACCTTTGCAAAAATGGAAAGTTTCCATTTTTGCGGGTTTTATATTTGGCGAGTTGTCATTTTTGATGTGGGATGCATGCTCCTAGTCTCGGGTGGACTATCTTGGAGCCAGAATGTAGCACCTTGATGCTTGTGATCGTAAAATGCAGCATCTAACGTTCCTCCTTGTTTGATTGGACAAAGTAAAACACGAGTGTTCCGAGCTTGGAATTTCCCGGTATGCGGCACTAGACTCCATTGTCTCTAGAGGCTTGGCTCGGTTTTGGATCGTCCGAAAGAAAAAGGGATTTTTGGATCGACCCAAGGCGGAAGGCTATTTATGTGGTATTGGGGGTTCTTTGTGGTTTATCGGCTTCCGTCGCACCAATCAAACACGATCCAGTGATCCAAATCCTCAAACAGGACTCGAGATTATCATCATCGGTCCAACAAATAAAAAACAGAGAAAAGGACGACACTTTTTGGTATCTACAAGTTAGCCCCACTTTGACCGAGTCTAAAAGACGATGGTCAAAGTAGACGATAAAGGGTACTTACACGGTACTAGCGTTGCTTCGAATTTAACCGAATTAATGCATTTGAAGTTAGGTACCTAGTGGCTTGAACTCTTAATAGAGGCCTGGACTTGACCGATGGAGTCCGAAGTCCGGGTTGTTGATTGTTGAACTTGGCTGCTTAGAGACTTGAAGTTTGGATGGGTGTGCTCAAACTTGACCATGTGCTTAGTCCGAAGCTTGGGGGGAGCTTAAACTTGACTCGAGTAGTAAAGTCCGAAGTCTAGTTAGACTGCCTGAACTTGACCGCTTACGGGATCCGAAGTTTGATTAGGTATGCCTAAACTTGACCTTTCTTGGTCGGAAGCTTGGCTAAAGATGATTTGTAACCAAATCATGTTTCAAATGTGGTTCCTTGACTTGGCCATGGAGTGGTCCTAAAGTCTTGGAGTGGTGTCCGAACCTTGACCGCTGCTGGGCTTGAAGGTCAAATGAAATGTGTCCGAACCTTGACCGCTCTTGGGCTCGAAGCTCGACGAGTGATGTGTTTGAACCTTGACCACTGCTGGGCTCGAAGCTGAACCGAATTATGTCTAAACCTTGACCGCCGCTGGGCTCGAAGCTCGACCGAATTATGTCCGAACCTTGACAACTGCTGGGCCTTAAGCTCGACCGAGTTGTGCTCGAACCCCGACCGTCGATGGGCTCGAAGCTCGACTTCTATCCTCTTTCATCTGAATCGGGACAAATACTTATCTTTATGTAGAAATTCTTATCTAGACTTGGTCGTTGGATGACTTGAAGTCCGCTTGCTTGAAAATATGATGTTTCATGAGGTAATGTGCCACATTTGAAATTTGAGCTTTTAGTTTGTGCGCTAATAGCTCCTTTGTAAGGTAGATGATTGTGTATCTTCCCCGAGTATTCTTGGAGTTTTTGTGATTGTATAACCCTTTCGATCTTGAGCCTCCAAGTTCTTCTTGGGTGCTTGTGTCTAGCTCTTCTTGTGTCTAACTCTTCTTGAATGTTTGAAACATTGCATGTTGTGTGCGAGCGGGGACTCCAGATTCGATTGGATAAGCACTACTCTACTCGCTTTTGATAGAGTATTTTCTTTCGAGGTGCTAAGAGATTTATTGACCGCATCAACAATTGGGGAGAAAAGTGGAATTTTCTTCGAACCATGAATTGTAAAACAACCCAAGTATTTACCCGAGGATTCAACGATGGGAATGTGGAAGATAACAGAGGCTATTTCTTTATCCCGTCGAGATGCATTAAGGGAGAAAATCGTAGAAGATTTATGAAAATTGATCAAGCTGTCCAAAGGATGCACAAAACTCATCCATGATTTTCTTCACGCAATAGAAGGATCTGTGCCTTTGCTTTGCGAGAAAATGAGGCTATCATCGAAATAAAAAGGGTCGTAATAGGATTACCCTTAGCACGAGTTTAATACCCAAGCCATATTTCTTGTTTGAACCTCCTTTGATAAGTTTGGTTGATAAAGCTTCCATACAAATAAGAAATAGTTAGGGTGAAAGAGGGTCACCCTGTCTAAGTCCTATTAACATAGTGAAGAAGCCATTTGGTTGGTCGTTGATGAGGATTGAATAATAAATAGTGGAAATACATTCTTTGATCCATTCATTCCATTTCGAGGAAAGCCCAACTCCTTGAGGCATTCAAGAAGAAAATCCCATTCAACTTTGTCATACGCTTTTTCCATATCCAGTTTCAGCGTAATCCAGGATGTGTTGCCTTTTTGATTTTTGAATTTATTCATGATTTCATATGCAAGAAGAATGTTATCATGAATTTTTCGTCCCGGGACAAAAGCACTTTAGAATAAGGAGATTATGCTATTTAAATACAATCTCGGACGATTTGCTAGTACTTGTTGCAATAATCTTATAAATCGTGTTGCACAGTGCTGATAAGTCTAAAATGATTCGTAGAGTTAGGGTCATCAATTTTCGGGATAAGAGTCAAAAAGTATGGTTAATCTCCTTGAGGATTTTACCATTCTCATGAAATTCATTGATCATATTGACTAAGTCTTGATTCAATAAATCCAAGTACTTTTGGAAGAAACCAGGACCAAAACCATCTAGTCCTGGTGCTTTCGAAGCATCCATTTAGAAAACAACATCCTTAACTTCCTCGGGCATGAAACTTTTGATAAGGCTATCTTGTTGTTGGTCATTAAGTAGTGCATGCACTAGCGGTGTAGCTTTGATGCGATTTGTGTTCTTTGTAAATCGCTTTCTAAAGTCATTTACAAATATGTTGCTAATTGTAGTCATACCCTCAATCCAAATCCCTCGGGTATCCTTTAGTCTAATAATTGCTTTTCTTTTCTTACGTGCGGTTATGCTATTGTGGAAGAATCTGGAATTTATATCCCCTTATGTTAACCATCGCTTTTTGGCTAATTTTCCCTAGTAGCGTTGGTTAAAAAGCAATAATTTTTCTCGTTGTCTAATGAGATGACAAAACCAATGGTTGAGCCTAAAGCTTTGAGGCTAATTGATTAACCTTTCTTCCACATATTGTAGTCTTTTCGTATTTCTTTCCATATTGAGTTTGAATCTATTATTTGATCCTCTATTCCACTCTTTAAGCTCGGTTTTGATCCTTTTCTAAATAGCGACCATCCGAAATAGGGAAGTACTCTTCCTATTTTCTCGCCACTCTTTGTGGACTATAACGTTCACTCTGTCAAAATTTACCCAATGAGGCTAAAATCTAAAACTCCTGTTTTGAGCCCTTGTGTAACAGGACAAGTATCTAGAAAAATAACAATGGTTGGAGAAGGAGAAAGAACCATTTCTTACTTCGAGGCAGGATACTTATTAAACCAGTCTTGCCTTACAATCACCCTATCTAATTGTTCATAAATAGTAGTCCTTCTAAACACTTTTTCCATGTGAAAATTCTACCGATCGGTGGGATGGACAAACCGTTGATATATTTGAGGAATCTATTCAATTGGGCTGTTTTATCATGTCTAAGAATAGTACCTCCTTGTTTTCCCTCTAGATTTGCTAATTCATTAAAATCACCTAAGATACACCAGGGTATGGAATATTCCATTAAGTAATTCCAAAAAGCTAGCTTGTTCGATCCTTGAGCTGGTCCATAGACTCCGGAAATAATAGATTCATTATTGGTTCTCAAATCCTAAACATAAAGGTGGATAGCTCTATCCTCTTTCTCTACAGATGAACACTTGTAACATTGTCTCGTATTCCATAAAGCCCATATTCCTCCCGTGTGGTTAATGGGAAGGATAAAATCATATTTCTCAAAGCTTAGAGAACTAATAAGTTTTCTTATATTGGTTTCATTAACCATTATTTCAATTAGAAACATGATGTTCGGGTTATGGAGTCTTTTAATATATCTAACTTCATTGAGGGCTTTCTTTTTTTTTTTTTTTTTGTTCCTTGAATATTCCAACTTATAATCTTCATTTATAATTAAAAAGTTTTATCATATGCGGCCTCAAATTGTTCATCTTTTGCCTTTGACCTGCTATTAGGCTAGCCCTATAACCTTTCCAATTAAAATTTTGCTTAATGTAGTCATAAAAAATGAAATGATTCCAATTCTCAAACCAAGGAATCCAAACCGTCCATGTTGCAAATTACGCATAAAAGGTGAGAACGACTTGCAAAGTAAGATTCTGTCCCTTTTAGGGATATTATGAGATAAAGCCTAGGGGATATCAGGTTTCCCGATATTGCACTCGCCCAAAAAATACATGCATCTATATATCATACCTCAAATAATACTCTTTACAATATTTGATAAACGGATCACAAGAAAAGAAACTCAATACAACAAAAACACCCAACATTCATTATCCTGTCATGTGGACATCCTTGGAGATCTCCCATATGATCTTCCTTCAAGAAATCTATCACCTGGTAACCATAAATAACATGGGTTAAATTCGTAAAAACACTCCATATATGAGAAAAACGACCAAAAATAATTTCAATTCTCTTATTTAGCATGAAGATTAAAAATATCAAAATAAGGTGGAACCAACACCACCAAAAGGTTGGGAAAAAACTTAAGATAAGTCTCAGACAAAGAATGTCCTGCATCCTAGACTTATCATTATAGAGGTAGCAAATTTCTATATAATACCATCCCCCAAGGGTAGGGCTGAGTACTCGGATTCGGAACCGGACCCGATTTGGACCCGTTACTTGTTACCCGAGTACCCAGTCTTTGTGTGTATATATATATATATATATATATATATATATATATATATATATATATATATATATATATATATATATATATATATATTATAAACTTGTAAATTTATATTTATTTTGCATGTGGATTTTTATTGCTAATGTTGGATTATTAGACACAATTAGAGGGTTTCAAAGGCGCAAATAGTTGAAATATATGATAATTATAAGCTAAAGTTTTACAAAAAAAAAAAAAAATACAAAATTGCAAAAACTCAAATGATGCACTAACTAAAAAATAAAGACAACCGGGTACCCGTTTATATAATATATATATATATATATATATATATATATATATATATATATATATATATATATATATACTTGTAAATTGATATTTATTTTGTATATGGATTTTCATTGTTAATGTTAGATTATTAGTCACAATTAGAGGGTTTCAAAGGCGCAAGTAGTTGAAATATAGGATAATTATAAGCTAAAGTTTTACAAAAAAAAAAAGTAAAAAATTACAAAAACTCAAATGATGCACTAACTCAAAAAAGGCAACCGGGTTCCGGTCTTTACATATATATATATATATATATATATATATATATATATATATATATATATATATATATATTATAAACTTATAAATTGATATTTATTTTGCATGTGGATTTTCATTGTTAATGTTGGATTATTAGTCACAATTAGAGGGATGCAAAGGCGCAAATAGTTGAAATATAGGATAATTATAAGCTAAAGTTTTACAAAAAAAAGTAAAAAATTGCACAAACTCAAATGATGCACTAATTAAAAAAAAGGCAACCAGGTACCCGGTCTTGGACCCGATTCCTACCAGGTCTATATTCTAGACTCGGTCGAACCGTGTCCGTGATTGGTCCAAAACCTGGACCCGTTTCCAACCGGGTCCGGGACCGAGTTCGGCCAAAATGAACGGGTACTCAGTCCCGTTCACCCCTACCCAAGGGAGTTGTCAAAAACTAGAAGTTTGCCTCCTTTTCTATACTGCAGGCAAAGGAAAAGAAACCAATGGAGCTGGTGAAACAAGGAACCCCCTTAGACTCAAAATATGATAACATCACCGATAAGCGGCAGTTTTCTTGAGCCTCCAAACGTACTCACCTCTCACGAGACATGTTCATCGAGGACATGTGTTGGTGGCTAGCCATATAGTAGGGACTAATGTACACAAGTAACCCATACTAACTAATCATAAACACAATATTGTTATTTACCATATAACATAGTTCAATCTTGTACACACCCTTAGCACAATGCATAACTATATCATAACAACACAAATCTAATATAGGCTGAACCCACACACAGGTACCCCAAAAATATAAACTCGTAGAACCTTGTACCCTATGCCAAAGTACATTAGCAGATAAAGTTAGACCTAAAAGATATACAATCTTTTCCTAAGACAAATCCACAACTTAAACGAGATAGTAAAAACATAAAGACCAACCGAAGCGAGTACAACACTAGGACATAAAAGCAAAAGAAAACCATCAACTGTGGGCCACAAAACAACCTATTAAGTGATAGCCACTATCAAGATAAGTCTTCATAAACACATATCAAGGGTTAGGGTGAGAGGAGAACTCATCTCCTTCTTCCACCATCTATTCCTTCTTGGATGACTCGAGTAGACATAGTAATGTCATCAATATTATTAAGGTCCAAAAACATGTCACTAAGATCATTCTCCAAGATGTTCCCACCAATATCTACATCATTCGGGTCATCCTTATTGGCGAGCTTAGGCTGAAAGAGAGTGGAAGCGAAGTAAAGGAATTAATCTTACTAATACCTGAGTTAAGAGCAATCGAGTTAGCCTCGATTATCGATAGTGGGAAGCTCCTGTAGGGACCATCACTAGTCGGGACAAAAGGCTTAGGATTAACCATATTCAAAGGCATAATATCATCACAAGATTTACCCCTTATTCTCGAAGCACCGAGTGGCCAAGCTAGGGGCAAGAGGATTGGGGATGGGAATGATATTCCCAAACTGGACACTTGTATTGGGGACAACCAACTTTTCCATAGCGAGAGGGGCCGTCACGGACTTAGTCTTAGAGCTAGAGGGTATAGGGGGACAAAAACTTTTTCTTGCTTTAGTTCTATTTTTTGAGAAAACAGTGATCCATCTATCAACAATAGATGAAGAAGCATTAGGGTCAGCGAGTTTTGGGACGCAAACCTCGAAAAGAGACCGATCGCTAAACTTCTCTATCATAACCTCAATTTTCGACTTGGATGGGTAGTTTGGGCACATTTCAAGGGCATGGACATCACTATCACATAACACGCAGACTTTGCAAAGCCCCTTATAGATGAGGGGGACACAAGAAAGTAGGTACCATTAAAGAACCGGAGGCTTCCTGTGAGTGGTTTTGTAATATCAATATTGACACACACTCTTGCGAACCTTCTTTTTGCCTCAAAAGGGTATAGTGGTCAAGCTTAATGACCTCCCCTATATGCTTAAATAGGACAGAGAGAACCCGAAAATTCTAGAGTTCTATAGGGAGTCTAGGAACCCTCACCCATTGGTTAATTTTAGTGATTTTGGCGGAGTAAGGATCGAAGAAAGGCACATAAGTAATAACAACCACGTTTAGACCATTCACAAACCAATACCTATTGTCAAAGACATAGAGCCCGTCATTAACATTAGCAAACCTCAACGGAACCTAGTCATTACTAAGCTCAATATACTCTACCTACCCCTTAATGTGCTTCCAATCGGCTTTAGTTTTGGAGATAATGACCGGGAGAGGAATAGAATTGCCCCAAACTTTACTAAGAAGACACAGAGAGGAAAAGTCCTCTATGTAATCACTAGGGAAAATGGAGGGTGCTTCCCAATCGGGCAACTCATTACACCTTATGACATTATTAGGGACAATTAGAAATTCCTCCTTCCGGAGAGAAGGATGGGAAGCAGAGTGAGAATAATCTCTCTCGATAGAAGAGGAAGCTAGGATGATTTTGACTTAGACCTCCTACCCTAAAGATGACTGATTGGGAGTAGGAAAATCTCTCATGCGAACCAGCAGACCCACGACTTCCACCATCACTCTCATCCACATGACTCTTATCCTCCAGTTTCGATTGAGCATTACCATAGGGAAGGTTGAGGTCATTTGGTATCTGGTCATTTTTGAGGTTTGAAGGAAAAAGGCGAAGTGTTTGACATAGGATAGAGGGTGTAAAAAGCAGCGAGAAGAGCTTTGAATGGTGCGAGAAAAGGAGCCAAGAGAGACTCAATATATTGCTACTTGGAACCGACTCAGGAGCTAGACACAAACTAGCACAGATGCAAGATGCAAAACTAGCATTATAGGCCCTTAATGACAAGGCACCATCAACCCCAATGCGGTAAACCCGAGAAGCACAAACTAACAAACAAACACAACTCAAAACAGGAAGAAAATGACGTGGAATAGAAAGAAAAGTAAGTAGCTTTTCACGTCGGTCTTACGAGATTGCGAGACAAGACGGAGAATAAGCAAGAAATTTTTGGATGAATAGAAAAACCTCTACGTAGTCGAGGAGTCGCCATTGAAGATCGGGGTTCCTCAAACATCGGCGAGACCGACCACACAGTCAACCCAACTCCAACCCCCAAAATCTTACTAAACAAGGTATCAAAATCATCCGGGTAAAAATCGAACATAAAAGCGCCATCGGTCGTTGCTAAAATCGGAGACCCATCAACATATCTCTTATTAGAATCGAGCCTCAACCATCACCGCTGGAGATGCCTCAATCTTATGCACTCGGACTTGAAACCATAAGAAAAAGCCGGATCCAGGCTAGATCGATAATAGGAACATGGAAAAGGAACTTGGAAGAGGAAGATTTCCTCAAGCCCATGTCATCGGAGGCCTAAAGAGTGAAAAAGGGCAACTTTAGGTCTGGAAAACACTAGATCTTACCAATACCAAGCAGATTATCGAGACTGGTTAAAGAAGAAGGAGGCTTTTGGCTCTCAAGGGGTTCGCGCAGTTTGGGGGAGGCTTCGAGAATAGCTTCATGGCTGGAAAAATCAGTAAACAAGCTTCTCTCTCTAGAGGGTCGGAGCAGCTCTTTCTAGAGGATTCTTCAAACTTTTTATATATATGATCATAATGTTATGTACATAATGTTACTAGTACGTACCATCATAAGGGTTGGCTTAGTGGGAGTTGACCCATCTTTCAAAAAGGAGGTGTCGGTTTAAACTAGAAGTATTGGGAGCTTTCTTTGCGCAGTTCTCCTCTCTCTCTCTCTCTCTCTCTCTCTCTCTCTCTCTCTCTCTCTCTCTATATATATATATATATATATATATATATATATATATATATATATGGGAGGGTTCAAGTGAGCCCCCTTTAGGTGAGCTCAAACCATTAGGTGAACACAACACATCTTATCCATTCAATTTTCATTCTATGGCTGAAATAAAAAGCGGATAATTTTATTGAAAAAATGTTTTTTTATAAAAGAGGGGAGGACTAGATATCATCGTCATTTTCTAGCCCTTCGGTCACTCTCTCTGTCAATCCTCTCACACTTTCCTCTCCCTCTCGCTCCTCTCACCGCTTTCTCTCTCTCTCTCTCGCCAAACTCTCTCCGTCTCTCGGCAAGAACCTCTATCTCGCCGGACCCTTACTCTACTACACGCCCTCGCTTACACTTGCTCTATCTCTTTCTCTCTTATCTCACCATCGTCTACCCGAATCCATGGCTCAGTGAACATCCTTTCCCCTCTATTTTCTTTCATTCTCTCTCTCTCTCTCTCTCTCTCTCTCTCTCTCTCTCTCTCATCTTAGGGTCATCTCGAACCCTCCTCCTCCTGAATCCATGGCTCGGTGAACATCTCCCTTCCCCTCTATTATCTTTGAAACCCTATGTTTTCGATTACTCTCTTTTAATCCCCTCTATGTCTCTCTCGCTCTCTATCTCCCACACACTCTCTCTCGACCCCCTTTCTCTATCTTCACAAATGATTTGACCGCCCAGCTGAGTGCCGACAAGTTCATGTAGAAAGATTGAGATGCATGTGTATATGTGCATTTAAAGCTGTGTGCGAGATAGCTCAATTCTTTTTTTTTTTTTTATGTATAAAAAAGTTGTTGACAATACAACTACATGACAGATTCTCGTAACTTGTAATTCTTTGATTAGAACTTCTAATTTTGCGTAATAATAGCTATGGATTGAGTTATTAGGTAGAATTGCATAGATCAAATTTCATAGGGATTTGAATACATAGAAATTCGATAGAGTATATATTTTAATTTCTTTTGACGATCGCCTCAAACTAATGTCACGTGACATACCATAGTATCAAATATATAACAAAACCGTTATCAAATTACTCAATTATTCAAAATACCATAGTATCAAATACAATGACATATGTTAAACATCAATTCCATGAAAAACAATATGTAGTTCTAAGATCAACTTATGAAATAACAGTTTGTAACTCAACACTTAAGAAGTGATAGCTTCCATGCAACACACAAGAAAAAGATTAGTAGCATTTAAAGAATCTGTCTAAAACATTGACGAGTTACCCATCCCTTGTCATTTGCTAATCATCAAAACATATTCTATTACCACGACAATTTATATTGTACACCTGGGTGTCAATACAATCAACTTTTGCTAGTCACCATAAAATGAGTACTACTATGCCACCCGACAAACCCTTGCTTTTCCGGGACATTTTGCAAGGTGGGTGATAATACAATTATAAGATGGGACATTTTGCAGGCTAAGATGTTTTATTTGAGCTTGTACCGAAATAATTGTGGTACTCCTAGCACTCGATTTTAGTTCCCCATAAATTTTAACTTAGGTTTCTTATTTGTTTTTTTGTTTTTTTTTTGGCTTTGTTAGGTAATATATCAAGGGAACGAAAATTTAGATGCCACTAAAGATTTAAGAAGCCAAAAGAAGGAATGGTTTGGGCCCGAGGAAGCAAAGAACAAAGGATGAAGAATGAAGTCCATTAGAACATGACATTCCAGTGCTAGTTCTTGGTATGACGCCGGAGGTTTGTTTTCTTTTGACCTTGGAACCAGTAGGATGGCATGGTCATGACCGTGCATGTGGCACGACTGTGCCACTTTAGTTTCTTAATTGTATAAGTACACTTCTTCGTCCCCGAAAAGGGAGTTTGTCATTTTTTTCTTTTATGTGTTTTAGGGTTTTTTTTGGCCATTCTCTCTCTAAACTCCTTAATTGTTTTTAGTTTTCCTTTGCTTCCTTAGTCAATTTTATAAAGTTGTTATTTTCACCCATTTTATTGATGCTATGTTTTAGTTTTCTAAAAAATCAATCCTTAAAACCTATTTATTTAAGTGGGAGAGAGGATAAAAGTAAGTAAAGTCTCACATTTGAAAAGGTTGAGATCTTTTTCTTCTTTTTGCAATGTCAAACACGCTCTTTAGTTGCAATTTTACCTTATATTTCTCTCTCTTCTCTTTTACTTTGATTTTCACTATTTTAGACCCACAAAAGTAGTTCACTTAAAATGGAGATGTGTACTTGGAAAACATAATAGAAGTGGTCTTTGGATTGATTTAAGTATGTAACTTTTGTTTAATCCCTTTTCCTTTATTACTTTCATTAGTTGTGGCTATAGGATTGCTTTTAGTTATTAAGTACTTGTTGTATTGAGTGATCATTTTTGAGAAAGAAAGTTGGTTTGTTGTGAGCCTTAATGACTTTGATCAACCATTATAAGAATAGTTTGGTTGTTAGTTTAATTATGATTTTAGTGTTCCTTGTTTATTATCTTGGTAATTTACTTTCGAAATTTATTTAAGAATATGTTAATGGTGACTTTACTTCATCCCCGAGGACGATACTTTTAAACCCTTGGATTATAATCGAACATGATGATATACATATGATAGCAAGGCACCTCTTAAATATTTTACTACTATTTAAATTAATATGTTATATGATTTAAAACTACCAATTTTTTTATAGTTATTTTAATTATCAATTACAAAATTTTAGTATTAGTTGGCTACACCCTCCCTATCTGTTGTCATCTTCTCGACTTCTTTGTCATCTCGTACAACGTTATTATGCTAGGAATTATAGAAAAAATAGCTCCAAATGTATTATGGTTATTCCCCCTATTATTCCCCTAAGTAGTGCTTCTTATATAGTGTAGTTGCTATGATTAAATGTACGAGACAACACTTTAAAGTAAGGAAGACTGCTATGACATGACCACTCAATAAAAAGATCCAATGCTAGAAGGGTTGATCTTTCCTATCATTGCTTGAAAACACATGACGCTAGTGATAAGTGCTATATTTGCATTACATTTCATGGGAGTTTGATTATCATTTTTGGGGATTTATATATGTATTTATATACTTTATGCCTCATTTATGCTTTATACCTTGCGTTTTTGATCTATTTGTGCAACTTTCTAGTGATTTGGACTGGGTTTTTAACCATATTTTTATCCAAAGATTTTTTGAGTCAATATTTCTAAATTCCTTATTGACGAGCTTTCCAATGGTATATTATAAACTCAATTTTGATAAGGAACGAAAAAGATATGAGCCGGAAAATAAGAAGTGTGAGTAACGAACATATATTTACTTTTTAAATTATGTATTTTTTCACACCTATGAAACATGCATAATGCTGAATGTATTTGAAACTAGACTTAATGAGCTTTCCAGCAAATCAAGAATCGCATCATTTGGACATCGGACAAGGAAGTTATGACCAAAATAATTTGACTCTTGCCTAGCGACAAACAACACAACTAGCCCATGTTGACTAGCACGACCCATGTTAATGGCTATTCACGTCGCTTTTCAGTTTCCTCTTGGTTTTTGCATTTTTTTCATATTTATGTTATATAAGGTGTGTTTCTACAACCATTCCATATCCAACCACCACCTTATCCACCATCTATTTAGGGTTAGATTAAATTATAGAGTTGAGAGCGCAAGCAAAAGTGGGAGATTTTGCAAGGATTTCATATCGAGGTTTGCAACGACGATTGAATAACACCTTCGGATGAGCGACTTTCTTCCTTTCTCTTCTCTTTTCTCACTTTATATTTAATGAATTGCAATTTAGAATTTAGTTTTGGATATTGAATCTTTGATTTATGCAAGTATTTGTTAATTTCTTGAACTTGTGTTCGTCTTTTTTGGTACTTTGGAATTATTGGCTTGTTTTATCAATTCTAGAGTGATTATTTTCTTGTGAGAAACTTGATCACTTTCTAGCATGATTTAGACATTAAATAAAGTATTCAAAGGTGAAATTTGATGTTGGAATGCCAAAGTTTGACTTGTTTGTGTGAGAACTTGAGAAAGAATCACCAATCAATAAACCTAATTTCATAGTTGCATGCTTAATGAATCTAAATTAATCAATAACCCTTGAGAAATGGCAATTGATTAGATTTAGGTATTTCGTTCCCCCTTGAAAGAGGTATTTGATCATTTGATTGTCGATTTTAAAATAATCAATTAAAGAAAAAGTGTTTGATTTGGTACTTGGATTGAGACATTACTTGATTTGTTTAATTCTTTGATTTATTATCTATTAGATTAAATAGTAGTCTAGTTTAAATTAATTTCAATTCTAAATCTTCATTTGCTTAATAAATTTTGAAAGAATATAACCTATTAGTTTGACTTGTTCTTTTGGAGACGACCTTAATGTGCTACAACATTATACCTGATCACTTGCGGGCCTCCCAGCTAGCATAAAGCAGTTAGCAATGACTTAAGAGTTGTTGAGTTTATTGTTGGGTTCATGATAAAAGCTACAAGACTTCACTATAATTTTTGTATCCAAGAAGGAAGGGTAACACAAACACGGAGGTGCTAGTGGCATCACTCGGATAAGAAAGAAAATATAAATTTTAATTTTTGGAAGTACACTTGCCTGAAAGAAATTATACACTTGATTAGACCAATGGAAAAAAAGGAAAGCTAATAGAGTAATTATAGTAATTGTTTAAATTAAAGAAGCTTAAATAGTGGAAGGAGGAGAGCGGAAATGTTCTCGACTTTTTATTGATTGGCTTTTGTTTTACATTATTCCAAAATACAAAGTTTCATCAGTTTTAAATTTTTTTGAATTGATAAATAGGCCCATCATCTAGACTCCCTAATTCAAAGAAAGTTGAAAAGATTGATTGGACCGGAGAAAAAAGGGGTGTCAAATCCCTAACTATTTCTCGATAATTTCCACAAATGCTTTGCCATATTTATAATATAGCTTTGGCGGTGGACATGGCTTGCCGCCATTATTTTAGTATTCTCCATTGATTTTTGTTTTGATTTTTCTAATTTGAATTCTACAGTTCTCTAACTTGCCATCAGATTTGGGTTAATCAGCCACTAATGAGTTCGCTAGTGGTGTTTTTGTATTGAAATTATAACATCTTGTCTTGATTACAAGAGAGTGTTTTTGTATCAGAAGACATTTTGGTATTCGGCTGACAATGCCAAGTTTTCACAGGCCATCCCCAATCTAACGTTGGTCATAAGTGAGTCAAGGTGGGAGGAGTCAGATGAAGCAAAAGGTACTTGGAGTTTTATGAGGGTAGGATTGCGGCTTAATCTAGACTATCAGATTGAATGAGAATTTTCATATTTCCCTTTAACTTTTTCTCGTTTGATACACACTATATAGAAATGCAATGCTTGGATAATTATTTAGCTAATTGCCGTACTTGAACTACAAATTGCACAAATTCATCTTGGCTTGTTTATCGTCTTCCTTACCATTGCTTTCGTGTGGAATGTTTGCTTAGAAAATAAGATGGAATTCACGTATAGTTTCTGTTGGATGAGGTTAATAAAACGGCCACTTAGGCCACTTAGTTTCCACTTAATTTCTCCCACTTCTCTAGGAAAGGTTCTTGGATAAGTGGGATGGTTAAGGAAGTTGAGATAGACTCAACTTCCCAACTCTGGAGATAGGAGTGAATGCTCCTATTTAATCTGGATATGAGATATACGGAAAAAATAAGGGAGATAAAACGCTAATAGCATCTGTTGCTTCTTTTGGACTCTCGCTAAAATCCTCAATTCTCTCTCACGGTTAGACCCACCATCCTAGGGGTCTTCGGGTTTGTATCATGGCTGTTTCTGGCGACTCTAGTAGCCGCCGGTTATATTATTCCGGGTAACACTAGTAGATCTGGATTTTGGAGTACAACTAGAATCGTTATGTTCGTGACGTGGGAATTCATTTGTGGGCTATCGAACGACAATCGATCTAATTGCTTCCACATTACTAAGGTTAGTCCTTAAATTTACTACGAGTGGTATTAGAGCATAGGATTGCTTGTTCCTAACCCCGATTAGTTTTAGCCTCGATTAGTTTAGGCAAACTTTAATCCCACAAAATTTGTTCAATACTAATTTTAATCTCGTTTAACTAAGATTATGTGTCCGTGTTAAACCTTTTGACTCGACTCTTTGTAAGGTCAAACCGCTTTTGTGGCCAAACCCCCTACCGTGGACCGCCTCTGCAGTGGACCACCTCCCTCCACCACTCAGGCCTCGGTGGCCCAAATAAAAAAAAAAAAAAAGGAAAAATAGTTAAGTTGTCGAACTAACCCTTGGAGAGGGTGGCGCGTACCTACACGCGCCGTTGTCAAAGATCAGTTCTTCCTCTCATCTTACTTCTCCAATGCCGATCTATTACCACCAAGTCATTTTTCCGCGAAAACAAACCCGACGGTGGGCGTGTGGGTCACGCGCCACCACGCCGTCACTTCACCGCTCAAGACCGGTGTTAATCGGTTGCTTGGCGGCCGATCTACACTGTGGCGGTGGTATTTTCGTCAAAAAAGGTGGAATGAGGCTTGTGGGTCTCGGTTTTTGCTCGGCGGAGAAGGGCGGGTATTAACATCATTTGGGTAATTGGGTCGCCGGAAAAACGAAAAATGAGGTCGTGGCTTTGCTTGGTGTCGTCGGAAATCATGGAGTCAGGCCGAGGCTTTTCTCTCGTAGCCATGGCTACTCACGAAGGTAAAGGAGAGAGGGAGAGAGGATAGGGAGACCTAGAGGGAGAGAGGAAGCTTTCGGGAAAAGAGGCGTGAAAAATAGGCTTGCGTGGGTAATAAGGGCGAGCGTGTTTTTTATTTTACCAAGCCCTGGTTTGTTTTTGTTCGTTCCCGAGGCTTTCAATTTTTCAGTCCTTGTTTTTCCTTCCCGAGGCACATGAACTTCTCGAGGCACGAGTCTTCGGTTCACGAGATGGTCCATTTTGATTTATTCAATTAACATGCTGATTACATTTAATACGTTTAGTATGTAATTTAAGTTTTATTTTGTATAAATTTAAATTAATACTAATCTGATTTTATAATTTTATGTAAGTTATTTTAATCGGTTAATATGAATCTGTTTCATATTATATATGCAAATTATATAATTGTGTTTTATGTAATCTTTTCGTTTGGCATGTTATTTGTTTAATATATGTAATTTCGTATTACATACTTTAAAGTGAACAATTAGCATGAACATTATATAAATATGTTTAATATAGTGTTGTGTAAATTAGTTTTATAAAAAGCAATATCTTGGCTTCACATGCTATATATATATGAATTCATTTCATTGAGTAATTCATATTAATTATGAAATTAGTTTTTATACAATATGAGTCGGATGATATAATTCAAATAAGTTTTAGAATTAATATGACTATGTTTCATATAAATTCATAATATAAGTACAAATTTGTTTTGTAAAATTTATATCTAAATTAGTCCTTCAAATTTGTTTTATGCAACTTTATGGTGTACAAAATATTTGGCTAGATGACATTGAATATTACGTAAATTCGTTTTATGTAATATTCACTTTTAAAAAACTGATATTATATGAATTTGTTTTATATATAACGAATTATAAATTTATTTTGGCACATAGTTTTGGTAAATTAGTTTTACCTGATCTACACTTGTATGATATGTTCATACATATATATTAGGTAAATATTATAAATATGTTTTATATAAATATATATTTTCATAAAGTCAAGAAAATTTGTTTTATCTTAATCAAGTAATTTAGTATTACTCAATGTTGATGTAGATATGTTCGCATAAAGTTATTGATGAATATGTATATGTATAAATTGGTTTTATATAATATAAATTTGTTTCACATCAGTTGGTTAAAATTATATAAATTAGTTTTATGTAACGAAGTGTAATTTTGCTTTACACGACAACTTACATAAATTAGTTTTATGAAATGTTATATAGTTTCCGTACTATATAACACAATTGATGTAATTTATACATTTTGATCTTATAACACTATGTGATTTTGTTTCACATACAGATCAACTATCTAATTATTTTATAAATGTGTTTTGTATAATACTAAATGAATTCGTTATTTTCCTATGGACAATTGAACAAATTTATTTTAATTTTTTCCATATTATGTAAATTTGTTTTACATAATGACGAGTGATAATATAAATTAGTTTTACATAAGGACTAATGATTATATTAATTTGTTTAGTATATAATTATGTAAATTTATTTTACATAAGATTTCTAACATCTTTGTGATATATTAAATCATTGTTAAATGTGTTTAACATGTTAAATGTAATTAAATGATAAAGTTCCTAATTCATATTATATGTGATGATTATGAGCCTAGCAAAATTTTTGAACATGTAATATGAATGATGAAGTTTTAAATAGTTTAATTATATGGATATACCTAATGTCCTTCTTTTATAAATTGTAGACATGGCAACAAATGATATTACTGGTGGTATGTCCACTAGTGAGATACTCGATGGTACTAATTACGACATCCGGTATATAGACATGCAATTTCTTCTAAGTGGGCATAAGGTTTTGGAAACCTTAACGACTACTGTTACTAAACCTATAAATATCGCTGATGAATAGTATCAACAGGATATGCAGGCATATGTTGCCTGGAGCAAAAAGGATCGTATGGCGTAACAAATTATGTTGCATAACATGCATAACGATCTAATTGGAGAGTTTGAAGATTGTCTCACTGCTAAGGACATTTGGGACAGACTCAAGATTAGATTTGATATGATTTCGCATCAAGATTACATATCTTGAATATGAAGTGGATGTAGTATCAAATGGATTCCAGTAGTAGCATAAATAAGCATGTACGAATCATGAGTATGTTGATTCGGGATCTTAAAACTGTCGGGCGAGAAATCTCTGAAGAGGAACAAGTCGTGAATGTGATTCGGGCTCTTCCTGATGATAATGTGCATTGGAAGAAGGTTAAGCTCACTATGACTCATAATAATCACCTGAAAATCTTCGCATAGATTCGAGAGGTGGCTCGAGATGGAAGAAGAACGTGTAAAGACAATTTCTTCTACCAATTTGAAAGCAAGTCAAATCTAGAACTAGTAGGCACCTAGTTCACAAGTCATATGGAGAAAATGTGTTCGTTCTTCATATTACTTTCCCACGTTTTCTTTGGAAAAACACTAGTTATTTTTGTATCATGACGATGTGTTCTTTTCTTTTTTGGGCTCATTAGAGTTATTGTTTAAATAAATTTTTTCTTGACTTGGATACTAGTTATTTTTTCTTGGCTTAATTTTAGTTTCGCATTGTGGTTGTGATTTTCAATGTATATAGTGTCTTACTAGACTTGGTCTCTCTTGACCAAGATAAAATGAGTTAGCTAGCTAAATATTCTTTGAGAACGATTCACTAAGGTTAAGTACCTAATTGGGAATCATGTTTTTGTAGGCATTTTGATCAAGAAGTACTTTTAGTAAGACTTCTATGGCATCGAAAACCCTATAAAGTTAATCCACTTAGACATTTAGAGAACCTTGAACGACAAGGCAATATCGAAAAGTTTAGTTTTTTTCCTCATTTCAATGACTATTCACAATATAGGTATGAGTACCTATTGTATCGTTGACACAAAGCGTTAGATATGTCCAACGTTTTATGTCATGAATAAAGATGATCAAGATGAAGAGTTAAGACTCTTTTTGAATTAATCGTGATAGTGAATGATCTTTCCATAATGAGTTTATAGAATTAGATGAGGAAAAGGATATACTTTTGATTCCTCGTACTCAACATATGCATGTTGTGAAATGTAGAAATCATACATCATTTTGACATGGTCAAGTTAATGATGACTCACATTATGTTAAGTACATATATATCCACCACAAGCATAAAAGTTATGGAATGGTATAAGAAACTTTTATTGGGCCTCTCTTTTTTGTATTTGGTTGCTAGTTATCCGAATAACTAGGCTACAAATATGAAAACTTGGTATAGTGGCTACCTAGGTGATAGCACGATCGGTATTGACAAACTAGAAATGTCGTTTTTTGGATAAGTTCCTAAATATTGGTGAGTTTTAAAAAGGATCTAAAATTTTATGAGTTACAATAAAGATATACCACTATCTCTCGGTGAGTGGGAGAATTTGTGTGTTCACCAAGGTATCGAGGATAGTATAATTTTCTCCATATGAATGCAATTGAAAGAAAAGTCATACTTTTCTAAATTGTGAGAGAATCATCCAACTTGAGAATAAGATTGTTCTTAGTCTCTAACTCTTAATGTGAAGTTAGTCTACACACTAAGGATCCCACACATCCAAGGGATAATGGGAGTGATTCTCTACCGACTTTTCTAAATGGTGAAATTTTGCATGACTAGGAGAATTATTTTGAGAATTGTAACAACCCGACTCTAAACCACATTATTTATCTTATTAATTACAGGATTTACATAATTGAGCCCGTACACTTCAATTCGATATTTTATATTTAAATTATTTTTTTTTCATATGTGTTATGCAGCTAAGGCGACGAAGTGGCCCTAATAAAAATTCCATAATCATGATTATAATTTAGGTATATGTTTAAAAGAGAAAATTCAAAAATTTACATGCAACTAAGGTCGTTAATACTATATTTCAAACAAGTCGTTACAATTATAATTTGTAAATATCATTATTAAAATAAAATTTAAAAGTAACAAGTAACCAAAAATACTAATAATAATAATAATAAAATAAATAAATCAGATTTTTTTAGGAAAAATCCGAGAAATGGATTCATCTAGGAAAAAAAAAAAAAAAGAGGCGAGTTGAGATAAAAACAGCCGGGCTTTTTAGTTCCATTTTCCTTATATACCTTTCCCCGCCTGCGCTACCCATTCCTCCGGCTCTGCTTTCCCCTGCTCTGCTTCTCCTTCCTCACGGCCGCTACCTCCTCCGGCCACCACCATTACCCGACGCCGGCTGAAGGCCGGCGCCGGCTTTCCTTTGCCCTCTCTCTCTATCGGTCGCGCTCTCGCTCTCTCTCTCCCCCTCATGTGCCTCTGCTCCCCTTCTCTCGCCTCCACTCGTGGCCTTGCTCTCGGCCACCAAGCGCCACCAACGCCGGCTAGCGGCCAACGCCGGCGTCTTCGAGAAGACGCTCGGCGTCTCTCTCTCGCGCTGTTGCTTTCTCTCTGCCGCGGGCGCTGTTCAACTCCCTACCGCGACCCACCTGGCGACTAGCCACCGGTCGTAGCTGTCACCGAAGCCCTCGCCGGTGCTCGCGTGCCACCGAAGCCTAGGGGTACCCTTCACCACTCCACCTTCTCCTTGGACTCTATCTCCGAGTTTTGAAGGTAAAAACCCTAAACTCCTAAATTATCACACTCCATTCTTTACTAAGGAATTGTAGCTGTAAATTGAATTATATGATTTTGAAAGATGTTTATGGTGTGAATTTAAAGATTGAATTTGGAAAGCTTTGAATTAGTTGAATGATAGCGATTTGGTATTTTGGTGGAATTATTGTGTATGAATCGTGATTCCTCTTGTGAAATTGTGATTTAGTGAATTGAATTCGAATATATATTGATGTGAATCTTGAGTAATTTAATGGTTCGTTGCATTTTGGAATGGGCTATAATTGAGCAAAAGGAAGAAAAATGTGTAGAAAGATTGAAGTTGGGTAGTAAGTTGTGTTGAAGGCATGTAGCAATTTGAGCATTTTAGTGCAACTAACCGTGATTGGGAATGTGAACTTGGCTGAGGAAACGATGCGTATATCCTTAAATTAAAGTAGTGTATTATGGCATATGTGAATTGAATTGGCAATGTGAACTTTGTTGAGCAAATTGAATTAACTTATGGGAGGTAATGAAGTGAAAAGTGAGTTAGGGGCAAGGATTCAAAGTGATGTTAGGCTTGGCAAAGCTAATCGAATTAGGGATAGTTAATAAAAATAAAAATAAAACTAATAATAATGATAGCAACAACAATGACGGTGATAACAACACTAACTAAGAACACATTTTTGCGATTGTTAAATATGGTTAAATGATTACGTAATAAGTATAGAAAATAAAATAAATTGTCAACGCCTATACAAATTCAATTGTTAAAACTCAAGAGAAACATTATTAACAACAAAAATCTATCGAAACAGAATGGAGGCCACTTCCGTTGCCGAATAGCTGGTGACTCAAATTTCCGTAAAAGGGGAGAAACAAATATTCTCAATTTAGGTACATTTATTGCCTGTACCCTTCGAAAATTCACGTATTTCAAGCAAATCTCAACATTTCTTACATAAATAACTAATAATGAATCATTTGCAAGTCAAGTTTTGCCACCTAATTAAGCGGTCCCCGCTCAATTATCAATTATCAAGGCTTATGCCCTTCAATTCCACCCGCGCGGCTTCAACTCGGGTTCTCGGTCGGCCCGGGAGGTGTGCACCTATTCAAAGATCGTATCAATTATCAAGGGGTTCCACTTTCGGATTATAACCGGCAAGCAAGTTTTACTCATATTCTCTCCCCCTGTTTTCTAAAATGAATTGAAATGCGCGCGCTCAATTAAAATGTTTCAAAGCGGTTTTACGAGTGCAGGAATGTTCGTACTGAGTTTCGACTCATTTTTCGAAATATTTTACTGTTTTTGTTTTAGGAGGAAGCATTGGTGAACAATCAACAACCTACCAAGCCTGACGAAGGCAAACCATAGCCGGTCACGTTGCACTTGTGATTCCGAAGGTGTATAGATGCTCACGAGTGATTTTACCGTCAACCGTGGTTTAGGTATGACCTTGGAGATTATTACACATCGCATAATATCTTGTGGAATAAACGAAAGTCTAGGTTGTATAAATATCATGTTATTAAACAAGTGAATTATATTTTGGGATGACTTAGCTACTTGGGTAATAAGCAATTACCCCTAACAGGACCAATGGAAAGATAACGAGTTGGATGCACAAATTGTATTTTATTCTATTTCATTTATGCAGCCTTGTCCTATCTTTAAGACGGCGTAACGTCTTCGGTCGTCATCTGCCGCAGCGACCTTACGTAATATTCTCTAAATAAGGGATTACTAAGTAATGGTGACTGGGGGCGTTATAAGAATAAGTTTTGTTCTTAGTCTCTCCTAATGTGAAGTTAGTCTACACAAGTAAAGATCTCACATACCTCAAGAATAGTGGGAGTGATTCTCTAAAGAGAAAAAGGGAAAGAATCCTCTATCACATTAGGCAAATATGTAGTTTTTCCTTAACTACTTTTGTAGAAGTTAATGATTTACCAAGTCACAATAAGTGGAGATATACTTTAAGGGGTAAAATGAACTCATATGCAAAAAATGGTTTTTCCTTTGAGAATTGACTTCTCTGTCATCCAATATGAATTATTTGGAGAACAAGTGTGTTTTTCAAGATAAACATTGGACAAATGGATTAATTGATAAGTTCAAGGTCTAGATAGTGGTGAAAGTTTTTACTCACCTTTGGGAGTACTGACTGTGTACTTATTTTTATCCCATACGTTGAGATATATTTCTATTCACTACTTACAGACCATAATTGCCCACTTGGACTATAAGGTTAGTCCAAATGGACATTTATATTGTCTTACCCAAATTTATATGAATCTAATTATTGTTTTTGTACAATAAAGTCAAGAGGACAGAGCGTGTCATCTTGCGAAATTCATATAATGTCTTGAACAATCTTCCAAATCATTGTGTAATCGAATACTATGATTGTTTGTGTATCAAGAACAATAAGAGAGATTATGTTTCTCAGTTCTTTTGTATGACATATTGTTGGCCGGAAACAACTTAGAGTTGTCATGAAGCCACTAAGTAGTGGCTGTTTTCAATTTGTGATATGGAAGACACAAATCAAAGGTTGGTTTGTCCTACTCATGGGGACTACTAGAAATCGTCCTAAGAAGATCGTGGGATACTTGCTAAGTTTGTGGATATTCAGGAATTCTTAGAACGTTATCTAGTACGTTAGTCCAAATCCATCGACACTCGATTAATTAAAATCTAAACTTAAGCCTCAATCAAATACCTTAGAAAGAGGAACAAATTATCTACGATGGTGCGTACAAATATTAAATGTTTAAGCATGTTAAGTACATTGCTTAAAATTTTAATTGTTGTTGTTTTATGCTTTTTTGTAAGACATTATGAAAATAATATTTCTTTACGCTTGTTAGCAACCAGTCGAGAGAATTTATGGCATTACCTTCGTGGTACGAGTAATCAAAATTGTTTACGAGTTAACAATGAGATGATACTCGATCACGACTATAAGTGCAACCTAGACAAGTCTAAGTGGTCAACCTCAGAAAATGTCTTTCATCTTTAGTGGATGAACTATGTCGAACGCGATCGGAAGCATGATTGCGTAAGCAAAATTTGTTGCTTGTTGTTTTTTAAAATTCATGGAACAAGTTTTATATTGTGGATAAATCTTGTTTCGTGATAGACATATTAGTCTTGTATAAAGTGTATATGAAAAAATCGTGTTCATTTTTCATATACTTATACACTAGTGACTTCGTGATTAGGCATGATGAAATGTCACCAAGCTTATGATTGACCCTGTCACACGGGTAATCGCCCTAACGCTTGAGTAGCGGGTAGGATGAGACCGAACAATGTTAACACTAGGTGTGTGTAACGTTGTCATATCTTCATAGTTGTGCTGTATGAATGATAAGTTATTATTTTCTTATAGTCGCCTTAGTAAGTCTAAGATGAGACTCTATAGAGTTGAAATATGAAATACCCCGATTTCATGTTAAAGTCTTAAAATCGAATCATGAGTGTCAAGATTGACATTAGGTATGTTAATCTAGTGGCTCAAGTTAGTTTTTCGTTAAACTAGACTAATGATTCGCATGGCATAGAAGAGTGACATGCTCAACTTAGTAGGAGCTATCCCTTAACACACATTTCATACTTGTGTGTGTTTTGTCGACCTTTTAGAGGAGTGACAAACGGATCCCTTCCTTGTCATTGTGTGATCCTGAAACATTATTTTTTCAAAACGCAATTCCCTTTGACTTAGGACTATGATGTGAAATCTAAGTTAGATGTTGCTACTTTAATGTACACTCCAAGAGCTATAGAAATATACAGCTCGACGGAATACATTAAGAAAAGCAATCTTGTCGAGATGTAACATCATGAGTGGCTAAGGAAAATCATTTCATATTCACCATATCAGCCTGGGCCATTTGAGGTGCTAGATTGAAGGAGGCCCTAGGTTGAAAACCAGGTGGCAAGGGATTATTGTTTCTATAGGAGAAATTAGGATGATTCCTCCAGGCGGGGTTGTAGGTTTGGGAGTATGGGTTGTTACGTGGTTTGGAATTAAAGTTCTACAAGGCATTGGCTTGCTCAACAGTTTGGAAGTCAACTTGGCACTCGGCGGCCATATGGCCTTGTACTTCACATATCTCATAAACTACATATCCCTCAATTGCAGCACTTGAGGAAGCACTGGAAGTAGACACTTGCACTCACTCGTTCTAACTTCTAACCGAGAGCCTCCACTTTGCTAGCTAGGAGGGCTATAGAATCAATCTCATGCATCCCTCCTTTCTTCGGAATTGACTTCTCACTGCCCCAATGATAGCTATTGGAAGCCATGTTCTCAATGAAGGCTTTGGCTTCACCTTCACCCTTAACCATTAGGGCACCTCCTACGGCTGCATCTATAGAAATCCGAATCTCGGGAGGTAGCCCATTGTAGAAAGTCTGCAGGAGCATCCATTCGAGAATGCCGTGGTGAGGACACTTCTCTTGGAGATCCTTGTAACGCTCCCAAGCCTCATAAAGCGACTCTCCGTCCTCCAAGCAAAAGGTGGAGATGGCGTTTTGCAATTTAGCGGTCTTGCTTGGGGAAAGAACTTTGCTATAAATGCCTTTGACAAAGCTTCCCAAGTGGTGTACTTATTGGGGTCCTCATTCAACAACCAATCCTTGACTTTATCCTTTAAAGAGAAGGGAAAGAGCTTAAGGCGGAGGGCTTCGTCGGTGAAGTTGTTGATCTTCACAGTTCCACACTTCTCCAAGAAGGAGTTGATGTGTCGGATGGCATTTTCGCTGGGAAGCCCTCCAATTGCATCTTGCTCGCACAAAGTGAATGAGCGACATCTTCACCTCAAAGTCCTCTCGCAGCGACATTCGGACCCACGATGGCCGAAATTGCCCCGCACGCACTAGGGATGGCATAGTCCCCTAGCGTTCTCGATTACGGTCCTTGTTTCGCCATTCTTTCCTCTCTTCTCCACCTTCTCGTAGTTGCACTGATTGATCTTGCTGTTGCTTCGATTTCAGCGTCAAGTGGGACAATTTCTCTCCCCTTTGACTCCTCCTACGCATGTAAAAACGAGAACTATACCGAGCGTAAACGAGTTCAAGCGAAATTAAGAAAAATAGGTGCTCGAGACAAGAACACAAGACCTAGTTTCAAGTCTAAAAGCTAATTTAGTACTCAAAAGAACAAAGTTCCTCGACAACGGCGCCAAAAACTTTTTCAAGAAATAATATACCGCAAGTTCACGGTGTAATCGTAGCTAGGAACCGACAAGTACGAGTCGTGTCCACAAGGAACTCGTTTTCAAATACTAAATCCACCTAAAAACTCTAATCTAGGGAAAACTCAATTCGACAAGTGATTTGGTTTTCGGATTCAACTAATAACGGAATAACTACTATGCTCGAAACTAGAATCGAATACTACTTGAGATTTGCCTATGCTAGCAGTTTAGAAGGGAGAGACACCGAATTAAACCTATCTTCACCTACTTTCGAAGGTCAAAGACTAATCTTGCACAATCTAATCACCTATTTTCATAGGATTAACAAAGAGCAAAATCACAAAGAAAGAATCTCGCAACCCCGATTAAAACCT
Source organism: Talinum fruticosum (assembly GCA_021018815.1). Lineage (NCBI taxonomy): Eukaryota > Viridiplantae > Streptophyta > Magnoliopsida > Caryophyllales > Talinaceae > Talinum > Talinum fruticosum. The sequence continues at coordinate 6,024,331 of JAITYX010000011.1, forward strand.
AAATTATTTTCATAATGAAGTTCTAATTGCTCATAATGTCATTCTAGGTAAGTTTTCATCTTTCAATGTTCACAAAACCCTAATAAAAGCAAAAGAATCCTCTTTCGAGGTAATCAATGAAAAAGTGATGAATGCAGTGAATTCTAACCTAACAAGCATGGAACAATTCAATTGGTACTCAATTCATAATTATCAAGGCATAATAGGATCAATCCCAACCTAAGAAGAGAAATTAGCCCCTAAACATGATACTAAACAATTGACAAAATTTAGGGAACATAGTGTAATACCCGGAATTTTAAAGAAAACAGATGGAAAGCATAGGATTATTGAGAATTTTTCCCCATGACTAAGGGGGTTGAACGACCGATTTTATTTACGGCCGGACATATTACGTTAGAATCCCTTTGGAGGCTGATGTTGAATAAATTAAATCAAGGAATTGCCTTCCTTTTTCATCCGAGCTGAACTGTTAGGTGATTAGGAATTTTCGGGGCCGGCGTATTAAAGGAAGTTAGGATGCAGCGAGTGTAAGAGGACGGAAGGGAGGAGATATGGACTTGTCGTATATAGGCCGGAGATTACTTAGTTGAATTATGAAGAAATGGGATAGAAACTAATTAGGGGTCCAATGAGGATCATTAGCCAACCAAATTAGGCGGTGGAAGGTGAAAGGAGAGGAAAGAAGGCTCGGGAAAGGAGGCCGAGCGAAAAGAGGAAAGAGGAAGCGAAACAGAGAGCGAGGGAGAGAGAGAACGCGCGGAGCCGGAGCGAGAGGCCGGTGGCCGCCTGAACGGCGAGCGACCGGTGGGCAAAGGAAAAGCAAGGGCTCGGGAAGGCAAGAAGAAAAAGAAACCGAGCGAAGGAAGAAGGGAAGAAGGAGATAGCGGGAGAGAGAGAGACCGAGCGAGGGAGACAGAGCAAAAGTGAGAGGGCGAGGAAAGAGGCCGGTGACCGGCGCGCTATGCGGCTAGCGGCGGTAAGGCGGTCGGTGAGCGCGAGGGATTTGTTCAGGCGCGAAGAAGGCGAATCCGAGGTTAGGAATTGGACACAAACGCGAGGGCAGAGAAGGAGGCAGCCGGTGGGCGCGAGGACGATGGCCGACCGACGGCGTCGAGCGTGGAGGAAGACGACGGAAACCGAGGCTAGCAACAGGGAAAAGGGAACGAAAGGAGGAACCGAACCAGGGAGTTTGAATCTTAGCGAACCAACAAACCTTCAATCCCCGAATCGAGGTGGGTAGTCTTATACTCTAAACTATTAGTATATTCGAAATCTAAATGAGTTTATCGTGATTGTTGAATGTGATTGTGAAATATTGAATATGTATGCTATTGAATGAGTTAGTAGTTGCTGGAAGTTGAATTAGGAGTTGTGAAAGGAATGGGAGTTGTTAAGGCCTAAAGATGAAATCGGAAAATTCGGACAGAGTTGAGTTGCTTGGGTAAAATGAGTAGTGTCGGGAGTCGGGTCGGTTGGGGATAAGTGCGTATGGTTGGGCATAAGTTATGAATTAATATTCAGATTGAGTCCTAGAGATTTACTGAATTTGCGGCGTTAAGAAACGAGTACCGAAATCGGAAATAACGAGGGAGGTGTGAAGAAGAATGTGAAATTGTATTGAGGGGTACACAATCGAGACATAGGAGTGAGAAGTGGATGAGTATTGGGATAATTGAGTTCAAAAGATAATTAAATCCTTAAGGTTGAACTAAATGCGAAGATGAGCGGAGCTAGCGAAAGTGGAGCGATGAAAAAGGGATTAAGAGGTGTATGATTGAGTTGGTCAAGAAAGAATGATTAATGAGATAGAAACCTAAGATGAGAGCAAATTACACTTGGAGATGCAGGGAATTAGAGGCATTTCAGTAGTGAAGTAAGAATGAGAGCTATCCGACTAAATATGAGTAAGAAGAGGCTAATTAGTAATGTGGAGGTGTAATCGGAAAACATTAAAGCAAAGATGGTAAGTTGTGAGAAGTTGGGACATGTGAGATTAATGGTAATTACTTATGGTTATTGTGGCTCGAAAAAGGAAGTAATCTTACTAAATGAGAGAATTGAGAAAGGTTTAGTTGAAGAGAAGCTGAGAATGACTTTGTGTTGAATTGTGGCTATATGTGCAAGTGATTGTGTTAAGCGTTGTTCAAAAGTTGGTTTTGAAAGAAGTTCCTTGTTTTATGCAAAATGATACTTGAATGTGACTATGTGATATATGCTTTTCAAACGTGAAAACGTGCTTTTAAGAAGTGAAATTGATTTGAGAATGTTGTTTGAAACAAGCTTGATAAGTGAACGTGTTAAAGAAACTGTTGTGAATCGACTTCGCCTGGATCATTTAGCACAAGGAAGGATTCTAGCTAGGGGCGGCTAGCTAGGGGTCCTGTGTAGCAGGACGCCCAATTGGAATCTTCCTAGATAGGTCCCGGAGCCTTTTATTTGGGGTCGCGCCCCGGAGAAACCAGAGAAATCGGAGAAACTATGAGAAATTGCGAAGTGCTAGTTCGAGTCCCAAACCCGGGAAGTGATTCACCGAAAGAGATTCATTGAAAATGATTCATGAGAAGTGATTTAGTAGAAATGATTCAGTTTCGATTGAAAATATTTAAAAGAAAGTGTAGCACCTTGTTTAAGTGATTCATTTCCCAAAATGATTGAAATCCGTGATTTTGAATGATTGAAGTATTATGAGCTTTATGTTGCAAATGATTCAAGAGATTTCGTTTAAAAGTGTATGGATTGTATTATATTATTATGCTTTTGCTAATTTCATTATTATGAGTATTATGTGTAAAGAATTTCCATTTTAAGGGTTTAAGACTCCGGTGAGCCCGTTGATTATTGCTCACCCCCACAAATTCCACCCTCCCGAGTGTTGCGGTATATTTCCGTAAAGTATGATCTACACCTAGCATATTCTGGACTCCGTTGACCGGTGTTTGCTCGCTATGGAGTATTTCGTGTTACGGATATGCATTTCTAATATTTCCTAGTATTGTATTTTGTAATTCAATTCATATAGTTGTACCAATGTATAATGACCCATTTAGATTGTTTTAAGTTTTATAGCATGATTGGTTGAACTCCAGCGTGTGGCCGTTGAGCTGTATACTCCGAGCGTGTGGCTCGTCGAGTTTTATTATGCTTTTTATGCAGAATTTTAAGGCTTTAAGCCTATGGGTTAGTCCATGTTACAAACGGAACTCGCTGAAATTTTCAGAGAATCTCGGATTCTTTTGGGAAAACCACCTAGGTATTACTTTTAAGTTGAGTTCGAACGACCAAACCAACACCGAAAGAGCCTTGGGAGTTCCTTTAAGGAACTCCGGCGATGTAATACTCCCGGGGGTGTTGCGGGGTGTTACATATAGCTATGGAGAAACAAAGAGAAATTGCAAAGAAAAGACAAAGAGAAGAAATTACGATTACCGAATAAAAACTTGAAGCGATTCAATCATACATAAGCTTAAAGTAGAAAATTAGAATTGAGTATTCTTGAGTCACCTCCGGGGCTGCCTCTCGAAAATCCTAGCTAAAATTTAGAATTTTGGAAAAGATCCCTAAAAATTACAATTTGGAAACTTAAATATCTCGCGGAAGCAAGTGGTCGCACGGTCGTGCAAGGGTCGCACGGGTACCGTGCGAAATTCTCGCCGATTTCGCACAGCCGTGACGACTTCGCACGAGGGCTCGTGCGGAAACCCCGAACTCTCGCCCATTTCGCACGGCCGTGCAACTTCTGCACGGGGTGCCGTGCACGACTTCAAATTCTGTAGCTTCTCGCACGGCCGTGCAAGATGCGCACGAGGGCCGTGTGGCCTTTCTTGACTTCGAACCCTTCGCTCGTTGATCCGCATGGCTGTGCAGCTTCGCATAGAGGACCGTGCAACATCTCTTAATGTGTTTTAGGCTTCTTGCTTGCCTCCTCTTGGGCCCGAACTCTCCTCTTCATCGCTTTTCATCAAATTTGTCTCGAATCTGTCAAATTTAAGCCCAAAAACCCGAAATAACGATATTTACGAGCTTAGGTGACAATAAGGAGAAAATAAACAAAATCGAACCCAAAACTGAATAAATATCATTGAAATCATCACGGAATTGGGTTAAATAATGCCTTAAAAACTGATAAAAACAAGGTTTAACAATATATCGAGTAGGCATAAAGGGATTATATGCGCCATAGGTGATGTTTTGAATGGTTTGGAGCATTGTCCTTATGAAAGTGTCATGTTAGTTAGATGGTGACTTAATATGACACTACTAATTACTTTTGGTCGCACGCTTCATTCCCAGTATGAAACGTGAGGAGATGTGAAGGATTAGAGATTTTTTAAGGCCTACATGGCCGAGTGGGAGCTGTTGGACGAGGTTAATAAAACGGCCACTTAGGCCCGTTAGTTTCCACTTAATCTGTCTCCCACTTCTCTAGGAAAGGTTCCTGGATAAGTGGGATGGTTAAGGAAGTTGAGATAGACTCAACTTCCCAACTCTGAAGATAGGAACGAATGCTCCTATTTAATCTGGATATGAGATATACGGAAAAATACGGGAGATAGAACGCCGATAGCATCTGTTGCTTCTCTTGGACTCTCGCTAAAATCCTCAATTCTCTCTCACGGTTAGACCCACCATCCCAGGGGTCTTCGGGTTTGTATCGTGGTTGTTTCGGCGACTCTAGTAGCCGCCGGTTATATTATTCCGGGTGACACCGGTAGATCCAGATTTCGAAGTACAACCAGAATCGTTACATTCGTGACACGAGAATTCGTTTGTGGGCTATCGAATGGCAATCGATCTAATTGCTTCCGCATTACTAAGGTTAGTCCTTAAATTTCCTACGGTTTCAAATTAAAGCAATCATGGGCTAGGAAAAATCTCTATGGAGTAATGTCACACAAACGCTTATATCTTATTTCAACATAAATTATCTAAGTTTAAATTTTTGTTATTTTCAAGACGATAAACTTCAACAACATATTAGGAAATCAATTCATAAAGTAGTTTTAAAAATAATTTTCATGCTATGCTCTAGTAAATATGGTATAATAAATTAATAGTTGGCATCGGTTAAAAATAAGCAAACGAGCTAATACCTCTCTTTCTTCTCCCTTAGCCAAAGACAAGGCCTAAACATGCTATTTGAAAGATTGAATAGCTTTAAACACAAGTAAGGTAATGAACTCTTATCAGTACCTTAGGGTAGGAAATTAGGCTAAACTACTTGGAAGCACTTGTCTGTTGGATCATAATTCAACGATTGTGATTACATATGTATCGTAAGGACTGTCATAATTATAGCCCAAATTAAAAGTGATCTAATAAGTCTACATTTATGGGCTTTAATATATCTATTAGGGTGTGGGCCTTACATGTGTAGAGATCGGTGACCCATTACTTGTTTTATAATGGGCAAAATAGTAGTGTATCAAAACCCTAGAAGGGTACAAATATAAATAAAGGTTATGGTCCCCAAGTCACATGTACGAATTAATTCTCCCTACATCCCAATATCAAAGAGATTGTGAGACTACACAAAAGCTAAAGGTTCTCTTAATAGTACATGTAGATCCGGAAGACCTAATCACGTCATTCAAGGAGAACCGATGTCAATTATGGATTCGAGTACGTTTTATTAATTGTTCCTTTTGATTCGATATATTGGATTCTGGATTTATAATAATGGATTTTATTATAATTTTCCCTAACAAGTGGTATCAGAGCCTTCCTTATGTTAAATCTTTAGGAACAATTCAGATTAATTTTTTGTTAATTCAATTTACGAAATTTTGCCCTATTTTCGTTTGCTTCCGCCACCAATTTGGTTGATTTAATTCGGGACTTTTTGGTTCCGGTTTGCGAAATTCGTTAAGGGATTTTGCTTGAATCATTATCTAGCATGTTTATGTGAATTTGATTGAAGTTTTATGGATAATATCATGAGTTAATTGCCGAATTGTTTTGGGCATCAAACCACTACTAGAAAATCGTCATATAGCAACGGAAATAGCGACGTAAAAACGTTATTTAGCGACGGAATTTCACAATTAGCGACGAAAATTTTCCGTCGCTGATTTTCACGTCGCTAAAAATCAGCGACGGAATTTTACGATTCCGTCGTTGATTAGCGACGGATTAGCGACGAAATTTGATTCCGTCGCTAATCCAATTAGCGACAGATTTTCTTGTTCCGTCGCTGAGTGGAGTAGCGACGGAATCGTAAAATTCCGTCGCTGATTTTTAGCGAATTTAAAAAAAAAATTGACAATTTTATATAGTTTTGAGTGCTTAATACAAAAAATCAACAATGAAATACAACTCCAAATAATCCGGTAGCATAACAATATCAAATTCAACTTTAATTCAAATACAAAAATCATGTACAAACACCAAAGTAATAAATAATCCAACCTCAAACATCCATAAAAACTAATTGAAAATAAAAACAAGAGTAAACAAAGTAAATTATACAAACACAAGTTATGTTCTTCATTTTCTTTTTCCTCTTCTTCTTCCTCTTTCTCATTATCTTCATCTTTTACCTCATTCCAACCATGTCTATCAAAATAAGTTATATCAAATCCTCTAAAATTTGAAATTTTATATTAAACAAAGTAAATTATAAATATAACCAATAATGAGGGAGGATGGAGAAAGCATACCTACAATAGGTTAAAGGTGGTTAGTTGGTGACGTTGGCGGTGGCGGCGGTGGACGGCGGTGGCAGAGGCGGCGGCTAACGATCGATTAGCCTCTCGCTCTCTCACTCTCTCACTCTCACTTCTATCTCTCCTTATGTTTGCCGAGTGTCGTTGAAATTCGGATTTTATATTGAAAATAGCGACGGATTAGCGACGGATTAATCTGTCGATACTTAAAAATTTAATTAGCGACGGAATCAATCCGTCGCTAATAAAAAATTTTAAATTTTCACAACTGAAGAAAATTTAATAGCCCGCCAACGTAAAATTTTTCAAATTTTGATTTAGCGACGGAATCAGCGACGGAAAAGTCCGTCACCAACTAAAATTTTGAAAATTTTATATTTTTGAAAAATAAAATAGGCAGCACATTTAAATTTGAAAATTTTGGATTAGCGACGGAATTTTCCGTCGCTAATTCAAATTTGAAAATTTTTATATTTTTCAAATTAAAGTAGGCGGCAAAATTTGAGATTTTAAAAATTTTGAATTAGCGACGGACTAATTCCGTAGCTAATTAAAAAAATAAAAATTACATTTAGCGACGGACTGATTCCGTCGCTAAGTTAAAAAATTTTAAAAATTAGATATAGCGACGGAATCAGCGACTGAACCGATTCCGTCGCTAATTATTAAAAAATATTTTTAATTTTTTTTCCATAAATCCGTCGCTAATTTTTCCATGTCCGTCGTTATGTCCGTCGCTAACGACTAATATAGCGACGGAATTAAATTCCATCGCTAATTAAGTTTTATCCGACACATGTCGATTTCGTCACTATTTCTGTCACTAGTTAGCGACGGAATCGAGTCCGTCGCTAGTTTCGTTGCTATATAGTGTTTTTGTAGTAGTGAACCCTTGTTATTCGGTGCTTAAGTTGCAAAAAATTGGGAATTTTCGATATGTTTTTTTGCATGCTATGGCATGATTATGTATATTCAATTGAGGGTCTTTGGTTCTAATCATCTCGTTTAATTGCTATTATATTTCCGCGGCTTAAAACCCTAATTTCGTTTGGGTTTTTGCCAAAATCGGGGTCTTAGTTCTTCTCCTTTCCTGAAATTGATTGATGAGATTTGATAGACTCATGCTTTTAGTAATTTAGATGATTTTTATTGTAATTTATCTTGTCAATTAGCATGATTTTCGTAGCTATTGTGAATTAGGCGAAGAATCCTAATTTTAGGTACTTAAACCGAGAAATTAGGGCTTAATTCCTTTCGTTTAATGCAAATTGAGTTGGGCTTTTGTTTCTGGAATATTTAATCATGATTTGATTCTTTCAATTTCCATTTTCGTTGATTAAAATTTTTGGTCAATTTTGGTTGCAAGACCTTAATTTTTGGGCATAAAATTGCGAAATTGGGACTCAATTCGATTGTGTTGATGAAAATTAACTTGGGGTTTTTGATGCCGACATGGTTAATTATATTTTGGCACCTTCAATTTTAATTTTCATGGATTTATTTTTGTGGACAATTTCGCAAGCAAGAATCCTAATAATATTTCGGGCTTTAGATTGTGAAATTGAGGCTGATTTCACTTTCTTTTGGCAAAATTGGTTTAGGGTTTTGTTTTCCAGATTTTTAATCATGTTTTGGTTGCCTCAATTTTGATTTTCAATGACTAATTTTCTGCTCAAATTTTGCATTATAAAACCCTATTTTTCGGAACTTATTTTGCAAAATTGGAATTGAATTCGTTTTAGTTTAGCAAAATTGATTTGTGGGTTTTGTTTGCTATATTTTTTGGCAAATTTTGGTGTATTCAATTTTAAGTTTCATGAAATTTTTGATTTTGAGCAAATTTTCATTTGAATTTTTACGATGTTATGCATTTTTGTGAAATATTTAAGAAATTTAAAGCAAATCATGTTTAATTACATGAAAATTATTATTCAAAGTTTATTTCAGAATAATTTTAAGTTTGAATATTGCGGGTATGGTTGTTTATATTTTCGATTAATTAATTAAGACAACATGTCACCAAAGTGACCTCTCTTGTTAAGATTAATTATTTGAAAATATAAATGGTATATTCATGCAATTTATGTTAATATTGTTCGGCCCAAAGGAAGTTCAGTATTGATTTAAAATTGTATGAATTTTGTGGTGATAAACACGTGATAATATTTGGTTTTGCATGTGATTATTGAATCCACCCAAAGGAAGATTCTTTAGTTGACATGCTTGTTATTATCGGTGTTTGATTACTGTGCCAAGATATCATTAAGAAATTAGTATTTTCATCCAAAGATGAAATATTAATGGAAAATCGGTCTCTTTATATGAGATTTCACCTTATTTGAACTTATTATTATTATTTTAACTAAATTTTAAAGTTTAAGAGCATGTTGTAACTATTTTCTTTTCCTCTCGGTATACCTGTCTCTAATTATGCTAATATCACTCCCATCATTAGTCTCTATTCCTATGCTGAATTACTCTAACTTTAAGTCATGGCAAGAGAACCTCTTAATTGTTCTCGGAGTCATGGATCTCGACCTTGCATTAAGGTTTGACTCTCCTGCTAAACTTACTGCTGAAAGTAACTCGATCAAAAGAGGAAATATGAAAAGTAGGAGAGATCAAATCGCATGTGTCTAATGATCATAAAGAAAGTCATTCCTAAAGCATTCAAGGGCACTATATCTCGAAGATAAAAGTACGGCTAAGGATTTCCTTGCTAAAATTGAAAATAGGTTTGCCAAGAACGAAAAGGCTGAAATTGCTACGCTCTTGACAAACCTAATTTTAATGAGGTATAAAGGCAATGGAAACATTAGGTACTACATCATGGAGATGTCACATCCAGCTTCGAAACTAAAAGCACTTAAACTTGACCTCTCGAGGCCCTGTTAGTGTATTTAGTTTTGATATCTCTTCCATCAAGTTTTAACCAGTTTAAGGTGAGTTGCAAGCTGTCGGAAGGAGACTTGGTCTCTAAATGAGCTCATCTCACACTTGTGTTCGGGAAGAGGAAAGGTTGAAGCTAGATATGACTGAAAGTTTTCACCTTATCTTAACCTCTAAGTCCAAGAGGAAAAGGGTTAAGAATAAGGAAACTGCAGATAAGGAACCTCATAAAAAACAATAGAAGGTGAAACTGGCTGTTGGAGCTGATAAGGGTTGTTTCTTTTGCGGTGGTGCGGATGATAAGAAAAAGCAAAGCACCAAATGTCACGCTTGGCATGCCAAGAAAGGTATGCTTCTTGGTTTGGTTTGTTCGAGAGGTTAATTTAGCCTCGGTGCCTAGACATACATGGGGGATGAATTCCGGTGCAACTACTAACATCGGTATGTCTATGCGAGTGTTGCTTGAGTTACCGAAAACCCAATGATGGTGAAAGATACATCTAAATGGGAGAAGGTCGGAAGGTTGCTAAGGAGGCAATTGGAAAGTTTAGATTATTGCTAAAGACTGGATTTTATTTGAATCTTAATGAAACTTTTGTTGTACCATCGTTAAGATGGAATTTAATTTTTGTTCCCATTTTGGATAAATCCGGTTATTATTATTCATTTGAAAATGGAATATTCAGTTTGTTTCATGATTCAAAATTGGTTGGATCCGGTTATTTATTGCATGGTGATAGTCTATATTCACTTGAAACAATTGCTTTATATTCTGAATCCCTGCATTTAAGTACACGAGGCATAAAGAGAAAATTAACCGATGAAAATTCTGCTGCATTATGGCACAAAAGGTTGGGTCATATCTCCAAAAGGAGATTAGAAAGACTTGTGTTAGATAGAATTCTTGATCCTTTAACTTTCATAGACATGGACGTATGTATTGATTGTATAAAGGGCAAACAAACTAATAAAAGGAGATATGATGCCAATAGATCAAACGTCTTAGAACTTATTAATACGAGACATTTGTGGGCCTTTTCCAAATCCTTCTTGGAATGGTCAACAATATTTTATAACGTTCATAGACGACTATTCTAGATATGGCTATACATATCTCATTCATGAAAAATCTCAGCCACTTGACGTGTTAAAAAATTTTAAGGTTGAAGTTGAAAACCAACTTGGCAAAAGGATAAAAGCGTCGGATCCGACCGTGGTGGTGAATACTATGGTAGATATGACGGTTTAGGTGAACAACTTCCAGGATTATTTGCAAAATTCCTAGAGGAATGTGGTATCATCCCACAGTACACCATGCCGGGTTGACCCACAATAAATGGTGTTGCTGAAAGGTGAAACCGGACTCTTAAGGACATGGTGAGAAGTATGATTAGTCATTTTACCTTACCGAGTCACTCTAGGGTGATGCACTTAAGACTGAAGCTTACATTCTTAACGAGTTCCAACTAAAGCAACTATAAAAACCCCTTATGAACTTTGGATTGGCAAGAAGCCAAGTTTGAATCATCTTCATATTTAGGGATGTCCAGTGAGGCACGGCCTTATAGGCCAAACGAGAGAAAACTGGACTATAGGACGGTTAGTTGTTATTTTGTTAGATACGCTGAAAGGTCAAAGGGGTTTAAGTTTTTTGATCCCAAATCTAAGTCATTTTTTAAGACAATTAATGCTCAGTTTCTTGAGGATACCGAGTTTGAGGGGGAGATTCGGTTAGAGACATCGCTCGAAGAGGAATATGTTCATATTCCTACGAGTGTCATTAGCATTGATCGGCGTTCTACACCCGACCTTGTTTCGACACACCACAAGACAATGTTGATGAACCTGAACCTCCTGTACATATAGTTGTTCCTCAAGAGCAAACTCTTACTCCCAAGAACCTATGCCATTAAGAAGATCCACTAGAGTAAGGAGAAGTGCGGTGTCGGATGATTATATCGTATTTCTTCATGAACATGAAGTAAACATTGGTTTGATGGAACATGATTCTCATCAAACTAGTGAAAGTTCTAACTCTCAAGAGTGGATAGATGCCATGAACAACGAGATTAAGTCCTTAGTAATGGAAGATGATCCGCTTAACTTTTGTCGGGCCATGGAAAGTGAAAATTCTTAGAAGTGGCTGAATGCCATGAATGAGGAAATACAATCCATGAAGGACAATGATGTATGAGATCTCATCCCTTTGCTAGAAGGTGTGAAACCCATTAGTAATAAATGTAATATTTAAAACCAAGAGGGATTCAAATGGCAATGTGGAGATATTTAAGGCTTGCCTTGTTGTGTAAGGTTTTACACAAAAGGAAGACATTGATTATACAAAAACTCTCTCCAATTTCTTTGAAAGACTCTTGAAGGACTATAATGGTATTAGTTGCGCATTTTGATCTTGAGTTACATCGGATGGATGTGAAAACAATGTTTCTCAATGGTGACATTGCTGAGACTATATATATGAGGCAACCAAAAACTTTTGTGGTTGGAGACCCAAAGAATATGGTTTGCAAACTAAAGAAATCCATCTATGGACTCAAACAGGCGTCTCGCTAGTGGTAGGTGAAGTTTCACCAAATAGTTCTCTCGTTTGGCTTTGAGTTGAATTTACTTGATGAATGCATATATCATAAGTTCAGTGGGAGCAAATATATTTTTCTAGTTTTGTATGTTGATGACATATTGCTTACCAAGCAACGATATAAGCTTATTGCACAAAACCAAGAGATTTCTATCAAAGAATTTTGAGATGAAAGATCTTAGTGATGCCTTTTTTGTATTAGGTATTAAGATACATCGAGATCGTTCTCGAGGTATTCTTGGGTTGTCACAAGAGAGATATATCGAAAAGGTATTGAAAAGATATGACATGCAAGGTTGCAAACCAGGAGACACCCCTATGGCTAAGCGAGACAAGTTTAGTCTCATACGGTTCCCTAAGAATGATTTTGAGAAAAAGGGAATGGAAAAGGTTCTCAATAGTAGGTAGCTTGATGTATGCACAAGTTTGCACTTGTCCAAACATTGCGTACATCACAGGAATGCTTGGGGCGATACTTAAGCAATACAGGGTTAGAGCACTAGAGAGCGAGTCAAAAGGGTATTGCGGTACTTACAGAGGACAAAAGGGTACATGCTCACATATCGGAGATCAAATCAGCTTGAGATCATTGGGTACACTCGACTTTGATTTTACTTGGATGCATGGATAGCATGAAGTCTACACCGGGCTTCATTTATCTCGCTAGCTGGATGTGGCATCTTCTCGGAAGAGTGCCAAACAATCCATTACTTCCACTATGGCAACAGAGTTTATTACATGTTATGAGGTATCTAGTTATGGGATGTGGCTACGAAACTTTGTCATGGGACTCGCAAATAGTGGATACTTGTTCATAGACCACTTAAACTATTTTGTGACAATAAATCTACAGATCATGTTTTCCAATAACAATAAGAGTTTGAGAAAGTCAAAATTTGTGGCTCTCAAATTCTTAGTTTTGAAAGAAAGAGTTCGGAGTAGAGAATCGTCAATTGAGCACATTGGTATAAACTTTATGATTGCAGATCTCCTTACTAATGCAACACCACCCAATCGGTTTCATGAGCATGTGGCTTATATGGGTGTTGTGTCTTCTTTGAGGATATTCAGTTTTAGTGGGAATTTGTAATTTAGATGCAGATTTGACTTATGTAATTTGGTTTTTAAGGATATTTTCTAGAGAAATAAAGTTACATTAAAGTTTTCCTTATACTCTGTTTATATTTTGGATATCACTAAAGTTTAAAGTGGATCAGTTGAAAATAGACATGTTGAGATCACATCACTTGAAATTTCCATGCTACACATCCACATCATGATCCATGTCATTCTTTTGTATTAGTATAAGTGATCATTGATGGGACGAGTTACGATGATGTAATGAAGGCCGCTTTGGTCCTATGTTTATATTATTTATGGACGGGATTGGTTTAGATATATTGTTATAATGATAGTAATATTAAGTTCAAAATTTGGTTGATACATATTGTAAGATTACATATATCTCAAGTGGGAGATTGTTGGATCATAATTCAATGATGAGCTTACATGTGATTAAATATATATCGTAAGGATTGTCATAATTATAGTCCAAACTAAAAGTAATATAATGAGGATACAATTAATTAAGCTTTAATATATCTAGTAGGGTGTGGGCCTTACATGTGTAGAGACAGGTGGCTCACTACTGTTCTATGATAGACAGAACAGTAGTGTGTCAAAACCTTAGAAGGTAGAGTTATAAATAAAGTTTATGGTCCCCGGGACACACGTAAGAATTAATTCTCCCCGACATCCCATTATCAAAGAGATTGTGAGACTATAGAAATCTAAAGGTTCTCTTAATAGTACCTGTAGATCCGGAAGACCTAACCACTTCATTGAAGGAGAACCGATGTCAATTATGGATTCAGGTACGTTTTATTAACTGTTCCTTTTTGATTCGACATATTGAATTATGGATTTATAATAATGGAGTTTATTATAATTTTCCCTTAACACTTGGATCTTTTGAACACTTTTCCTTCAACACATTTGCCTTTTCAAAAAGAAGGCAGAATGCTTGATGTTTTCAAGGGAGAGAGGATCGATCGAGGCTTAAACCCTGATCTCTGACATCGTTCCATGGAGATGTAGCTACATAAACAAGCATATCTCAGTCAAGAAAGGGTTTTTCCATCATTTTTTGCGAGTAGAGGATCCCTGGTTATGGGTTGGGCTGCCCACTTGAGATGTAGTGCCATACTTCCACCTTTGGCTCCATCTAGAGGAAAGACATCGTAGAACTCTCCTTCCAGTAGTATTCTAGTGAGCGTCATAACGTACCTGCCCATATAATTCTGCAGCATTTCAACGTGTATAAATATATGTATTAGTGTTCTTCTGCAAAATATTGATAAAAAGCAATATTCTCTAGATGGGTTCTTGTGAAACTGTCACAACTTACTAATTGCCAAAATTTGAATGGCTAGACCTAACCCATTTTTTTATCAATAAAAAATTCTCATGTTTTTAACCCCTGAACACTCCCCCATTTCATATCAAGATTTTATTCTAGTATTTTATATGCTCAACAATATTTCATATCAAGATTCAGTATGATATCAACTACCATGGATCAAAAGTAGTAAAAATCTAATGATAGGGTTACCTTTCCAATGGTGTCATGATCATACATCTCAAATATAAGCAATTCATTCAATGCATCCTCCACAACAAAGTCAAAGGTTTGATCCCAAACTGGATTTAACGTTTCATTTAGCACCTGATATTCAGAAAAGAAAAAAGTACGGTATATAATCATATAAATAATATACTTATATACTCATATTAATCATTTATATGACTGACCATTGTATTACTCCAGATGACTCAACGAATGCCCATGTTGGTGTTTGTTGAGCTAAACAATTTTAAGCACTTTTCATTTTTTTATTTAAAAAAGGTCAACGGTTGATGTCCATATCGTAGTATTAATTATCAAGTGTTAGACATGAGAACTGAGGAAACCCTATTCCATTTAGTTGTAAAGAACTGTAATGTTATAAGTTGTAAAACCGTAACGAGTTGTGAGCAGTTGTAAGATAGTTGTAAAGTTCAAAAAGTTGTAAGGAATTGTAAGCAGTTTGTAAGAAGGTGTAAGGAGTTGTAAGATTGTAAGTTAAAGTTTACAAAAAATTGAAGGAAGAAATCCTATCACGAGAACAGCTCTTGTACATATTATTGTTCCTGTTTCTTAAAAGACTTTTTATAGATAAGGAAATGAATTTGTAAATAAATAAAAAGGTAAAGATAGTTATCAAACAAGAAACATACCCTCGTTTTCTTTTTTATTCCAGCTTTTCTCAGTGTCACAACCACGTAAGGGTCGGACTTTCCCATTAAATCCATGACTGGCAAGTTCTCTGCGGATACTACCGTCACAGATAGGACCCCTCTAAGGAAGATTTCACGTCTCTTTTTGGAGGCGTTTTTTCAATGTCAACAACATTTTCTCCACTGCCATTTTTCAAGAGTTTCTCCATCGATGTTAATGGTAGTGATGGCTGAAAAGGATTCATAAGCTGGTCGTTTGAGCCAAAAGGACAGTATAAGATCTCCAAATGCACCTGAAGACCAAATACATAGGCGAGTGCTTTAATACAGTATTCATAATTGGATTAAGATAATCTTTCTCTTTTCTCTCTCCCTCATTTGTCTCGGCCAACACTGGGTGAATTTTCTTTTGTGTTCGTTTAATCACTCTTGTGGCAAACCCTGTGGCTGTGGACAGTGGTAATAAAACGTGGATAGCTTCAATGAGGGTTGAGAAAATTAATCAATCTTGTGATTTCAGTGGTGCATGAGCCATGAAAATTAGATGGAGATTTATGAGTGATAAAACGTTGAAAATATTGAAAAATCAACTCAACTGAAAGTTTAAACAGATGGTTAAAGGTCTAATAATATGTTTATACTCTAACACTCCCGGCTAACAATATGTTTATACTCTAACACGCCCCTCATACAAATATCCTTTGAATTTGAACCATGGATGCAACAAATACTCCTTACCTCATGCAATAATCAATATAGAGGTTGTAACCCGAGACCTCTCACTTCTAAAGACTCGGATATTATGTTTAAGAATCAATTCAACTAAAAATTTAACCTGATAGTTGAAAATGCATGAATATTTAAGAAATTCAAGATGGTAAAATTATGAAAAAAATTTTCAAACGACTGACATAAATATAGAAATAAAAAAAATTTGAAAAACAGTATAAAATAATTATTATATAGGATCCCTACCTGACCCCTGTATTTAGTGTCCCTTTGGATCACGAGATCCTTGACAAGGTTCAGCCATAAAATTTTCACTTTGCCTGGCTCAAGATCCTTGATTGCTACTTGTGCACAGCCAATTGGCTCTGGAGGCTGAAGCCCCTCATCGTCAAAGACTCTAATAGTCACGTTTTGTGTCGCTGGATCTTCGACTACAAACTCAAACTTCTCATTCCATATGGGATTTAATTCATTAATCTGGGGAGATATAACATCATTATTTCTATTTTTTTAATTTTAAAAAAAAGGAGAATGGAAAAAAATGCAGAAAAAGAAATTCAATAACTTACAATAGTTTTGCTTCTTTTGGTCCTATTACTTAATGGACGAATGAATATGGAAGCAAAAGGATCAGACTTCCCAATGAGCTCTTTGTTGGATAGTTCTTTAGCTTGCACAAGCCTCAGCTCTAGTATTCCACAAGGCTTCAGTTCTAGGTTACTAAAAAACAATACATAACATACAAGAGTGTTGACGTCAGTTATCTACAAATGAATGTGTCTTATACGAAGACTGCACCTTAAGTATCTTCTCTTGATTTAAAATTTTTTATATCATGTAGTAAATTGAAGAAAATGATAATAGTAGAATTGTATTATAACTTACAAATTATGTAAAATAATCATTTATTCATAATTTGTCAAATTTATAAAATTACACGTTTGACACACTTTTTGGGTAAGGTTAATCCAATTAGAGTGTCATTTGATACTTATCGATGTAGCCAACGGTTATTAAAACTTTGAATTCATAATTAATCATAATTACTAAAAAAATAGTGATTTCAGATCATAAAAGACAATATAGATTAAAGCAAGACATCTAAGAGTGTATGATCATACAAGATACATATCATCATCCTTTTAATATATGTGTCTTCCCTCTTATGTATAGTAGAAGAAAACATCTTAATGTCTATTAATCCTAATACATACATGAACAACTTCATGAGGCTAATTTCACCAGAGTGATTAAGCTTCTTAATTAAGGAAGATAATAATAAAAAATACAAAGGCTGCACAAGAATTTATTCCTTGGAAGCATGGTTATTAAACACCTTATCCGAATCTTACAATCCTACGATTCTATGATCTAAAAACCCTCAATTGACCCAACTTTCATTAGAAACTTAAAGTTATTAGAATCTTACAATCTTAATTTAATTCCAAAACTACATTGTAGGATTGTAATACAATTCTACGATCCTACAATTAGATCCACATTTCTAAATAAATTTCATAAATTACTCATACATAATTATATTTGAGAATTCATCACAACAATATTGTTTTTTATCAAAATCTTGAACAAAGTATAATAGAATTAATTTCTATAATTCTTAATAAATGTTTAGTAAGATTTTTATTCTTATAAAAAAATTAACTATTACAAAATCTTGAACTAAGGGTTTGGAGGGAACTCGATACCTCCAAGTTTCAACTTCCTCCTCAAAGAACCCTAACCAAACAAAAAAAATGAACTTGAAACCTTTGATTCCATTTCTTTCTCACTAAACAGGCCCTTAAACAGTATAACATTTGCAAGGATCTAAAGATTGAGAGAACTACATGGATAACTCTAATTATTTTAGGAAGATAGTGTATATTCTCGATCCATGTTATATTATTGTGATTAATGAAAGAGTTGTCAATTGAAAAGCGAATGTTACAGTGAGCGTATTTTGTCTTGCTTGGAATCTTGAGTACTTGTACTATGATTTGTAATGTATTCCAGAGGAATGAAGTGTTCAAAACTTGTGTTGCTTGAGATTGAGTAGTAGTTACTCGAAAAGGGTTTATAGACTACAAAAATGATGTCTAGAGTTTTCTTATAACATAGGTGTTTATATATGATGGTTATATGTTTGAATAGTTGTGTCATTGATTTTGATAATGACCAATCAATTTAGAGTGTCTGTGAAGTCTTTTATCTCTACTCTAGAACTTGTTATTCATAATTTCTTATACTTGTTGCATGCGTATTGCTTAAAATATTTTGGTCTTATATGCTATACATAATTTCTTATACTTGCTGCATGCATATTGCTTAAAATATTTTGGTCTTATATGCTTAATTGAACACTTAGTCAAACTTTGGGTATCTAAACATCGATAGCAATTTCAGTGCATCTTGAAATATTATCAGTATGTAATGATCGTGAAGAATTCTTTGCATATTTAGTTTGAAAATATTCCAGAATATTATTTGACTGGTTTTATGCTTACATGTGCTGAATATATCGTATATATGTTGCTATAATCATGTTGGGTGTGTGTATTCTAATGAGTTATAGGCTTAAAAATCGCATATCGTATCGCATAGCAACCGGCATGACCTTTCTCGATGTGCAACCCATTTTACTGGAGGAGAATCGCGACCAAAGCAGCCAAAAACTGGCAGGGTAGGCCGTGTTAGAGGAGACGACCCGTGCCAGCAACACGGGCAGCCCATGTCAGCTAGCATGGCTCGTGCCAGCTACACCGTTTGGGCTGCCGCCTGTTCGGGTGTCCGTTATGCGTTTTTGCAATGTATTGCTGTCAGTTTTGGCTATTTATGTGGCCTGAGAACCTACATTGTTGTATGCTCAAACACATGTTCATCCTCTTGTAAAGCTAAATCATCTAGCGAATCATTCATGGTTTTTTCCAATTTGGGTTTTTCATGTAAAAGGTTTGTGTCCCAGTTTTGTTTCTCTTCATTTGATTTTTGTTTATTGTTTGATTGTGACTCCCGATCCTAATAACTGATATAACATCTTAAAGGTCGGTTAGGAGGTCACATCAAACATGGAGGGCGGAAAGGCTATGATTGAGATGTTCTACGGAAAAGATTTTGTATTCGAAAAATGTAAATAAAAGATTTGCTATACCAGAGGAGTTGTATGAACTCGGGGAGAGAAGTCAGCCGCCATGGAACAAAAATATTGGGAGGTTCTTGATCGAAAAAGCATTAGGGACGGTGTGATTGACGTTGGCGAGGAATGTTGCATTCAATGTGATGGATCAAAAACGATGAAAGGGTTGCTTGAAGCTTTGTCAAACATGTATGAGAAACCTTTGGCCTTGTGCAAGGTATACTTGATGGGCCATTTATTTGTTCTCAAGATGCATGATTCAACTAGTGTAGCTGATCATATTAATGATTTCAATATGATAATCTCAAAACTTGCTTTGGTTAAGATTAATTTTGATGATGAAATAAAGGCCTTGATGTTGTTATCCTTCTTGCTCGAATCATGGGACACCATTGTATCTGCTGTGAGTAGTGCTAAAGGGCGAAATTCTCTAAAATATGATAAAATACGTGATGTCATTTTGAGCGAGAGTGTTCATAAAAAGGATTCGGGTGAGTCATCGGGAGTGCTTTGCATGTGAAAGGTAGGGGAAAACAAAAGGATCAAAATAAGTCTAGAGGTCAGTATAAATCCAAAGTAAGGGGTCGGTCTCAAAACATGAGAAAGGTTGTGTGTTGGGGTTGTAGTGAAAAAGAGCATTGTAAGAAAAATTGTGCTAAACCCGAGAACAAGGGGAGGGGCAATAGTCATCATGATGATCATAATTTTGTTACCTCCACTGAGGATATTGGTGATGCCTTTATTTGAGGGTTATTAGTCCTATTGAGTCTTGGATTGTTAACTCGGATGCTTCGTTTCACTCATCATCTAGTAAAGATCTTTTTCACAACTTTGTTAGTGGATTCTTTGGCAAGGTGTGTCTTGTCAATGACAAGTGTTTGGATGTAGTAGGTAGAAGAGATGTGAACATTAAGAATTATAATGAGGATCGTTGGAAATTTGAAGATGTTCAATATATTTCGGTGTGACTAAGAACTTGATTTCTATGAGTCAACTCGATGAAGCGGGCTATTTGACTTAGTTTGGTAATGGGCATTGGAAAATTGTTAAAGGGGAGTTGGTTGTTACAAAAGGGTTGAGTTCAGGACTTTGTATTATATCGTAGAGTGCATATATTTGCTTACTAATGTTGAAAACAATTCTCTTGGTACAAGTACTTGGTACAATTGGCTTAGTCACATGAGTGAGAAAGGGTTGAAAATTATGGTTGCTACGGGTTCTTTGCCGGGGTTAAAATTTGTGGAAATGGGACTTCGAGAAAGTTGTGTGCTTGGAAAATAGAAATAGGTTAGTTTTTCCAAAGCTAGCAAGGAACCTAAGGCAAACAAACTAAAGCTAGTCTATACCGATGTATGGGGTCCTACTCCCACTTGATCCTTGGGTGGTGCTCACTAGTACGTTACCTTCATTGATAATTATAGTAGAAAAGTGTGAGTGTATTTTCTGAAAAATAATCTAATGTGTTTGATTTCTTCGAGATGGAAAGCGAGAGGTTGAAAATCGGATAGGTTTGAAAACCAAATGCTTGAGATCCGATAATGATGGTGAGCATGAAAAATGATGAGTTCAAGAAGTAATCTGATGCGTACCTAGGAAGGAATCAGACCGACCAGAACTATTCTTAGAAAATCAAGGCATAATGGAATAGTACAAAGGATGAACTGGACACTCAATGAGAGAGCCGAAGCATGCACGTTCATGTTAAATTGCCCATATCTCTATGGGCGGATACAATCAACACAGACTACCTATCTAATCAATAGGGGACCATCCATATCTTTACATAACAAACTTTCGGAAGAGGTTTGGAGTGGTAAGGAAGTTGATTTGTCCTATCTTCGCATTTTCTGTTGTGTTGCTTATGTGATGGTTTAAGCCGAGAAAGAGGGACAAACTTGATGCTAAGTTCAAGAAGTGTTATTTTCTTGGGTATGGTACTGATTTGTATGGGTATAGAGTTTGGGATGGGAAGAAGGTGTTTAGACATTGTGATGTTGTCTTCGATGAATCTGTGTTATATAAGGACAAGTTGGTAAAGAGTCTGGGTTGATATAGAGCAAATGGCAATAGGTATAGGTAATAAGGATCTTGTTGAAATCTCCTTGAATGGGAGAAAATATGAGGTTCACAATGCTTTGCCTATTACTCCACAAATTGAAGACCGGTTACAAATTCGGACACCTCTCATGAAAATGATCCCGAGACTCCACCTACATTGAGAAGGTCAGCACGATCAACAAGAGGTAAAACTCCACAAAGATATTCTCCTTCTCTACAATACCTTTTGTTGGCTGATGCTTGGTGAGCCACGATCCTACACCGAGGCTTTAAAGGTGAGTGATTTGGTCTAAGTGGGACCTTTCAATGAGGAGATTGCATCCTTGCACAAAAATAATACTCGGGTATTGACCGAGTTATCAGTCGGTAAGAAAGATTTGTTAAACAAATGGGTGTATAGGATCAAGAATGAGCCTAATGGTCTTACTAGGTATAAGGCTCGGTTGGTAGTGAAGGGTTTCTCATAAAAGAAAGGTGTTGATTATACTGAAAGTTTTCTCTTGTTGTGAAACTAATTACCATTAGAATTGTTTTAAGCTTGGTTTCCGTCGATGATTTATTCTTAGAGCAAATGGACGTAAAAACAACATTTTTTACATGGTGATTTGGAGGAAGATTTGTACATGTTGTAACCAGAGGAGGCTTATGAGGTTCCCGGAAAGGAACACTTGGTATGCGAGGCTTATAGAGAGCCTATATGATTTGAAACAAGCACTAAGGCGAGTGGTACTTAAAGTTTGATAACTTCATGAGCAATAATGGCTTCCAAAGGAGTGATGATGATCAATGTTGTTACTTCAAAAGTTTTACTGATTCTCATGTCATTTTACTTATGTATGTGGATGATATGCTAATTGTAGGGTCTTGTATGATGGAAATCAAAAAAATTGAAGGAAGAATTTTCAAGGCAATTTGAGATGGACTTGGGCCCCGCAAATCAGATTCTCGACATGAGAATTTCTAAAGATAGGTCCAAAAACACCTTGAAGTTATCTCAAGAAGATTATGTGCTCAAGATTATGGATTGGTTCAACATTAGTGATGAAAAACCAAGGAATACTCGTTAGCAAACCATATCAAGTTGATTAAGGTGTACTCTCTCAAGACAAGTGAAAAACGTGATTACATGTCCAAGGTTCCATATGCCTTTGCAGTTGAAAGCTGGATGTAGTACATTATGGTCTGCACTAGACTGGATATACATCGCCTTTACAGTGGGTATTATTGCAAGGTTTATGGCTAATCCCGGAGAAGCACATTGGGAAACCGTGAAATGGCTTCTAAGGTATTTGAAGGGAACTTATAGTACTTCACTAGTGGTCCAAGAGAGCAAACTTGAGCTTGAAGGCTTTGTTGATGCTTATTTGAGTGAAGATTTTGACACTAGCAAGAGTACAACTGAATATGTCTTCACACTTGGAGGCACAACTATAATTTGGATGTTAACACTTCAAAAACGTGCTCCAATATCTACCATAGAGTTAGAGTATGTTGTCATGTATGAAGTTGGAAAAGAAATGGTTTGGTTGTAAGACTTCTTGGAGATCTTGGGTCGAAGTAAGGAAATGAAGTTCTCTATAGTGATAGTCAAAGTGTCATACAATTGAGCAAGAATCCAGTCTTACATTCAAGAACAAAGCACATTTGACGCAAATTTCATTTCGTTCGGAGTTTGACGGAGAGTGTGGACTTGCAACTTGAGAAGATTTTGGGTAGCAAAAATCCGGTCGACATTCTAACCAAAGAAGCTTATGCCGGAAGGTTAAGGTTGAGCAAAACCTCAATTGATCTCTCTTGTTGAAGATAAGATCAAATTGATTTACTAGATGTGTGACTTAGAGGAAGATGACTCTTAGTCTCCAAGTGGGAGATTGTTCGGTGTGTGGAGTCTAATGAGTTTTAGGCTTGAAAATCGAATCCTGCATTGCATAGGAATCGACATGACCGTTCTCAATGTACAACCTGTTTCACCAAAGGAGAAATTGCAGCCAAAGTAGCCATCAATCGGCATGGTAGGCCGTGTCAGAGGACACGACTTGTGCTAGCAACATAGGCAGCTTGTGCCAGCTGTACCATTTAGGTTGCCGCTTGTTTAGGTGTCTGCTATGTGTTTTTTATAGTGGATTAGTATTAATGTCGATTTTGACTATTTAAGTGGTATGAGAACCTCTATTGTTGTATGCTCGGACACATATTCATTCTCTTGTAAAGCTAAATCATCTAGTGAATTGTTCATGGTTTTTCCCAATTCGGATTTTCCATGTAAAAATCTTGAGTCGCAGTTCTATTTCTCTTTCTTTGATCTTTGTTTATTGTTTGATTGTGACTCCCAATCCTAACAAATCATGCTTATTTGATTGGAGTATCAAAAATTTATTCCGAGATACTTTCTTTATATAGGACTTGAATTATTATGGTTGCATAAATATTTAGAGCAATTGCAATGCGAGATCATGTGATCCAATTCATCTTGATGCAACGCATATTCCATTAACTCAAGGTCGGTCAGCCCGTATGGTCGCTCGTGTACTCAATCCGCCTGCGTTTTCATATTGTATCATTTTTTTGTTTTGTTTCCGCCGACTTTTCCATATTTAAAGAAGAAAAATAAATTAAATATATATATTTGTAAGCTAGATGAGTAATATTTTATTTGACCATCCAAGTTGATGATCAAAGAGTATAGAGGTAATGGAATGAGTTCTAAAAAGTTGGATTATGAGATGATATGAAGGGTGTAGGCCCTTACATGTAATCCAAAATTTTGGATCATGAATGCGGATGCTCTTAGTGTTACTAAAAATTTATCAGCTTTGTTGCTTAAGCACTTTCCTTATATAACTCTAATTATTCCAATAGATCTTGTATGATTTTATATCAACATTTATGCCTTAATTTTTTTAGTATACATCCTTAGTAACATGCTTAATGATGTGATATCCAAAAGATATTGTTAGGAAATGAGCGCCTTGAATGCGTAAGCGTTTTTGGATGTATAAGATAATCGAAGTAAACAAACCAAATGAAAGTAATGAGACAATAAACACAAGGATTTTAACGTGGAAACTCAAACCGAAAAAACCACGATCAATACAAACAAACCGATATCGCTATTATAAGATAGTACAAGAAATGATGTCAACCTCGAGACCTTCCCAAAACACCCGAGATTACCCAATCTCACTAAACTCTCCTTACAATAAAACACACAATTGGATACCCCTAATTGACACTCACCAAAACCCCAATGCAAATATGATTGGATCTTTTTGGATGACTCGTTGGATAATTACAAAAATGAACAAACAACCTTTAAATAGACAAGAAGCTAACCCTTTGGCTTGCACTCGCAATCACAAGCATTGATACTCGAGCAATCAAAGCAGAAAACACATAAAATCGACAACAGGTGAAGAAGCACGACCGTGTCATTTGTCTGTCTCATGGCTTCAATTATTCTTCAGCCAAAACGGTCGTGCTCCTAGCTTCCCCAGGTCGTGCTAGCTGTTTTAAGCTTCAAGCGTGATTTTGGGCCATCTCCTAATAATCTCCACCGGGACCGAAATCTGAAAATTTATTTATCACCTTCAACCTACCTCTCGTTCTCGAGAAGTAACACCCTGCAGGGCTCCACTCGAAGGGCAATCATTGGTTGTCACAACCCACAAAGCTGAAACCTGTCGAACCCACGGTTGATCTATAAAGAATGTAGAGACCTCCATGCCTCGAACCCTTCAATAATACCTTAGAGCCTTTGAACACCTTCAAAACTCCACCTTCAAAACTCCACCTTCGATGCAATAGCTTAGTCCTCTAGCCTCTAGGACACCCAACAAGATCAGATTTTGTTTGAGATCGGAAACATGCCGTAACTTAGTTAGGATCTTCACGACACCATCATGAGTTTTAATTCGAACTTCACCAATTCCAACAATGGGACATTGAACACTATTTCACAAGTTAATAACACCGAAATTAACCTTATCATATATGCAAAACACTCGCCTAGTTAGCACGCAAATGAAATGAACAACTAGAATCTAAAACCTATTCCGTCTCACTCCCCTTTCCATGAAAAGCAAGCAAAATATCTCCATCTCGACTCACTATCATCTATTGCAAAACCGGCCTCACCAACATTTTGAGATTTCGAACTCTTGCTCCTTTTCTTTTCCCTTTTCCTTTAGAGTCTTAAGTTCCTTACACTCAGATTTCGATGCCCCGGTTTCTCACAATAAAAACAATCTCCCTCAACTTTATACTTAGACCCCTTCTTAGGACTCTCCCTTACCGACAAGCCTTCGCTCTTTCACCTCGCGCATTAAGGTCAAATTTTTCCTTAGAAAATTGGCCTTAACATCCCCAAATGATATAATATCGGTTTTAATATGAAATAGGATTTGCTTAAAATGCTTATATGACGCGGGTAAAAACACAACTAATAGAATAGCCGTATACTCGTCCTCAATTTTCACATCTAAACTTTCTAAGTCAATAAGAATTGAATTAAAATCATTTAGATGTTTTTGAACGCGAGTACCTTCAGCCATTGACAACGTATACAAATGTTCCTTCAAGAGAATCTTGTTGGCAAGACCTCCATCATGTAGAGTTCTTCCAACCGATTCCAAAAATCCATTAAAGTTGTCTTGTCAAGCACCTCTCGTAGCACGTATGGCCCCAAGCACAACTCGGATAGCCGAAAGAGCCTTTTCTTCCAACTCTTCCCAATCATCATCTGTCATCATCCCTTGCTTCTTCTTCTTGTATGCTGTCCATTGTTTATTGGACATCCCCTTGGGTTTGGCTTTAGCATATGTGAGGACCTTCCATAACCCATGTTGGATGAGAATCGCTTTCATTTGAACCTTTCGGAGATTAAAGGTAATCTCTCCATCGAACTTCGAATATCAACCTTCATAATCAAAGACATCCTAAACCAAGCTCTTATACCACTTGTTAGGAAATGAACGCCTTGAATGCGGAAGCGTTTTTGGATGTATAAGATTATCAGACGCAAACAAACCAAATGAAAGTAACGAGACAATGAACACAAGGATTTTAACGTGGAAATCCAAACCGGGAAAAACTACGATCGGCACAAACAAACCAATATCACTATTGCAAGAGAGTACAAGAAATGATCTCAAGCTCGAGACCTTCCCAAAACACCCGAGATTACCCAATCTCACTAAACACTCCTTACAATAGCATATACAATTGGATACCCCTAATTGACACTCACCAAAACCCCAATGCAAATATGATTAGATCTTTTTAGATGATTGTTGGATAATTACAAAGATAAACAAACAACCTTTAAATAGACAAGAACTAACCCTTTGGCTTGCACTACAATCATAAGTATTGATACCGAGCAATCAAAGCAGAAAACATCCCGAAAAACGCACAACACCGACAGCGGTGAAGATACAAGACCAACGCAGTCGTGCCCCTTAACATGAGCTGCCCGTGTCAACTAACATGGGTAGCCCGTGTTAGTTGCTGTCTCGTGGCTTCAATTCTTCTTCGTCCGAAACGGCCGTGCTCCTTGCTTCCTAGGTCGTGCTAGCTATTTTAAGCTTCAAGAGTGATTTTGGGCCATCTCCTAACATATATATTCTTTAATATTTGCCTTATTTAGATCTTGGTATGTTTTATATGATTTGACATAATATCTTTCTTTATCTCTAGTTTTTTAAAGCATGAGATGATACAAATATATTATTTCTATTATTACTTAAATATTTCCATGCATATCATCTTGTCATATTTTAGGAATGGCTGCAATATTGCATCAAAGTAATTATTGTATTAATTGGATGTTATTTGAATAATATTTCCTCTATCTTCTAGTATTAAATCTTTCCAGAATATTTAATTTGCTATGAGATTTCCTAAAGCAAAAATTTGAATCTGATTTGAGCATATCTAGGAAAAATATGCCAACATAATGCAATTTATGGTAAGTAAATATCTGAGAAGATCAAGCTACTTTGACAAAAGAAGTAGTGGTTCCTGAAATAAGGAGGATTTGAACGTTCATTAAGAAGTTGCTGAATTGTGTTAAGAAAGGTGATGAAGGACGTAAAGGTTGGAAATATTGTATAAACTGTGAACTATTATAAGTTAAGTTTGGCAAGTGTTATCTCTATAGGGGACTAAAATATTCAAGGGCAACAACAAAATTTATGGTAAGAATCTACAGTGACTAGTTGATTGCACCGATGGTCTTACTGCTACTCGAAGACTGTAAAAAGAAAACCAAGAAGATGGACAAGAGTGATCACACTCCCAACGAACTATTATTAATTATCTATATACTTGAGTACTGTTTGGGCTTATACCGAAGCAACATTGGTACTTGTAACACTAGGTTTTAGCTCACAATTTTGACTAATTTAGACTTCTTATATATGCTTTTATACTTTGTTAGGTAAGAGGTTAAGAAACAAGAAACTCGGAGTTATCAAAGATTTGAGGAGCCAAACGAAGGTTCGAGGTTCATGCTCGAGCAAGCGAAGATCAAGTAACAACGAAAAAGCCTAGCAGTTCATGGCACGGTTGTGCTAGAACATGGCACGACCGTGCTCGAAACCGGGCAAGACCATGCCACATGGTGTCTTTTGTTAATCTAAAAATCAAAGACCTTGCCAAGTTAGATTTTGGGCTGTATAAATGCGCTATTTTGACCCCTGAAAAGGGAGTTCGTCATTTTAGGATTTTTAAGGGTTTTCATCAATTTTTCTCTCTAAACTCTCTTACTATTTTAATCTTGAATCAATGCAAGTTTAAGTCTTTCTATTTTCATTTGATTCCTTTGCCAATTTTGTTTAGTTTGATGTTAATTTCAAGCATTTTGGTTGATGCTATGTTTTGATTAATCCAATCCAAATCCCCCTTTTAGGTGAGAGAGAGGGCAAAAGTGAATAAAGACTCAGCTTTGATTAGGTTGGAGGCTTTTCCTTACTTTTGCAATATCAAACACCACTTTGGTTGCATTGGTGCCATTGATTTCTCTCTTTTCCCCTTTCTCTTTAATTTTTCAATATTAGACCCACAAAATGAGTACCTTTTAATGGAGAAATTTGTTAGAGATTGAAAATGAAAGTGATATTGGAAGTGCTTTGAATGGGTAACTTTTCCCTAATCTCTCTCTTTTACATTTTGCTTAGTTGTGACTATTTAGGATTGTTGTTATTTACTTTTCTAGTTGTGTATATCTAGGATTGCTATTAACTTTTAAGTAATTATGAAATGGGTGATATTTTGAGGAAGAAGTTTGGTTGTTGTGAGCCATGCGGGCTTTGATCATCCTTAGATAGTTTAGTGTAGCGTGATTATTAGTTTTAGCATTAATTGTTTGCTAGTTTGGTAGTTTATTTGTGAACTTCATTCATTCAAAACATTAGTGGTGATTACATTCCATCCCTGAGGATTACATTTATTAAACCCTTGAAATACGACAAACAAGTACTTATGTGTTAATCATTATATCTTCCATAACATTTGATGAGCTGTGAGGAGAGTTATAAAAGATAGTATACTTGCATGGTTAGCCGAAGAACTAAGTGAAGAG
Organism: Talinum fruticosum; assembly: GCA_021018815.1. Taxonomy (NCBI): domain Eukaryota; kingdom Viridiplantae; phylum Streptophyta; class Magnoliopsida; order Caryophyllales; family Talinaceae; genus Talinum; species Talinum fruticosum. The sequence continues at coordinate 6,053,256 of JAITYX010000011.1, forward strand.
TTCTTGTGGCTTGCACTCAGACGGAGGGAGAGGAGTAGACGTTAATTCTAAGAAACAATCTTTAGACGGTCATTAATCCAGACTTTGGAACTGGACCAAGATCTTAAAAATTTCACTTGTTTTTCCCATCTTAAATTCTATTTTTATCTTGCTTTAATTTCTGGACCCTAACAAAAATAATGCTACAACATAAAATTTTCTTAAACCCACAAAAGGTCATCACTTTATTCATCCTCTCTAGGATGATTTCAACCTCCCATTGGGACCTTCAACAGGGGGTAGATGGGTGAGTTTATTGTTCATCCTAATTTGCGCCAATATTTTCGAACAAAAGGTGGAGTAGGGTGTTGATCACATAGTACATGCGACAAATGATTCAGACAACAAAATATGATATGATAGGGTTATCGATGAATATTTTTCATCAATGATGATCTAAGAATGAGTGAAAAATTCAGTGATAATGCATAGTTTTGATACATAATATTTAGAGCTGCTTTTAAATTGTATACACATGATTTTTCACTTGCAATATTATAGTTCATGTCAGATAGTTTGTCATATAAAACACGTATTTTCTTTTGAATTTTAATATTAAATGGTAATAACATGATGCAAACTGGTTTAGTTTTCCATTTTCATACCTATAATCTCCAGGTATTATCGGTATTATCTGACGAACAGGCCATGTTATAGAATCTTCTATAGCATCTCTTATGGTTTCCTGCAAATAAAATAACCATTTAGCTAACAAAACGCTTAAGTTGAGGTCTTCTACACTGATACTGGTTTTTTGTTACGTGGAAATAGATATTAAGTTATACATTGAGGTCTTAATTTGGACAATAACTAAATTTCTAAACATTCGAGACATTATTCCACAATCCTAATCTTTCCTTAACCTAGATAACGAAATTTTAATCTTAATTTTAACATTTTAGTAACCATTTTAAAACGTGTAGTTGTTTAACGTACATTCAAAGTAGTCGGGCTTGAGTATTTAAATGAAATCGCAACTCTTCTCATGTAACAATAACCAAGAGAAATAGTGCCTTACATCAATAGTATCGGAAAGTCCTGGAATTGATCCAATGTCTCCGCCGATAACTTTTAATGTGAAATCCAAATCTTTCTGTGTCAAACATAAAAGGTTAAAAGGAATACAATAGAATAAAATGAATAAATTTTCGTAAATTTTTAGATCCGAATATTCTATATGGTTATGCAAGCTTGCCAGAAAACAAAAGATTAGGAAAAGTTCATAATATTAGAAGGAATAACGTAAGTTTCACACCTTTTCTCTTAAAGAATAAGATATAGCTCCAAAACATGGAAACTCATCTATGAGAGGTTTGAAGATTATCCTAAAGAGCCCAGTAAATCCTATATCTTTCACCTGGACAAATATGCAAGAACACAATATCATAATGGTGATTCCTTCCAAGTGGACAAATTCAACCTTACACAGTTTCAAATGAGAAAAAAAAAAAAAACAGAAACAATGACCCTTTTTCATTTTGCTGTAAGGAGTTGTAAGTTGATAAAGAAAGCAGTATGTAGTTATAAGTAAAAGTTATAAAGAACTGTAAAGCTGAAAGATAAAATTAAATAAAATAGGGCTAACATCTACATATTTCGGTAGATCAAAAATATAAGCATAACTAATTAGAAATGTTGGGGTTATGCACCTGTATGGGCAGTGCAACACCAACATGTGTTTTAATGTCAAGCACGATATTGGGGTTGCCATCCCACTTCATTTCCAACTCCATGACTATCTCCTGAGGTCCACTATCAACAATGCAAATTCCTGAATACCCCAAAAGCCAAATCAAAACCTCGGAGGTGTTTATGAATAAGGCTATCCTACATGATGCTGCATGAAGTCTTCATGATCCTTCCATATACACCACTTGAGGTTTTAGTAAATATTTTTGTGAACCTCAAGTTTTTGAATTATTATTTATCTTTCTTCACTGTTGTGTCAAATTATCGTAAGTTCCTAAAATTTCATTTTGTAGTAGCAAATAGTTATTGAAATTATTATCAATGATTTATGGTCATAATGATTGACGATTTATGGTCGAAATCTCACTAAAAATTTCAAATTTGAAATTTTTGACAGGAAAAAGGGAGAGCAACACGCATCATTAGTTGTGAGCAGAGAGACGCTGAACAATGGGTAAAATAGAGTTAATGGAGGAAAGCGAGTCCCTTAAGTCAGGTTTTCATAAGGGAAAAGATTTGTGGCTAGCCAGGGGTTGGGTAGAGGGGGAAAGGTGAGACAACAAAGACACTTTTATAATTTCAGTCGTTATTATAACAAGGCGAAAATATTGGCGGGCTCAAGGAGAGTAAATGAAAATATTTCCATTTTTTCTAACAAGTGCTAGCATATGCAAGAGATCGAAAGAGAGTGTATCCTTACGTGGGGCTCTACATAGACACTAGGTTGGTGAGTCACTTAACCAAGGACAACGTTCATAAGGATTTAAACCAAGTATATCGACAGACAAAAGAAATATTGTGAACCACCTTATATTAATACATAGTGAAAACTTATCTTAAACTTAAGGCAAGTTCATGGCCAACATTCTCAAATTACAACATTAACGAAGCTGAAATTTTTCTAAAGTAACTGGTCAAAGTATTATGCCTATTTATTAGGAAGCCTTAATTTTAGTGGACTTAGTTATGTCATAATAAATAAATAAATTTTTCAAAAAAATAAATAATATTAGAGAGCTAAAATCCAACTGAAGCTAATTTGCTCCCTCAAAAAGAAAAAAAAGAAGCACTTTTCCTTGTGAATAATAAAGGATATAATAAGATAAAGTATCACAAACTTGAATCATCATACTAACCTGTAAATTGAGGGGCCACAGTCCCGAGAGTCAGAGTGGAAAAACTAATTGAGGCCAACATGGCTGGTCTATATTGCTCAAGAGTTGGTTCCACCGAGCTCTTTATTAGTGCCGATGCTGCCTAATGAAATTGTCACACTCCATACCAATTTAAAATCTGACACTTGTGATCACGTTGCTCATACTATGTCAAATTATTAATTTATTTTATAATATTTTCACAACATTAATATTCTCATACTTTAAAAAACTAATCTTAGCAGTCATAATTTCGAGGCATCGACAATTAATTTTTCAAAGTATGAGATACTAAATAATATTCATATTAAAGGTGGGATATTACGAAATAAATCGATAATTTGGGATATTATGAATAACGCGAATCAAAGTTTGACATATTAAAATCTAATATGAACTCTACAATAAAGATAAAGCATACCTCATCAAGATAAGGCCAGAGTTTTTCCATATGATAATTAAGCCAATTTAACTGCAATTAAAAAGATGAATAGTTTGAGCACATGAAGGTCGAGAAAAGTATTACGATACAAAGAGAGGAGTCACCTTTTGCATTTGGGAGAAGACAACCCATGGCGGGTAACACTCAGGTGGTAATATCTTTCTCGCATCCTGCACTGTCATCCTACCAAAAGCAGCAACTGTTGCAGCCTACAGCAACCGAAAATCAACATGGCAGAAACGAATCGAGCTTTAATGCGCAACCAAATCGAGATCTCAGAAAGGAAAGAAATGCGACAATGATGATTTGTTGTTCTTTTAATCTTCTTGGAATAAATATGCATGAAATAGGATTCGAGAGAGAGACCAACTCAGAGCGACGTCTGGCACGAATTGCCTCATACCAAGTAAATGCAAAGATCAACCCAACGCCAATGGCAATGCCAAGAAAAATACCCAGAAAAAAACCCATTGTTTTTCCCCTTTGATTGGGAAAGAAAAAATTAGAATGAGACCGGAACACGATTTGACTTGAAATCAAATGGTTTTGGGAAATATTTCTTGAGAAACTTAAACTCAAAAAGAAAGAAGCATTTGTGATTGTTCATAGGGATGTATGGTCAAACAAGTGGGGGTCGTCTCAAAGAGAAGGGATAGCGAGAAACAATGGAAAGTGAGAATGTCTGTGAATGAAGGAATGTAATTATGAGCGTACACTAATGATTTAAGAAAAAAATAAAGATTGATCAAAGAAGATCGGGGAATTTTATGTTCTTCTTTTTGGAGGATTTCAATTATTGATACTTCGATTTTGGATTTTTGTTTACAATCAACAGAAAATGAATTTTGATTTGTTTAAGATCAATAGAAAATGAATTTTTTGTTGGCTGATTAACAGAAAATGAATTTTGATTGTGCCAAAGTTAGTTATGTTTTTGCACCCTTTTTACTTGACGTCCCCGCCTACCCGAAATATTTCCTTATTTCTCATATTGTTTTTTTGTTCTATTATTTTGGATTCATGCCATACACGGAATAATATTATAATAAATTATTGAATTGTCGAGTTTTTTTGGTCAGTGTAATCTGTTAAGAAGTTATTAAAATGATTGTATTAGAACTACATATATAATTGAGCTTGGTTAATAATTAAAGTTGGCTACAATGATAAAAGTAGCAACATCATACATTAAATATATTGAAAATAAAAATATCTACAATTATAAAAGATACTATCTAACTTTAATCTATTTGATATTAAAAAAATATCAAATAAAAGTTACAACTTTAACTAAAAAAAGATAAACACGAAATCTCAAATAAAAGCTACTCGATATTAAAATTTTGTGAATTCATTTTTCTTGAGCACTTTATCTTATTAAATAGTTTCACCTTTAACAATCTTCTTCTACATGTTGCTCGATCTTTTTACTTAATTTGGTTTTGTTCAATAATTGGAACCCAAAGATAGTAAAAATTTCAAATACAATCAGTACCAATAAGCAGCAAATATTGATAAAATATATACAATTGCACAATTGTCATAGGATGTTATTTATAATTTTACATAGTAGACAATTTAGGCCAAGAAACACATTCGTTTCTTATTTGGATGATGCAAGCCGACCAAGCCTTTTTCAGTATTGTGTTTATTCTGAACTGCTCTCATGTGGCCGCACCATTTCAACAATCTGATTTACGCATATCAAAGAGCGCCACATAAAATATAGGAGTACAATTTACATTTTGGATTTTAAATACTATTGTCAACCGACATTATTCAAGTTTGCTTAAAAATTGAAATAATAAGTGCTAATTACATTTGAAGTACCTAATTGGTTCTAGTAAAACACTGTAATCAATTGTCCTTTATGCACCACTTTCTCCAGTACTAAAAATGCTATTAGGGAGCTTCTGGCAAAAAAATGTAACACACACTGCCACTAAGATTGAGAGGGAACATTGTTAATCAAGAACTATAAAACATAAATTAATCTTCTACTAATCTGTTAATTCTAGCATTGTTGAACATTAAGCACCCTATCATGTCGTGCTTACTCTCAGTTAAGTTATAAGGTAGGAAAAATGGGTGTTACATTAAGAGTTTTTTTTTTTTTTTGGGGGGGAGAACGGGGGCAGGGTTGAGAGAATTGGAAGCCATCTCCAATGAAGATATCCAACATAATGAACTTGATTTTACCAAGAAGATATTAATCTCTTTTCCTAATTAAAAAAGAGGATTTTAATTTTAAAAATTCTGTAGGTTTAAAGAATTCCCTAATTCTCATAAGATTAAAAATTTAGTACTCGTATTCCTTACTACTCTAAACACATTAATAAAAAAAAAAAACCCAAAGCTGAAAACAGAATCGAAGAAGAAAGAAGCTGAAAATATGGGGAGAAGATTACCCAGGAACTCATGGTTAAATTATAGACGTCAGCACTTTCTAAGATAGAATCATGGTGAGAAAAAAGAGGAGTGTAGTGTTGCCCTAACACAAGGCATGTTTGAACTTACATATAAAACACACATAAACAGAAATAGAAATAGAAACGAATATAAACCAACATAAACCAACATAAATGAGTTGTTAAAGATATTATTTCACAATACGGAATATTTTGTGAATAATGAGCATTTGAAAAATTATTATTCATAATATTTTAAAATATTTTATTTTATTTTTATACAAAAAATATTTTTTATCAAAACATTTCTCAAATATCGATTTTTTTTATAATGTTTCTCAAAGATAAAAAGAATTTTTGTCCATGTGATTATAAGGAAACGGAAATTCGATCTCATGTGTTTAAATTTAGGAAATTTGGTTCATTGGATGGGGTTAAAGAAAATTTTAATTATCGACACTCCTCCTCATGGATGATAATTGAACGAACCTTTTTCAGTCCGAGAAGAATAGATGACTAATTTTGAAGCACAGGATGCCTCAAACAAGTAGAGAATGCCAAATTAATTATAATTGCGACTTGAACATTTCATAATTTCATCCGAATACATAAAAACGGGATAACAATTTCCATAGGCCTAATATCGTGTATGAAGGACCATTGATAGAAGCGTTGCACAATCCTCATAACAAATAAACAATTAATATAGTTAAGGATGAAATAACTTATATGATTATCGGTGTAGTTGGCGATGTTCCTCAGTAACTTCTACGGTTGTTGAAATAAAACGAACTTGGAAGAATAATATTTTCTAATTGATATTGAATTTGACAATTGCTCCTTGTATATATACAAGCTCAATATAAATCCTAATAGGAAACTAATTCAAGCGCATATAAAACTTATCTAGAAGAGACTGTGATTGAAACAATAATTGAAACTAATATAAAGATAAAAAACCAAGTCTAATAGGAAACTAGTTCTAGTCCAACTTCTAATCAAAAAACAACTAGAGAAATAACTAATTTGAATTCCAATAGGAAACAAAATATATACAATATATTTCATTTCCTTAACACTCCCCCTCAAGTTGGAGCATGTTGATTGATCATGCCTAACTTGACGCGTAAGAACTGAAATTGTTGTCTCCCTAGTGCCTCGGTGAAGATATCGAAACATGATATTTATAAGGAACATACCTAGTAATAAGATCACTAGAGTCAAGACGTTCTCTCACAAAATGGCAATCTATCTCAATGTGTTTGGTTCATTAATGAAAGAGCTGGATTTTTGTCAATACGTAGAGCAATTTGATTATTGTAAAAGAGTTTCATAGGCTTCTCATGATAGATTCCCATGTCGGTTAGGAAACTTTTAATCCATATCAATTCACTAGTAATTATAGTCATTTCCCGATATTCAACTTCCGCTGAGGAAGTCTTTGTTTCTTTGTCTTCCAAACTATTGGGGACCCTCCAAGTGTAACAAGGAACCCGAGTCAAGGATCGCCTGGTTAGAGGGCAAGCCCTTTAATCGAGTCACAATATGTATATGGCTACGAGATCGGAATCACTACGTAGCGAGAATACTTTGTCCTGGAGTTCCTTTCAAATAGCGTAGGATCACCTCGCCGCTTCCATATGGTCTTCTTTAGGTTCTTGCGTAAATTGAGATAATATGTGGACCACATAGGACAATTTGGGACGTGTGGTAATGAGGTATATCAAACGCCCCATAAGACGGTGATATTGCATTAGATTTACAAATAGCTTGCACTGAAGCCAACGCCATCTTGTGATTCATCTCTAATGGATACTTGACTGGCTTAGAACCGAGTAAGCTCCACTCATCAATAATTCCCAAGGCATATTTGCATTGACATAAAAAATAATCCTTGTGGATTATAAGCCACTTCAATACCTAAGAAGTATTTCAATTTGCCAAGATCTTTTTACGAAAGCATTGATCCAAGTATTATTTAAAGTTGGCACAAACTTTTGTGTCATTACCTGTAAGGATAATGTCATCAACATATACTAAGAGTGTTAGAACTTATCACCTTGTATATAAATAAATAGTGAATAGTTTGCATAGGAACAAGTGAAGCCATAATCCAAAAGTTTTGAGGACAGTTTTGCAAACCACTTGCCTAGGCACCTATTTTAATCCATAAAGAGATTTCTTTAAGCGACACACTTTATTTGGATTGGCGATCCGAAAGACGAGAAGCATGGTCATGTAGACTTTCTTCATCCAGATCTCCATGTGAGAAGGTGTTGTTAACGTCCATTTGATGTAGTTCCCATCCTTTTGCTACTTGTTACGGCAAGTTGTCACACCTCTCATCTTGGCCACCAAGGCAAAAGTCTAGTTGTAATCGAAACTTTCCACCTGTTGGTCACCTAGGATCACTAAACGAGCTTTATATCTTTCAACGCTTCCATTGAATTTGTATTTCACCTTGAATACCCATTTGCAATTAATGGGCTTCTTTCCATCGAAATCTCCTCGACTCTCCATGTATGATTGTCCTCTAGTGCTTCATTTTCCTTTGTTATGGCTTCTCTCCACTTAGGGTCTTTTACTTGCTTCATAATAAAATCTAGGTTCCATGATCTTGGAGACAGAAGTTAAGTAGCATTGGTGTGCCTTGGAGAATTTATCACACGTATATGCGATATGGTTTACCTGAAGAAACATTTGGAGGTTGGTATGATGCCTTTTTAGAGAGGTCTTTTGGGAACGTTGAGTAGCAAACATAATACTGCAAATATCCCGGGGTTTTTCAAACTCGTTTTTTTATTTTGCTTGATCCAAACTCCTCATGTCATTAGGCTGCCCGGTCACTCGTAGGAACAGGCCATAGTCCCGAACCATGTGGGCTTGCTATTAGGCCTCCAATTGCTATAGATCCAACACCTATCATTAGTCTAGTTTCTGCCATAAAAACAACACTTGTTGTTGCTCTACTTTCTATTGCTTGTAAGCCCAACTTTTGCCTTGTGTTTTGCTTGCGGGCCTATTTTCCGTTGCTAGCCCGGGGATTTGCCATGGGTTTTTTATGGTTCCGGGCTTGCAGCAATCCCACGGAGGCCTCATTTGTGGTTATGGTTGTTGTTTCGAGTGTTCAAATCTGATTCCTCCCTCTTTTTATGCTCAGTCCAATCATCATCCACAAATTCAAGGGTTTTTAGTTGATTCATGGAATCATCTTCTTGGTTTTTATTTTAGGCAAAAGGAAAAACATTTTCATGAAAAACCACAATGTGACTATTGAACATATCTCCTATTTCAAGATCATACACTCTCATCCTTTCTTTCCAAATGGGTATCCTAAAAATAAGCACCTCCTACTTCTAGCACCGAACTTATCTTTTTGCCTCGGGTTATTGTATGCATAACATAGACTTTCAAACACTCTTAAATTATCATAGGTAGGAGGTGATTGAAAAAGGATTTCACAAGGTGTTTTTCCTTTTAGGATTGATGAAGGTGTTCTATTGATTAAGTATGCGATAGTTAGCACACATTTTCTCTAAAAATCTAAAGTTTTTAGGGGTGTCTATGATGCTAGTTTGATGGATAGTTCCTTTTTCTCCATAAAATTGCTTCATGGGTTTAGAGGTGAATTCATACCCATTGTCACTTCTAATGGTTTTAACATTGGCTTTGAGTTGGGTATCCGCCATACTCGACAAAATTCTGCACAAGTTGTGAGGCTTCATTATTTTGATTCATTAAATAAACCTATACACTCCAGCTAGCATCATTAACAATAGACTTAAAATATTGAGCCCCGAAAACGATTTTACCCGATATGCACCCTAGATATCTGTTGTTGTACTAATGAGAGTACGGTTGTCGATCTCAAGGAGCTAGGTCTCTTACGAGTCTAAGGTCAATGTCCTTATGAACTAAGCAACGGAACAGTTCACTTGGTTGGTAATATAAACACTTAAAGAACGAAATGGAATCGAGATAAAGAAAACCTTAGGTAGGGATTTACCAAGCTAACATGCCAACAATCTTAATTACATGCTTCTATACTATTCACAACTGCGATGAACTAGGGAATCGATGCAGTTCAGACCACCTAGGCCTTCTCTCGAAGGTCATTAAGCTAACTCAATTGAATTAATTGTTGTTCTCACACAATCAAAACCAAAGAATTACATGATTATCGACTCTTCCCTTAATAACAACCTAAATTATTCTCATATCTAAGTTGTAATCATCCAACAAGTTAAAGTAGAACTAAGCCTCTTCTCTCGAAGTCTACTTAATTCCCAAAAAAAAACAATAAAGGCAGGATTCTCTCGAACCTCACACCAATTCACAAGTATCAACAAGTCGGAAATTCATTAAACAATTGCAAATTAGCATCAAAGCATAAATTACGATTAAACTAGCATATTAGTGGCAAAATCCCCAACCTAAGTTGGAAATTTAGCCGCACATATTCATGGCATTTGACAGACAAATTGAAGAATGAACACCAAAAAGAATGCAAGATAAAAGTAGAGAGAAGAATAATAATACCGTAAACTTGAATTAAATTGCGATTAGATGAGAAATAACTCCAAGCTTTGATATCTTAACAAGGGAAGTAAGTGCTCAAAAGTAGAGAGAAACTAGCCTAGAAAAACGAAGCAAAAAAACAGATCCGTTGAAAATTTACGGTTTCGGAATAAAATGTGCGTAAAACGAAACTCGCTGATTGGCACGACCCGTGCTGAACCCGTGCAAGCTCACGACTTCTTCAATTAAATCCCAAGTTCTTAGCATGGCCTGTGCTGAAACCGTGCTTAACCCGTGCAAGCTCACGGCGCCTTCGATTAATTTCCGAATTCCTAGCATGGCTCGTGCTGACCTCTCTCGCTCAGACACGCACTGTGCTAGGTCTTCTTTCCTTCTTTTCTTCAGACACGACCAGTGCTACAACCCGTGCTTGACTTGGCTTGACCTCTTTCTTCGCTCTCCGACCTTCTATGGCCTCCCGCTCTTTTCCTTAGCACTTTGAAAGATGTATTCTTCATCATAAAAGGCGGGATTACCTCAAAACATAGAAATTCGCACACTTTAATCATAAATGAAGAAAGTAAGCAAAATCAAATAAGAATTTAGGTGAGAAGACCTTTGAAGTGTCCGAAATTAGCTAATAAGAGAATGGAAAAGCACGTAAAATTCCGATTTATCAACCCCCGATGCTTACTCCTTGCTTGTCCTCAGGCGGGGCTATCATGAAGTGCTAAAGAAACGGGGAGATAGAAAACCGAAGCCGCCCTCCTCGGGTGAAGGGGCGCGCTAGACAATCAAAGCAAGTATATACAAAGGAATCATTGGCAAGATCGAGAATCAAATCGAAACAAAAGTTGCAGCTCAAATCGAGATTGCAAAGTCTAGTAGCAACACAACCAATCTATCCCAACCCAAATTCAATCAAGTTCCATACAAATGTTTGGCGAACTAGTTGGGATTGGTAGGACCTCACTTTGGGGTATGTGGAACACTCCCTCATGTGTTTGAAAGAATATGATGGTTCACTCAAAACTCTCCCAAAACCTACACACTACCATAAGCTTGCTAAATATCTCAATTCTCCACCACTAGGGACAAACCATGCAAGTTTTCCAATCAAGAGGACTTTAAAGAGGGTTGTAATGAGGCTTGGGCTAAAGGAAAAGAGGGAAAAACATTTAGGAATGTGGAGCTTAATAGCCAAAGCTAGGGAGCACAACACTTCCCACTACAACAACATCACACCTCCAAACATCTAAAATATAATACCACATCACACCAAGCTTCAAGTAACAAAGGAGAGGAGGTTTCTCAACACAGAACGCCATTCATGCTTACAACACATTATTCCTTTTCTTAACTCTTCTTTTTCTGATTTTCTTCTTTCTTTTTTTTTTTTTAACTTTACAAGTAAATTAAGTAAGGTAAGCATGAATGATTAAAATTAAAATTCATCTCCACTTACAACTCCTTTTACCCAATAAATCAATTACCACCAACAAGGTAATACCTAACAAATTCCCAATCAATAGAAGTGCTCCACTAAACCAAGGCTTGAGGATGGGAAAGAATGAAAAAGGCCAAAGGTATATTGAGCAAGGTTAGTGCAAGGGAAGGGGAAGGCTTGAAGGGTTTGAAACAAAGGATATATAACATTCAGGTGGCTATTTGGTTCATGTGGTTTATCGAAATGAATGCCTCTATCCTCTTGGTCAATATGCATGTGTCAAATGTGATTTTGAAGAGAAAGATGGCAAGTTCTAGAGTTGCAAGCATGGGAAAGTAACACTCATGAGAAATGAGACTACAAAAATGGTAGTCGTTAAGGCACAAAAGAGTCTCACAGAGTTATTTCTACCACAATCATAACAACTAATTCATTTGATGTACCAAACATAAGAATTTCACAATTTTGCACAAGAATTGTTCAAGATTAGATAAATCGCAAACATGACAATCAATCTCAATCAATTTAACAACCAAGTCTCTTTCATCATCCAAACCAAGCCAAAGATCCCAAAGTACACACTTCCTATGAGAAATCAAGTACACACCTCCTCCAAATGTTCATCACAGGAGGATTTTCACAACTAAAGCAAAATTATTATTTTTTGTTTTTTTGTTTTTTTTTGTGAAAACTAACTAAAAAGTGACTAAATGCAAACCTAAGTGAAAATGATAGTTAAAATGTACAACCTAAACTAATATGTACGGCCAGCACATGAAAACCATCAGTTATAAGCAACCCTCCCATGCTTAGGACATTCATTGTCCTCAATGAAAAGCAAAAATCAAAGTGAGCAAAGGAGGGAAGGGGAAACTCACAACGGGGTCACTCGGACCCGGATGCGCCAGCGGCATCCAATCGGAAGGAGGATGTGGCACCCCATAATGATAGTAGGCGTAATGGGCAAGGTGCTCCAGGTGACCAACTCTACCGTCGAGACTCCTAAGGCTCCGATTATTGGAGAGCATCATGTCTTGCAGCTCTCCCTACCCCACATGAAGCCGATCGAGCCGATCGAGGATAGTCCGGAACATGGTGGGCTCAGCATTGGAGGAAGGAGGAGGCTCCTCGGTACCGGTATCCGTAGGCGGTGTGGTTGGTGCGGAAGAGGAGGCGCCCTATGATGGGATGGGCCCGCAACGATGGCTCGAGAGTAGCACCAGTTGGCCATGTCGGTGATGGTGGTGCGACCTTTATTGGGGAGAGCAAAGAAAGGCCTTCGGTGGTGACGGACCCAGTAAATGTCGTTTATACACTCCAAAATATCCATGTGCACTAAGGCGCGTCCGTCGATGATGGAGCTGCAGTTAAGATGGGTAATACCGAAATGTCGAGCTCCAAGCTGATGGCAAGTGCCGTGATCACCCCACCATGAGCAAGGACAGCGCTAGCACTAGAAGATTGGGATTGGATATGAGCGAGAAGATGGATGCCACGAGTTCACGTGATGACCATGCAGAGCGGCCCAAATCGAGGAAAAGTTCATCACTGCGCACGAGTGTTGTGGCTGTCACCCGGGCAAACACGAGAATGGGCAAGGAACCGTTGCAAAATGCGAATGACGGGGTTGTAAAAGCGGTTGCTTTGGTTTGCCATGCGTCATAATCTGTGGCCCTTCGCATATCGGGGTGCCCACTAAATACAACGGTCGCTCATCACAAGTAATGGACATATAAAAATCAATGGGTCGGTAACCGTCCATGTCCTTACCGAGTAACACCCCGATAGCTAATATTAAGACGGCGACAGAATTCCTCACTTGGACATCCCAAAGTCTTGATTAAAAAGACGAAAAGAAACCTCGGGTATGCCCATTTGGCCCTTTCTCCTATCCTCAAACTTGAATGAACTGTAAAATTCCCGATCTAACCCGTCATGGACTCCCCACCGAACATCGTTAGCAAACTCAAGTAATCCCAAAACATTAAGCAATTGACACAAGTCATCCCAAAGATCAATAGACTTCAAAAACTCAACATCAAAATGTGTTAGGCCACTAATGGAATGGGATTCTAACTTTCTATATCGATCATGCTAAACATCACTTGGAGAAAAGGATACCAAAGGGGTTGGAAGAATTACCTCGGGGTGGAGCACCCGGCATGAAGATGACCCCGGTAGTGTTCGAGCCCGCTTTGAAGGAGCCATGGCCAGTCGTGAAGGTGGCGAGAGGAAAACGGAGTGCCCGTGCAAAAGTTCGTAACTCGCAGTGGAGCCCCCAAATGTGTGCAGAAGACCCACGAAAATTCGGGCGAAGGGACGAAATCGGCGTTGCCACAGGCGGCAACAACTTCAATGACAAGGTCGCTCGCACCTCAAGCTTCAAAAGTTCAACAATGGAGGGAGAACTCGAGGAGGGAGAAACCCGAGAATTGATGGCGACGGCGTGTGAATTGGAGATGGTGAGGGCGAAATCGTGTTGGGGATGGCGATGGAAGGTATATTGGAGGGAATGGGAGAAAGTGGAGGGAATGGCGAGAGGAGGCACGGCGTGGGGAAGGGGAAGCACGATAGTGTTTAGGGTTTTTGGGGAAGGAAAGAAGCGAAAAATGGAAAGAGGATAGAGAGAACCGCGAATTTCAATCCGGGCAATTGCGTCGCACGACCGAGTGCTGAGCCCGCGCATAACCTGTGCCAACCCTCGGCCTGTCCGGACGAATTCATCCGGGTAGGCGCACAACCCGTGCCGCAACCGTGCGTCACCCGTGCTCGACTTACGGCTTTTCCGGAAAAATAAATTTGTGCAAGCGCACAACCTCGTGCTTCGCGATTGTGCGGTAGCCGTGCTCGACCCATGGCAATTCGGAAAAAGTCATCCGGGGCAAGTGCACGACCCGTGTGGTACTCGTGCCGACCCACGACTTTTCCGGGAAATTAGCGCAGTGCAGACAGCATGACCAGTGCGTAACTCGTGCTAAACCTGTGCTAGCTCACGACATTGTGAATAAATTCATCTGTACATCACACTTTTTTTTTTTTTAATATATATAACCTAAACTAGAAAGCTAGAAAACTTGGGTTGCCTCCCAAGAAGCGCTTGTTTAAGGTCCCGAGCTTGACCAAAACTCCTTAGCCATTGGAAATGGGGGAAAGAGTGCTTGAAACCGCCCCGGAATAGGCTCTCCTTGGAGATAGTGCTTGAGTCTTGAGCCGTTCACCTTGAATGTATTATTCTCATCACCACGGCCTATTTCGACAACCCCAAAAGGATGCATTTTGAAGACTTTGTATGGACCGGACCATCGAGATCGGAGCTTGCCGGAAAAGAGTTTCAATCGGGAATTGAACAACAGTACCAAATCAACCACATGAAACTCTTGTCTATTGATATTTTTGTCATGCCATGCCTTCATGCGCTCCTTGTAAATCATAGAGTTATCGTAAGCATCCCTCCGAATTTCATCTAGTTCATTGAGTTGGAGCACTCTCTTGTCTCCCGCTGCTTTCAATTCAAAGTTGAGACGTCTCACCACCCAATGAGTCCTAAACTCCAGCTCAATCGGGAAGTGGTAAGGCTTCCTATATACCAACTGGTAGGGAGTAGTACCAATTGGGGTTTTAAAGGCCGTCCGATAAGCCCAAAAGCATCATCAAGTTTATCCGCCCAATCCTTCCTAGAACTAGCAACCGTTCTCTCCAAAATGTGCTTGATTTCACGGTTGGAAATTTCCACTTGGCCACTAGTTTGTGGATGATAGGCCAAACCTCTTTTATGTGACACACCATATTTAGTTAGCAAAGCCTTGAATTTCTTCTCAACGAAGTGTGTCCCATTGTCACTAATCACCACTCTAGGCACCCCAAATTTGGGAAATATGATCTTCTTGAAAAATCGAGAAACGACTCGAGCATCATTAGTGAGACTAGCAACGGCTTCAACCCATTTGGATACATAGTCTACTGCCACCAAAATAAACTTATTCCCCTTGAGGAAGGGAATGGTCCCATAAAGTCAATGCCCCAAACATCAAATACCTCAATCTCCGGAATATAATTCAAGGGCATCTCATTCCTACGGAAATGTTACCCCCCTTTGACATCGATCACAGCCCTTCACATAAGAATGAACATCTTTAAACAAGGAGGGCCAATAAAAATCGGCTTGAAGTACCTTAGCAGCGAGTCCTAGAAGTACTTCCATGCCCACCGCAAGGTTGATCATGACAATGTGAAATGATACTCGGGACTTCGCGTGGGGAATACACCTTCGAAAAATGCCATCATTGCAAACCCGGAAAAGGTAAGGATCATCCCAAGAGTAAAATCTGATGTCGTGGAGGAGTTTCTTCTTCTGGTGGTAACTCATGTCGGGTGGTAAAACTCCAGCAACGAGATAATTGACGATGTCGGCGAACCAAAGGAGTTCTCCCGTTGTGGCCGCCATTAGATGCTCATCGGAAATGCATCATCAATGGGGCGAGCATCACTTGTCAACCAAGAGCCTTGATAAGTGGTCAGCTACCACATTCCGCCCTCCCGCTTTATCTCGTATCTCCGGATCAAATTCTTGCAGGAGAAGGACCCATCGTATAAGACGAGGCTTGGCATCCTTCTTCTCTAGGAAATGCTTCAGAGCGAGCATGGTCGGTGAAAACAATCACCTTGGAGCATAGGAGATAGGGGCGGAACTTCTTAATGGCATACACCACTGCCAACAACTCCTTCTCTGTTGTGGTGTAATTTTGCTTGGGCTCCATCAAGTGTCTTGCTCGCATAATAAATGACATGAGGCTTCTTGTCCCTTCGCTGCCCTAACACAGCTCCAACCGCGTGATCACTTGCATCGCACATAATCTCAAAAGGGAGATTCCAGTCTAGCGGTTGGATGATAGGGGTAGAAATCAATGTTTCCTTTATGCTGAGAAAAGCCTCATGACATTCGTTAGTAAAATCAAACGGGACATCTTTGGTGAGGAGCTGAGTTAGAGGCTTAGGAATTTTGGAGAAGTCCTTAATAAAGCGGCGGTAAAAGCTGGCATGACCAAGGAAACTCCTCACCCCCTTGACAGAACTAGGGGAGGTAGCTTTTCAATAACCTCTATTTTTGCTCGATCGACCTCGATGCCCCGATTAGACACAACATGACCCAAAACAACGCCCTCTTGTACCATGAAATGGCATTTTTCCCAATTCAAAACTAGGTTGACTTCCTCACATCTACTTAGCACTTTCTCAAGATTTTGCAAACAATTGTCAAAAGTGCTACCGTAAACAGAGAAGTCATCCATGAAGACTTCCATGATGTTTTCTATGATATCGGAAAAAATAGCCATCATGCATCGTTGGAAAGTGGTCGGGGCATTACATAAACCAAAAGGCATCCTACGGTACGCAAAGGTACCATAGGTGCATGTGAAAGTGGTCTTCTCTTGATCATTTGGATGTATAGGGATTTGGAAAAATCGGAAAAACCATCCAAATAACAAAAGTATGAATGCCTAGCTAATCTCTCCAACATTTGGTCAATAAATGGGAGGGGGAAATGGTCCTTCCGGGTGGCTTGATTTAATCTTCTATAGTCTATACACATGCGCCCCCGGTAATCTGTCCTAGTGGAAATGAGCTCATTAGCCTCATTCTTGACCACGGTCATACCCCCTTCTTGGGTACTACTTGGACCGGACTTACCCAATCACTATTTGCATTAGGATAGATAATCCCGACCGTAAGCAGCTTGACAACCTCCTTTTGACAACCTCTTGCATATTGGGATTCAATCGCCTTTGAGGTTGTCTAGAGGGCTTATGACCGTGGTCAAGATCAATTTTATGCATGCAAAAGGATGGACTAATTCCCTTGAGATCATCGATGCTATAAGCAATGGCACTTCTATGCTTTCGAAGCACATTAGGAAGGTTTTCAAGCTGAGTGCCATGTAATTCAGCATTAATAATCACAGGGAATGACTCACTAGGACCAAGAAATGCATACCTGAGATGAGAGGGTAGAGGTTTGAGCTCTATCTTGGTGGCATGAATGGGAACTTCCTTGGTGTCCTTGGCCTCTGTGGCTTCTATGTTGCATATGTCTAGGCTCCCATGCTTTGACAAGGATGGAGGAGCCACATCTAACAACTCGAATAGAGTGTTACCTCCTCAGATTTTCCTTTAGAACCATCACCCATTATGCATTCCTCCCTACAACATGTGTCTTCAAGAGCGGGGGTGGACATAGACTTGGTGAGATTAAACTCCACCTTCTCTTCCCCAACATGTAATGATAGTTTGCCATTCTTTACATCGATCATGGCTCCAGTAGTGGCGAGAAAAGGCCTTCCCAAAATGATTGGAATTTGTGCATCTTCGGCCATTTTCATAACAACTAAGTCACACGGGATGAAGAATTTCCCAACTTGAAATAGCACATCTTCTAGAAGTCCAATGGGGAATTTGACGGATCGATCCGCCAACTGAAGAGAAATAGTGGTTGGCTTCAACTCTCCCATTTGAAGGCGCTTACGGATGGAGTAAGGCATAAGGCTAACACTTGCTCCAAGATCACACAAAGCCCTACTAATGGCTATATCTCCCAAAGAACATGGTATGGAAAAACTACCCGGATCGGAAAGCTTTGGGGGTAGCTTGTTTTGGATGATTGCACTGCACTCCTCGGTGAGAGAAACGGTAGCATGTTCTAACAATTTCCCTTTGTTAGAAAGCATCTCCTTCAAAAATTTTGCATAGGATGGCATATCGGTGATGGCTTCTAAAAAGGGAATGTTGATGTGTAGCTTCTTCAACATCTCAATAAATCTGAAAACTTCTTTTCTTCCTTAGCCTTCACAAGCCGTTGTGGAAATGGAATGGGAGGCTTGTAAGGTTTAGGTGATGGCATGGATGAACTCTCAATCAAAACTGGCTCCTTGTCACTCTCCTTAGCAACATCCTTGACAACACCTTCCTTCTCAATATCATGCACATCCTCGCTCTCCTTCTCCTTCCCCTTTTGATGCACCTTAGGGTCCTCTAACTCCTTCCCGCTCCTCAAGATAATGGCATTGATGTGCCCCTTAGGATTTGGCTCGGGTTGTGCTGGTAACTTCCCTTGGGATTGGGTAAGGTGGTTGACTTGTTGAGCAATTTGTGCAATTTGCGTCTCTAACATCTTTTGATGAGTCGATAATTGCTCATTAGTCTTGGTTTGGGCTTGGATGAAACCTTCCATGAGAGTTTCAAGGTTAGATTTCGTAGAGGTGGAAGAGGAGGATTATATGGAATGGGAGGCCGGTTTTGTGGTGGTGGATGGAAACCGGGTGGTTGAGACAGATTTTGGTGGGGATGGGGATTGTTGTTGCGGTAGGAGAAATTGGGATGATTTTTCCAACCGAGGTTATAGGTATGAGAGTAGGGGTTGTTCTGTGGTGGTGGCCTAGGAGGGAAATTGTGGAGAGCATTTGTAACGCCCCATCCTCCAATCCATAATTAACTTACCAACATTTGGTTAATAACCACAACGACTTATGCTAATGAAAATTAAGATCAAGGTGGGGGCATTACTGCCGTCTCCGGATAATAGAGACAAGGCTAAGACACTCAATTAATTAATAATATTTTTTTTACGACATAAACGATAACATGAAAGTTATGTTTATACAAACAGATAGATAGGATGACTCTATTTCCATAATCGGAGTTCATACATGACCCAAAAACTTAAACTTATCCTAGCGTAACCCATAATAGCAAAGACATGCAAGAGGGGCGGTCAACGGGTCATTGCCCGACCTTGTCGGAACCCTTCTCGTCGGACTCCTCTACTTCCCGATTCTCCTGTTTAACCCTTGTCTGTTTCTCCTTCCCTAAAACAAAATTTAAAGAAACAGGAAAAACTAAAAGTGAGCGGTTGGCTCAATACGTTACCCTTGTACTTGTAAAAACACTTTTGGTGAGCCGGTGAGCGCGCGCGTTTTCAAAAATTCATTTGAAACATATCATTTAAGTAAAAGCTCGGTTTTCTGTTTTTGTAGACTTTTCGGTTAAAATTTTCGGTTTCGTAAATGTTTTAGCTTTCGGCTAACATTAGGACCCCTATTTATATGCAATTGTAGCCATGGCTTTGGCTAGACGATTCGATTAAAATTCCTGTTACGGGAAGGGTCCAATACGATTGATTCACGCTAGCAGACAATTAAGAACGATTAACGAGTAACCGATCAACGATTAACGATTAATTGGGTCCTAAAATGTTAGGCCGTATTAAAAATAAATACGGTAAAGTTTTTCATAACAATTAAAATTTAAATTATTTTGGAAGGGTACAAGCAATAACGTACCTCGGTTAGGAAGTTTGCTTTGAACTAATTTTCGATTTGCTTTACTTTCGACGTTTCCGATAACCTTCGTTTGCAAAGAAATTTTCCCCTTTACTTTAATATAATTATTATATGTATATATATATATATGTACATATTTTCTCATACCCCTTTTTATCAAATTACTAACTAATTCTTGAATTATATGCGTGAATATGCATGTACATATTTTCTTTAACTTTATTTTCCCAAATAATTTCTTCAATTTCTCAAGCACATATAGATGTATTAATTCTTTCCTTCTTTGTATCTATTTATTTTTCATTATGAATAATTAAATTTAGTTTAGAAAAAAAAGAATTATTACCTTAGTAATCAAGGTGTTGTTGAAAAAAATGAGGTAGGGCAATTGGTGGTTGGCCGGAATCCGGCGACCGGCGGACGGTGGCAGGCGGCGGCCGGTGGACGGCGGCAGTCGGCTGGAGGCAGGTGGGCAGGTGGCGGCGGCGGCAGCCAGCAGGTGGCTGGGCGGTGCGAAACCAAAATGTTTTGGGCTTGTGGCTTTTTTTTTCTTAGCTTCCCCTTGCTTGTTTCTTTGCCTTGGCCCAGCTAGCCCCCTCCTATTTATATTGGGCTTCGCAGCCCAAATCTTATCTCCTTCCCCCATCACCTCCATTAAATTTGGGCTTATCCAAATCATGTTTATTTCCCACACATGGCTAATTTTTCCTCCACACACTTGTTCCCCAAATTTACTTGTCTGTAATTTTTTTTATTTATTATTATTATTATTTTATTTATTTTATTTTTATTTATTTATCTATTTTATTGTTTGCACATTTTATAAATTAAGCATGAATTGATATTTCTAAGTCAATTGTTTCTCATTTCCATTTTGACATTTATGCGCGGCTCACTTGCTCTTAAATATTGAAACAGAAAAAAAATGCAATAATTAGGTACAATTAAATTTTCGGGCCTTACATCCTCCCCTCCTTAAAAAGTTTCGTCCCCGAAACTATAATCGATTAGTAACATACCTTTAAAACAAGTGGGGATAATGATTTCTCATTTCCTCCTCGGTTTCCCATGTCGCTCGGACACTCCATGGTGGGTCCAAATTACTTTAACTAAGGGTATTGCTTTGTTACACAAGCTGTTTAACCTTTCGATCCACAATTTTTACAGGTTGCTCTTCATAAGTCAATCCTTCCGCTTCAATATTTAACGGTTCATACACGATTGTGTGGGATGGGTCATATACATACTTTCGCGGTTGGGAAACGTGAAACACATCATGTACGTGTTGTAGTTCCGGTGGCGGGGCCAGGCGATAAGCAACAAGATTGACTTTTTCAATGATCTCATAAGGTCCGATAAAATGAGGACTCAATTTACCTTTTACATTGAATCTTCGATTCCTTTGCTTGGAGAAACCTTAAGAAAGACCTTATCACCTTCTTGAAACTCAAGAGGCTTTCTTCTGCAGTCCGCATATGATTTTTGCCTATCCTGGGCCACTTTCATATTTCGTTGAATAACTTTAATCTTTTCAACCGTTTCTTGAATCATTTCCGGACCCAATACTAAGGTTTCATCCAAATCGTTCCAACAGAGAGGGGTTCTACACCTTCCGCCATATAATGCTTCAAAAGGTGCCATTCGATAGTCGCTTGGTAGCTATTATTATATGAAAATTCAGCTAATGGAAGATATTCCTCCCACTTCCCCGAAACTCCAGTATACATGCTCGTAGCATATCTTCAACCACTTGGTTTACTCTTTCTGTTTGCCCATCGGTCTCGGGGTGATACGAGCTACTGAACCGTAGTTTTGTTCCAAATGCTCTTTGCAAGGCTTTCCAAAAACAAGCCTGAAATCTCGAGTCCCTATCCGAGATTATATCTTTAGGAATCCCATGAAAACGCACAACTTCTTTCACATATATTTGAGCTAACTTATCAATCCCCAAGAATCATGTATTGGTATAAAATGAGCTGACTTTGTAAGTCTGTCAACAATTACCCATATCGCATTTTTCTTTGATGCTCGAAAGGGGTAATCCCATAATAAAATCCATGGAGATTGAATCCCACTTCCAAACAGGGATCTCCAATGGTCGCAACTCACCCACCGGGCGTTGGTGTTCCGCTTTCACTTTCCGACGGACAAGGCACTTATTCACAAATTGGGCTATATCTCTTTTCATGTTGTTCCACCAAAAGGTTTGTCTCAAATCTCTATACATTTTCGTACCCCTGTGGTGAATGGAGTACCCGGTGTTGTGTGCTTCGCTAGTATCCTCGCCCTTATTTGCACGCTGAGTGGTACACAAATTCCGTTCGGAATCTTATAGCTCCTTGATCATCCTCATGAAATCCCAAAGCTTTTCCTTTACTTATACTTTCTTTGATTCTCTTAATCTCATTATCCCGGCTTGCGCTTGTTTAATTTCTTCCGAAGGGTAGGTTGAACTGTTAACATTGACAGAATCATGTTTGACTCATGGGATAATACCGGTTCAATCCCTATTCTTTGCAAATCTCTTAATATTTCAAGACATATAACCTTTAACGCATTCACACCATGATGGGCTTTCCGACTTAATGCATCCGCCACAACATTTGCCTTCCCCGGGTGATAGTGAATTTGCATATCGTAATCCTTTAGGAACTCCAACCATCTTTGTTGTCGCAAATTCAACTCTTTTCGTGTGAAAATATACTTAAGACTTTTATGATCCGTAAAAATCTTGCATACGCTTCCATAAAAGTAATGTCTCCAAATTTTTAAGGCAAAAACTACTGCGGCTAATTCCAAATCATGAGTGGGATAATTCTCGCTCATATGACTTCAATTGCCTAGAAGCATATGCTATGACTCCCCCATTCCGCATCAAAACGCACCCAATTCCTTGTCTAGATGCGTCACTATACACAACGAATTCCCCATCTTGTACCGGTAAGGCCAAAGCCGGTGCGAGTAGTGAGCCGTTTCTTGAGCTCTTGAAATGCAGTTTCACACTTATTATTCCATTCAAATTTCGTTGTTTTCCTCAAAAGGTTAGTAAGGGGCAAAGCTATTCGTGAAAAATCTTGTACAAATCGTCTATAATATCCTGCCATTCCCGGAAAGCTTCGGACTTCGTCATATTTGTCGGTCTAGGCCACTCGGTCATCGCCTTAACCTTCTGGGGATCAACTTTAATTCCCTCTTTAGAAATTACATGCCCCAGAAAATTTACTTCAAATAACCAAAATTCGCATTTTGACAACTTAGCATATAACTTATGAATCCTCAAAGTTTGCAGAACAACCCTTAAATGATCAGCATGCTCCTCCTCCGTCTTAGAATATATTAAAATATCATCAATAAAAACAACAACAAATTTATCCAAATAAGGCCTAAATATTCTCTTCATCAAGTCCATAAAAGTCTGCTGGAGCATTTGTTAACCCAAAAGGCATAACTGTGAATTCATAATGTCCATAACGCGTCCCGAACGCCATTTTTGGTATATCCTCGGGCTTAATTCGCAATCGATGATATCCGGACCGGAGGTCAATTTTTGAGAACACTCCCATTCCCTGTAATTGATCAAATAAATCCTCAATCCTTGGCAAAGGATACTTGTTCTTTACAGTAACCTTATTTAGTTCTCTATAATCTATACATAATCTCAAAGTTCCATCTTTCTTCTTTACAAACAAAATTGGCGCGCCCCAAGGAGATACACTCGGCTTTATATAACCTTTTTGCAACAATTCCTCCAACTAAACCTTTAACTCTTTCGGTTCCGCGGAGCCATCCTATATGGAGGTTTGGAAATGGGTCGCGCTCCTGGTTCAATCTCTATCTCAAAATCAATTTCCCTTTTTAGGGGCAACCCGAGAATTTCACTTGGGAAAACGTCAGGAAATTCTTTAACTACAGGAATATCCTCTATCTTTGTCTCCTGTTTTTCTTCCGTTACAAAGCATAAATAAGCTTCCTTTCCTTGCTTAGCAAGTCGTTTAGGGGCTCTCGGCGACACTACCGTACAGTCTCCAACCTCCCTGGTACCTTGAAACCTCACTTCCCTGCCGTTTGTACCCTTTAAGGATATAATCTGGCCTTGGCAATCTATTTTTGCCCCATACTTAGACAACCAATCCATACCCAAGATTACATCAAATTCGACAGGTCAAACTGTACCAAGTCACCCCTAAAATTCTCTTGACTTAGGGTAATAGGGCAATTCTTATACATAACGTCACATTTTATGGTTTGACCTGTAGGCGGACTCACATATTATTCTATGGGTTGTTTATTCGGTTCCAAACCTATTCGAGATGCGGACTTTGATGAAATAAAAGAGTGCATGGCACCTGAATCAAATAAAACAAGTAAGTGGTACTCGAATTTAAAAAGAGCGTACCGAGTCACAACGGTCCCCGTGTCGGTAGCCTCGCTTTTTACTTATTACATAGGCTCTTCCGACTCGTCTACTGCCCGTAGATACTGTGGCTGCCCTTGTATTCTTTTGGTTTTGGCTTGGACCTTTGCTTGCTAGGGAAGGTCCGGTTGGGCAATTCGCAATTAAATGGTTATAATCCCCACACCAAGTAACAACGATTGGTGCCAACCCAACAATCTGTTGTGTCGTGGTTGGTTCGACCACACTTCAAGCATTGTTTCTTAGTTGAGGTAGAGGTTTGGAACTTAATTCCTGTACTTGCAGGTTTTTTCTTGGTGTTCCCTCTGCAGGATTCTTTCTTTCATTCCCTCTCTTTCGGAAGGTATTCGGACTCAACATCCGTAATTCCCTCTTCACCCGTTCCACTTCTGCGGCTCGCTCATACGATTCTTGACTAGTTTGTATAGATTGCCCAGCCAATTGGTGCCTAATATAGGGTGCTAAGCCTTCCTCAAATCTCGTCATTCTCATACGATCCGTGGCTACGTACTCCGAGGCAAACCTAGACAATTCCGCAAATTTGTTCGCATACTCCATCACCGACATATTGTCTTGCTTTAATTCCATAAATTCCTTTTGCTTTTATCTTTGCAAGGATACTTGGGTAAAATTTTGCTCTCAACTCCTTTAAAAACTTATCCCATGAGCCTTCGGAGTTTTGAAACTTAGTCCTTACAGTTCCCCACCGGATATCAGCCTGTCCAGGTGAGATAAAAAGTCCCAATGTTTGGTACCTCTACCACATCGAATATTTTCTCTATCTCGCCTAATCCATTCTTCCAGTACCACCTGGATCCATTTTTCCATCATACGTTTTTGGATTTTGTTTTGCCACTCTTTCAAAAAGTCTCCCTTCCTTTCCGGAATTTTCAGAGTTGGATTCCCTAAGTTTCTGCGTCACCACCGCTATAACTCGTCCCTAACATTTCAGGATCTATGTCCTTGAGTATTCCCTTCTTATCTAGCTCATCCTCGACCTTTTGCACATCACTTTCGCCCCGATGTGCGGTTAGAATTGGAGGGGTTTGATTAATTGACTTGGGTGTGCAAAGATTCTTCGTTGTTTTCTTGCAGTTCATTTTTCTGAATGCTCTCGTCTTGAATCGACATTCCGCTCAATAAAAAAACAACAATAATTAACTTTTCCTTTTCTCTCTTTTCTCTCTCTCTCTCCATTTTTTTCATCAAACTAATACACGTTCATATATATATATATATAAAACACCTTCTTTATTCATTAAAGTTATATTATACATTATTCGACTATAACACTAATATTCCCTTGTTAGGTCTACAAAATGTCCACCCTTAGCAACAAAATTGGTGGCAAGAGGGGTTAGATTTTATCACTATTCTACCCCTTCAACACCCGTACTTACACAACCATACAACTCCACTCTTTCTCTTTCCCCTTTTTCATCGGTTAGTTTATATTATACACTATTTTACATATCTACATATTCTACACGGTAGTTACCCCTAGATTCATCAACTCCTCCTATTTCAATTCTCACATCATGAAATCCGGGTCGCTATCATTATCGGTGTCGAGCCCCGAACTCCATGAGTCACTCTCCTCCATCTCATCTTCCTCGGGATCTATCACTTCACTTTCATCGGAACTTATCCGGATAATTTCGGGGACTCGGGATAACATCATCTGGAACCACTAGATGCATCCGCCTCATAATTGTCCCATATATCATAGCCATCTTCTCCGGCCCAAATATTAACATTGTTAGACTCAAACTCGTGGACTGGTGAATTTGGAGCTACTGGGTTCTCAACATTCGCCATTACTGGAAAAGAGTCCTCGTAACCGTGCGGGGTAAACCCACCGCGGTCGGCCAAGTCTCGGAGCTTCAATTCCTCGACTATGCGAGTCCCATGGATTCCCATAAGTCGGAAAATGTGCCCCATGTTCCCCAACATTTCCAAGTGTCCATAAATTCCCGATGTTTATTTTTAAAGGACAACTAGGGTTCAACATCGGGTAAACCTTTTAGTAAGCATCGTGCTTTGACAACGGGGTCAATGAAAGGAGTTTCGGGATTGCTTAGTACATGCTGCAAGAAGACGACCTTTAACGTCTTTATGTAGTCGGTCACATGTTGACCCAACTTCATCTTAATTTCGAACGGATCCCTTGGCGCCATTTCCTATTACCAATAACAAAACATTAAGAACTTGTATAATCTCACCTATACATTTATATGACGAGTATCTACTTCAATCTCACAATAATCCCACATATCCATCACAATGACTCAACCACCTCTCTCTATTTTCTCTAAACATATCACCCAAATTTTGGTCTTATTTTGACGTTCGGATAAGGGACCAAAGTCCTAGGCTCCGATACCAACTCGTAACGCCCCATCCTCCAATCCATAATTAACTCGACCAACATTTGCTTAATAACCACAACGACTTATGCTAATGAAAATTAAGATCAAGGTGGGGGCATTACTGCCGTCTCCGGATAATAGAGACAAGGCTAAGACACTCAATTAATTAATAATATTTTTTTTACAACATAAATGATAACATGAAAGTTATGTTTATACAAACAGTAGATAGGATGACTCTATTTCCATAATCGAGTTCATATATGACCCAAAAACTTAAACTTATCCTAGCGTAACCCATAATAGCAAAGACATGCAAGAGGGGCGGTCAACGGGTCATTGCCCGACCTTGTCGGAACCCTTCTCGTCGGACTCCTCTACTTCTTGATTCTCCTATTTAACCCTTGTCTGTTTCTCCTTCCCTAAAACAAAATTTAAAGAAACAGGAAAAACTAAAAGTGAGCGGTTGGCTCAATACATTACCCTTGTACTCGTAAAAACACTTTTGGTGAGCCGGTGAGCGCGCGTTTTCAAAAATTCATTTGAAACATATCATTTAAGTAAAAGCTCGGTTTTCTGTTTTTGTAGACTTTTCGGTTAAAATTTTCGGTTTCGTAAATGTTTTAGCTTTCGGCTAACACTAGGACCCCTATTTATATGCAATTGTAGCCATGGCTTTGGCTAGACGATTCGATTAAAATTCCCGTTACGGGAAAGGCCCAATACGATTGATTCTCGCTAGTAGACAATTAAGAACGGTTAACGATGAACCGATAAACAATTAATTGGGTCCTAAAATGTTAGGCCGTATTAAAAATAAATACGGTAAAGTTTTTCATAACAATTAAAATTTAAATTATTTTGGAAGGGTACAAGCAATAACGTACCTCGGTTAGGAAGTTTGCTTTGAACTAATTTTCGATTTGCTTTACTTTCGACGTTTCCGATAACCTTCGTTTGCAAAGAAATTTTCCCCTTTACTTTAATATAATTATTATATGTATATATATATATATATATATATATATATATATATATATATATATATGTACATATTTTCTCATACCCCTTTTTATCAAATTACTAACTAATTCTTGAATTATACGCGTGAATATGCATGTACATATTTTCTTTAACTTTATTTTCCCAAATAATTTCTTCAATTTCTCAGCACATATAGATGTATTAATTCTTTCCTTCTTTGTATCTATTTATTTTCCATTATGAATAATTAAATTTAGTTTAAAAAAAAAGAATTATTACCTTAGTAATCAAGGTGTTGTTGAAAAAAATGAGGTAGGGCAAATTGGTGGTTGGCCGAATCCGGCGACCGGCGGACGGCGGCAGTCGGCTGGAGGCAGGTGGGCAGGCGGCGGCAGCGGCAGCCAGCAGTGGGCTAGGCGAGTGCAGAAACCAAAATGTTTTGGGCTTGTGGCTTTTTTTTTCTTAGCTTCCCTAGCTTGTTTTCTTTGCCTTGGCCCGACCAGCCTCCTCCTATTTATATTGGGCTTCGCAGCCCAAATCTTATCTCCTTCCCCCATCACCTCAATTAGATTTGGGCTTATCCAAATCATGTTTATTTCCCACACATGGCTAATTTTTCCTCCACATACTTGTTCCCCAAATTTACTTGCTTGTAATTTTTTTATTTATTATTATTATTATTTTATTTATTTTATTTTTATTTATTTATCTATTTTATTGTTTGCACATTTTATAAATTAAGCATGAATTGATATTTCTAAGTCAATTGTTTCTCATTTCCATTTTGACATTTATGCGCGGCTCACTTGCTCTTAAATATTGAAACGAGAAAAAAATGCAATAATTAGGTACAATTAAATTTTGGGGCCTTACAGACATTAGCTTGCTCGGATGTAGAGAAGCTAGAATGACACTCCAAATAGGGATGAGGACCGCCACATGCTTCACAAGAATATCCCCTCTCTTGAGCGGTGGAAGAAGAGGAAGTGCCAATTGAACGGTTTGTCACAAATTTCTCCATCTCGCAACGTGAGAGCTTCTACCTTGTTGGCCAAAAGAGCCACTGCATCCGCATTATGCTTGACTCGTTCACAATCATCTCTTCCAACGCCCGAATTGTAGGCATTGGAGGCCATCTCCTCTAACAAAGCATCGGCTTGCTCTGTTGTCTTCTTCATGAATGTACCCCTGAAGCATTGTCCAAAGATAATCGCACCGAGTCTAAAAGCCCCTCATAAAAAATTTGAGTGAGCATCCATGGTTGAATACCATGATGAGGGCACTCTCGCTGCATCCGTTTGAACCGCTCCCAAGCTTCAAACAAAGACTCTCCGGGATGTTGCTTGAACTGGAGGATGTCAAGCCTTAACTTGGAAGCCTTGCTCGGTGGAAAGAACCGATTGAGGAAGGCAAGGTTCAACTTAGCCCATGTGCGGAAAGAGTTGGGAGCACAATTTTCTAGCCAGTTCTTTGCCTTATCGGTGAGGGAAAAAGGAAAGAACTTCAACCTAAGGTACTCGTCATTTACTCCCCCATCTTGATCATACCACAGCGCTCAAAAATGAGTTGATGTGCTTGATGGGGTTCTCCACCGATGACCCTCTAAATTGATTCTCGCTCAATGAGGTGTATGAAACCGGGCTTGAAATCAAAGTTGGTTCCCTCCGGTAGATCGGGCAACACAATAGCGGAACCTCCCGTACCCGTTGAGGGAGCTGAGTAGGATTGAAGGGTACGAGGTGGGGGTGGAGTTCCAGCCATATTTTGCTTCTTTCTTCGCTCGTGAGCTGCACCACTTATGCGCCCGATAGTTGCTTCAATTTCGGGATCAAGAGGTGCTAGTTCTTCACCTCTATGATTCCTCCTAAGCATACACTCAAGAAACTATACCAAGCGTAAGTAGGCTCAAGCAAAGATAAAAAACAAAAAGGAAGAAGAAAAATAAAGAAAAATAAAAAGCTCAATTCAAAAGTGTCACATTACTTAAACTAAGAAGTGGCGCTAGCTCCCGGCAACAACGCCATTTTGTTGTTGTACTAATGAGAGTACGGTTGTCGATCTCGGGGAGCTAGGTCTCTTACGAGTGTAAGGTCAATGTCCTTATGAACTAAGCAACGGAACAGTTCACTTGGTTGGTAATATAAACACTTAAAGAACGAAATGGAATCGAGATAAAGAAAACCTTAGGTAGGGATTTACCAAGCTAATATGCCAACAATCTTAATTACATGCTTCTATACTATTCACAACTGCGATGAACTAGGGAATCGATGCAGTTCGGACCACCTAAGCCTTCTCTCGAAGGTCATTAAGCTAACTCAATTGAATTAATTGTTGTTCTCACACAATCAAAACCAAAGAATTACATGATTATCGACTCTTCCCTTAATAACGACCTAAATTATTCTCATATCTAAGTTGTAATCATCCAATAAGTTAAAGTAGAACTAAGCCTCTTCTCTCGAAGTCTACTTAATTTCCAAAAAAAACAATAAAGGCAGGATTCTCTCGAACCTCACACCAATTCACAAGTATCAACAAGTCGGAAATTCATTAAACAATTGCAAATTAACATCAAAGCATAAATTACGATTAAACTAGCATATTAGTGGCAAAATCCCCAACCTAAGTTGGAAATTTAGCCGCACATATTCATGGCATTTGACAGACAAATTGAAGAATGAACACCAAAAAGAATGCAAGATAAAAGTAGAGAGAAGAATAATAATACCAGTAAACTTGAATTAAATTGCGATTAGATGAGAAATAACTCTAAGCTTTGATATCTTAACAAGGGAAGTAAGTGCTCAAAAGTAGAGAGAAGCTAGCCTAGAAAAACGAAGCAAAAAAACAGTCAGTTGAAAATTTACGGCTTCGGAATAAAATTTTGAGAAAACGAAAACTGCTGATTGGCACGGCCCGTGCTGCACCCGTGTTCAACCCGTGCAAGCTCACGACTTCTTCAATTAAATCCCAAATTCTTAGCATGGCCTGTGCTGAAACCGTGCTTAACTCGTGCAAGCTCACGGCGCCTTCGATTAATTTCCGAATTCCTAGCATGGCATGTGCTGACCTCTCTCGCTTCAAGACACACTGTGCTAGGTCTTCTTTCCTTCTTTTCTTCAGCACAGCCAGTGCTACAGCACTGTGCTAACTTGGCTTGACCTCTTTCTTCGCTCTCCAACCTTCTATGGCCTCCCGCTCTTTTCCTTAGCACTTTGAAAGATGTATTCTTCATCATAAAAGGCGGGATTACCTCAAAACAAAGAAATTCGCATACTTTAATCATAAATGAAGAAAGTAAGCAAAATCAAATAAGAATTTAGGTGAGAAGACCTTTGAAGTGTTGAAATTAGCTAATAAGAGAATGGAAAAACACGTAAAATTCCGGTTTATCAATATCGAATGAATGAGATCAAAGCAATTTATGGCTTTATTTTCACTAATACGGAAAGACATACGGGTTTGTTTTGCATGCAAGCAAACATCACAAAAATCATTTTTACTTCTACCACTATAAATACTAGGTAAATTAGATAGAGTCCAAATCGATGGATGCCCTAAACGACAATGCCATGTATCATAGGAGATTACTTTGTTAGCTTGAACACTAGATAGCGAAGAATGCTTGAAGTAGTAGACCCCTCTTTTAGCTCATCCACTCCAATTGTGCTCCTCGTAGTAAGGTCCTATATCACACATAGGCCTTTAGTAAATGTTACTTTGCAATAATTTTCATCAAGCAATTGGGATATAGATATCAAGCTACAATTAAGACCGGGAACAAATAAAACGTCATCTAGTCTCGGCTTCAAGTTTAAGGGAGTTAACCCCTTTTTGTAACTAGGGTTCCATCTCCATTAGGTAACTCCACCGAGTGTCGATTGTATGTCATGTGTATCAATTAGTAGTTCTAAGAACCTCGTCATGTAACATGATCCACCAAAGCCAAGTAGCCAAATTTCTTTACTCGATAATTTCTCGTATCCGGGTTTCTAAGTCTTAATTAGACTTAGAAGCCTTTGTACCTGCTCGGGAGTGAATCCCGTTGTCACTTGATTAGAATGTTGCCCCTTCACGTTCACGCCTTCGACATAAGCTTGTGTGTCGTTGACTGGCTTTCTCTTCCATGACCTTGACCTAGGTTTCCACGACCTCTTGTGCGTCCTCCACGGCCTCGTCCTCGACTACTTCTACCACCTCGGTTTGCCCATCCCATTAGGTAGTTAATTATTTTGAAGAAACTTGCTTCTTCATGTCCCATCTTTCCGTAGTGCTTACAATTCGCCTTTTCACCTTGCATTGCACTCGGCCCGGCAATATTAGACAAGATGCAAGCTACCACGTTGTCTAGCTTAAGGTCACGAGTCATTCATCACATATTTGTGATTTTATTCTTGTTGTATCATGTTGAAAGCATTATCTATGGAAGGTAGTGCATCCAAGGCTAAATATGGATCATTGTAGAGACCTATAAGGACTTGATGTACCTTATCTTCTTCCATGAATTTGTGCATCTGTTTTGCACTTTCACACGTATAAGGTGGAATCTTGACATAAATGTCAAGTTCATTCCACTCGGCCTATAATTTTAATGAAAAAATCGCCTACGTCTTGCTTGTTTTGTTTGCAAGATGTTATCTTCATTAGTCGCCTTCAAATAATGAACTTTAGGTATATTAGGTACCACATATCATTTAATTAAATTCTCTATAATTTTTGTGTTGAATCCACATAGGCCACACTTTTTGTGAAGCCTAGGATTTATCACATTCGTGATCCATGATGTTATCATGGAATTCACCATTTCCCATGCCTTGGCTTCATCCTCCAATTTGTCATTTGGCTTCTTGATGGTTCCATCAACAAAATCGAGTTTGTTTTTAGATTTTAACGACGTTGTGCTAGCCTTACCCATAGATCATAGTTTTCCCCATCAAACTTTATTGCAATTATGATGGCTCCAAGCGAGTTTGATGGATGAAGAAAATATGATGATTGGTTTGTTATGGTGAAAGGTGGATCTTTTCCATCTTTAGTCATGATGGATTTTTGTTTGATCTTGTTTGCTCTAATACAATGAAATAAAACGAATTTGAAAGAATAATATTTTCTAATTGATATTGAATTTGGCAATTGCCCCGTACATATACGAGACTCAATACTAATCCTAATAGGAAACTAATTCAAGCGTAAATAAAACTTATCTAGAAGAGATTGTGATTGAAACAATAATTGAAACTAATATAAAGCAAAAGGACTAAGTCTAATAGGAAACTAGTTCTAGTCCAACTTCTAATCAAAAAGCAACTAGTGAAATAACTAATTTGAACTTCAATAGGAAACAAAATATATACAATATATTTTATTTTATTAACGAGTTGTAGCTTTTAATATTATATTAGTGAGTTATGTGTACGTTTATAATATTCACAATCTTAACACTTTACATATGATCATTTTAGTGACCCATTTCATAAAAATAATAACAATCACAACAATAATAATCATTATAATATCCATGCTGCTACTAATACTACTACTACTACTACTACTAATAATAATAATAATAATAATAATAACAATAATAATAATAATAACAACAACAACAACAACAACAACAACAACAACAATAATAATAATAATAATAATAATAATAATAATAATAATAACAATAACTTAAAATATAATCAAACAGAAAACAGAAATACATGATGGTTTTTATGTAAGTTCGAAAAGGCCCATAGTACTCGGTGAAGCGTATAAAACCCCGAAATTCAATTTAAAGTAACCAAATTAGGCTAAATAAAATCAAACCAATAAGAGAGGACATGTGAGATAACTTGGAAGCATTGAGATGATTTTCTGCAAATGAAATTTAAGATCATCAAATTACAATTATTCTTTGTAAGTATTCACATATGAACTCACCAAGTGACACATATTTTTGATTTTAGTTATATCCAGAAAATAAATAGCATATTTCTCCCCTCCTCCCAAAATCCCTTTTTGGTGTCTTATGACAAAATAGGTATAAATTCTCTTTTAGTGTTTATTACATTCACATACAACAACATTAATCAGCTAAATAAAACAAGTTGAAAGCCCTTAAAAATGAAGAATTATTAAATTAAAATGAAATTAGAGGAGGAAAATAGACAAATACCTTGAAATAAAATTGAACTTTAACAAAAAATTAACAATGTAGTGGAAACTTCCATGGAACATGATGCTCATAGATACGTTTCATACATCTCCTATGGCTTCCAAGTGAAAAATTGTAGGCATATAGTATTTCAGCCGACGTCGCAAAAGGAGATGAAACCTAGAGGGGGCACACTTCTTGAAGGTAACTGATTTTTTTTATTTTGGTAATAATGAAGAAGATAAGGAGAGCCAGAAGGAGTAGAAATCGAGAATGAGAGTCCTAAGAAGAGTGGTAGTTATAATTAACTCAACCTTAATTAAATTTATATATTGAAAGATATAAGGCTTATCATATTATTATTGGTAGTTATAATTATAATTATCTTTTGAGTTATAAAATTTATTGATTATCTCAATGAATGAAAAAAAGTGTTAATAGATGATCAGCTCCATTAGCAAAAAGAGAATTGTAAGTACACTTTTTTTTATAACTGTAAGAATAGTTTTTAAAATTGAGGTAAAATTTTCTTTATTTTTTTTAATTGAGGGAAAAATACTAATAAAAATATATTATCACACAAAAAAGGAAAAAAAAAAAGAGTCCACTTATAAATGGAAATCTATTTTTTTCTTTTTGGATAAATTTTATTTTTTATTCATTTAATTATTTATGTCAAGGACTCATATTTAATGGACAAATAATTTTTATAGTTGAGATTGCACTAAGCTCTTACAATCACTTCCATTGCAGTATTTGACCAATTTAAAAATATTACTATTATATATTGCATAAATATACACTAGTAGGCAATGCAACATTGTCACATATACAAACACATACCAATAACGAGTGTTGTTTATCGCTCCATCCTTCATGGAAGTCAAATATATTCAATTTTAAGTGATGGTGATTAATGTTAAGTCTCTATTTGATTCTAGAAAAGTATGATGGAAAGAAAATTCTAAGAGAAAAAAATAAAGAGGAAAAAAGTTGAAAGAAAATGAATTTTTTTCTCTTGTTTGAATTAAAGAAAAATGAAAGCAAAAAAACTAAGAACGAAAAATTTGGAAAGGAAACCCCCCCAAATTCTGCATCCTCATTCTCTCTCTCTCCCCATCAACAGTGAGCATCCATTACGATTATCATTCTCTTTTTAACCAAACTAATAGTCTACATCATTAAGACATTATATCAATAAATCAATGGTAAACCCTTCTTCCACCTTTTCCCTTTTTCACTTTTTGGCCCAAATTTGAACCTTCAACCGTGAAATATTCCTTTCAACAACTATATTTTACATTTGATTTTCGTCGCTTTTTTTTTTTTTTTTGCCTAAATTTGAATCTTCGACCATAAAACATCCCTTTCAACAATTATATTTTGCAATTGATAAGATTTTAAATTCTACTCAACAAAATTTTCGATTTCCCCAATTAATTTTAACCAATTGCCTCATATTGAGCCCCAAATCATAACAATCGTTCTATCAAAACCTTAGTCCTCTTACAGAGAGAGAAATAGAGAGAGAAAGACATGTTTGTCCAACAAAGAAAAGGCCTGAGGGTCTCCTAGGAGAGGGAGGTGAGAGAGAAAGTTCTTGATAAAGAGAGAGACTATTTGTACATTGAAATTATTGAGGTAAACTCCATTGGAGTGTGCTATTTTGGAAGAGGGAGAGATTGCTTGCATTCCTCAAACCCTTGAGGCTTCATCATGAATAACTTTTTCATTTTCCTTCAACTTTCCTCACTTGTTTTGAGAGGAAAATTATATAAGCTGAAAATATGTCATTTTTTTCTAAACTTTCCTCCCTGTTTTTTTTCCCTTAGATATTTTCCTTAAACCAAACACAAGAAAAATTATTACTTTCTTTAATTATTTTCTTTCTATTTGATTTCTAAAAACCAAATAGACCCTAAAGTTAAAGATTTTTTTATTTGAGCAAAGGTTTAATTTCTCTCAGGTCACGAGCATTTACGGTAAAAACTCTCACAATAAGTGTTTTTTAGATATTCGAACTTGTGTTCTTCTCCTTACTAAGGTCAAGCTGCTACTACCTCAATCAACACTTTGTTGGTAAAAGTTTGAGTTTTATTAGATATATGCAATCAATTTACTCCTATCATAATATCAAAAAATACATGTTATTTTAGAAACATAATCTTAATATTTGATCCCAAAAATAGAATCCTAAGCTTAGTCAAAATAAGATTAAAAATATTAATCCTATTTAATTTTTTAAATTAAAATCATTTAGAAAATAATCTAAGCTCAACAAGTTGAGGAAAATAGATCAAAAACGATGAAAAAGGACAAATTGGCCCCTCGTTATGCAAGTATCAAGTCATTGCGGCTACCTTCAATGAGCTTCCAAAGACTACGTTTATTCAAGCTCAAGTTTTGGAGCTTCCATGTGTAAACATTCATGTTCAAGAGTACAAAACCGACACATATACAAGCTACCTAAGACATCCCGATGCCGCCTAATAACCGCCAAAGTGATATGCGGTTAGGAAAAAGACCCATAGATTGATCCACAACCATGGCGGGGCCACGACACTGCCTACAACATGCGGCTGAACCCATGGCAACTCTGTTTTCTAATTTATTTTCATTTTTTGTCAAGAAACCAACACAAGCAAGCTAGTGTCACTTTACATGGTCATGTCATTGCCCATGTCACTACTCGTATCACTTGGTTGGGGCTTTGGGTTATTTTTTGACATTTTTTCGGGTTTTGCTGCTTATAAAAGTCAGTAAAAAACGAGATTTTGGAGGATGCCTTTTAGAGAGAGTTTGGCTTAGGGTTTAGAAATTAGATTAAGTTAGTAGTTAGCTAAAATAAAGCTCCATTAGATAGTAATTAGGTTAGATTAGTGTAGATTTAAGTTCAAGATTGTGAACCATAGAGTTTTCAAAAGCATAAATAACTAAGCTTTATCTTTTCATCTCTCTCTTTCTTTATTTCTTGCTTTACTATTGTTAACTTATAAGATTAATGTTAGTTTAGATAATATTTTATTCAAATATTTGATTTTTTATAGTTGATTTATGTTTAATTATTTGATTTATGCAATTTAATTTTGTTTTTCTCTCTCTTGTTCATGTTTATATGTCATGTTGTTAGTTTAAGCTTAGTCTAGATTTTGTGATGTTTAGTGGCTAATTTTTGTGGCTTTGATGCTAATTAGTCATGTATTAGGCTCAACCACACCCACTTTATGCTTGTAAAGTTGAGTTTACTTTCATGCTTGCCAAGTTTTTGATGAGATGTTTGAAAGAGCTTTCATCCATATTTTTGGGCAATTGATTTTTGCCAAAAAGTGAGGTCGATTTTTAGTGTAGGAAAGTTGAATAGCCGGGATTTAGGCGTGAAAATAGCCCAAATTCGAGCTAGGTCCGAGGGTTGTTAACCTAATGGTTTATTTGAACTAACCCCACGAAAATAGTTGGTTAGACCACTTAAACTAGATCATGAACCATAGAAGTAGGATTAGGTGAGTTTTCTCGATGCACCGACCATCTTAATTTGCTAATTTATGTTGGGTAGATTAGAACCTTGTCTTAGCTATTTAATTGACTAATAGGTAGAGTCGCAACTAGACTACCTTTTTAGCTTTCTTAGTTTATCTTTCATTACTCAATTTTTCAACATTTGTGATTTGGCTTAGCTTGAGCCGCTCAAATTAGGCTCATGTACTTTGAATCTTCACCCTATGGTCCTACCCCGTGAACTCACTCGTGGTCATTTTTATTTGTGAGTATAGAAACTGCAATGAACAAGTGACAATGGAAGAATTTTTCATCTTAACCTTATCAACTCGGGCGATTATATTTGGTATCTAATCATATAAGCATAAAAGGACAATGTAATATCCAAGTGATATTTTGGATGATTTGGGGTGTTGTTTTATGTGAGAATGTTATCTTAGTTAGATGGTGACTTAATATAAAACTACTAGTTCTTTTCGGACACACTTCTCATTCCAAGTATGAATTGAGAAGAGACATGTTGGGAGAGAGATATGTAACCTACGACTTATACGATCGAGTCGGAATTGTTGATCGGTTTTTATAATGACCATTATCAATGATACTCTTCTTAATCACAAGAGAATCAATAGTGGCATCAATTGTCGAGTACTCATTCTATTTAATTATGAGATTATATCTTTGCTTAAGTAGAGATACTAAGTGGTCTTGGGGAGTATCACTCTTAGTGATTCTTCCCAAAGAAACTTACTACTCTCTTTGCAATCCTCACTCCCTTATGCACACACCATCATACTTGAATTATTGAGTTTGGGTCGTGATGAAATTCGACGACTCGGTAGCTGTCGGGTTCTTTGCACATGTTCATTGGTATGTTTATGACTCGACAAACAACCAAAGGTGCTACTGTTGGCTATCATGTAACAATGATTCGATCAGCTTCGCACTAAAGCTAGTCCTTTTAGTCCTACAAGCTCAAATGCATAAAGTATCAAAATACATAAGTTTAAGTTAATCTACACTATATTATTAACTCAACCACAATTGCATTATATGAGTTATAAGGATGGGTTTAATATATATTAATTCAACCTTATTTTTGACATAAACTTTTTTTAAAATACAAATTGAAGGTTTCGTTAATTAACTATGTCTAGTTTCACAAGAGCATGACACCTTGAAAAAAAGAAAAACAAAGCTTACATATATATTAGGGAAATTGACCAATGGGTGTTAGGTCAATTTTCCTTGGACCAAGAAAGTCCCAAAGACACTTAGGTGTTACTTTAGACAAAACACATGCCACGTACATGAATCACTTGAAAAAGCAGAATGACTATTATGCCATTACTTATTTGAAGGTTTGCAATTCAAATGAGGAAAGGAGAGAGGGAGAGAGTAAAACAAAGACAAAGAGACAGAGAGGAAATGAGAGGTGATGAAGGTGAAGAGGATGAGGACAGACGAAGAAGAAGAAGTATGCGGTGTCCAGAGGTTTTATTGGCGAAACAAAATCTCTATAATCGATCGACATGTCTCTCTCTCTCTCTCTCTCTCTCTCTCTCTCTCAGGTATGATCTATTCTTAGACTCCCTTGAAGCACCACCCCTTCTTGCAAACTCTCTCTCCTCATCACCTATGACAAGCCCATGCCCTCATTCTCGCTCTTGGTGAGTCTTCCTCTCCGCTTTTTCATTAAGTAAATAGTATTCGAAGCTTTTACGTGTTAACATTTGTGATTTGTATTCGGAATTTGAGTTTCGTTGATTAACCTAATCGTTGCGTTAGTGCCCGAATGGATCCCTGATTTTGATGATTATTTCTATTATTTTTCCATGAAATTTCAAGTCGCTGATCAAAATTAGAGAGGTTGGTGAATAATTTGGAGCCATAATGGGTTTGAAGCAAGTTATAAAGAAACTTGATGCATTCTCCCGTGCCGAAGAGCACTTGTTGCGTAAAACCCAATCTGGAGCCATTGGTATTTCTTATTCTTTTATCCCTTATACAACTAAAATTATTAGGTTTCATAGCCTAATTCGTTGTTAGTATTTTAAAAATTGTTATTTTCTATTTATTTTGTATTGGGTATTTCATTCAAGGAGTTAGTATTGGGTAAGTTTTAATCTTTGAATTTTGCAATTTTTGGCCACTTTTGACCCGTTGATAAGTGTAAAAATTATTGATTCGATTTTGGTTTATCTTTGAGGTTTGGTTATGTAATGTTTTTGGGAATATGTTGAAATTCGTTAAAGCCGGACGTAATTTTATCAGGACATGGGTTGTTTTTGCGGTGAAAGGGTTTATTTTTGAAGGGTTTGGGTAGTTTGGGGTTTGTAATTTGTTTCAAAATGGATGGAATTTGGTTTGAATTGAACGGTATTTTTTGTTCTTTGGTTTATTTAGTTATGTCGGTTCTTAATTTGTGGCATACAATTTGGTGGGAGGTGAGTTGTAGGGCAAATGGTGGTGCATTAGTATTTAGGTTATCCCTCATAATGGTTGTTGATATCACGGGATGTATATGAGGGAAATATAGTATTACCTAAAATTCAGTGTTTGATTTACATTAAAGAATATTTTCAGAATAACCCTACCATTTGGAGACATCTCTGTTTACTCTAGTGTTTCATGATATTGCCTTTGAAAATTTTTCTTTTGCCTTAATCCTTTCTCAACTTATGCAGGGATCATTCTCGCTTATCTATATAAATAATCTATTTCTAGGATGATGTGATGTTCCCTTGATTATTTTTTAGTTTTGATGTTGTATTAGTATCTTCATAGGTCGGATTTGGAAAACCGGAAGTTGAATTTTAGTATTTAT
This sequence comes from Talinum fruticosum, assembly GCA_021018815.1. Classification (NCBI taxonomy): domain Eukaryota; kingdom Viridiplantae; phylum Streptophyta; class Magnoliopsida; order Caryophyllales; family Talinaceae; genus Talinum; species Talinum fruticosum. The sequence continues at coordinate 6,093,519 of JAITYX010000011.1, forward strand.
TTTGTACTTGTCATTGTTTCCTCTCTGAAGATGCTAAGATAAGTGCGAGTTTAGCATATGATCTCGTATGATTTCCCTCTCCTGCAGTATATACTGTCTATGAACCTTGATTGTGTTTATCATCTTTTATGTCTTTTCATCTTATTAAACTAGTCTTACTTCTATTAAGTCAATCTCTCTCTCCCCCTTCCCCCTCCAATTCTCTCTTTTTTTATTTTTTGGGTGGTATGGTGGGGAAACTTTTACAAGTGCACATTCAATTCAAGATTAATTATGAGACTGTCACATTACGATTGTTTAGTTGTGTCACCGAGTGTTCGTAATGTATTACCTTCCATTTTTCTACTTTATCCCAGTCATGCATGTTTCTTGTACATATCTAAGTTATCCTTTGAACTCGTCAGTATGATTTTTTACATACATTTCCTTTTGTTTTTGTTCAATATTTTCTATATACAAATGTATTATGGTCGTTACGTTTTTTATCATTTGGATGTCTCTGGAAGCTTCCTTGTGTACTTTTGAAAGTATATCCTAAATTTAGTCAGCTAACCAACCTTTTTTTTTTTTTCATTGGAAGATTGGTTTTCTAGATAACCTAGATTGACTTAAAGCTTCTATTTTGAACATTCGTTCTTTCTTAGAGGAAAAGATGCTGAAAGGTGAAAGCTTGGTAGAAAACTGGAAGTATTTTATTTGGGATATGGTAGAAAACTGGACGTGTGGATGAATCTATCTTTAAGCTTTGAGAATCCTATAATCTTGTTGCGACATATATGCAGGAATTTTATATCTTTTCTTTTTCTACACCGCCCTAAAAAAGAGTAAAATATGAAGATCGGATCATTGTACATATTTGATCCCGCTCGATTCATTCTTTATGTTTTAATGTATAAAGAGTACTTTCACTCGGAGTCATGAATCGGTGCTTCAGCAGTTAGGGCTTCGATAGTGGTCTCCTAAGAGGTGTTGGGCTCTATGGAAGTCTTAGAAGCTTCTCGTGGTTATTGTTGTTGACAACAAAATCCTCCTCATCCTCCTTTATAAGAAAATCGCCCACTTCCTTGAACAAGGACGACAACAAAATTGGAAGCCGATCGTGTTACGTCAATATTTGCCATTTATTTTGGTTGTGATTGTAAATATTCACCCCATCCAAATATCTCGCGAGTGTTGTAATTGTCTCGTGCGTATTGAGCACATTTGTATTGTATTGGTACCGATCATATATAGCTTAACCATGTCATTATTTTGGAGTTATCATCCCGAGATGTACACATGTCTATCTTGGGATGTAGACCACATTTTTGGTACGCACATGAAAGGAGAAATTATTGGCATTGTCATTGTTAGTTGACACGATGTACTATGACTATATTTTAATATTTACGTTTAGCCCACCATACAAGTGATTGATAACTAAAAATATTGTACACTACGATAAGAACGATACTAGAAAAAAAATATCGTTCAATTCAAACCAAATTTCAACCATTTTCATAATTGCTCCAATAATTTGTAACTAGTATTGATTTTCATTCATTCATTTTCATAATCAACCGTCTATTGATTTCAGTTATCCGTGTCTTACTCTTTTCTCCTAAATGAAATTATTAACAATTGATCTTTTAGAACCAAAACTTTCACACTTTTTAAAATTTTAATTTCTCAAAATATAGTGAAAATGTTACAACTTTATGCTGTTAAAAATTACTTTCATAAAACCCACTAATAATATGTTCATTGACACCTAATTATAAAAACTTAACTATGAAAAGTATTGCCTTAAATAGTGCAAAAGTATCGAATGATAATCTTATGAGAAGATAGGATACGATCTCTATAGAAGTCAGAAAATTTACTCTTCTTCATAACATTTCTAGCTCTATATCCAATAAATTTTTCCTACATTGTACTATTTATATTACGGACTACATATTCTCAGTTCAAATAAGATGAGTTACAATTTAAGAAACAAGAACATAGACCTTTGATTTTCATAAAGATCGATCCATGTAACATTGGGTAGGGTTACAGGAGTCTTGTTTAATCTTCCATAAATTGTTCTCTCGAGCTCTATGATGCTTTCTGTCAAATTGCTTAAGCTGCTACTCGTAGTTCCATTATTATTTATACATGCTGATAACTATTCTTGAAGACTCCGTATAGGCTCATTTAGTTTCTGAATGCTCTTCTCTTGAGATAAGAAGATCCGTCGCACAAAGAAAAAGACGAAATAAGTTTGCAATTTTGTAGCACATTAATTTTTTCTTCCAATACCACAAACACCAACCTCACTTTCATTTATACAAAAGAAGCCCACACAAAAAGGTCAAGATTAGCTGCAACACTACATTGTAGTAATATCACCTCCATTCCTAGAGGTGAGAAACTTTATTAAAGAAGTATGGTTTCGGCTAGTATTGTTGAAGAAATAATTAAATGGATACAAACTGTAAGAAATTAACAATAACCGGAAGATCTCAAAGAAAGAGGCTCAAAATTCACAACATGTATGGACCATGACACGTATATCATCATATCTCGCAACATGAATTTACCTTGAAGTTCCAAGATAAGAAACAACTACTCTTGGCATTAAGAATGTCACTGTTCACCAACATGATAACCTGTCTCACTTGGCTTGATTTCATAAGTTCATGAAGCTATAGGATATGATTTATGCTTCAAGAAGACATTGAGAATAGTTAGACGCTTAGAAAGAAGTAACAAAACCTTTGCCATAATAGCAAACAAATAAGTGTTTCTCATTTGAAATGTTTTTTAAAAAAACATCATCTTGATGAAACTATGCTAATGATTAAAATATCATGAAATGTTGAGAATTTGGATACATGAAAGCATGTGTTAATGAAATAGAATATAGCTGCATAGTAATTACCATGGTGGAAGATGAGCATAACTCTAATTATAATACCCAATAGAAAATGACATGATTACTCATAGGGTCTCATCTTCTAACACATTATAAAAGTAATCCATAAGCTTCACATGAGGTGCTTTAGAATAAAATTACACATACTAAATTTAAATTTTCATTCTTACTGATTTGTCACCTCACCTCAAATTAAATAAGCAATTAGACTACAATGTCGGTATGAGTTTTTATTCGAAAAAACTCACTAAAAGCCGCAACATTTAGAATGCATAAAGCAAACAAGTGTTGCTATACAGATATGACTCCCTAAAATGAATAATAGTAAGAAAGGGAAAATAGACGTGACTACTAGCTAAATGATAGTGCCACCTAACTTTGGTTCCACATTTCGGAGATACCGCTGTGTGTTAATAAATTTCTTATCTTCAATTTCAACATTGTTTATGGATGGAGGGAATTGCAAGGAAAAAGGCATAATATTCTCTACACCTAATATCTTTTGAATGTATCCCCAGCAAATATCAAGCTAGAGTATTCGACTTCAAATCCTCCTCGCCCACCCCTTCCCCAATTAATCATTCAAATAAACCCTTCTTCCTAGTATCCATTCTATTACATAAATTCTTCATCAAAAGCCATTATCACCCTAACCAGCATGGTAATGAGATTGACTACATAAATTGTCAATCATTAGTGATATGAAAGGGATTCATTACCACTCGCATATCTCTAGCTAAGAGTGATTACTATAACGCCTATCAGCCCATTTTGCTCTAAACCACATAATCTGGTTGTGTCTAAATGTTTGTTTCATGATGCTATATGCTTGAATAACCTTTTTCTTTTTCTAGGATATTTACAAATAACAAATCCATAATGCCCGATCGCTTGAACTGAAAAACTAAATAAGGAAAACCGAATTTCTCACATACATAAAAATTTTAGCTGAAAAGCTATTTCTCCAAAATGAATAAGCAATTTAAAATAGGAAACAAAACAATATATACAATATAGAAAGTAGAGGCATTGAAAAGCTTGAGATATACCTTTTTTTTAACAACATCTTCCTTATTGGAAATCCACTGCTGCTTATGAGAAAAGTTATGGTTAGAGTCAACCTTCGACACAAACGCTTGCCTCCACTCGAATTGAGAAGTAATTATGAGTACAAGAAGCAAGAAAACCAGCAACATTGGCCTTAACATTAGTACCACCGTCTCTCAATCCCAAACCCTTATACCAAAGAACAAAACAAAACACTATTTCACAGGAAAAAAAACCCTAATTTGAAGATTGAAGAGCATAATGCGAGAAGAAGAGATAGAAATGAGGGTTTGGAATTAGAGTAGGGAGTTGATGGCTTGTAATCGAGCAAATGAAATTTGACAATGGCTGGTTTCATTGAACAAGTGCTCTCTCCCTCCTCTCCTCTCGAATTGTGAGGAAAACCTAGGAAGAGAATTTGGGGAATTCAAGCAAAAGGAAGGAAGAAGCCTTTGCAAAATTCTATAGTTTATTTATTAATGGAAACTTTCGCCAAACAAACCTCTTTCTTCTCTCTTTCTCCTCCTCAATTAAATTGCAAAGCCTTCAAATAAGTCAGCGCATAATGGTTATTCGACCTTTTCAAGTGAGTCATGTGTATGGTATGTGTTTTACCCAAAGTAACACTTAAGTGTCATTGGAACTTTCTTGGTCCAAGAAAAATTGACCCAACATCCATTGGTCAATTTTCTTATATATTATTCCCATATGAGGGATTGAGTTTTGCAAAAAGAAAAAAAGTGTTATATCGTTTCTAACTCGTCCAACATAAATTCACTTCAAGTTCTTAAAATAAGAAGTAACATAAAACATCCCATTAACCGTGAGTTACTCCATGTACAATTCCACCGCCATTAGGTCTCCTGAGTGACAAAGTTAACAAGCAACAAATCATTCCCCAACTCCGACCTTTAATATAATCCAACCCAACAATAACCGAAACCCCATACAACTCATTCTTAAAGCGAAGGTTTCCGGTTTAGCTTTAACTAACATTGACAAAAATTCAAATTCAGGTTAAAATTGAGTTGGACAAATTGGTCATAAGACGAAATTTTTTGTTCGATATCCGATTTTTAGCATCGAACAAGTATAAATTTAGATTAAAATCAAGTTCAAACAACAAAATAGAAAAATTTTATATATGATTTTAAGATTTGGACAAAAACTTCGTAACCGGATACGATTTTTTTCAAATCAAACAAACTCAAATAATCGAATCAATCTTCCGCATCCTATTCTTGTACTTTTCTCCTATTTTCCAGGGACATCATAGACCTAATTTGATACATCAGTTCTACAGGAATTTTGCTACTAAAAAACAAAATAGAACAAACTCTTGAAAGAAGGTCAAATTGAGTTAGACAACCTGTATAAATAAATAAATAAATGAATATTAACATTCTTTTTGTTGAAGAAATAAATCCCTTAAAAGAAAACCTAAGCACATGAGCAAACACAAACATATAATCCACCTCGGGAGGAGCGAGCACGTCACATTGTGCCACATGGTCACAGTCTACGACAACGTTGATAACCGCTCTCCTCTGTTCTTCTTCTCCTTCTTCGTTTCTCTCATCCGCTCCAGCCACAGCGCGAGAGAGCTCTGATCGAGGACAAAAATGGCGGGAAACGACTGGATAAACAGTTACTTGGAAGCCATCCTTGACGTCGGCGGCCAAGGGATCGACGCTTCCTCCGCCAAGACGCCGGCGCCGACCGCGGCTTCGCTTCTGCTCAGAGAGAGGGGCCATTTCAGCCCCTCTCGTTACTTCGTCGAGGAAGTCATCACTGGCTTCGATGAGAGCGATCTTCATCGCTCTTGGGTTCGAGTATGTCTCTCTCTCTCTCCCGTTTCGCTTGCATATTCTGTTTTTGATTCACAAATTCAATGTGATCGATGATCGATAAGATAATGAGATCAAATCGCATCCGATTTTCGTTTTTTTTTCCTTTTCCGGTTTTTTGCACTCCATTTTTGAAAAAAATTCTGTAATTGGTTGATCCGATTCTGTAACGTTGAATCGTGTATTGCCATCAATTGAGCGAGAGAATTGTCATTGGTAGTTTGATGGACGGAATTGTGCTCAACCTGTCTCATAATGATAGTATTTGTGGAGAAGTCTCTCATGTTACGAAAGATTAATGCGAAAATTTGACCAATGCTATCGGAGATTTTGCTGATATAGTTCGTCATTTACACAGCTGTATAGTAGGATTGCGGTCATTTTCAGATGAAAGGAGCCTATTGTCCACGACTCGACGATGATTTAAGACGTTTATCTAAATAATTATATCAGTGTTATATATTTTTTTTGTATTTTCTTGGGGAAGGGCAAAATGTTGATTTATTTGTCTATTAGTTGCTTGATAGTTTAACTTTTGTGCGAGATAATCACATCGGTCACTAATGCACACAGCTCGTAAACCTGGAAAAGGGGAGGGGGAGAGAGTATTCATCTTTAGATAGTTACAAGTGGGTTGAAAGGATTTATTGATATCTGGGACTACAAGTATGCTATTCACATACAAAATTTGAAGTCCATAATTTACATATCTACCCCGCACCTGCTTCGGTTGGAACTCAGGGTTATGGATATGATTATATGAAAATGGATCATTTATAACTGTTCAATTTGAGAGTAAGTCTCACTGAGAAATTTGATAGCCCTTACCCTTAGTTGTCAGATAAGTGTTACTGAGCCCATTCCTTAAACTATTCCCTGCTCATCGGGCTTGCTGTCAGATGGGGTATGTAGACCTTTTTCTTCCCCATACGTTTATTGACAATCTAAACTCTTCTGGACCCGAGCATGAGATTTTTCTAATTTTCCTTTAGCCCCTATCTGCCTCAGCCCCTTGTGCCAAATCAATATTGTGTTGTTTGCTGGGATCATTGTTATTGCCTTCTTCCATAAGTATGGGCATCAGTTGTTTTGCGATTTGGACTGAAGAAAAAAATGATGTTCCTAATCTAGTTGGAAGTATCAGCATTTCTGCAATGACATTTAATGTTCTGAATTTTGTGAAGTCCTCTTGCATTTGTTGTAATTTGCCTGTATGTGCATTCTGACTCCCTGTTGCATTAAGTTGAGTGTTGCTTTCGTGGTTTAGGCAGCGTCAACACGCAGCCCTCAGGAAAGGAATACGAGGTTGGAAAATCTGTGCTGGAGAATATGGAACTTGGCTCGCAAAAAGAAACAGGTATCACAAATTCTGTTCATTTTATAGTAAACATAGGGCTCAGTGAATATGCTGATATCTATGTCCTTGTGGTGGTGGGATGACTTGTAGAAATAGTCATCTAGTTGGTCATTACCTGCTTCAGCTAATAACAATAATCACTGTTATCAATTAATCTCACTTTTGCTTATAGTTCCCCCTCTATTATATGGTTTATGTGTAGATTGAGGGAGAGGAAGCTCAACGTTTAGCCAAGCGTCGTCTAGAACGTGAAAGAGGTCTAAGAGAAGCAGCTGCTGATATGTCGGAAGACTTGTCAGAAGGAGAAAAGGGAGACACAGTCAGTGAGTTGTCAGTTAACAGTGATAGCAGTAGAGGGAAAATGCGTAGAATAAGTTCCGTAGATATGATGGAGAACTGGGCTGGTAACTTCAAGGAGAAGAAACTCTACATTGTGTTGATAAGGCAAGATTTGATTGACATGCTTGCTTAGCTATGTAGTTCTAAAAATGTTCTCATAAAACAGCTTCATATTCATGATTAAAATGCTTGTTGTATTCTCTTTTAACGAGCAGTCTTAATGCAGCCTTCATGGCTTGATACGTGGAGAAAACATGGAGCTTGGTCGTGATTCTGATACAGGCGGTCAGGTAATGATTGTATCTGGTGACATATTTCTCTGTTTGATTCGTAGTTTGCCTATGATTCTGATTACGAAGCTACCAAAGTGGTTTGACATGATTTTCCAATTTGATTGTTCTCAGGTCAAGTATGTTGTAGAACTTGCAAGAGCACTTGGGTCAATGCCTGGAGTTTACCGAGTTGATCTACTGACAAGACAAGTGTTATCACCAGAAGTAGATTGGAGTTATGGTGAACCAACTGAGATGCTCAGCCCAACACACTCTCAGAATACTTTGGAGGAGCTTGGAGAGAGCAGTGGTGCTTACATTGTACGCATACCATTTGGGCCAAAAGACAAATATATTGCAAAGGAGTCACTCTGGCCGTACATTCCAGAGTTTGTTGATGGTGCTCTTAGTCACATAAAACAGATGTCCAAGGTTCTTGGTGAACAGATTGGTGGTGGGAAGCCATTATGGCCAGCTGCAATCCATGGGCATTATGCAGATGCAGGGGATTCTGCTGCTCTCTTGTCTGGGGCTTTGAATGTGCCAATGGTTTTCACTGGTCATTCACTCGGACGAGACAAGCTCGAGCAGCTTTTGAAACAAGGGAGGCTATCGAGAGAAGAAATTGATGCTACATACAAAATTATGCGGCGCATAGAAGCTGAGGAATTGTGCCTTGATGCCTCGGAAATTACTATTACTAGCACGAGACAGGAGATTGAAGAGCAATGGCAACTCTATGATGGATTTGATCTTGTGCTAGAACGCAAACTAAGAGCTAGGATGAGGCGTGGTGTGAGCTGTCATGGGAGATTCATGCCTCGTATGGCTGTGAGTTTTACATATTCATTTACGAAATATATATTTGGCCTGAATATCTATCCACAGTGACCTAAATAGATTACAACTTGAAATTTGATTTTACAGCCGCTTGTTGTTCCCTTTTTTTGGGTTAGCAAACATTTTTTTATGAATAATAAACATATTATTACTAAACAAGACACTTATAGTCACTCACAATCACCAAGTGGAGGAACCAATATGGCTAAGCCATGCAAAGATGCTAATATAAGCTTTCACTCCGTATGAAATACTTATGAGTGTACAAGTTCTTTCAAAAGTTCTATGGACATTACTGCATTTTCTAACAAAACGTCTTTGGTTTCTCACTTTCTTTCCATCCAAATAAAACGCGCCACAATTGACCTCTGCAAACACACCACTTTTCTTCCAAACTGAACATATTTAGTTCTTCATGAGCCTATGAAAGTCTTAATTGCTAGCATTAATTTCCAACCTAGTGACATACTAATGAATTGCTTGCTGAATGGCATTGAAAACAAAAGCAGGCATGTGTCTGTGCACCCAATTGACCAAGCACAGAGGGATCTGAAGTAATATTCATCTTAATTAGCCTGTCCTTTATGTTCAATATACCCAAAACAACACTCCAAAAGGCAACAGCAGAAGGCATGCGTAGGGATGGCATGTCTGCACCGTGTACTGGCAGCATAAGGGATTTTCTCTCTGATCTTGGAGCCATCCATTCCCACTGGAAACAAAAGAGTTTCCATCACTCTTGGCTAACCAAACAGCACCACTGCAGTCTTGTGCAACCTCCTAACATAGCTTCAACAACTTCTTCCAATACCATGTCATAACTCTCACCTCCTAAATGCTTCTCCCTTTTCAAATATATATATATATATTCCGCACTTCACCCACAAGCACTCTTTATCCTGAGCAACACTCCAAAGATGCTTACAAATAGAAGCATAATATCATGTTCTGCAGTTGAAGCCACCTGCAATTCTTTGTTTGAATTATGCGTTCTAAACAACTCTCTGCAGCCCACATGTCAAATTTAATAAACCTGTTGTTCCTTGCTAATTCATAATTTTTGTTGATGCGAACAATGTGCAGAGAATCCCCCTGGTATGGAATTTAATCATGTTGTTCCCCAAGATGCTGATCTGGACACTGAAATTGATGGGCATAAAGATAGCAATGCAAATCCAGACCCACCTATTTGGTCTGAGGTCAGAATAACACATCTGCTCATTCTTATATTCTAAGGTGTTTGGTTGTGAACCTTACATTCTTGATTAAGTGATAGATTTGTTGCTTTTCACTCAGTAAATGACTTACACTGTAATGAGTTGTGATATTTTTGGATAAGCTTGATATGTAGATTACAATCTGGATTCTAATTACAAGCTATATCTTGGCAGATAATGCGCTTTTCTCAAATCGACGAAAGCCAATGATACTTGCCCTTGCAAGGCCAGATCCAAAAAGAACCTTACAACATTAGTCAAAGCTTTTGGAGAGTGCCGTCCGTTAAGGGAACTTGCTAACCTGGTATGACCTAGTATCTGATCGTGGCATTTAAGTTGATCCAGAACGCTAAGAGTATGATCTGTGGCGGAGGTAGAAAATATATTTAAGGGTCCCTTTTTTAATATTCTTAAATCTTATAAGCATTGTTATTTTTTATGAGTGTTCCCTTCAACAATTTTATGAATTTTTAGAATTTTTAAACATAAATTTTAACAATTTTTTTCGCTAAGGGTGTCCCGGGACACCCTTAGCCATCAAATAGCTCCGTCACTGGGTATGATGCCTCCCCCTTCCACACACACACACACACACAAATCACAAATCCTCCAACTCACCCACACTCTTATGACACAAAATAGGAAAATGGAAGGAAGAAGAAAGGTATGCAACTTGCAAGTAACAAAATATGTCATGATTCTTTTTCAGGCAGATGTTAGTGCAGAGCTGAAATAATTTGCTATAATTCTCTGTTCTTTCCTGTAATGTTTTCAGACACTTATAATGGGAAACCGTGATGATATTGATCAAATGTCTTCAACAAATTCATCAGTTCTGATCTCGATACTTAAATTGATTGACAAATATGATCTTTATGGTCAAGTGGCATGTCCTAAGCACCACAAGCAGTCAGAAGTTCCAGACATATATCGCCTGGCTGCCAAGACAAAGGTACTTATATATTCTGAGTCAAGAGTCAAGCATCAAATTCCTACTCATCTAATCTAAATATTTGTCAAGTGTACGTTGGCGGACATCTAAAACGACATTTTGTGCCTTGTGATTAACTGCGGTGTTTTTTTTTTGTCGATGGGCCTTATGTAGATGTCATTCTTTGCAATTACCTAGTCTTTGTTTTGGCTTATCCCACAACACTAGACAAATGTCTTCAGATGGTGGCATGTATGCTTGAGGCTATAATGTTATTCTTTTCCTTCAATCGTCACAGTGCTCCCAATTAGAATGGAATATTTATTTTGGGATAGTTTGAAGTGTTATGCTTTAGGTTGTTGTGACCTGATATTAGAGTTTCTGATCTGGAGTCTGCGCTCTGTTGTGACACTTTTAAAAAATACAGAATGGATAAAATCCGCCTTTTAAAATACAGAATCTTTAATACCACCTAGTACAGTTTACCTTCTTAACAACTCAGTTTACATCATGTGCCTATTTTCTACCAACCAATACATTTAAATATGGTAATTATCTTCAGAGGTGCCAAGTAATATTTAGGGTAATTTCATCAATATGAATTCTTAGTTGGTGCAAAATGTTGAAAGGTATAAGAAACAATCCTATCTGGATCCCATCTTGTTTCTTGTATCAATAAAATGTTTTGCATGAGGTAAGTACATTTATGTTGATAAAATTACCGAAATGTTGTTCTCTAACATGGCTTGTTAAAAAGCTGTGGAAGATGGTTTTAAAATTTTATTGCGAAATATGGTTGTCTGTTAACAAATAAGTAATTAAATTGATTGCTCTGTGCTCTTATCTATCTCCATTTTGTTTTCTGTAGGGTGTATTCATCAACCCAGCTTTTATTGAGCCATTTGGGCTGACATTAATTGAGGTGCCTATTCTAATCATTTGAAAGCTTTGCATTCATACATCATTCTTATAGTCAGTTGAGAGAAAACTCTTTTATTGCTCAGGCCGCAGCTTATGGTTTGCCTATTGTTGCCACAAAGAATGGAGGACCTGTGGATATTATTGGGGTCAGTCACTTTTAATTCTTGTCTTGTGGTAATAGACAACAATACCAGTGTCCGATAGGTGTTGTTTACTTCTAACAGTGAATGTATTACAGGTCTTAGACAATGGTCTTCTCATTGATCCTCATGATCAGCAATCCATTGCTGATGCACTTTTGAAGCTTGTAGCGGACAAACATCTGTGGGCCAAATGTAGGCATAATGGATTGAAGAATATCCACCTTTTCTCCTGGCCAGAACACTGTAAGACATACTTATCCCGGATAGCCAGCTGCAAGTCTAGGCAACCTAATTGGCAAAGAATTCAAGAAGGACCTGAGGATTCTGATTCTGACTCACCTGGTGATTCTTTGAGAGACATCCAAGATATATCATTGAACTTAAAGCTTTCCCTGGATGTTGAAAAGACTGGAGTCAGCACCCTTGACTCATTATATTCTGAAGTTGCCACTAACGCCAAGAAAAATTAGGGTCTTCTGTCTCAACTTTGTCAAAGAGTATGGAAAAGGCACAGGATGATGTTGGCAATCTCAAATTTCCTGCTATAAGGAGGAGGAAGTATATATTTGTCATTGCTTTCGATTGTGTTGCGACTTCAGATCTTCTTCAAATCATTAAGTCAGCCTTTTCTGCTGCTGGAGAGCAAAGAACTACAGAATCTATTGGGTTTCTACTTTCAACAGCTTTAACATTATCTGAGGTTAACTCTCTTTTGGAGTCTGGGGGCCTGAATCCTGCAGATTTTGATGCTGTCATCTGTAACAGTGGCAGTGAACTGTATTATTCTTCCTCTGGATCTGAGGAAAATTATGCAGGATCCCCATTTGTGCTAGACGAAGACTACCATTCACATATTCACTATCGCTGGGGAGCAGAAGGTTTGAGGAGGACCTTGCTGAGATGGGTTGCTTCAGTCAATGAGAAAAAGGGGGAAAATGCTGGACAAACTGTTAAAGAAGATGAATCTATTTCCACTGATCATTGCTATGCATTTAAAGTGAATGACTTCACTTTGGTACTATTCCTCATAACTTGCCTCTCTCTCTCTCTCTCTTCTCTCTCTCTCTCTCTCTCCTTGCATTCATACTTATGCAGAACTTAGTGATCCTTCCTTTTCCAGTCATGCATTCCTGAAAATTGCAGTGCAAATAATGGATTTGGATGTGATTCTCACAGCAGATCACTTATCATTTAATTTAGATCAGATTTGCCTCGGCATTTAACTTAATTAGGAAAACAATTAATCTTTTATAATGTGCAAGTGCCTATAATCATGGATTCAAAATGTGGCCTTTTTGCGATGAAATGACCACATCAGAAAGCTTTTCAAGTTAAACGAACGTCGTTTTCACCCTCCAACGACCGTGACATGAAACGCTTTTGCTGCATTAGAGTGAGTTTGCTGTTCCGCCACTGAAATCACAAATGTGATTGAGATTGCATTTTGATTCCCTGCCTATGACGGCCCCACTAACTTCCTATCCTTACCAGCTTCAAAGGAAAGAAAAATAAAAATTTAGCTAACTACACTTGATGGGGAATAAAATTCCCCTCTTAGTTCTAAGTCAAAATAAATGTGCTTCTTTGTTGTTTGAGGCCTTGATATTGAGAACTGAGTGTAAAAGCCAGCCAACTATGACTTGAACTTTTCATGCTTTTTCTTTTTGTGAATGTGTGCTGAAGTTAAACTAGATAAATAGACAATGTTATGGGTAAACTAAGATGGCCATTGACTTACACGAACATCAAAATGGTAGTTCTGCCAAATTGCATCCAAATGTCTTTAAACCCTTCAATTTTGCAGATGCCCCCTGTCAAGGAGCTCCGGAAGTTAATGAGAATCCAGGGTCTCCATTGTCATGCAATATGTTGCCAAAATGGTACCAGGTTGAATGTTATTCCTGTTTTGGCTTCAAGATCTCAAGCACTCAGGTATGCAAATCAAGATCTTCCTTTCAAAAAATGCTAACATACGATTTCGATGATTGGTTCATGTTCGCCTTTTAGGAGTTGAAAGAGTTATCCTTGGGCAACTCTTTTTGAGGTTTGGTCATAGTCAATCGTAAAGCAATTTTTTCTCATTAGATAGTTGTTTACTGTTGTTATGAACTAGTAGGCAGCTAATGTCTTTGAAGTCTCAGGTTTATTGAAATTAACCTCTCTGCAATTTTACCACAAGGGTATAGTTGCTTATATATGATGAACACCCCCCAAAAAAAAAAAAAAAAAAAAGGAAAAGGCCCTACCTTCATACTATGTAGAACTCCAGGGTCATGATTTGGTTTGGCTTCACCATCCAGTGTACATATTCTATAGGTAAAATTGGGACTGGATGGAACGGTAGTGAAAACATTGTAGAAACATTAGGTATATGCTAATTGAAGGCAAAAGAGGCTAGTTTTTTCTTGTGTAACTTTTTGGTGATGAAGCGGGCAAAATTGATGAATGGGGGCCTTATTTTGATGAAACCACTAAGAAGGCCAATGTAAAACTATGAATGTAATTTGTTTAGGCTCGCTTGAAACTTTGCCTATAATTTTTTTTAATTTATCCAAAGTTTCTTAAGTCCTCCACGTTGCTGGACCAGGTACTTATATGTCCGGTGGGGCACAGAGTTGTCGAACTTTGTGGTTTTCGTTGGTGAATGGGGAGATACAGATTATGAAGGGCTTCTTGGCGGGGTACACAAGACGGTCGTGCTAAAGGGCACTTGCGGTGACGCACGTAAACTTCATGACAATAGGACCTATCCTTTAGAACATGTCAAGCCATTGGACGTCTCCAACATGGTCGAGATTGAAGGCTGCAGCCCCCATGACCTAAAAACTTCATTAAGCAAGCTTGGCATTTTGAAGGCATAAAAAAGTATAAAAGTATCAGTTACCTTCAATTGAATCACACAGACCACAGTTCTTTTTTTACTGTTTTTCCTTTTTTGGGGTGGCCGGGGGGTTGATTGAGGAATCTGCTTAGTTTTCTGGCATGGTCACTCAAACTGAATATTTCACAGGGAAATTTTTTCTGGAGACTTAGGCAGTTGCAATAACGTTTTCCAGCTGCGGCAGACTGCAAAACACGTGTAATAACAGAAGAGACCGGAAAAGTTTCTGTAAATTCTAATTTAATTTCAAGGTGTCTCTCAAACAATTATTTAAAGGTTTAATGAATTTTAAAATTTTCTCTATCTAGCGCAACTTTCCCAAGCATCGTTACTTTCTTCAGAAAAAAAAAAATGTATAACAAATACATCACCTGAATTAAATTAATCATAGCTTTAATTTGGATGAAACAACCGACTGAAATCACTATTTTCATCAACAACTTGCCCAAAGACCAAACCTTAATAAATTCAACCTCAAAGGCAAAGTCTGAAAAGGATATAAAAAAGATATCCACTAAATATAACACTCACTCACCTAAACCGAATTCTCAGATCATAATATCACTCTGTTATCATTTTTTTCTTTCCCTAAATATCACTCTATTTGCATTTTTTTTCTATTCTACCACTGTATTGTTTTTCTTTCCCTTAATACCACTATGTTCTTTATTTTAAATCCAAACTATAACTTATTAATCCAATAACCCATTGCAATAGGTTAAAACTTATTTTGACATTTTTTTAGATTTTTTTCATTAAATAACTATCTAGTCTCTCTCCTCCCATGCTTCAACCACCATTGCCTCTATGCCATTAACAATTGCTACCCTATTACCGCTTTCTCTTCTCCATCACCCTTCCATCTCTCTATATCTTCCTCCATTTCGTAGCTAGTACTCGAATCTCACTCAAATTCCCCATATCTCTATCTCGACAACCAAAATAAATCTACCCCCTCTTCCTCATCCCGTCGGTCCATCTTACAACAACTACTACAATGATAACCTCATTCACATCCATCCCCCATTGCTGGTCACCATTAAAGGCAGCGGGGGCGGAGGCTAATAATCCCAAGTCACCCACTCTTTTCTTCCTGATGCTATTGCTTTTGGCACTGAGCTCCCAAATCCATCAATTCAATAAACCTACCAAAATCAAAAATCCTACTGAATTCAATGGATACAAAAATTCCAACTTATGATGGACATGATTGTTAGAAATATCTTTAAATAAATTATTATATAATTTTCATTAAATAATTGGTCTCCACTTTTTTGCCAAAAAGATCGATAAAACTTCCATTTTATGTAACCACTAGAACCCAATCATTGTTAATTTGTAATTTTACCAGGCATGATTTTTCTCTCTCCTCTCTAAATGTTGGTCGTCAAATAAATACAGGGAGAACTTGAGGAAGATTCAGCACTAGTTGTGCAATGGTAGAGGATAGAGAGATGGAGGGGTGGGGGAGGAGAGAGCAATGGTAGAGGATGGAGAGATGAAGGGGTGGGGGAGGAGAGAGAGTGGGAACGAGGGCAAAATTGGTAATGACATAGAGACAATGTTAGATTAACCATGAGAGGAGATTAGGTTGTTATTCATTGCAAAAGATCCAAAAATAAATTAAATGAGTCTTAACCGGCTATAAGGCTTATTGGGTTACCAGGTGGTAGTTTGAATTTAAAACAATAAACATAGTGATATTAACGAAAAGAAAAACGATACGATGGTATAATGGAAAAAAATGAAAACATAGTGGTATTATAATCCAAGACTCGAAACCTAAACTATAAAAAAAATATAATTTACAAAATTATTATAATGACTACTAACATCAAGCATCAGAGACAACAAATTATTAGAGAAGCCAAGCTTGTTTCTTACTTGCAAACTCTTTTTCAAAACTCTAAGGCTTCATTTGATTCTAAGAAAATTAGAAGGAAAGAAAAAAATGCGGAAAATGAATTTCTTTCTCTTGTTTGAATTGAAGAAAAAGGAGAGAAAAAAATTTGATCGAAAAAGTCATGGAAAATTTTGTCAATTTGGTCAATGATATTTTCCTTCCAAAATTGAGAGGAAAATAGAAGAAAAATACACAAAGAGAGAGAAATGAAGAAAAGTGAGGGACTTCTATTAAGAAAGGTCATTAAGAATTTTCTCTCTCCTTTCATGGCAATGGTGAATGGAGAAGAAAAATATAGTGGATTCAATTAATCAATGCTATTGAGTATTTTCTCTCTCCTCTCCATGACAATGTGGTGGATGGGTAAGAAGAGGTTGGAAAAGGATTACAATTTTTCCCCGTCTAAATTTCCATTTACATTTTCTTTCCGACTTATTTTCTTAGAATCAAATAGAATCTTAGTAATCTTCTTAATTGTTAGGGTTTCATCTCTTATAAGAATCAATCTTGACAAAAGAAATCTTTACAAGTTTGGATGTGTTTGTCGGATACGATATAAGAGCAAGTCCTAGCGCTAGGATTGAGGATTTGGGAGTGGGCCCCAGATCCCCTCAACTAATCCCAACACTAAGATTTTTTTGGAGAATTGGAAATTAGATCCTAAATGGGATCCACTTAGATCCAATTTTTTGAAAAAAGTTGCACAAAATGATATCGTTTTTGTGCAACTTTACCCATTTTTTAATTATTGAATCACATACAAGTTTTGAAAAGCATCTATGATTGTGATAAAATTGTTTTCCAATCAGAATACTATATTTGCATAAATTTTGATTTTTATTAAAAAAGAGTTGAAATTTCTTTTCTATATATATCCTGCATATTTTTCATCTGTTGTTCACAACACTCTCTCTCTCTCCATATATATATATATATATTAGTAAGTATTACTTAAAATTTTACATTTATTTAATTTATTTTTTATAATGCATAAAAAAATAATTATTGTTTTTAAGTATATTTTTGTAGATATATTTTAAGGGCGGTTTATTAAAGAAAAGGTATGCATAATGGTCTTTATCTATTTTATTTTATTTATATATATGTGTTTGTTAAGTTTCATGAACATAAAAACATGCATAAACATAATATGTTATATTTAAATTTAGTTAATTTTGAAAATTAAATTACGTTATGTTAAAATATAAGTAATTAAAAAATATTACGTTCAAACTTTGTTAAGATTAATTTTGACAAAGGCATGCATAAAAATAAATTTATACTATGTTATATTTAAATGTAGTTTATGTTAAAAATTATATGATTAGTTGTAATATTATTTGATTAAATACGTAATTTATGTATTTGAATAATAATGAAAAATATGTTATGTTAAAACTATGTTAAGATTAACTTTGACAAAATCATGCATTGGTACAAACAAATGCAAACTATATTATATTACTTAATATTTAAAAAATATAACTAATTACAATATTATTTGATTAATTACACATGATTTATATATTTCAATGTTATTTAGAAATATGTTTCAAGAATAAAATTTGTTAATATTAATTTGGACAAATGCGTGCATAAAAATAAATTTAAACTATGTTCTATATAAATTTAGTTTATGTTAAAATTATATGATTAGTTGTAATATTATTTAATTAGTTATACGTGATTTATGTATTTGAATGGTAATAACAAATATGTTATATTCAAAATTTTGTTAAGATTAATTTTTTCAAAGGCATGCATTGGTATAAATAAATAGAAAGTATATTGTATTACTTACTATTAAAAAAATATAATTAATTATAATATTATTTTATTAATTACACGTGATTTATATATTTCAACATTATTTAAAAATATATTTCAAGAATAACTTTGTTAATAATTTAAAATATGATTAGGTATAATATTATTTATTTAATTAATTGCATAATATTTATTTGTTTGAATGTTAATTACAAGTAAAATATGTTATAGTAAAACTTATTACAAACATCGATTGCATGCATTGGGTGTGAAAGAATTGTCCAACGACTTGGAAGGGAGTGTTTGCTAAGGGGCTCTTTAAAGTGTCAACTTTGATTCTTAAAACAAGTATCCTCTTATGACCTTTGGATATGACAATCATTTTTTGGGTTTCTAGGAAGTTTAAATGACATCAATATCCTAGAACATTCACCTGTATTCCATGAGTTGTATACACATCGGGCTCCAAAATGTTAGTATGTCATCAACGGTCATAAGTAAATGATGAGATATTTTTTATCATATCATATATCCAAAATATGTGACTATTGTGAAAACAATTCCCCTTCCCCAAGGTTCGAAGAAAAATTATTCGTCGAACATTAAGAAGGAGCTAGGAAGGACGTGGAATGCGCTTTTGGGGTGCTACAACCTCGTTTTGCAATCATATGTGGTCCATGTCGGTTAATGGAACCAGAAGATATGAATTTGATAATGAAGGCATGGTGTAATACTGCATAACATGATCACTAAGGACGAATATGATTCATTTGGCCTCGTCTTTTGATTAAGAGCATGTGGACGGTTGTATCCCACGGGTTGATGCTCGACGTGATCATCATCCATGTTATGCAACTTATTTTCGTCGATCAGCACAAGTATGAGACCCCGAAACACGTGCACACCTTCAGGACTACTTGGTTGAAGAAATATGAAAGAGAAACGTGATGCGAGAAAGACGTGGGTGAAACCAATGCATTACCGTATGTGTCATTTGCTTCGTAACTTGTAATTTTTTTAATTCCAACTTTGTATTTTAGGATGTACTTTTATGTCGAAGACTAGTATTGTAATTTTTTAATTAAGCATATGTCATATGAGAAATTTTAATATTTACCATATTTATTTTTAGATATTTTAAAAAACAATTCCTATTGTACAATAAATATGGCTTCCCAAAATTATATAAATTACTACTTTCCAAGTACTGAAAATAAATAAAAGTGAAAAATTATGGCCTCTGAAAATTCTTAATTTTTAATTCGCTTGGGTCCCTTTTTTTCTGATTAATGTGTATGAAAATAATAAATTTACTATATTGTGAATTAGATCTTTCGATTAATTTTGTTATCATAAAAATTATTTCACTCTAAAACTTATGCAAATTATTTTTCACAACTTATAAAAATAAGTTGTAAAAAAACAAAATAACAAAAATAATTAAATATATGTTAGTTGTGGGTTCCAATAATAATTTTTATTTCAAAATCCAAATTTTATATCATTGGGATGTAGAAGTAAATGGAAGGAGAGAAAAAAATTGGATCTTTTGATTAGGTGCAGAGATAGGCCCCCACTAATAGATTTAAAGTTTGGATCAATCACTAAGAGTGCTCTAAGGGAGCACGCAATAGAGGCTTTCGAAAAGTTTGAAAAATAGGCCCATTATGGGAAATCTAAATGACAAGTTAATTGGGTTTGAGAAGATTAAAGGACTAATCAATCTTGGTAAAAGGGGCAAAATTAGCCGGGTTCGTGTTCATGTCCAATTTAAACGGGTTTAAAAGCGCTAATCTAAACCTAACCCATTTGTAAATGGATTGAAAATCCTAACTTGTACCTATTCATTTTTTAAACGGGTTGACCTGAAACCGATTTATTTACTTGTTTATTTCAAGTTCAAACTATCTAAATGCATATATACTCGTTTAAGATTATCAATTAGAATAAAATTATTAGTACAAGAAGTACTTCTTGGATCTCGGTTCATTGTCATAGGTCATTATGCATACTCCATAACTCTAAAAACATACATTATCTACCATGAATATGTAAGAAGTCTTCCGTTTTCATATTTTTAGTTCCCCTAATGGCCCCACCTCCTTTAATTTTCTATTTTCATTTCCCCTCTCATTTTCAAAAATCAAATAGATAGTTTTTATTTTAATTTTTAAAAATAAATGGATTAAATGTGTTATTGTCATGTCGAGAATCTCGGTTTGAACCTAACCTAATTAATTAAATGGGTTGAACATGTCAAGCAATACAAGTAAATGAGTTGAAAATCTCTACCCAAACTCGCCTAACTTCATATTAGATTTTGTGTTGGTAATGTGTTAGGTAAGCTTTTCGCAGCTCTAAGCAAAATCTCACCAAAATTGTTCAATAGATGGGTTCGGTTGCCTAAGAAACTACAACTATTGAAAAATGCAAAACAAGAAGGAATGAAGAAGTTAGGGGCGGGGTTATCATTGTTCGAGGATTACTTAGTAAGGTAGTCTTATGAACTAAAACTTCTTTTTCTTTTTCATTTTTCTTTTCAAATACTTTCCTAACCATCTAAAAATATATGATTTAGGAGTACGATGTATTATATCCAAAAAAACTATAATATGACAACTAAAAATGAGTAACATCCTTAATAATTTTGAATATCAAGAATAAGAATTGAACGCTCATGACGCTCCGATACCATGTGAAGGCATGAAGAGTAGCACAAAGAGGGAGGGATGGGTTTTCTTATTTCTAAAATGTACAAGTACAAGGCTTGTAATGTAGCTTATGTACACTACATTCCTATAAATAGGAGTTGTACAAATAAAATACCTCCAAAAATATTTGCCAACAATCTAGCATCATTGCTTCACACTTATTCACAATATCACCATAATTAAGTCCAAATTCTACGTGATTGACATGCACACATCAAAGTTCCTCCATTTACGTACTCGGGTAAGGGGAATATGATCTCACATAATCATCTAGAACTTTATTAGCAATCCGACATACGTTAAATTTTTTCCATCAGTAAATTTGATGGCTTTTGGAATCTCAACCAACAAAACCTGATCAAATGTATTAGCTTCCATATGAAAATTCATATATCGGACATCTTTCGAGCAAAGCAACATTAGCAATGATAGGTATACCCTCTAAAATATTAATGAATTTCTTTTGAGCCTTGATTGTTGTTTGCTCTTGAATTATCTCAATTCTTTGCCTTAACGGTATCGGAGGTTTCGAGCATACAATTAGAGATTGTTTTTTTCTATTGAATCAAAATACCTATTGTTTTTGGAGAAACTTGAGTGACTTGAGTGAGGAAGCCTAGACTTACCAATCGAGATGTGTTGAACCTCAAGTCGATGATGTGTCCTCGCCTTGCGCCGACCTCTATACAAGGTCAATCCTAGGTCTTTCACATGAGGAGGCCCCATATTCCGACGATCAACTCGGAGCACAAATCGATAAAAGGGAAGAGCAAGAACAAATGTTAACCAATCTAACAGTTGGTTAGGGAAGAACAATAAGAATCTCATATCTTGTCATGTCAAAGTAGATTTGGGGTACTTATAGCCTTAGGGTTTAATTATGGGAATAGAATAGTAACTTCACTGTTATGTTTCAAATAGGCCTTAGGGCCTTCATAAGCCTTGGGGAGCCATTCTACCCAACAATAAACTTTATAGAGCTAAGTGTTGAGCCCTTCAAACATTTAGCCCCTCATATTGTGTTGGTTGTGGCTCGTTAGCTAAACTAATGGAATGCGAATATCTTGTACTAATTTATTTTTTTGTGTAGTAGATATCAACTGAGAATGTTTCTCTCCAAGTATAAGTAAAGCCTTTAGCATGGCGAAATCCTTGCCACTTTAGCTTATCACAAGGTCAAACCATGGTGTTCCCTCTATTGACCTCAATTGGCATAGCACATTATGTTATAGAGATCTTACATTTTGCCTGGTTTGAGAGTTCTTGTAACATCTCGTATCCATAGATGTCACATCCTTTTGTTAATTACAAAATATCTTCTTGTCACTAAGGTGTTGGAGATAAGGTTTTTAATTCAAACAACTAAATTCGTATTATTTTTTCTATATGTCGGGATTTCTTGGGATAGTAAGAAAAGAAATCACCGGTTCCAATACACCAATAACATCAATCTTATCCTTCCTGCAATCCTCCATAGCATGATTATTTCTTCCACACTTTCCATATTTCTGCCAAGAACCTTCTTGTATTGTGGTACCGTTTTTTACAAACCAACTTTTTGTTTGGTTGTGCCTTTTGTTCTCTATCATTCCTTTTGTTTTTAGATTGCGAGGTGAATGTCTATATCTCATTTTTAACTCTTTCAATTTTAGTTACCTTTTCATATAATTTATGAATGTTGGGGATTTCTTGTCCTTTAGACCATTTCTAATAAAATGAACTAATCCTTCCTTATAACATACTATATATAAACGATAAAAGACTCCCTTTAAATCTTTCAGAATCAACTCCAAGTCACAATTGTCTCTAAATAGTTCTCCTCAACTATGTTTTACTATCAATCCATTTTACGCACTAGGTAAAACCTAGGATGCTAATGCTTTTTAGTGAAGAACTTCTTTAACATCAAAGTTCTTTACCATGTGTCGAATATGATATTCTAAACTATTGGGATTCATTGAACCGTCATTTTTTTGTCCCTATTTAGCCATTTACTTCATCAATTTGTTAGGATTTTTACCTTCTAAGGTTGGGTTCTACCCTATTTGTTTTAATACTTTCTGTACAATATGATTTATTAATTTAGGTTGGGGTTACCTAAGCCATTATACAATTCACCTTATTGGCTAGACATGTTAGGTGTTAGATAATTGATTAAACATGTCGATTCCTATGGTTCTAGTGACCTCCCATTCCGGGAGTCATTTGAATCTAACATTTTGATTTAGAATAATACTGTAATTAGGTTCCTCTATAATCTCTTACTTTTCCACATGCATATACTTTTATTCGATATAAAAACACATCATTTAGTTATGATCACATATACATATATAGCATATCAATTAAGGATACATGTACTATGAATAGTATATAAGTTCTCATAACAATAAGAAATTCAAATACAACATTTAAGAGGAATTTTGTAAACAATCTTCCTCATAAAACATACATCTACATAGTTGAAACAAAGTCGAATACAACGGGAATGAAATTAAATGAAAACTCATAACACATGTAGAAGGAAATACATATAAACTTTTATTGGTCTACTCGTCAAGTTGGGGGCCTCGAAATAAGGTTCACATGGGCATTCCTGCATGATCGTTGCGATTGGTGTTTGATCTTGTACTCGTACCCATTTCCACTAAGTCCCATTTGCCCACCGCCGCTGTCATTCCTAAGGAAACCAACGAGCAATCCGTCTCCAGTAATCTCCATGTAAGTCACCCATTTGCTAGACCCTCCAATCATATTCCCATTTAAAAAGTACAATGGCATTAATGTTACGGTGCCACATTGTTGTGGAGCAAGAGTGCTCGGTGGTGGGTTACTCAATCGGACATAAGATGTGGAACCATTAGACTCTATTTGGACCAAGAAAAATAGCTTGGAAAAGAAAAAAATTAGAAAATTACTTTTTTTTCCTTTGTTTGGATTAAAGAAAAAGATATGGAAAAAAATTTAAAAGAAAAATATGGGAAAAAGTTAGGAAAAGTTAGCGTAAAAGTTTTCTCCACAAAAACATAAGGAAAATATCTAGAAAATGAAATGAGTCCTCCTCCCGAGCCCTTTCTTCTCACACTTCGCTCAGCACACTTCGCTCTCGCACTTCGCTTAACACACTCCTCTCGAGTTCTCCTCATCTTGCTCCACCAGCGTTCTTCTCCGCCGGCGTTCTTCTTTGCCGGAGTTAGGGGCCTCCCGAGCCCATTGCCTCTCACTCTTCGCTTTCCTCGGGATCTCCTCTACTCGGGCTCTCACCTCCTCGCTCTCCTCGCGCTATTCTATGTTGGTGTTCTTCGCTTTCATCAATCTCTCTCCTTTAGCAACTCGTTACATTTTCATAAATTATGTCGAAAACTAGGTTTTTAGGGTTCAATTTGGATTCAAGCATTTTTAGGTTCATTTTGACAAATTATGTGAATTTGTGGGCACTTAATGTTGTGTGTTTGTGATTGAGTGGATTTATCCATTTGGGTTGGTTTCATTAAATTTTTCCGGAGTTTGTTTAGATAAAAATCAACCCTACAAACTGTTAGAAAATGCTTATTTCCTATGTTTGTTTTAAGAGAAATGATACATCTAGTTTTGTGCTTGTCTCATTCAACTTGAAACTGCATGATATCATTCTTAATGCCTTCTATTTTATCATTCTTAATTCTGTCTTTGTTTTGTTTTTCCGGGTTTCGTAATTGTTTTGGTTCATGATTGATTCATTGGCAAATTTTTGGAGGGCTTTGGGAATTCTGTCCAAACCCATTTGCTAAATACCGTTGTCAATGTTTTTGGAAATAAATCAGCAGCGAAGAAATTGAAAATTTTGAGTTGAATTCTATGAGCATAATCGAAATTTAACTTTTAGGTTAATAATAAAGTGGTAAATTTTGGTCGAATGATGAAATTTTAGGACCATTTGAATTTAGGTAGCTTTTGTTATGGAGAATTTGTTGATAAATATGACTGGATGATAAATTTTGATGCATTTGGCAAGTCGTTTTTATGAGCTAGCTTCATAGTAGACATAGAATTTAGATTTATTTTTATATGTTCATCAATTATATAGCACTAGTCGAATGATGTTGCTCGAACCCGAAGTGTATATAATATGAAACTATCCAACCGGATTAAGCTTCATTCTAATTGATGATGAGTTCATGATCTCTCTCAGCTTCCGGGTCGGGTCTTCTAAGAAGTGGAGTTAGTTGATGTAGGTTTGGCGTTTGGGGGCTGATTTGGAGGGATAAATCTGGTTGTGCTAGGAATAACTCCATCCAGCTATCCCCTTTGCTTCCTTAACTCTCTTTCTTTCTATCTTTGTAACCGGATAGTCGGGCCCTTATCTCGAAATCTTTTCTTAATTGTGAATTCACAGTAGTCTCCTTTTCTTTGAAGTCTTTCTTGTCGAAGATGGAGTTTGTGAGAAGATCATGACATTTTCTTGTTGATGATTGTGATGTTGTAATCAAGTCTAGGCTTTTGCTTATCCGATGCTTTGTGCTTATCTCGATGCTTAGTTTTTCATCTTTGTATTATAGTCTTGTCCTTTGTTATTACCATTAGCTTCATCCAGCTTTGTTCTCTTCGTAAGGGACTAGTATGGAAGCTTGCTTTCTTGTTCTTTTGTGCACTTGTTTCACCAAAATCTACTTAATTTTTTAGTTTTGATGGAAAATCTAATTACAAAATATGAAGGAATAAAATAGATAAATACCTAATCGCTTTGGTGGTGGTTGTCATCTTTAGGTTCTCTCTTTTAATTATAGTTTTGAGTGGTTGCTTTATGGTAGCACAAATTGGTAACTATGTTGTTTGAGAGGCAATGGCAACATCTCGACGTAACTTTGTCTTGATTATGTCTATGGTTCCCCTTTTTCATTTTTAGTTGCAGTAAAATAGTTGCAGAAAACAAGTAGTGAGTTGGTAAAGTCGGATCACTAGATCAAGTGTAGTACTTGCTTATGTTTGCGTAAACATGGTTAAACCTTCTATTTTGTGACATGATTCTATCTCGTAATTTTGTTTCTAATGCTTTCTTCCGTTAATGGGTTGATGGTCCGAGCGATATATTGCAAATGAATGTCTATCAAGATCTTTCTGTGAATCCTAATTCAGCTAGAGTTTTCCTTGCCTCGCCCAAGTGCTCGTCATGCGTTGTGGTTGAAAGTGAAGTTTGACAATGATGTTATTTAATTTGTTAACATCTTATCGGTTATGGATTGTAAATTTTGTGTTTGATTTTTAAAATGTTTGGAGAGATGATTGATAGTATAGTGTTACTTTTGAGATTGTTAGGGATTTAATTTTAGCATTTGGGTTTTGATGACAATGTTAAAAACGTTTATGACCTCCTTGTCAAATTTGATTTTTGATGATAATGTTAAAAATAGTTATGAGCTCCTTGTCAAATTTGGTGTTTGATTTTTTCAATGTGATGGTAATTTCTTATTGATTATTATATATTGCAAGTGATTGGTTTAGTCATGATTAACTTACATCACCGATATGAGAGTTTGCGTACAATAGTTTAATGAAGTTAGAAATTCACTAGGTTAGATTTTTTATATTTTTCCAATTAATTTTTCTATTTCCCAACAATGGAAAAAATGTTTGTTGGAAAATTATTTTTTTCTTGTGTTTTTCTCTAATCCAAACATGGAAAAAAATATGTTTCTCTCAACTTTTTTTCCTTCTTATGTTTTTTGCTTTGAATTTTCTTTCCAACCTACTTTCCTATGTCCAAACAGGACCTTAAGGTTCATTCCATCAAAATTAAATATCAAATACTTTGCATTATCCAAGTAACTCATAATTATTCCACTCATATTCTACCTCAAGATCAATCATATCCTATCAAAGAATAGGGAAACGTGGGATATTACCAAGGTTCATGTGGCGGAAAAATTAAGCAAACCTAGTGGGGTAAGATTAAGCCCCTCGTCAAACTCTCGTAAAAGTAGCTCTTGGTTAATACACCTCTATGAACCATGATTATCCTTAAAATAATGTCGATAATTAACACAATTGATGGTGATTATGCATGTTGGGTTCCCTCCATAATTGGTGGGACCCACATCATGTGAATAGTGGCATCGAGCTCAGGTTGAGCAACCACATTATTAGGTGATCCAAGATGGAGAGTACTCGTCACTTACGATGGTGACATGGTTAAACTTATAGTAGATAATTACCCTACTCGGAAGTCCATAATGGAAGACCACTTAATTTGCAAAGACCTCGCCGAGCCTATTCATAATAAGGATATGCCAACAAGCAAAAATGAAAAAGCTTAAACGATGTTAAATCACAAGACTATTGCGATGATTCAAAATACATCGACCAAAGCTTGTTCAAGCATGTTTCAACTTTTAATAATGCATACCAGCTTTGGACATACCTTGAGTCGATTCAAAGAAGACTCCACACAACAAAGCTCACCTTGTGAGACGGTTGGTGAAGATTGGAGTACAAGGGTGACCAAAATATGATTGAGCACTTGAACACATTCAAGGGGCTCATAAATCGGTTGTCAAAGGCCAAGATGAAACTTGGAGATGAAATGGAGGCATTATCGCTTCTTAGTTCACTTCCCAAGAGTTGGGATACGTTGGTGGTTATAATAAGTAACTCTACTCCAAAAGGTAAATTAATAATGGATAGCAACACGGATAGTGAAGGTTTGCTCTTGGAAAGGTTAAGTCACCCTAGAGGGGAGGTGAATAGGGTGATGAGGAAATTTAAACAAGTAATGGAAGAATAAAACTAGAAATGACTCTAAGGAGAGTCCGAGTTTAGATTGAACTCGGAAAAGTACTAACTCGGAAAGTTATGTGGAAATCCTCCGGGGCGAGAAAACCACGGTCGGTGCTAATCCAAGCACTAAGTCAAATCCACTATTTTGAATCCACAAAATACAGTAGAAAGACTCAACCAGAATTGCTCCCTTAGAAAATTCCTCACAAGATTTTCCTAGACTCGAAATTCCGTTATCCGATCTAGTACTTCTTAACCGAGATAACCTTTCCAGCTAGGGACAACCGAGCTGAGTTAACCCTTACAGCTCACTCAAGGGACTTTACTCGGAAAGTAAGAGTGAGTGATTGTAACCGATTACAAGACCTTACAACTCGGAAAGATGTTAAGTACAAAGTTGGAGTTGTAAGTAGAAGATCGAGTATGAATACAATGACTTTTGCTTAAGTACGTGTATTGACAGTTGGTTCAAGCAATCTTCAAGTCTTGAAAGTTGGCTTCTATTTATAGATAACCAAGTAGACTAGCCGTTGTGACTATCTTCTAATTGGAAGTCCTTTGTGACCATTGCGATGGTCTTTCCGAGTCACTCGGAAAATATCCGTTGAGGTGTGATCGTTGGCAACGGCTCTCGACTTCTTTGGAAGTCCCAATCCACTCGGTGGTGTCCGAAAAGTAGGGTGGAAACCACCGTTAAGCTTAGCGTCGCAGATTTCCGGTTTCGAAATGCAGACAACCCCGACACGGTGCTCGGGCCTAGGTCGAAATAGGAAAAGCCTTGTCTGCTCGGTGATTTGACATCTTGAAGCCGATTACTTTCGTAATTCAATAGTAGGATAACCTCGTTTGAATAACCTACAAAAGTAAATCAATTTGGTTCTCAAAGTATAAAATACTTTCGTCCAAGATTAGACACGGATAATAATTTAATTAAGATAATTAAGTGCGTACTTATCCGAGTCCTAAAAGAGTGGAATTTTCCGAGTCTAATATCCATTATACTCAAATTCTATCCGAGTCAATCTAGAAGTAAAGCAAGTCGGATAAAGAACATCGAGTGGGAAGACTTGATCTAGACTAACAATGTTCAAAACAAGCATGCTCGACTTATAAAGATGAATTATCACAATAATTCAATTAAGCTTAGATCATGAAGTCATACCCGAGTTTATGCACATTAGAGCAAATGTTTGAATATGCAATATATCTAAGTGTTGTCTAAGTGACTCAAAACTGTGTGAGAACAGAGTATGCTTTCTTAGTCAGTCGGAATCAAGTGAGAACATATGCAATGGTTTCGTAACACTCGTAAAAGATTCTATATCACTCGTAAAAGTTTCTAAGACACTTAGACCGACTTGTAATCAAAACCTTATAAGAGATGAAGTCTTATACCCGATTCCTTGATGGAACTCGGAATGATGTATATGTAAAGTCTAAGTCTTCAGATAGTCTCCTAAATGAAGAAGCCGGAAGAAAAGAAAGAAGCATTTTGACACAAACCGAAGCCAATGTTGCTGAAAGTCGCGGTAGAAGTGATAACCGTGGAAGAAATAATGGACATGGAAAGTCTAGTAGGAGAGCAAAATCTCGCTCAAAACTTGTTTGCCACTATTGTAGTAAACCAAGCCATAAAGAAATATGAGTGTTGGATTCTCAAGAAAGATCGAAAGCTAGAAAAGTTAAACCAGATCAGCTTGAACATAACAGAAAAGATGAAAATCAGGTGTTCCCGATTGAAGAAGAAAATTATGTTAAACTAGCCATGAATGATTGTTCATGGATTGTTGACTCGGTGCCTCTTTCCATGTAACTCCACATGGAAATTTTTCTCATATTATCTATTTTGGTACTCGTCAAGATGGAAAATAAGGTTTCAAGC
Source organism: Talinum fruticosum (assembly GCA_021018815.1). Lineage (NCBI taxonomy): Eukaryota > Viridiplantae > Streptophyta > Magnoliopsida > Caryophyllales > Talinaceae > Talinum > Talinum fruticosum. The sequence continues at coordinate 6,123,226 of JAITYX010000011.1, forward strand.
AAAATTTTTGGTATAAATGAAGCCACCTTGATGACTCGACACTCGGATGTAAACTTGTGCTAAAAGATGTGAGGCATGTTCCGGATATACGACTTAATCTTATTTCGGCGAGAAAACTTGACGATGTCGGTTTGTTCAACCACTTCGGTGGTGGAAAATGAAAGGTCACAAATGGAAGCTTAATCATTGCTAGAGGAATAAAAGAAGGGTCCTTGTTTGTTATGCAAAGAAAGTTGTTCCAAGGGGTAGTTAATGTTGCAGACGAAAACTTAAATTTGGAGTTATGGCATAAGAGGCTCGGACACATGAGTGAGAAGGGATTGCAGATCCTCACCGAAAAGAACGGATTCCCCGGTTAAAAGGCGAATCACTTGAGCCTTGTACTGATTGTATTGCTGGAAAACAACATAGAGTGACATTTCGGAAAAATGTCGGACTCGGTAGGAGAAAGAATATTCTTGAGTTGGTGCATACCGATGTATGCTCCATTACTCGAAAAGTCACTTGGTGGTGCATTGTACTTTGTTACTTTCATTTATGACCATTCAAGAAAAGCTTGGATCCCTTTATTGAGATCAAAAGATCAAGTACTTGAAGCATTCAAGGAGTTCTATACTATAGTGAAATGAGAAATTGGTCAAAAATTGAAGTGTATTCGAGCTGACAATATTGGAGAATACCGAAGTCCTTTTAAAGCATATTGCAAGATGCAGGGAATCGGACTCGATAGGACACCACCAAAAACACCATAATTAAATGGTCTAGCAGAGAAGATGAATCGAACCATGGAAGAAAGAATTCGATGTATGTTTTCCCATGCTAAACTCCCTAAGACATTATGGGGAGAAGTTGTGAAGTTCGCAATTGACATTATCAACCTTTCACCATCGGTTCCTTTGGATGGACATATCCCAAAGGAAATTTGTTCAGAAAGAAGGCCTCCTACAACCATTTAAAGGCGTTTGATTGTCGTGAATTCGTCTAAGATCCTAAGGATGAGGGAGCTAAACTTGATTTAAAGACAAATGAGTGTATTTACCTCGAATCACTAAGAGAGGAATTTGGCTATCGACTTTGGGCACTTGTGAACAAAAAGATTGTGAGAAGTTGAGATGTTGTGCCATTGAAGATGTCAAATCTGGAAATCCAAAATCCAAGGTCATTAGAAATTTTGATCCGGATCCATCCCCTATAGTTTGTGACAGCTTGAGAGGAAGGCACGAGTTAGTAGTGATCAAGCAAGCACAAATGATGATCATGTCCCTACCTGTAATTATGATCAAGGAGAAGATTTAGATTCATCCGATTCAGAATCTGCTGAGTTAGAAGTACCGAAGAACCTCGGTTAAAGCAGTCCACTAGAGAAAGATGACCATCTACAAGATATAACCCAAACGAGTTTATAACTCTTGCAAATAGGGGGAGCCTTAGAGTTACAAAGAAGTTATGGCAGATAGTCATAAAGCCAAATGGTTGAAGGCCATGAAAGAAGAAATACAATCCTTGCATGAGAATCATACTTATGATCTTGTGGAGCTACCCATAAAAAGAAGAGCCTTGAAAAACAAATGGGTTTATAGGCTCAAGATCGAAGAAAATAATCCAAAACCAAGGTACAAAGCCCGAATGGTAGTAAAAGGGTCTAGTCAAAAGAAAGGAATTGATTTCGAAGAAATATTTTCTCTAGTGGTGAAGATGTCATCCGTCGGAGTTGTTCTTGGTCTAACCGCCGCTTTGAACTTGAAGATTGAACAACTAGATGTGGAAACAAGTGTTTCTACATGGCGACCTAGAGGAAGAAATCTACATGGAGCAACTTGAAGAATTTGAAGTTACAAGAAAAGAATTTGGTATGCCAACTCAAAAAGAGTCTCTATGGTTTAAAACAGCGCCGAGATAATGGTAGTAAAAGTTTGACTCTTTCATGGTCGAGCATGATTTCAAGAAGACACTCATAGATAGGGGTATACCCGAGTCGAGCCAGCTTATGAGCCCTCGCGAACCGGCTCGCATAAAAGCTTGCTAAGACGAGCTTACGATGAGCCCGAGCCGAGCCTCGGATAGTTATCCGAGCCAAGCTCGAGCTTGTAATGTTGTAGCTCGTAAGCTCGCCGAGTCTACATGAGTCAATTACAAATGAGCAGTAATGAACAAATAAGTTGACGAGCTGAGCAAATAAGCTGAACGAGCTGAGCAAACGAGCAAACGAGTTGACTACAAAGAAACGCTCAAACAGAGTGACGAATTTTAGCGACAAATTTGTTTTTTCGTTTCAAAATGAAATTTAGTGATGAATTATTTTTATTCAACGACAAAAATATGGCCGTTGTCGATCGCTACAAAGCAAATTTCACTCAATGATGAAACTCGGTTTTTGTTGCTATTGGTGATGAATTTGTGGAGATTAAACAAGTTGAGTAAGTGGGCTAATCAAATGAACCTAAACAAATTGAAACAAAGAAGCTAAAATTTGTGGAGATTAGTGTGTGAAGAACTTTGTTTTATCACCGATCTAGCAAATAATTTAAATTTTTTAATTTAGCATAGTTATTTTGATTTAGATTTCTTAAGTAAAGCATTCAGTTATACCTAATCTATTAAAACTTTTGTTTACTAATTAATAATATTTACATAGATGAAAATCAAGAACTAATATATATGAAATGTTGATAATGAATATATGATTCACATTAATCTAATTACTTTTTATACAAATAAGAAAAATATAAAATAAATATAATATATGTAAATTTAAGAATCGTGGATTTTAATAATTAATAAATTTAGATTTTTATATATAGAATTTTCAACTGGTTATGCTTGATAATAGGAGCAATTGAATATAAACATGTAATAATTTATTTTCGAATGACTTAACTTGATTTGAAAATTAATGATAATTTATTTATGGATGATTTTAACTGAAATCATGCTAGATTTTATTATTAGCCAACCTTATAGTAGTCGGGGATGCTATAAACGTGTACGTTTTATAATATTTGCTGAATAATATGGTCTAATAAAAATAACTATATATAAAATATAGTGAAAGTGTTTTCGAGTGATCCATACACTACTAGAAAATCGCCATATAGCGACAAAAACAGCTGACGGAAAAATGTAATTTAGCGACGAAATTTCACAATTAGCGACGGAAAAATTCTGTCGCTGATTTTCGCAACGTTAAAAATCAGCGACGGAATTCCGCGATTCCGTCGCTATTCGAATCAGCTGACGAAATTTCTTATTCCGTCGCTAATTGGATTAGCGACGGAATCACAGAATTCCGTCGCTGATTCATCGCCAATTTTTTAAAAAATTAACAATTTTTTGTATTTTTGAGTGTTTAATACAAAAATCTTGAACGAAATACAAATTCAAATAATCCGCAAAGCATAACAACCTCAAATTCAACTTCAATTCAAACACAAAAATCATATACAAACACAAAAGTCATAAATAATCCAACTTCAATTCACCAACATCCATAAAAACTAATTGAAAAAAAGACACCAAGAGGATTACATTATTTACAAACACAAGTTATGTTCTTCATCTTCCTTTTCCTCTTCTTTTTCCTCTTTCTCATTATCTTCACCTTCTACCTCATTTTCATTCCAACCATGCCTATCAAAATAAATTGTATCAAATCCTCTAAAATCTGAAATTTTATATTAAAAAAGTAAATTATAAATACAACCAAGCAATGAAGGAGGATGGGGAAAGCATACCTACAAGATATTAAAGGTGGTTAGTTGGCGGCGGTGGCGGTGGTGCGGTGGTGGCCTCTTACTCTCTCACGCTCTCACTTCTCTCCGATTTTCAATCTACCTCTCCTTATGATTTTGCCGAGCCTTGTTGAAGTCGGACTTTTATTTGTAACATAACGATGGATCGGCGACGGACCTGTCCGTCGCTACTTAAAAAATTTAGTTAGCAACGGAATTAGCGACGGAATCCGTCCGTCGCTAATAAAAATTTTAAAATTTCAAAATTGGAGAAAAATTTAATAACCCGTCAACCTAAAATTTGAGTTAGCGACGGACTGGTCCGTCGTTAACTAAAAATTTGACAAATTTTATATATTTGAAAAATGAAAATAGGCGGCACATTTAAATTTTGAAAATTTTTGATTAGCGACGGAATTTTCCGTCGCTAATTTAAATTTGAAAATTTTTATATTTTTTCAAATTAAAATAGGCGGCAAATTTAAAATTTTTAAAATTAGCGACGGAATAATTCCGTAGCTAATTAAAAAAATTAAATTAGATTTAGCGACGGACTCGATTCCGTCGCTAATTAAAAACAATTAAAAAATTAGATTTAGCGACGGAATCAGCGATGGATTGATTCCGTCGCTAAATAAAAAATAAAAAAATAATTTTCAAAAATCCGTTGCTATTTTTTGCATTTCCGTTGTTAGGTTCGTCGCTAATAAGTAAAATAGAGACGGTATTTGTTTCCGTCGCTAATTCGGTCGCTAAGTTAATTTTATCCGACAATTGTCGGTTTCGTCGCTAGTGAGCGACGGACGCGATTCCGTGGCTAATTTCCGTCGCTAAATAACGTTTTTGTAGTAGTGATAACACTTTAGTTGAATTTCTGGGTACTTTTACTTTTGATTTGAACACTTAGCCTAAGATAAAACTATTGTTGTCATTACCCCTGGTTTCAACTAAGCCTTTTGTCTTTCATTGGTTGGTACTTTTGAAGTTGCACTTAAATGGTCTCTATTACTTATATAGCTTATAACATAGAGCTTTACCAATGAGGTCTCGATTTAGTGGTCAAAACCGAGATCTTGGGTATAGTAGGTCTCATGTTCGATTATCCCCTTCCCCTATTGTGTTTCATTCTCTTTAGGACTCATCTCGGATAAAATATATATATATATATATATATATATATATCATAGAGATCTTAGACAACTCCTACTAAGAATAGACTTCGCTTTCTTTGCCAAATAGAAAAGGTCAATTAAAACCTCTATTACTCAATACTTTACTTCCCCTTTACGTTCAAATTGGCACCACTGTCTATTCTAATAAAACAAATATAAGTTCTAAAAGGCTTTATTTACTACTTTTGAGCTCTTAGATGTAAAAATAAGTTGGAATAAGCTGCAACGAGTTGGGAGAAATTTTATAATTGTATAATTTGATAGTTTTAATTTTATAAAGTATAGTTGTAACCTTTTTTATTTTGTTTATTAATAAATGACTACCTATGTTCATAAAAAAAATGTTATGTACGTAAGATTTTTGTTTATTTCATATTTTCTTTTGAATTAAAATTTAAATTTTTTTATCCTAATATAAATTATGTGAATAATAATTCATTAGCAATCATTAGAAACAACCGATCATTGATATGACTAACATTGATGAACAAATGATACATATTTTGGATATCAAATTGGTCCATTCTGGAGCATGTGTTTTGTAACCACTGGTGGTTATAAGCCTTAAAATTGGTTATAACTTTGTAAATTTTTTTCTCATCTTTCAATTAATTAATTATATATTCATATTTTTAAAACTCTAATGAAATAAAATTGTTGTATTTAATTATAACAAATAGATTAGGTTAAAATTATATATATATATATATATATATATATATATTTTGATGGATCGTTTGATATGATCGTATAAAATTCAGCATATATATAACTTTATTACCTTTCGATATATATATATATATATATATATATATATATATATATATATATATATATATATATATATATATATATATATATATATATATATATATATATATATATATATATATATATATATATATAATTTTATTATCTTTCGATATGATTTGCCTGAAAATCAGTAAGATCTTTTAAAAATCAACATATATATAATTTTATTATCTTATATATATATATATATATATATATATATATATATATATATATATATATATATATATATATATATATTCCAAAAATCAACATATATATTTTCTAAAAGAAATCAACACGTACTTTCGCTCCCCTTCCTCTCTCTCACATTGCCTCACTTTCTCTCCATGCCGCTTCACGTCGTCACCGGCGTCCTATAGTTCAGCGGCACTCTGCCATCCTCGCCGCTACTGCCGCCGCCCACCGCCGATCTGTTCTTGTCTCTCTTGTTTATTTTCTTGGTGAGTTGCTCTTGTACAATTAGGGTTTTTGTTATAAATTTCAAAAAATATTGTAAAAGAATTTCAATCGCTTCTTTTTGTACTTTAGCAACCTCTTAACTCCATTATATGATTAAATTTTTAGATCTTGATTAGTGAAGAGATAAGTATCACTTTTTGATTAATTCTCTTTCTTTGGAGGTAAAAACCCTAACGAGCTCACACCTTTTATTATTCTTTTTGTGCCTAGTTGACTTAATGAACTTTAGAGGGTAGAAATTATTACTAGTCATTTGGTTGATAATAATTGGAAGTTACGGAAGCATGTCTTAAATTTTGTACACTTACCTCCTCCTCGACGTGGGATACAAATAGCAGATGCTATATTGAAAAGTTTAAGAGAACAGAAAGTCGATAGCAAGGTAAGTTTTTATGCCTCTCTATTGAACTTTTAGCTTTATTTTTTATTTTATAAATTTTTTCTATTATTTTTGAATTTATTATTTAATTTTTTTATTGTAGGTATTTACTCGTGTCGGTTGATAGTGCGACAACTAATGATAGTTCCATAAAGATCATGAAATATACCATCTTAAAGGAGTAGGGAGTACCATGTGGAGGTAAATCATTTCATGTTAGGTGTATAGCTCACATTTTAAACATGATGGTTCAACATGGACTTCAAGAGATAAAATATGTGATCAAAAAATATCCATGATAGTGTCGATTATATAACTCGGAAGTGACGCAAGAATGAAACTAGTTGGTGAAATTGTTCAACAAATGCAAATATCTCGATAGCAAGTTGGTTCTTGAATGCAAGACACGATGGAATTCTACTTATGATATGTTGACAATTTCAATAAAGTTTAAGGATGTATTCCCCATATTTGTTGAGCCGGATCCTAGTTACAAGTACCTTCTTAGTGATAAAGGTTGGGAGAATGTGTAGAAAGTGATTCCTATTTAAAAAATTTTGAATCCGCCACCGATATTATTTATGGATCAGAATATTCAACATCTAATCTATTTCTTTCTTATGTGAGTGCGATAAAAGAATTGTTGGATAAACATTAGTATTCAGTAGATGATTTCATTCGTTCCTTTGTAGAGAAGATAAAGGATAGATTTGATAAATATTGGAGTGAATGCAACTTACTTATGTCTATGGCAGCAACGTTAGATCTTAGATTAAAGATGAAGGCTATTGAATTGACCTTTCCAAGTTTGTATCCTCCACATGAAGTTAACAAAATATTAAAAAAGTAAGGGATGCTTTGTATGAGATTTACTTTGAGTATGCTTCGGAAATGGGTTCTTATGTAGAGGACGTTGGGGAAAGTGAGGCAAGATCTTGTGTGGAAAACGATACGATTGATCTAATGAACTCTCTCTTGCAACGAGTGGCTACTCAAAAGTAATACAACCTCAAAAGTGTGATTTGGATTCATATTTTGAGGAAGGTAGTTATAGAACGACAGCCACACAAGTTTATTCATTTGATATTCTCAGTTGGTGGAAACAACGTCAAAAGAAGTATGGTGTTTTGTGTTGAATGGCTGCTGATATACTTGTTGTACCCATTATAACGGTGACTTTGGAAGCAACATTTAGTGCAGGATGTAGAGTGATTGATCCATATCGTAGCTTATTAGATCCTAAAACGGTGGAAGCTTTGATACGTGAAGGTAATTGGCTCTGTCATCTACATCGTGTCGCAAAAAGAAGAGGAAGGTAATTTTTTGTCAATTTAAAAGTTAAATTAAAATAAAATTATATTAGTGATTTAGTTATAGCTTTTATTTGTCTCCTCGCTCTCGGGTATCAAAAGAAAATGATTAACCTAAAGAGTTCATATTTCCAATGTCTAATGAAGGATCGACGTACCCACTTTAATGACATTTTGATATATTGGAAATGTGGAATAAAGAGCCTAATTTTTTAGTGAATTGTAGATGTTATTGTTACAAGGACTTTAAATTGGGTTGTGAGGTTTTAAAACTCGGGATTTTTAGTAATTTGTGTTTGATTATCAAAGCGTCAAATGTTTTATTTATGTTTTATACTATTTTCTTAAGTGTGTATATTGTGATTGTTGAGAAAAAAGGAGTCTCAGTTAAATTCAAGTTTATGTTTTTATAGTAAGTATATAAAGGGTTACTTTGAACATAAAAATAGGAGTTTAATAGAAGCATAGCGAACTATGAGCCAATGATGAGTCGAGCTCGGGCTCGAGCTTTTGATTATTCGAGCTTAGGCTTAAACTTTTTATGAGATGAGCTCGAGCTTAATTGTGCCGAGCTCGAGTTACAAACGATACCCATGAGTCAAGCTCCGAGCCCGATAGGTTCGGGCTCAGCTCGACTCGAATACACCCTTACTCACAGAGCATTGTATCTTTGTAAAGAAATATGTCGGAGATGATTTTATTATTTTGTCTGCTATACGTCGATGACATGTTGATTGTTGGGGATGACCTAAAGAAAATTGATGCCCTGAAAAGGCGTTGAGCAAGTCCATGAAAGATTTGGGACTAGCGAAACAGATCCTTGGTATGAAAATAACTCGAGATCGATCTAAGAAGTTATTGTGGCTATCCCAAGAAAAGTATGTTGAAGAAATGCTAGAAAGATTCAATATGCCCAAGACGAAGCCTCGTCGAGCACCCCGCTTGCCGGACATTTCAAGCCGACAACAAACCAAAGTGCAACAAGTGAGAAAGAAAAATCAAAGATGAAAAAATGTCCCGTATTCATCAACTCGTTGGCGCTTTATGTATGCCATGATAAGTACCAGGCCCGATATTGCCTATGTCATGGGTGTCGTAAGTAGATTATTAACCAACCCGAGCAAAGAACACCGGTTAGCGGTAAAATGGATACTACGGTATCTTAGTGGAACAAGTAAAAAGTGCTTATGTTTTGGCAAAGGCAAACTTGTGTTAGAGGGTTATACAAATGTAGACATGGCCAGTGACATTGATTCGAGAAAATTGACATCAAGGTATCCGACTACTTTTGCAGGGGAGTTGTTTCTTGGCAGTCAAAGCTCCAAAATGTGTGGCTTTATCGAGCACTAAAGCCGAGTATATTGCAGTGTGCTGAAGCGTGCAAGGAAATTTTATGGATGAAAATTTCTCACTCGAATTGGTTCACGAGGAAAAAAATATGTGCTACGATGTGATAACCAAAGTGTTATACATCTAACCAAGAACTCCACTTTTTCACTCCCGTTCAAAACATATTGTTGTTCACTACCGTTGGATTCAGGAGGTATTGGAAGATAAACTCTTACAGCTTGAGAAAGTCAATGTCCATGAAAATTGGTCCGACATGATGGCTAAAATAATACCGACCAATAAGTTTGAAAAATGTTGCGAGAGGTGTCGGTGTGATGCCCCCAATTAAGTCGAGAAGAGGGAAATTTGTTGGGTTCCCTCTATAATTGGTGGGAACCACATCCTGTGAATACCAAAAAAGGTTACAATAAAGTCATGATGCAGCCGTGAGGATTAGGAAGTTGGAGAAAATGGGTCAAGATCATTTATTCCCATTTCACTCCTTTTTGACAAAGTTGATCATCTTTGAGATCAAAAGTCAAGTTGCTTGAGCAGAATCTCCTAGCCTATACTTAGAATAGGACGGTGTAATTGAAATCACTTCATTATTGCATGTCCCTTTTACAGTCTATATACATATTAGAGTTTTGAAAGGAGTTGCTCCATGAGAGCAAGTGAGCAAGAATCAAGTATCAAAAACACTTGGATTTTAGTGAAGCACCAAAAATAGGTGAGGGAGTTCCACCAAAAATTGGTGAAATTAATTTTGTATTCCATCTTGAGTGGGTGAGTTATTGAATCTATACCCTCTAATTTATTTAGAGGAGATATTTTTATAATCCTACTATTCAAATAGTGGAAGTATATTTTTCGGATCAACGAGTCCCGTGGTTTTTTCCTTCATCTTGGAGGATTTTTCACATAAAAATTTGTGTCTTTATCTATTATATTTTCATAATTTTATAACCCATCTTAAATTATACAAAGAGGGAAAAGAGTTCGCTTCCACTATATCAACCTGTCTTTTCCCAACAATGAAATCATAGTAATAGCATATAAGCAAACCACAAAAGAGAAAAGGGGGATCGCGGCTGGTCTGTTGCCGAAATTGGAATTGGACAAATGATATGGTTGGTGATGACATGTGTGACCACACACTCGCCGGACCTCATGAAAACATAAAAAGGATTATTATCATTGTTGTAGTCCATGTTGTAATCCATATAACACATATAACTACCATGATGGGTTAGTTTCTCATAAAACAATACTCATATACTCATATAATTTCTCATGCAATGCCATATACATCTTGTGCATATGTAAAAATGATATCCTAATTGACTCTTGGAGTTCTAGACACAACCTAGGGCTCTAATCACTATTACGAAAATGACTTTTAACAACAACCTTTAACAATGATTATATTAAAAAAAAAAACTATTGTCAAAAATTGGTTGGTGACATTTTTGTAATAATATGTAAAAAATAATTGTCTTTTGAGTATGGTTCCAAGTAAAGAGCTGTTGTTAAAAGCCACTTCTTATCCTATGAGAACGGTTCTTTATATAAAGGAGCTACTTTTCTCTGTAGGCGGGATAAACTTTTCTCGCAGCAGCAATTCGCTGAAGGGGCATCATTCTAGAGGAAGTTAGAACTCATTTTTAATTTGAAGATAAAAATGAGAAAAAATGAGGTGGTGGAAATAAGCCTAGCAATCTTTACTCGATATACCGGAAAAAACCCTTAAAATGAGGTGATGGAAAAAACCTAGAGTTTAGTGGATCAGGTTTGCTTATGAATTAGGTAGGGGTGATAAAAAATTACTTGTTGGACATATGACAACTGTTTTTGTGGAGGAACCGTTGTTAAATACTTATGACAACGGTTGTTGCGGAGGAACTATTGTTAAAGATCCTATGATAATGGTTCTTTTAGGTAAAAAAAAAAAAACCGTTGTCAAAAATGATTAATGACTTGTAACAATGGTTCTCGTAGAGGAATCGTTGTCATAGGTCAATGACATTGATTATGGAGGAAAGCCTTGACATGGAGTATAAGGAAGAACTAGCTGAACAACCATAAATGCTTGAAGAAGAGTTTAAGTTACCGAAGCTTAATTCTTTTTCGACAATATAATTTGAGGAGATTTAACGATAGTTTGATAAGGAAGTGCATACTTGTATTTCTCAAATTCCCGAACTTGTCTATCGAACTCTTACTCTAACTTCTACAATTAGATCATCGGAGAAGGATTAAGCTTCTAGTAACTAAAATTTTCTTCAAGCATTCATGATTGTTCTCCAATTCTTCCTTAGAATACTACTTGACAATGCTTTCTCCTCTACAATCGATGCATATATATTTATTTAAAACAGAAAAATGAAGTGGATAAAAATATCTAAACATATCAAGGCATCTAAATACATGACTTCATAGAAATTCTTGCAGTTCTCCCCTCATTCCTGACATAAGTGATGTATTAAGATGAAAGTGGTGGATGAAGGCGGCGTAGGGTTAAAAGAGAAAAAGGAATATGTTGAAAAAGGACATAACTCATCTATTTATAGCAAAAATATGATCTTAGACAATGGTTCCAAATAATAACCGTTGTCATATGTGACTTTCAATAACAATTATACATGAGAACCGTTGTCATAGGTGCAGCGCCTATGACATCTTTTCTTTTCAAAGAACCATTGTTAAAGTCCTATGACAACGGTTATGATGTTACCATTGTTGACTACTTATGACAACAATTCTTGTCAAGGAACTGTTGTTAAGAAAGGCTCATTAATTCTTTTAACAACTCGTTCTTTTATAGGAACTGTTGTCATATGTCAATGACATCAAATACCGAGGAGAAAGCTTTGACATGGAGTATTCTATGAAAGAATTGGCGAACAACCATGAATGATTGAAGAACATTTTAGTACTTAAAATATTTTTCAAGTATTCATGGTTGTTCTCCCATTCTTCTATGGATTACTCCCTGACAAGGTTTTCTTCTCTGCAATCGATGTATTTATAATTTCTGGTTAGTATCTTACTATTCAAATTGGCATACACATATTATATATACTCAAAAAAGAAGGATGTAGGAATGTTTTTTTTGTTGGTTTTTGGTTTAATTGATGGGGTATAGTGGGCACCAATACGTATGAGCCATTTCGAGCCATCAAAGGGTCAACACGCACATGGTCATCATAAGGAATTTAAGTTAAGTGAAAAAATATATTAACTCGAATTTAATTAAATTTATATATTAAAAGAGATCTAAACCTTATTATATTATTGGTAATTACTCCTCCGTCTTAGAAAGAATGTCCACTATTGCTTATTACGATGTCCCAAAATGATTGTCCACTTTCTAAAAATGATAACTTCAAATATATATTACTCCTAAATTATCTTTCTTTTAAATTTTAAAAATAATTATGAAATAGAGAAAATTTAAAATATAAATTTTAATTCAAATGATAAGGTCATTAATGATATTTTATTCATTAAAGAGATTAATTTTTCTCAAAATGCGTGAAAAAATAAAGGTGAATAGCTTATGGGACGCAGCCAATATAATTATAATCAATTATTGAGTTATAAAATTTATTAATTATCTCAACTCTGCTAGTAGAAAGATAATTGTAAGTATATATTTTTATCACTGTCAGAATAATTTTTAATATTGAGGTGAATATCTTATGGGGACGCAGCCAATATAATTATAATCAATTATTGAGTTATAAAATTTATTAATTATCTCAACTCTGCTAGTAGAAAGATAATTGTAAGTATATATTTTTATCACTGTAAGAATAATTTTTAATATTGAGGAAAATTTTCTTTCTTTTTTAAGAAATTAAGGGGAAAATATTAATAAAACTATGTTATCACATAAAAAAAAAAAGAAAGGAAAAAGAAGAGTCTACTTATAAAAAGAAATTTATTTTTTTAATTTTTGATAAACTTTATTTTTTATTTATTTAATTATTCACATCTATGACTCATATTTAATGGACAAATAATTTTTATGATTGAAATTGCACTAAACTCTTATAATCACTCCCGTTGTAGTATGTGACCAATTTGAATAGATTACTATTATGTATTGTATAGATACGGGTAATTAGGGTATTACATGATGACTTTGAGGGTAGGATGTAGTAGTTTGACATTGAAGGCTATCGGAATGTTTACCTCCAGGTAGTTCACCTACAACGTCAGAGAGTTCCCTTTGTGTCCAACTTGAACATGGAGTATCATCTTTATGAAAAGATGTGTGGAATAACATCTAAACTCCATGGTTGGAGTCCTAAGGGCCGCCAATCATTTTCCTTCCTTCAAACATTCTAGTGATATTATGTCGATAGAGATTCATATATCAACCAAAATTCTATTAACAAATTCTATGGCGAGTATCATTTGTATCATCATCGACAGGGCGGAACTAGAAAATTTTATTAGGGAGGACCGGCTGGTGAGTTAGAGAATATTACTTATATAAGTTATAAAATAAACTATTATCATATATCAAACATTAGTTATAATTAATTTTGTAAAGAGTATTATGAAAAAATTTATATAATAAAAAGATAGGAAATCATTTAAATTGTGTCCGTCTCTCTTTAATCTTGTCAAAATTGTCAATTATCATATCGATCTCAAATATCTTAGCAATCTCCTTATCAATGTAGAAAAACATATAATTTTTGAGAAATTCATCTATCATCTTGCTACGAAATATGGTTTTTATTAGTTTGTGTTGTATTCTCACGAATATTGTCTTTTACTTGTTTCTTAAAAAATGAGTCAATTGTTCTCTTTGACATACTTGGTTGAACTACATAAGAAAATATACTTCTTTAGACTATGTTATTAAATTAGTTGACACAACCCTATATTGTACTAATTATTCAATATAGTAATTAACTAATTCAATTAAGTAAATAAATAAATAAATAAAAAACTATAAAATTGTCATTAAAAAATAACAATAATAAATGAACAACAAACAATAATAATAAATAAATCATAATCATACTTTTTTTTGTAATGAAATAGTTACTCAATATAATAATTAACTAATTCAATTAAACAAATAAATAATAACAATAATAATAATAATACATTATATAATTATCATTAAAAAAGTAACAATAATAAATAAACAACGATAACAACAATAAACCATAATCATAATATTAATGCTAAACATACTTAGTCTTTCAATTGGAAGTATCGAAAAATTATCTTCTTTTGGGAATTACTAATTGGGAATAAAATTTACACTAAGGGCATGTTTGGTTGGATGTAATCAAAGTGGTAATGCAATTAAATTGGTAATGGTGATTACATTAACATGTTTGGTTACAACTTTATAATGCAATCAAAATTACATTGTAATTACATTAACCTCTATCTATGCAATTACAATTACTTGAACATTTACTAAACAATCATGATTACACCCATCCTTGTGATCAAATTTTACACACTTCCAATAATTCTCTCCCCCTTCAATTCCATATCCATTTTCTCTCTCTTCCTTGGCAAACAAAAAATTTATCCATTTGATAAGAAACTTAATTTTTTTTCTTCTATTATCTTAATATATGATATAATCATTAAGTCATTAAGAGAAAATTTCAACTTTAATATTTTTGATTTAAAATTTAAGTATTCAATTAAAAAGATAAAAGAAGCTTGAATTAAAATTTTTAGATCAAATTTTTTTACTTGTTAACACTTACCTTTAATTCAATAAATATTTATCATAAATAAAATAATTTTAGTTTGTACTTTTTATCCATGAAAAAAATCAAAACTTAATTATATGTTAGAAGAGATTAAAAAAAGCTCAAATATAAATTTAGAGTTTAAAATTTTGTTATGTGGATAACATTTATCCATACTACGACAAACATTTATTACCACTAGAATAATCCAATTGATTTTTTTCCAAAAAAAAAATTAAATTAGGAAATATGATATAAAAGATTAAAAAATCTCAAATATGATTTGAATTTAAAATATTTTCGTGTGGATAACATTTATCTTTATTACTGTATTTATTCTTATTAGAATAATATAGTTTATATTTGCAATAAAATTTGATTATTTGATAGAAAATATTTTTAAAAGCTCAAATCTAAATATGTAGCTCAAATTTTTATTTAGATGGCATTTATCTCCACTACAATAATTTAATTACTAACTTTTGTCATTGAAATAATCGAGTACCATTGTGATTACATTACACTTTTTATATAACCAAACATGGTAATGTAATTGTTGTCCCATTACATTGCATATCTAATTACATTACATAGTTGATTATATTACACCCTTATTACATTACATCCAACCAAACGACACATAAAAGGTAGAGAGAAATAGTAATGTTAAGATTGAGAGATAGGGATAGGGAGCAAGATAAAAAAAAATTGACAATTTCATGACTATATATATTACACAATAGCTTGTACCATATCTTTTTCTAACTAATTTGTTAGATATTCAACTTTTTTGAAAAATAAATATCACCAAAATTTTTCAAAATCTAATTTGATAAAAATTATTTTTTTAGATTAAATTTTTTAAATTAAATATTAATTAAAATTTTTTCCCAAAATCATGGGGGAACATGGCCCCCGGACCCCTTGGTTCCGCCGGTGATCATCGAGAGATCATTATGCGGATCTTGCCGAGGTTGCATGTCTTGTGGCTCAAATATCATGATTGGACACCGGGTTGGCTTTAACTCTTTAGCTAGCATGACTTAACTTAGCTCTCAAATTTGAGCGTTTCGACATCCAATGTTTGACTCTTTTCATTCATGCCCCCTGCAATGACTGTAATAACCTCTATATCGATCTTCCCCTTCATTTTTCTCGTTTCCGTAAGGTTGGCAATCTTGCCCACTAGCTCTCTTTGATTTAAGAAAGTGGTTTTGCTGGACTCAATCAACTAATTCGTTTAAGGTCTTCAACAACTCTCGATATTCCAAAGTGGTGTATTCATAGTTCTTAAACCAAGTTGTGGTATCTATTTATGTTAGCTTTCTCAACATTGGATTTTCCTTAACCTCCATCAATATGTTTTGAGGATTGCTATAGAAGTGGTCGAACTTCTTCACTTTTTGGAGAGCTTGTATACCGAAGAGGGACCCCTCTTCTCCGACCCACTTCTTAGTGTCATGTCAAGAAAGATTAACCTCGGCACAAATGTTCATGGCCCGACTAAAATCTACAGATCATTCTAAGAACTTATGACAAACAAGTTATCAACTTTCTAGCTACTAAGGATAACTTAAGTTGGCCTAGGGATAAGCCATTAATACCCCTCCTTTATTTAATCTCTAGACATATCCCTTCAAGTTTTCACTTTGCCGTCACATAATCTTGAAGAGATGAATGCTCGTTCTTCTCTCCCTCTTATTCACTATAAGAAGGCCACTGTAAACATTAATGAGCTTGAGGAGTGAGGTTATACTCCCACTTGGAATCCCATTGAACCATTTATGTGTAATTCCTTTAAGGGTTTCTGAGAAATGTCTATAGTAAGTAACATCATTTGCATATTAGGCACAGATATGCGACATGATTTACTAAGATATGCTTGTTGAGATTTGTGGATCCATCAAAAGGATCTATCAACGTTACATTCACCTTCCGAGACGAAGGGGCTTCTATGATATCCTTACAAATAGGAGTAGAGAATATAAGGGGACTATCCTTTTCTAAGGACCCTCATACCCTTATAACTTGAAAGCGAGGCCTATCCACCTCTTCAACAAAAGGGACACTTTATTATATAAAGTCTTTAACTTAGCAATAGAGACATGTCGAATCGGAAATTTATGGCGTGTACAACCTTGAATTAATTTACAAATAAGGTCAACCATGTGTATTATTTGATGAAGGCGTCTCGACAATCAACTCATTATATAGATTGACTAAAGTGAAGAGTGATAATAACTTTAAAAAAATTTAAGAAAATTTATTTGGGAAAGCAATGATGGGTCAACTCAAAATCCCGGTCTTATCATGTCAAAGTGGATTTGGAGTATTTATAGCCTTAAGCTTTAACCCTAGGGGTAGAAAAGTAATTTTATACTTTTTATGTTTTTTGTTGGACCCTAGGGCCTTTATGGGCTTTGAGGGAGCGACTCCCCAATTAGAATTTTATTTGGGTAAGGCATTGGGCCTATTGGACCCCAAAGACTTAGGGTTTAGATAGAGTTAGGTTGATCGAGTCGAGCAGATTTAGGTTGACCTTTTTCGTTCTATTTTATAAGTGGAGCAAATATATATAAAAACTTCTTATAATATTAATCGTTATTTTTTATAAATTATTAATAATGAATTTAACTAAATGCGACATGTGAATTAGTATAAAGGACAAATTGAAATAAAAATTAAAACCTTAAATGGATCATTAATATATGCTACCTTATTGTCATCCAATCCACTATTAGTTCAACTTATCATTGATGTTATTCAAACGGTTCAAGCCACTCTATCCAATGGAATCCTCATGTTCATATCATAATAAAAAGTTTAAATATGTTTTAACATTCTTTTCGTAAAATACAAATACTACATTTTTCGTAAAATTATCGATAATTTTAAATGAAAAATATGTCAGATTTGATAATTGATAAAAGAGAAGTAACTTGTAGATAACACACTCTTAATTTATTGGTTCGACCCGAAACCTACCAAAATCAATATATAATCTGTATGTATTTTACCCGAATCCGAAATATATCTTCGTATTTTGCTCGAGCGCAAGTACACCCGATCCGTATTTAACATGTCCGTCTGAATTAATAATTTTATAAATAATAATTACAAATAGTTAAGTTAAAGAACTAATACAAACATCTAACAGTTAACCATTAATTATAAAAGGGGTTAGTTTGAACGCCAAACAATTAAATTACTCTCAACTACGACAGCTGATGATATCATAGGCGCATGACAGGGAGAAAAGCACAGCAGCATGTGACGGACTTTGTTATTCAATATGTGTAGTCTCCTTCAATAACCCAAGGACTCCCATCCCATTTACTGTCACTAAAAAATAAAAAAAAGAAGAAAAGAAAAAGAAAGATTTTACGGAGTATAAAAAGGGTATGGTATCCAAAAACCTCAGGCCAGTAATATTTTCTGATCAAAAGAAATAGAATTACTGATATATATATATATATATATATATATATATATATATATATATATATATATATATATAACTGCGTTCTGTCTCTTCTCCTCTCTTCCCTTACCCAATTTGACAAGAGAGCATGGCTAAGAAGACCATCACTGCACTCTTCCTTCACTTCTCTATCCTCATCTCCATGGTCAAACTTCTCCACTTCTCCTATGCTGCCTCTGTAAGTTTAATTTTTTCTGCCCTCTTTTCTGATTCATCTTTTTATTTTCATGCTTTGAAATCTTTTTTTTTTTTTTGCCCTAATGGAGTTCTCATCGGTTCTATTCTTTAAGAGTTTCATCAAATCTAAGCTCCCAGTTTTCTTGATATAGGTCATTGTGATCGAGAAGTGAGAGAATTTATATCAGGAAAATAGTTTTTCAATTTTTTAGAAAACTATATTTTATCAATATAAAAATAAGTATTTTTAAACTTAAAAACTGTGCTTATAATATAAGTTTATGATTTTGTTATGTATGTGAAGGAAAACAATAAATTGGAGCTGATTGAAGAGGGATTGGCTAGGGCAAGGGCGGCTATTAGAGAAGCGGCTCAAAGTAGAAATTATACATCATATGAGAAGGGGAGTTTCATTCCAAGAGGCATAGTTTACAAGAACCCTAATGCATTTTATCAGTAAGCTCTCTCTATAATCTTAATGATCAAGTTTATTATAGAATTCTTCACAAGGCTTATGGAGTTTTAGTTGAACTTCAATTTGATAACATAAAATCTTAATAATTTCATGGTTATCCGTAGTTATTTCAGGGAATTTATGTTATTGTAGTATGATTTTTAATGATTTTTTCTTTTTATTTTAAAAAATAAATAATTATCATTAGTTCGTGACAAAAAAATCATTGATATGTAGCTTACAAACCAATCACACAATTCCAATTTTGTATATAATCCCTAGCTCCAACACAAGTTGTAAATTATATATAACAGACAATTCGCTGATAGCTACGTGATTCTTAATGGCTTTTTCATATTTATGTTTGTTTAAATAGTATATTCATTAAATAAATGACAATTTTTTTGGATGTTAAAAGAATATATAAGCTCTTCGAGGAAAAAAAAACAAAAAGAAAGAAGAGGTACAGTCTTTTTTTATATGAAAAAAAGGATAAGGCTCGAACGTTCTATAATATCTAGGTTGGCTTGGCTCTCAATCGAACTTAAAGTGAAAGTCAAATCTTATATAACCAATTGTGGAACGATAGTTGACACAAGAGATTTGATAATACTTGACTTATGACTTTTTCAAAATGTCTTCTTAACAAATCAACCTAGTTTGTTGAAATATTTGATTTCCATATCTTTAAAGACTCTTTTTTTAATTTTAATTATTTTCTCATTCAATTATTTTTTTAAATTTAAAACAACTTTTAGTTAAAAGTTTAAGTTAGATATATTTGAACAACAGAGATACCAAAAAAGATAGACTACTTTAAGCATTTATCAAAGTATTGGCATGAATCTTACTCATTTATTTTAATTTTACAGACATTTATTAGCTTTCGTAATTTTTATTTATGTTTGTTTTGAATTGCACATTGGCATCCTCTATCCTTATTTTTCGAAACAAAAAAGAGTAGTGGAAAATTTTTAAAATTATAAATGCTATTGTCAAAAGAAAATAATTAGTATTGGTATGGGTTGGTAAATAGTGGGGCACCATAATCCTAATAAGTAAAAATATTATGACCTATGTTTGCCATTTTTATCCAGCTGCCAGCCAAGCCCCTAGCAGTAGTACTTGATGGCTAAGTTGCTGTATTTAATATTCTATTCAAGAGAAAGACCCCGCGAATTTTTACAGTCTGTTACGATCGATTTTCATGCGATTCACATATCAAATTTCCAGTCATTCTTCGACTTGGGTTTCGCTTCTTTTAGTTATATATCTCATGGTCATTTTACTTTCTCTTTTCAATAATTAGTTATCTCATGGTAATTACTTATTTTTTAAAAAAGGTAATCTTCTTTTTTGTTTTAATCCTTATTTTCGACCGTAGATTTTGAGTTCATGAATAGTCTCTGTATTTTATTTATCTATTAGTAATTTTTTATTTAGAGTTTTAGTATTATCGTTTGTTAGATTGACTCTGCAATTTTCGACAAAACAATTTTTTTATTTATTTCGTATTAAAATCTTTTGAATTCAGCTTATTGAGAAATGAACAAACTAGAAAACTAAAAGTAATATTACCATGTTGAATCCCTAAACTAATGATGTAAAGTATGTGTGTATACATATAGGACAAAAGCCATCATAATTGAACACCATTCCAAATTGCCTCACTAGTACGTACCCTATAAGAAAGAGATATTAGTTAAATATATCCTTAAACTTTATAATTTATTTAAAAATTTTATAAATTTATTTCGCTACATTTAAATGTCATTAAACTTAATTTATGTGTTTTAAGTATACCTATTTATGAATTTTTCATCGGTAAGAAATCACTTTTATGGTATTCTTATTTAAAATATAAAGAAATAAAAGTAAAACAGCCTTGAGAATTCAATTTTTAATTTCTCTCAAAAATTCAATTTTTAATCTCTCTATCTCTATCTCTATCTCTCTCGTTGGTCATTTCTTTCATTTCCTTCACTATTTTACCGGCAATTGACGATAAAATGGTATTTTAATTGCACTTGACCTAGTTTAATGAGATGTAAAGATAGAAAAATAAATTGGCAACATTTTTAAATAAATTGTAAAATTTAAGAGCACATTCGACTAGGATTTCTATGAGAAATGAATCCAATAATCTTAATTGTCTCGAAGAAAACCCACAACTTTGAATAAATTAGACAGCTAACTTAGCAAAATTAGATCAGCTGATCAAATTTAATTTAACTTGAAGATGCATGCATGACACAACTTACAGGAGCCACATAGAGATGCAAAAGAGGTTCAAAATATGGACGTACAAGGAAGGAGAGCCGCCACTCTTCCACCACGGTCCCTTAAACGACATCTACTCAATCGAAGGGCAAATGATAACGGAGCTGAACGGAGGGGGCGGAACAAAGTTCCAGTTCCTGGCTCGCCACCCAGACGAGGCCCATGCTTTCTTCATTCCTGTCAGCATCGTAGCCATCATTCGATACGTCTACAGGCCTTACACCAATTACTCTCGCGAGCGCCTTCAGAACATCGTGGCAGACTACATCAGGGTTGTTTCTGAGCGATATTCCTACTGGAATAGTAGCTCCGGTGCTGACCACTTCCTTACTTCTTGTCATGATTGGGTATGTATGCCTTCTTATTATTCTTCTATTTCTTTTTAGTAAAACAGCCCTTCGTTTTATGGTCTATTTTTCATTATACTTCTGA
Source organism: Talinum fruticosum (assembly GCA_021018815.1). Taxonomy (NCBI): domain Eukaryota; kingdom Viridiplantae; phylum Streptophyta; class Magnoliopsida; order Caryophyllales; family Talinaceae; genus Talinum; species Talinum fruticosum. The sequence goes on from JAITYX010000011.1 coordinate 6,144,978, forward strand.
CTATTTGTGTTCTTTTCATGTTCTATACACCCACAAAGGAAAATTACACCCTAAAGAGTTTGTAGTATGGAAACTTAAAAATTGTTTCTGGATAAACTAGGTATGTTGATGACTGGAAAGACTGGTTTTACACTTACTGATCCTCCATTGATCCGTGCAAAAGAGGCTCAGGCCTGGGGAGGTGCCCGGGTCAAGCCCTTCCAATGATCAAATCAATAACCGGAAATAGAGTGAAGGTCTAACAAAGATATTATCTTTGCTGAAACGACAGTATGAATCCTGATAATTTAGGAATTAGTAATTAAATGGATCATAATTCTTGAATTAGGGAGGTAGGTGGCTATTTATAGCATGAGGGGATAAGGTATGAAGTACCTGCTTTCAGGGTTCGGGTTACCTCCTAGTAGGTGTCTTGGGCACGAGGATAGGCCCATTTGACCTTGAAGGTGCTGATCTAGCTGGTTCTCAATGTGGGACCTCTTCCTTGACATAGTGATGACGTGAAAAGTGGATATTTTCTGGATCAAAAATTAAAATAAAAATCTCAATTATACATTAAAATTCTATAAATATGTTACTTATCTCAACGGATAGAACTTTTATATATTATCTTAACTTTTGGGGTTAAATCTTGTTCTTGATTGACCTTTCCCGCCCAAACTTTAAGCCCAAGAAGAGATGGAAGAGGGGTCCTCCTCCATTGAATTAAAAGTAATATGGACGAACAAATGTGACTATCTTCACCACAATTAGTTCAATTTTAGGTCAGATTTTGATTAGATTGTTGAAGTGTAGATCATATCATATTGGTCACAGTCTATCTATTATCATATGTCAACAGCTTTAAATTAACAGATGTTTGTTGTTGATTTATTTGGGTTTGATGAAGTGGTGCACTATATATATTAATTTATTTTAATTTTTAAAAACACACACCTAGTTTTATGATCTCTTTTCAAATAAAAATTAAATTTTTTTACCCAAAATGGGACATATCAAGTTTATAATCCCGGATGGCCGTATCCAAGCTATAACTTTAGTACTACACCATATATATGTACATGCGTATGGGTGTCTATACACTATAGAGGGTTCTTTAATAGGTACACCATTTTGTCCCGAACCTTTACGAATTACGACAAGTGATGGCTTCCCTTAAATGGCTAAGTTTCTTGTTCATTCTTAGGACTTGGAATGGCTTTAAGTGTCCTTTTCCATGCAAACAAGGACTTTCACTGATACCCTTGTAGGGAACATATATGATTGGTGTACCTAAAATAGGCCCGTGATATCCTAATGGAAATTCTCTCTCTCTCTCACTTCCAATGCCTTCAATATAGATTATGTTCTCGTAGATCCATTCGTATGAGCCAAATTAATTTTATAATATATGTCATTTTAATTAATTTTAATTATTTTTTAATACTTGTTATTTTATAATTTTTGATGATATTAATTACTTTTGTCATTATTAATTATTTATTAGAAAATGACAAAGGGCGAAAGTGGGGGTATATTATTAGACAATTCACCTTTTAACTGTTTTGATTTTTAATTAACCTTAATTTCTTTTACTCCACTAAAATGACATATAGTTTGAAATAGATGGAGTATTGTTACACATGTGTTCTCAGTAATAGTGTGAGACAACTTAAGCGGTTATCTTATTTTGAGTTTCTAAGTATTGGGTTTGTAGAGGTAATTCATATGAATCACTTGATATTTTCTATTTTTCCAAGATCTAAGTGTGAAAATATCTTAAAAGTATTGTACTTAATTGGATCTAATATTCCTTAACCAAGGAGCATAATCCAATAGTTAAGGCTGAAAACTCTATTTTTTCTCTTTTGATGAGACCCTGAAAACTCTATGACCAAATTCGGCTTTTTTCTCCATCGTAGTATACAGTGTATTACACTTTCGAACCCTTCATAAAAAAAATTATTGGAAAAAAGAAAAAGAGGAAAAAAAAAGACTTAGTACATTGGTACTTTCTTTTTGGCGCGAGCACAATAGAGGAAATTAATTAGTAAGTAAATAAGGCATCTAACTTAGCTAGATCAACTCTTATATCATGGTCACGGGTGTATGAACTCGGGTCACGTGTCAAAGAAGAACAATTAGGGGGAACTAGCAACAATATTTTTAGTGTAAAAATTTTTTTTTAATGTTTTGCAACCTTAATTTATGAATCAGCTCACAATATAATTTGTGTATAACTAGATTTGTTTGTTTTTTTATATGCGAAGATTCATTTGACATATTTTTTTAAATGATTATTTTTAGGCGCCAGATGTGTCGGCGGCTCATCCGCACCTGTTCAAGCACTTCATTCGAGTCCTTTGCAACGCAAATGTCTCCGAAGGCTTCCGTCCGTCGCGTGACGTCTCCCTTCCGGAAATCTTCCTCCCTTTTGGCAAACTAGGCACCCCAATAATTAACCAAAGCCCTGGGGCCCGCCACATCCTAGCCTTTTTGCTGGTGGGCCCCACGGTGAGGTTCGGGAAATGCTCTTCCGATACTGGAAGGACAAGGATGAATCAGTCCAAGTATACGGTTACCTTCCTAAGGGTCAAAATTACACCGTCTTGATGAGTCAGAGCAAGTTTTGCCTTTGTCCTAGCGGGTGGGAGGTGGCGAGCCCAAGGTTAGTTGAGTCGATCTACACCGGGTGCGTGCCCGTTATCATCGCCGACAATTACACATTGCCGTTCAGCGACGTGCTTGATTGGAGGACATTTTCAGTGCATATTAGGGTAGCTCAAATCCCCGAGATCAAGAGCATTTTGGAAGGGATCTCAATGAGGAGGTACTTGATGTTGCAAAAGAGGGTGGTTCAAGTGAGGCCACATTTTGTCATAAATAGACCGGCTAAGCCCTTCGATGTGGTTCATATGATTCTCCATTCAATTTGGCTTAGAAGGCTCAATATTAAGTTAGGACATGGTGTAAATTCTAATTAGCTTAGTATATCCTCGAATCATGAACGTTGTTGTATGATTAGTTGAACTATATGATGTGTTCAAAATTTCGTAATAGTGAGTGAGCGATGCCATATAAATATTTTTTTTAATAGTTTTTTCGTACCTTTTTTCTTCAAATATTTAGGCTACTTTATCCAAAGTTGATATTAGAAGAAATTTCATTAGTAAATTCACATTATATTAAGTAGATAATAATTAAGATAGTGAACCGAAATATTTAAGCAAAAGATTCCAAGTGTGAATAGAAAAATTAAGTGAAGCAAGAAAACTTTATGTATTACATTTTATGTTTTTCTTGTGGTAATTTTCTTGGTAAATTAAATTCGTGGGCTTCAGTAATATACGAGTACCATATCTAAAAAGGTAATATGAGATTATATTTTGATCTAAGGGTGTAGTGTTTAAGCTCATCAAGAGAGGGTGTATAGTTTTCACTCCTAGATTATGAAACCTTCCGGGTAAAAAAATTTATTTATATTCATGTGTAGCTCCGAATCTCCATACCATTGTACATTTGGTCAGCTCACGGATATCGATTGCAAACTAAGATACAAGCTCTTACCCAATGAAATACAAGATAATTAAACTAAGCTAAGTTCTAGGTTAAAAAGTGATTTGGTCACATTGATGAATAATATTATAATACGTAGAACACTTGAGTTCTAATGCATTTTGGTATTTTCTTTCAATTAAAGGTAGTACTTCGTATTATGATCATTTTTTATGCTACTCTAATTACTAATGTTATTGCTATTAACTTGATTGTATTTGTTAATATTACATATATGTGTGCAAATTTGTTTAGGTTTTGGGAGGTGAAGGACTCCCAGTGAGCACCGGTTGCTCATTCACCTACCTTTTCATCATTTTAGATCCACAACAAGAGTAAGATTTAAACTTTATCATTCTAGATGCCGTTTTGATTCTTTTTCGGATACAAGAAACTTGATATGCACTATCTACTTATGTGTACTTTGGAACTTCATATGTAAATCTTATTTGCTAATCTAGCATGTTTGTAGCTATTTGCGGTGGCATTTGTAAACGCTTTGATTCAGCCTTGGTGTCCCTCCCTCCAAGAGCATCATTGTTATACTCTACTTTATATTGTAGAGTTGTGTGAACCCAAATGCTTTAAGTTATAAAGTCGTATAGGCCTTAACACTCATAGTAGCTTCACTTTTAAAAACAAAAATTCTAGCTAGTTTAGCTTACTAGTGTTTTAAAAGTAGATTGTGTTAGCTAAATTAATTCCTAATTTAGTCTTAAGCATCCTTAAAAAGAGTCCTGACGATATGAAAGGCGGACGTTTTACAAATATGAAGACAATAAATTACTGAATCCAAAATTCATCCATGTTGTTTATAATAACACGTGCTGAACAAAAGGTGAAAGAAATTGATTAGATATGGGTTGTTTACTTAGTCAAATTTTCATCTAATACATATAAGTGCCTCCTATACATGTACTAGAAGAGGTACTAAAGAACAATCCATTAGTCTAACATATATATAATAAAACTAGATTTGAATTTGAACTCCACAGTAAAATATCATGAATATTTCAGAACCTTTAAAAACCATTTCTTTACTAGATTAAAGTAAAGCTAGGATGATGGAGGAAAGCAAATTAAGTGGTATGGCATACATGATTTAATGCCACAGGGATAGGGAGGAACAAAACACCATAGTACTTGTGTTTTAGGCTGTCTCATTTGTGGCAATGAATACCATAATATTTTTTGATTCTATTGATGATTAGTTACCCTTTCAGTATTATCTCTTGAATTTCGGTATGCCCAATCGTGATTGCTATTACTTGGCTCCTTGGAGCAATTTGGTAAGTTTAATTTTATCTACGTTAATAGCTGATTTTGAATTTAATTCAAGTGAGGAGACTAATCAAATATATAATTGATATAATTTTAAGGTAAATAGAATAAATTGAAATTTATTCCAAAAAGTTATGCGCCAGTCCTTGGCATCCATTTTTTTCTTTAGCAATTCTTCATTTTTCGTGGTTTTATGGGCCACGGCTGATGAATTTGTGTGTGTTAGGCTATTTTGACCTAATTAACTACTACCCTCCTAAAAGAGTTGTATTAGGGTTTTACTATATATTAGATTGTAGTTACAACCTAATACCTAACCCTACAGAGTTGTATGAAAGCCATTCTCCTCCCTATTCCACGTACCTAGTTGAGACAGCTTTAGTGAGTTTTCTCTTTACCTTGATCTTACGGAACTCATCGTTCGGAGATCTTACTTTGTACTCCCTTTTCATTATTAGTGGATTATTTTTCTCTTTGTCGTTCGTGGTTTTTCCCAATTAGGTTTTCCACGTAAATCTATTATCTTTCCTTCTATTAGTTTAACTATTGTTCTTGCCTCTAATTTCTTGATATCTCCCCATTTTATATTTAATTTGCTTCCACTCGTAAACTCGTTAGGTTTATTTCCTAACAAGTGGTATCGTAGTTGGGTGTCAATCGAATTCGGATTCTATCGGGGTTTGTCAAATCCTTCGAACCGGGTTGTCGGATCCGAGTTATCGAGCCGATTCGAGTCCTAATGTACACTATGCTCATCACAAGTATCATAGCGAGTGCATTAATCACAATATGAGCCATACTGTGTTGGATCTACCCTCCTATGTTTCTATTTATATTCCTCCTTCAGCTTTGCTCTCTCTCATCACTGCTTCTACCGATGGTGGGTGCATTTCAAAACTCATCAAAAATGCTTGGAAATTCATCATTTCATGATCTTCTCTGAATGTAGACTGGAATTTTCCTATCATCATCAAACCTTGCCTAAAGTGCTCTCGGTAAGTACTTTTCTTTTCTTCCTTCCCCCCTTTTCCTTTTATATTAGAGCTCATTTAAATCGATCTAGTTTATGTGATCTTTGTCTATATTTGAGAGGGGCCGGGGGATGCTTGATATTTATGATGAAACTTGGCTATGTTTTGGATGTTTATATCACTATTACGAGAACCACTTTTAACTCGCAGTTCAAAACGACCATTAATTACGGTTATCCATTGTCATCCGTGTGCCCGTCATTGTAGGTAGGCATCTTTTACTACGGCTAAAAACCGTAGTAAAAGAAGTACTATGACAACGGTTCTTCCGTAGAGCCGTCGTCATATATCTCCTATGATTACGGTTCTTTCAAAAGAACCGTAGTAATAGGATAACATATGACGACAGTTCTTTCACAATAACCATAGTAATAGCTACAATTATTATAAAAAACAGATCATTTTTTGATCCGAAAATTTGGGATCTAAAGTTAAAAGTTCAAGAGGACTGCCAACAAAAAAAAAATGAAATGAAAAAAATAAGTCGATTTTAAAAAACTAAAGGAATATAGCTGAAATTGTTGGAGGGGGATTTTGAGAAATTTTCAAGAACCTTGAAGATTACAGGGCAAGAACGAAAACATTAGCACATCCACTCGTAAATGACATCGGACAAATTTTCCGTATTGCTTTAGTTAACGAATACATTACAATCCAACTAATTAATCACCTCAAATGAAACAACCTTCCAAGCTTGTATTCTTTATTGGCAGCTTAGAAAGACTCCAACTCTTCAATTACACATCTAACAAAGAAGATCCAAAAGACTTCAACTCTTCAATTACACATCGAACAACGACCCATGGAAGCAAAATCGGAACAAATTGCAGAGAAATAATGAGTTCAAATCAAAACAAATTAATATGCCTTTTACATCTCATTGTCGAGAGAGAGGGGAGAGAGAGAGAGAGAGAGAGAGAGAGAGAGAGAGAGGAAGAAGATTACATTAGCCCATCCGGAAGAACCAAGACCGTTGCTGGATTTTGAAGAATAGAGAGGTGTCGGCGGCATTTGGAGGGCAGCATTTGGAGGGCTTCAGCTAAGGCTCGACAGGTAAGGCATCCTACTCCTCCTCCCAACGGCGGTGGCAGCAGCGGATCTTGGGCACCGACAATACCTTTCTTTCCAAAAGCGGAACCTATAAACTCTATCCTTCGCCAGGATAGATCCGAAAGAAAAATGCGAGAGAAAGAGAGTTAGAAACGAGAGAGACGAAGAGAGAGACGGAAAGAGAGGGAGGAACCTACGTATATGGCGAACGACATTGACGGGAGGAAGACAAGTATCTATCATGGCTCCGGCGATATGGTAGGCAGCGGCGAGGGAGAGGGAGGTTAGGCGACAGAGGCGAAGCGAGGGACTGGGGAGAGAGAGGAGAGAGGGAGCAGAGAAGTGGGGATAAAATGAGAAGAAGAGAATGAAGAAGAGGAGGAGCTGTTTTTAGGAGAGAGAAAGAGTTATTACATTGGATGTGAGTTTTTAAGGAGAGAGAGGGCACAAAAGTGGGGATAGCAAAAAAGGGACACATATTTAATAATGGTTCAATGAAAGAATGGTCATTAAATGTGACTTATGACCACGATTCTTTTAAAGAACCATAGTCAAAAGTTGACGAGTTCAACCTATGACGACGGTTCGTTGAAAGAACCGTGGTAATAAGTGTTATACAAGGCCGCTTATTTACAAAAATGCCACCACCTTATTTTTCATAATAGCTTTTTTCTTTTAACCGTCGTAAATGGAGCGTAATAAAAAGTCGTATCTCGTAGTAGTGTGTGATCTTTTTTGAAAGATTTCATCTTGTAGCTCCCATTTAATCGGTAGAATTCATCGAGCTTTTCCAAGTTTTATTATGATGTTGTATACTCCCTCCATTTCAAAAAAATTACAAGTCATTTTAGTTAGGCTCGCAAATCGGTGTATAAGATTATTTTGGTTTAATGATATTGGCGCTATAATATATGTTGTCTTAATCCAAATTAAATAATATAGTATGACTTTTGTGTAGAGTGACTTATTCATTTGATTTTAATTATGTTCTTTAGATGGCGAGATGGATTAAAAGAAGAAGAAGTTGTGGTCACCGGTGCTACTATTGCTTTTTTAGGAGGCATAGTAGCCTTTCTTAAAAAGTATAAGAAAACAGATAGTAATGAATTTCTTCCAATTTCATGTCAACCACATGTCAATAGAGACCTTGAGAGAGAAAATTATATAAATAGTGTATTGTTATGTAGGAATAGACATTGTATTGACCAAATTCGAATGAGCCATATGACTTTTTTACATTGTGTGAAACTCTTGAAAGGAGTGGACTTCTTGCTAACACTGTACGTATGAGTGTTAAAGAACAAGTTGCGATGTTTCTACACCTATTAGGTCATAATGTGAGATTTAGGGCAATAGAAGGAAGATTCTTCCATTCTACTTGGACCGTTCATATCTATTTTCACAAGATCCTTAAAGTCATACTTAAGTTGTATCCAAAGTTTGTTAACCCTCCTAGCTCCTCTACCCCTCTAAAAATTGTAAACAACTCTAGGTTTTATCCATGGTTTGATTATTGTATAGGAGCTTTAGATGGCACTCATGTGCGTGCATCCGTACAAGTCGAAGATCAAGATAGGTATAGGAATAGAAAAGGTGGGTTGTCCCAAAATGTGCTAGCTGCCATATTTTTCGATGACCTCAAGTTCACATATGTACTAGCCAGTTGGGAAGGATCAGCACATGATTCTAGAGTGTTAAGTGATGCAGTTTCAAGAGGTTTCCATGCCCTGAAGGTATCACTTGATAACTCTTTTTTCCCCTAAAGTAATACCACCTAGATAGTAATGAAATTTTTGATCTTTAGTAAGGAAATATTTTCTCGCTAGATTCTGGTTATGCTCTTCGGAAAGGTTTTTTACCACCTTATAGTGAAGTTCGCTATCACCTAAAAGAGTTTGATGAGAACTCATCTTGAACAAATGCCAAGGAGTTGTTAATCTATGTCATTCTTCCTTGAGGATTAGTATAGAAAGCGCATTTGGTGTCCTAAAAAGCACTTTCGTGTGCTAGACACAAAACCATTTTGGAATTTTAAAACTCAAGTCTATATCATTCTTGTATGTTGTGTGTTACACAACTTTCTTAGAGGTGTTGATCCAAATGACTATATTATGAGAGAAGTTGATCGAGAATTCTTAAATGATACACAAAGATCGCGATTCTCACAAAGAGAAGAGAGGGAAGAAAACCAAGCAGGGAAAATAAAAAAGGATGTTATATTCGAATGCAATGTGGAAAAATTATCAAGAATGAAGATGAAATGTTTCTCAAAATAATGTGTTCTTGTAAATTTGATTTTCTTCTTCCTCTCACCTCTCCATTTTCTGTTAGTTTTTATAGTCATTAGGGTTAAAATGCTTATTACAGTTTGCTTGATAGTCATTGGGGTTAAAAATGTTGAATACGGTTTCAGCAAAATGTTATTTTGATAGGACAATTTTGATTGGTGCAGGTGCAAACTGTTATTTTGATAGGGCGGTTTTGATAGGTGCAGGTGCCCTGCAATTTCTCAAAAGGAAGAATAAGGAAGTTATATAGAAAATAAGATTTTCTTTTTCAACTGCTACTTTCAATCTTTTCCTTGTGTTGATTTTTGATAAATTGATTTCGGCATGGAAATTTGGTGAATTTTGATTAACTGATTTATGCAGCATGGACAAATGGAAGAATAAGGAAGTTGATGAGAAAAGAACACAATTCGGTGGCCAAAGGCAATGTCAAAGGAGTTACTTGAAATTTTTGGCTAATGAAGTTAAGAAGGGCAATCGACCAAACAATAATTTCAGGTCTATCTCCTTTACAGCAGCGAGCAGAGTTCATGTAAAAAAGTATAATGTCAAATGCTTGTCCGAGCACGTTGAAAATCCTATGAAGACAGTCAAAGCTACATGGGGAGTGATATCAAAGCTTCAAAACAAAGATTCTGACTTTGGGTGTGATGAAAACCTTAAGATGATCCAAGCATCACCTACTATGTACAATGCGGACATTGAGGTATGGTAAAATGACCTTCCCTTTTACAGAGTTATTGTCTCTATTCTCTGCCCCCTTTTTTTGCCTTTATACTTTCAGTCCCTCTTTGTCTCTCCTCTATTAGTCTTTAAAGCTTTTATACTTTTATTCCCTCTCTGTCTCTCTTGCGTTTAGTTTTTAAAATCCCCGCCCCCATTCGTTATTCTAATCTCAGTCCCAGTCCATCTCTTTTCTTAATGTAGTAACATGTAAGAACCGTGATTTTAATTGAACCGATTATAATCACGTGCATTGAAGCTAGTTCCGAGTGACACGACTTGTTGAACGTGCATTTTATATGTTCCTATTTGTTGTAACTTGTACCTAAGTTCATGTAGTTGTATAAGTGTGTCCTAGGCCAATTAGGTTATTTTTGAGTTACAAATGCATATTGGTTAGACTCCAACGTGTGGCATCGAGATCTCCAAGCGTGTGACTCATTGAGTATATATATTGTCATTTCTTATGTAGGTATAAGGCTTTTAGCCTAAAGGATAGGCCGTATTACAAACGGAACTCGCCAAAATTTTAAGAAAATTTCAAATCAAAATAGAAAATTCCCTTTATTACCTTTAAGTTGGCTTCTTTTAATCTCTATTTGATTCTAAGAAAATAGCTTGGAAAGAAAAGTAGATGGAAAAAAAGTGATGAGGAAAAAAAGTAAGGGGAAATTGATTTTTTTTTACTTGTGTTTGGTTCAAGGAAAATAGAGGGAAAAAATTATAATCATTTTTTAACCTCTTACCCATCTACCACATTGTCATGGAGAGGAGAGAGAAAATACTCAATAGGCTTGGTTAATTGAAGCTAATATATTTTTCTTCCCCATTCACCATTGTCATGAGAAGAGAGAGAAAATTCTTAATAGCCTTTCTTAATAGAAGTCCCTCTTTTTCTCTATTTCTCTTTATATATGAAATTTTTCTTCCATTTTCCTCTCAATTTTGGAAAGAAAATATCATTGACCAAATTGACAAATTTTCCATGAGTTTTTCCATCAAACTTTTTTTCTCTCCTTTTTTCTTCAATTCAAACAAGAGAAAAAAAATTCATTTTTCACATTTTTTTCTTTCTTTCTAATTTTCTTAGAATCAAATGGAGCCTTATGGTTTCTTTTATGGTTTCTAAATGTAGTAAAATCATAAACTTTGTTGAGTTTTGGTTGGTTAATTGAGTAATTGCTGCAAAGAACAAGTTGAGATGTTTCTTTTATGTTTTTTTTTTCGATTAGGCAAATCTCTTATGACAAGTATTTGAATAAAAAAATTGAGGTGTTTAATGAAATGGCCATTATTATTGGAAAGGATGTAGCTAGAGGAAGTTGTGCCAAATCATTTGATAATGTTGAAGTGGAGTCTTGTGATAATGCAATAAATCTAAAAGAGAAGAGCAATGGTGAAAGTGAAACCGTGAAAGAAAATGACAAACAATTAATTTCTTCTATTGTTGTACCATCAAGGTCAACAAAGGTTGAAAGAGAGCTCGTGAGGTTGACCCGAAAATACAAGTAATTTCTTCCCAACTTGGTCAAGTTGCTACGACTCTTGAAAAATTCTCCAAATCCAAGCTCGATGTTAAGCTACTTTTTGAAAAAGTTCTAAAGATTGAAGGTATTGAAGATGACTTTTTGACTTCGCATTCGATTATCCGATTGAAAACGGAAGTCAAGGCAGAGGCTTTCTAGTGAAAAATGAGAAGCTTTGCAAAATTTGGCTTAAAAATTTCATGAAGAAGAACAAAACGACACTGAAAGTATTGTTGGGCCTTTGTTGTGGCAAACAAACTTGATGGAATATGACTTCTCGTTTTTATGTTTTCCCTTCTAGTAAACTTTGGCTTGTTGTCGGAATATGACTTCTCTTCTTCGTGCTTTCCCTTTTAGAAATATTATTTAAACTCCGTATTGCATTTTTCTTTTCGGACTTTTTAGTTTGTTATGTTCATGTCTTAAGGTTTCACTATTATTGGGTTTGGATATGACTTATGAGGAAGTTGTTAGATTCTCGTTAACCAATTAGCGTTGACCTTTTGAATGCTTATTCAATGGCACTCAAATTGAGGCCATGTTTGTCACTTGCTTTTCCTTTTTGTCCCACTGCATTGTCTTCTCTCTCTTCCTTTATTTCTATTTTTGCTATGTTCTTATATCAGGTAATTTGGTAACTTTACCGCATTTTTTATTTTGTTTTGGGGGTTGGAGGGGGTTGAGGTACATTTGTTTGGGGGTTTAGGGTTAAGGTATGAGGTTTAGGGTTAGGGTATGTGGTTTAGGGTTTAGGGTTAGCGTATGGGTTTTAGGGTTTAGGTTTAGGGTTAGCGTATGGGATATAGGGTTTAGGGTTTAGGGTTTAGGGTTAGGGTATGGGGTTGAGGGTTTAGTGTTAGCATATGTATTTTAGGGTTTAGGTGTTTAGGGTTTAGGGTTTAGGGTTAGGATATGGGGTTTAGGGTTTAGAGTTAGGGTATCGGATTAGGGTTTAGAGTTTTGGGATTTAGGATTAGAGTATGGGATATAAGGTTTAGGGTTAGGGTTAGAGATTGGGGGATTTATGGTTTAGGGTTAGAGTACAAGGTTATGCTATTAATTTCCTTCCTACCAAACAATGAAAATGAATTTTTAGAAAATTGTTTTCCTTCTACTAAACAAAGAAAAATGTAGGTGGAAAATGATTTTCATTGGAAGTTCATTTTCCCATGGAAAATAATTTCCTAGGAAAATATTTTCCACCCAATAAAACACACCCTTAATTCTTATTGTAGGTCAAAATGTTTAGATATTTCAAAAAGATAGCTACGAGAATCCTTTATTCCTTTAAGTTCTAAATCCAAAAATTTACCATTCAATAAAGAAGGCGATGCAAATACAAATTCTTCCCCTACAACTTGTGATGCAAATGCCAATCCCTCTCCTAGAATGTGTGATGCAAATAACAATCTCTCCTCTATTGGGAGAAGTCAAGTTGAGGTAAATGCACCTTCCATTTGATCCAGGAGCAAGAAAACCAATGTCACAATATCATCTTGATGAACAAGATGAGGTAAGAAGAGCATATCTCCAAAAGGTCTTTTTCAACCCCGAAATCATACCTTCCCTCAAATGTTAATTCCAGAAATATACGTAGATTCAATGTCTCCTAGTTTGGTGAATACAATAATTGGTTAAATATAGATAAAGGAAGATGTTGCATTTCGCTTGTGTTGTTATTTGTTCAAAAATGATGAAATGACCCATTTGGGGGCGGATGTGTTCACAAGTAGAGGATTTAAAAGTTGGAATAGATTCCATAGGCACATTGGTAGGGTAAATAGTATGCATAATAAATTTGTTAAACGATTTGAAGACCTTATGATGCAAAGACAATCCATATAAACTGCCTTGGATAAACAATCGGAAGAAGCTAAATTTGAGTACGGGACATGTTTAAATGCTTCAATTGATGTATCAAGGATTATGTTGTTTGAATGTTTTCCTTTCCGAGGTCATGATGAAAGCGAATTTTCAAGAAGAAAAGGACTTTTTAGAACCATTTTAAAGTTTCACTTGGGAAAAGGATGACAAAGTTGGAAATATTATTTTGAATAATGCTCCTGAAAATTGTATAATGTATTTCCCAAAAATCCAGAAAGATATTGCAAGTGTTTGTTCAAAGGAAACTATTAATGCTAATATTCAAGAAAATAGGGATAAATATTTTTCTGTATTAGTACTCTTGTAAGCAACAGATGGCTATTGTTTTGAAATGTGTTGACAAAATGGGGTTTGTCATGGAACGGTTGGTTAGTCTTGTCCATATTATGAGTACAACTCGCTTTGTCATTGAAAGAAGAAATTTATTCTGTGTTTGGTTAATTATCCTTGAGCCCATCACGAATACGAGGACAAACGTATGATGGGGCTAGTAATATGAGAGGTCACATCAATGGGCTTAGAAGTTTGATTCTGGTTTCAAGGAGCAATAGTCATATCCCCTAACCGAGAGATGAAAAGTGTTAATAGCGTCCCGAAACTGTTCGCTAATAGCCCAAGTTATACCCTAGTCCAGATGGTCACATAAATGACTCAAAGTAATGTAAAGTGAACCAAACCCCACATTAGTTAAGATTTGCTCCAACGGGTAGTTCCGCTCTCTAAAAGTGATGAAGAACTTCCCGATAGCACCACTACTGTGGAAGGTGTCTCGTTGCAAAGAATAAAAATTCAAAATATCTTAGTTAAAATGCCACACTAGCATAAAATAGAAGAAATTCAAGTCAAGACACTTACCATAGTGGATATCGCTAGTGAAGAGACGTGACTCTCCTCCTCCACCAAGAGGTCACTCGGGCTCCATTCTCGTTAAGGACACCATTCTCTCTCCAGGAACAAGTCCTACATGAGACTTCTAGCTCTTGTCCTTCTCTTGGGATGGGAATGCCTTTGGGATATATTTGTGGGAATTTATATGGAAACCACACTAATTTTCTCAAAGAAAGAAAGAAAGAAGCTAGCTCAAGAGCAAGCAAGAAGAAATAAGAGGGGATTTGTGAAGATGTGCAAAATGAGCTTCCATGTCCCTCCTTTTATAGACAAAATCGATTGGCATTGCAAATCCAAAGCAAAGACCAAGACTTAGTGTGATTAGCCAGGTGCTCCCTCCTCGACAACGGCCTGTCCAAACTTGAACGGCATCGGGTTCCAAGATTCCAACGGAGTCGGTGGTAGGAGTAGCTTTGCAGTAATAGGCATGGTCATAGCCGAGGCTGGTTTCGATAAGCGTGGCTGACTACTCCTCGCAGTCGTGCAAGCAAGTGTGCTTCTAGGGGCCCATTATTTCAGCTTTGCCCGGTTTACTTCTCGATCTGCTTTGACTAAGTTATTCGAGTAAAAATACTAAGCTTTTGTGTATCTAATTATTTACTAACAATATGCTAGTACGAGTAGAATTATTAAGCCAAGCTTCGGATCAAGAATTGATCAAGCTTCGAAAAATTACCAAGCTTCGGGACTTTGATCAAGCTAAGCTCAAGACTACCGTAGCCGTATTTTAGAATGCATATCGTGATCAAGTCCAGGCTCACTTTTTCGGAGTTCGGGTATAGAAGTGGCCAATTTCGGACATCTTAAATCACTAGGTTTCCAAAGCGACGCTTGGAAAAATGAGATACGTACCCTTTATCGTCTACTTTGACCCTTCGTCTTTCAAACTCTGGTCAAAGTGGGGGATAACAATAGACAATGAAAACATGTTGTCCTTATCTTTTTATTCTAATTATTTATTTTTGTTGGGCCAATGATGAAGTCCAAGTCCCGTTTCGAACTCGGATTATGATCGATTAAAATCAGCGTAAAGGAAGCCGGTAAACCACAAAAAAACCCATCAACACTACAAAGTCAGCCTTTGTCTACTTGGGCCGGCCCATGAACCCTTTTCTTTTTCCAAACCAAGCCCAATTTGGACTCTCAACCAAGAATCCAAACCAGCGTCGTTTTTCTCAAACCTGCGCAAAAAGGCAACATTTTGTTTTACTTCACGGCCAAGAGAGGCACACATCTCAAAGCATTCGTACGACGTTGTTTAAGCCGACGCCACTTTTCCGGACTCTGCAAATGACATTTTTGGTCTAAGAGAATATCCACTTTTCAGAATTATTTAAATCCGGAAATTTCGAGCCCGGTTCAAGCAGAACTCGATGGATGGTTGGCTTTTTAGGGTTTCATTTTAACCCTAATTTTTACTATAAACAGAGTGATTCCCCATTTTGTTACACCTATTTCAACTGAAAACACCCTCAAAAAGATGAAAATCCTTCCTCTCATTCTCTCCCACACTCTACTCTCTCCATTTTCACATATCTTCACTTCTCCATTTCTTAAACTCCACAAAAGGCCCTCTTTGCTTCCTATTTGAGCTCGTTACCCGACCATTATGCTACTGGAATCCTTTCGTGATCCAAGATCGGAGGTGGAACAAGCTCGGGGCACCATGCTTTCTACAGTTCTTTTAATTTCGATTATTTACCACTTTTCCCCATTGTGGTTTTCGAGATGTAATTGCTTTTAATTCCTCCCTGTTCGATGTAACTTTCAATTTTGTTTTCGCTACCGTCAAGCTTTCTTTACTCGTTTTCCTTATTGCTTTACTACTTGCTTGTTTATCACTTTACTAACATGTTTTGTTTACTTTAATTTCTATCTATTACATGCTAATTTCTTGATCTGTTTAACATAACTTTTTAACTCGCAATTTAGATTTGTAAAGGTCGTCCGTTAACGAGCGAAATAGATATCATCCCTCTTCATTTCGTACCTTCACCCACGAACACCAGATTCTCGGTTTATGACCGATGGAGTCTCTTCCAAAACCTCGTTTAAGCTTACTCTTTCCATACTAAGATTAGAAGAGTATTTTCTATATTTTTGTTCGTTTTTACTTCCCAAAATTGATCGGTGATTCCTTATTTTACTTTTATTTCTTCTTATTTGCTTCTTGGTATTTTAGGCTAAACAATGGAAAATTTTGGTTTCATTTTGACAACTAAAGCTACAGGATCGAGAGTAAGTCCTCGGTCATGGCCTTATAGTTGATTACCAGTCGAAACAGGCCTACGCCGGCGCCGGCTAGTAGCCAAGCTTTGCACTCGGCCCAAGAAGATTTTTCTGTTTGGTCCAAAAGCTCTGCTGAAAAATGTAATTCTTATATTCTCTATTTTCTTTATCCTAGAAGTAATATCTCGAGACCATTCTAAAATTAATTTCTAAAATAAAATGATTTAATAAAAATTGCCAATCACACCTTCACTGAACTGTTTAAAAATCATATTCTAAAAAGAAGTAATCCGAATAAGAGGCGCACCCTAATTTTCAAATAAACTTTCAAAAATAAAAAAGAATCTTAACAAAACAACGAGAGCCGACATTCGTGGGGAAGCTCGGTCCACAATTCCTATGTGGGACGGGCCGTGGTTCCTACAAATGAACTTACCTTAATTGAGATAAATGCAAAAATGCAATTATGCGATAGAATGCAAAAACAAAATTAGACCTATAACCTCATCGAAGCAAGAAATGGGTCCAGTGGAAAAGACCCAATAGGGAAGAGATGGTTGCCGACACCGGACTTAGCCCACTAGATTTTGCCCGCTTTTACACTTTTTTTTTATACTGAAACTAGAAGGAAATGGACTAACTCAAAAATACAAATATGGACCAACCTCGAAAAAGAAATGAAAATTTTGACATTTGCTAAAATTCACAAAATAGACCAACTTAAGAAAATTTGTTATTATGTTTTATTTTTGCACCCACACAAGGATTATTTACTCGAACCGGATCTGCCTAATCTACTAAGAAAAGGTTCACGAAAAGAAAGTTAATAATAACAAGTAAACACACTCGTTCAAGCATGCAAATGAAAATGGGTACAACCTAAACTGCCGAGGTTTTAGATCCACAAGGTAATTCTAGGTCAAATAAACATGGTGGATCAAAATTTGAAAATGTCATCTCCTATAGGTTGCCTACGGGACTTGAATAATCGGTGTCTCTCTCGAAGACTCAAACACTCGCTCAATACTTTTCTGAGTGGTATAAAAGGAATCGGGTATAACAATCTCGTACTTATAGAGTTTTGATTCCAAGGCATTCTCTCGTATCATAGAAACTTGTCTCGCGTAACATGGTATCTTCTCTAAGTGATATAGCTTTCACTTCATGTATTTCGTGCTTATCCTTGAGTGACCCGAAACCCGATACTTTGTTCTAAGTCCCTCATCACTCGGATTTATCGCATGTTGAATAGATCGGTATTCCGCTCGGACTCGACTCCTTTCTATAAGGTCTATCTTGTTGAAGTCGAGTACTCCGATCTGTTTCATGCTTAGTCTATATCAAGGTATATCACTCGATGTTCTTTACTTAACTTGATTCTTTGCTCGGACTAGCTACGATGGAATTTTGAGTTACATGGATATTAGACTCGAAAATTCCATCTCGTTTCGACTCAAATAATCGGTTGCTTAATTATCGTAATTATTTTATTATCTATGTCTAATCTTGGACCAAAATATTTTATACTTTGAGAACCAAAATTGATTTACTTTTGTAGGTTATTCAAACGAGGATACGTTTTCGAAATACAAAAGTAACCGGATTCAAAATATCAAATCACCAGCAGACATGGCTTTTCACCTTCTCTCGCTCCAGATCCCGGAAGATTGTGTCGGGGCTGTCTGTTTCCAAATCTGGAAAACTGGAACGATAAGCTTTACGATGGTTTCCACCTTATCTTTCAAGACATCGCCAGGTGGTTTTGGGACTTCCAATAGAGTTTAAACCGTTGTCCAACGTTCACATTTCAACGGATACTTTCCGAGTGACTCGAAAGCTTCATCAACGGTCACAAAGGACTTTCGATCAGCAGATGAAGATAACGGCTACTCTGCTCGGCCATCTATAAATAGAAGCCACCTCACAAGACTTGAAGATTGCCGAACATATTGTTTATACACGTACTTGAACAAAGTCATTGTATTTATTTACAATCTTCTACTTACAACTCCTACTCTGTAATTCTTTACTTTCTAAGTTGTAAGGTCTTGTACTCGATTACAAACACTTTCTTACTTTTTCTGTAAGGTCCCTTGACTAAGTTGTAAGGATTAACTCAGCTTAGTTGTCCCTAGTCTGTAAGGGTTATCTCAGCTAGGAAGTACTAGATTATATAAGGGAATTTCGAGTCTAGGAAAACTTGTAAAGAGTTGTCTAAGGGAGCAACTTGGGTTCGGTCAGTTCACGGTATTTTGTGGACTCAAAATAGTGGATTTGACTTCGTGCTTGGATTAGCACAGATCCGTGGTTTTCTCGCCCCGGGAGGGTTTCCACGTAATCTCTAAGTGTTATCTTTCCGAGTTCATTCTAGACTCGGACCGTGTTATAGCTCCTGCTTAACATACTTATTTATTCGTGATAGCTTTTCTTAGTCCAAACTTTTCGACCCTGCTGATTGACTCAGGACCTGTCTCTGTCTCATCTTTGACAAAAGAACTAAAGTTTCCACGAAAAACTTCCATCACCCTATTCACCCCCTCTAGGGTGACTCGGACTCTCCCCGAGCAAACCTTCAATTGGTATCGAGCCTAGCCTTTCGGAAAGGATCTAACCATCCAAAGGTCTAAAGATCAAATGGCTCGGAACAACGGAGAGTTCGACGAAGGAAGATCTTCCAACAAGCCACCAAAATTCAAAGGATCAAACTTCGGGCACTTGGAAGAAACTTATGGAATGTTTCCTTATGGATCATGATGAAGAGGTATGGGAAATCATACAACAAGGAAACTACATTCCAATGAAGAGAGATGAATTCAGAATCCTTCCCAAGACAAAAGCGGAATTTACACCAAGCGAAGCGAGAAGTTCGAAAGAACTTCAAGGCAATGAACATCCTTATGTAGGCCATCAGCTCGGAGGAATATAATAGAGTATCCGCCTGTGATTCCGCCAAAGAAGTGTGGGACACACTAGTCAACACCTATGAAGGCACAAGCCAGGTCGGACAAGCGAAAATTAGTCAATATCTTCATAAGTACGAGCTATTCAAGATGGAGCCGTAAGAGAACATTACTCGGATGTTCATTTGATTTACTGGAGATCACTAACAATCTCAAGTCTTTGGGTAAGAAGATCACACACAAGGAAATGTGCAGAAAGATACTCGAAGTCTACCCAAGAGAAGATGGGGTCCCAAAGTGATCGCCATAGAGGAGGCTCGTAACCTCTTACTCTTAAAGCCGAGCGAGCTCATCGGGAAGCTTCTCACTCACGAAATCCATCTAGAAGAGGAGGATGCTCGAGGGCAATACCAAAAGGAACATTGCACCGAAAGCCTCGGAATCCAAAGAAGCAAATCCGAGCTCCTCCGACTCGGAAGACGATCCCATGGCACTCCTTGCAAGAGGCTTCAAGAGAATAATGAAGCACAAAAGATGGGATAAAAGGCCAAAGGAAGAATTCTACAAGAAAGACAAGAGGGACAGAAAAGGTAAGTACTCTTCACCCTCAAAGTTATCTTTATCTAAGAATTCCGGATGTTTTGAGTGTGGCAGCAAAGACCACATAGTCAAAGACTATCCGAAAAGAAAAAGGGACAAAAAGAAGAAGAAGGCCATGATGGCAACATGGAGCAATGAGGACTCATCGAAGATGACGATGACTCGGACGACTCAAAGTGTCCGATGGCAATCTATGACTCGAAGCCGAAGGAGAGTCGGACTCAAACTCGGACTCGGACAATGAGGAAACTAATCCTCAAGAGGTAATTGATTATTTCCTCAAATTCTACAAAGTCGATTTAGCTAAGTACATTTTTACTTTGGAAGAAAAGTCCAATTCGATTCTTCTCAATTCAAAGAACAACTTGAGTCAATTTCTTCCGAGAACACTTCTTTGAAAAATGAATTCGAAAAGCTGAGACTCACACTCGGAGAACTCAAGACTAGTGCTTAATTTAATGAGACCGAGTCCGAGTTACTCGAGAAAGAAAATAAAGAGCTAAAGCGTAAGCTCACTGAGTCTCAAGATCCGGTTTTAAAGTTTACTCAAGGTCGAAAAACCTTGACATGCTCTTAGGATCACAATGTGTCTCTTTTCAAAAAGAAGGTCTTGGTTTCAACAAAGAAGAGGAATCCAATTCCTACTCAGATTTATTCGAAAGGATTCCGAACCGTGAAGTTCAAGAAAGCCGAGCACGGTCCCATTCACGAAATGAAGGGAGGACTAAGCCCAGAACTGTTTACAAAAGGAAACCATTTTCTCCTGTTTCAAAAGGAAAGGTTTTCAAAAAGAAAGAGACACAGACTCAGTTCTTCGAGAGGAAGACTCAAAATCGGACAAAACCCAAAGTCATTCAAATCGGGTTCCGAATCACCTTCTTCCTCGAAAAGGACCACAAGTAAGGAATGTTACTGGGTTCGTTAGAGGAAGTGAGAAGGGTTAGATTCTCTCTATTTTGTAGGTCACTCGGAAAAGATCAAAAGGACACTGGTACCTTGACAAGTGGATGTTCCCGCCATATGTCGGAGATGCGGGACTCTTTTCCGAGTTGGAAAAACATAAAGGAGGAAAGGTCACATTTGGAGATGATAGCAAAGGCAAGATAGTGGGGATTGGCAAGATTGGAAAAGGAAGCAATCAGGTCAGTCCAGTCTACCTTGTCAGAGGATTAAAGTATAATCTGCTCAAGCATCTATCAACTATGTGATAAAGGTCAAGAGGTAAGATTCACTCGGACCAATTGCTACGTTTCGATGTCTCTACCAAAGAAATCAAGCTTTCAGGTAAGAGATCAGGTAATACTTATATCATTCCTCTTTCGATCCAAGTCGAACTTATCTTGCTTAAAAGCATATCTTCATGATGATTCATGGAAATGGCATCGTAGATTAGGCCATATTAGCATGCATACTATCAAAAACTGGCATCTCATGGTCCGGTTAGGGGTTTGCCTAACCGTGTCTTTGAGAAAGATAAAGTTTGTGATGAGCACCGAGGGAAACAAGTCGGATCTACATTCAAATCTTTGAAGACAGCTTCCACATCCAAAGTGCTTGAGCTACTACATATGGATTTATGTGGTGAAATCCCTGTTAAGAGTCTTGGAGGTAAATCTTACATATTCGTTATTATTGATGATTATTCTCGACTTACCTGGGGTGTTTTCTTAAGCACAAAAATGAAGTTTTCAAGGAGTTTAGCAAGCTCGCGAGAAAAATCCAAGTTGAGTCTCGAGACTTAGATCCGGAGGATTCGAACCGACCATGGAAGGGAGTTTGACTACTCGGAATTCTTAGAGTTTTGTGACAAAAATGGAATCTCTCACAACTTCTCAGCACCCAGAACTCCTCAACGGAATAGAGTAGTAGAGAGAAAGAACAGAACCCTTGAAGAAATAGCAAGGACGATGATGATTGAGCACAACTTGCCTTACTATTTCTCGGGCGAGGCAATCAACACGCCCAACTATACTTTGAATAGATGCCTCATCGGACCCATATTGAAGAAAACACCTTACGAGCTCTACAAGGGGAAGAAACCAAATATTTCCTATTTCGGACCATTCGGATGTAAGTGCTACGTTCACAACAATGGTAAGGATCACCCGACCAAGTTTGATGCTCGGTCGGATGAAGGTATTTTTCCGGGTTATTCTTCTCACAGCAAGGCTTATCGTATTTTCAATAAGAGAACTAACAAAGTGGAAGAAAGTATCCACATTGTGTTTGATGAGCTTGAACAGGAGAAACCAAGCGAGTCTTCATACTCGGAATTGAAGCTCGGAGTGATGATGATGAAGTCGAACCCACAAAGACTCGGACTCAACCGGCTCAAAATGAGGTCACTCATAACGAAGTGACTCGGAATGAGGCAACTCAAAAGCTCACTCGTAACGAACAAGCCAATGAAGAAGATCACTCAAAACAAGCTTCGAAGATCAAGCGATTCAGCCCACAAATCTCGTGAATCGAGAACCGGTAAAGCATTCAAGTTTACTTCTAGTCATCCACTAGAAAATATAATTTCGATATCAACAAGTGGGGTAAGAACTCGTTCCTCTCTTCAAAATCTATGTGCATTCACTGCATTCATCTCATTAACTCGAACCCAGAAATGCACTAGAGGCCCTTAACGAACCTGAATGGGTAGAGGCCATGCAAGAGGAACTCAATCAATTCGAAAGAAACCAAGTCCGGACTCGACCAACCGACCTTCCGACCACCCAGTTATAGGAACCAAATGGGTTTTCAAAAACAAACTGGATGAGGGTGGAGTGGTAGTTAGAAACAAGGCTAGACTTGTGGCTCAAGGATACAATCAAGAAGAAGGAATTAATTATGGGGAAACATTTGCACCTGTTGCTAGAATCGAAGCTATTAGAATTCTGTTGGCATTTGCATCCAAGCATGCATATTAAATTATATCAAATGGATGTTAAGTGTGCGTTTCTCAATGGTTTTATTGAAGAGGAAGTCTATGTCGAGCAGCCTCCTGGTTTTGAAAACTCGGAATTTCCAAATCATGTTTTCAAACTTCAAAAGGCACTCTATGGTCTTAAACAAACCCCTCGAGCTTGGTATGAAAGACCGAGTAGCTTCTTGGTCCAAAATGATTTTAAAAGAGGTCGGATCGATAAGACTCTCTTCATAAAGACCAAGGGGAAAGATTTCCTTATTGTTCAAATCTATGTTGATGATATTATCTTCGGTGCTACTAATGAATTTCGTGTCGAGAATTTTCCGAGTTGATGAGTCAAGAATTCCAAATGAGTATGATGGGAGAACTCAATTTCTTCCTTGGTTTACAAATCAAACAAGACAAAGATGGAATCTATGTCCATCAATCTAAGTATACCAAGGAATTGCTGAAGAAATACAAACTTCAAGATGCAAAACACACGTCTACACCTATGAGCAGAGCAGTATAAAGCTTGACTCGGATGAGAAAGGTAAAGCAATAGATCGAAACTCTATCGAGGTATGATTTGGATCTTTGCTATATCTTACTTCCAACCGGCTAGATATAATGTTTAGTGTTTGCTTATGTGCAAGATTTCAAGCTAATCCAAAAGAATCACATCTCACTCGCGGTGAAGAGAATATTTAGATACCTTACAGGTACTCGTAACTTAGGTCTATGGTATTCCGGAGACTCGAACCGACTCTCACCGGATACTTAGACGCGGACTACGCTGGATATAAAGTTGATCGAAAGAGCACTTCCGGAGCTTGCCAATTTCTGGGTCAATCCCTAATCTCCTGGCACTCAAAGAAGCGGAACTCAGTAGCTCTATCAACTGCTGAAGCCGAGTATATTGCAGCTGGAGCTCGTTGCACTCAGATTCTATGGATAAAGCAACACTTGAAAGATCTTGGACTGTCCTTCAAATCAGTACCAATCAAGTGTGACAATCCAAGTGCAATCAGCATCACCAAGAATCCAGTCCAAGCACTCGAAGACGAAGCATATCGAGGTCGGATATCACTTCCTACGAGACCACTCGAAAAAGGTGATATTGAACTTGAGTTCATTCCTACTAACCTTCAATTAGTCGATATCTTTACTAAGCCTCTTGGTGAAGATCAATTTTGTTTCATTCGGAATAAGCTTGGTATGTTAAATGCATGATTATGTGCTATGTGTTTTCAAATTATCAACAACCATTAGCCTATAGGTCCAAAAAACAACTATGTTTTAGGTTGCCTAAAAGCAAAAATGCAAACTACAAACACGATAAAAACACACAATTTAAATTTTCAAGTTTCACCCTCTTAATAAGAGACTTCCCCGAGTGGAGTCACCACTCGGAAGAGCTACGTGCCTCGAGATGCCCCTCTCCGTGCCTCAAGATGCCCCTCTCCGTGAAGAGGAAGGGCAGTCTGAAAAATGGGCGGAGCCTCCCACAAAGTATCGCCTTTTAGCTGAGATGGTCTCTTATTAAGTTGATTTTAGAATTACGTTTTAGAAATAGACTTTTAGAGGAAATTTTGATTATCAATTTTATTAGTTATTTTATTTTTAAAATTGATTTTTTGAAGTCTAGGGATACTATTTCATAATCAAAAGAATCAAAAATAAAAAGGGTATTCTTTTGCTACAATGTTGTTTGACTTGGCAGTGGGCCGGAAGCTAAGCCCGAATACCGGTTTGGGTCGGCACCAGCCTACCTTGATCGATATTCAAGCACCGACCATCTGGCTGCAACTCGCTGAAGCAGTCTTAGCCAAATGGCTTAAAGATATAAAAATTTTCTATTTTTTCTATTTTTTTATAGAAATGTCGAGAGGCAATTTTTAGAATTAAAAATTAAACGAGGAAGTCACCGATCAATTTTCAAAATAAAAATTAACGAAAATTAAAAAAAAAGAAGCTCTTTTCCGAATTCAACATAAAAACTCAATATTAGAAAATGTTTTTAAAAGGGATCCATTGGTCAAATCAATGATCCGGTGTTCGAGGGCAATGGTACAAAATGAGGAGTGTTGCTCCTCATTCCACTCAGTCCACTGACAACCTTTACTATTCCAAATTGTGAGTTTAGATTACGTTAAATAAAGCAAATAACCAGCTTATGAAATACGTAAAATGAAACGGTCAAAGCATGCTTGAAAGCAATAAAGAAAAGTAATAAATGAAAGCGGTAAAAGAAAGAAATAAAAGAAAGCAAGAAAAGTGAGAAATAAAAGTTATATCGAGCGGGGAGGGAAATACGGAAAGTAGTAAGTGCAAGAACTAAAATAAAGCCGTAAAACACAAACTCAAGATTGGCGAAGAGCACCCTCAAGTTGACTCACCTACTAAACTTGAATTACGAATGGATTTTGGCGAGTGTAAAAATAGGGCAACAACGCAAAAAGAAGTGTGAAAAGGCTTTTTACAAGGTTTAGAAGTGAGGTTTTGAGTGGAGTGATTGAAAGTGGAAAGAAGATAGTGAGGGAGAAACGAGAGGGATTTTCAGCAAAATGGGGGTTTTCCGGATGAAAATGCGGTGAAATGAAAGGAGTTACGACCCTATTAATTGTAATTTTTAGGGTTCAAAGAAACCCTAAAATGCTTCCAACCCTCGAGTTTAGATTGAATCGGGTCCGGATTTGCCGAGAAAAGGATAAAGGAATGAACTAGGAATTAAATAGGTCAAAACAACACAGCTCAAAGGGGTTTGGGGACCGGCGCCAGTCCCAAGACAATGTCATACGGACGTTTGAAAAGCATGTACGAGGCTCGGCTGCTAAAAGAGGTAAAACGTTGCGTTTTTCAACAGCGAGGAGGTCTTGCACCCGTTCCACTCGAGGTTTAGGAGTCGAACCTGTCTTGGGTCGGTCGAAGCATTTGTTTGCAGGCCGGCCCCATCCCGAAAATGTGATTTAGGCTGTTTTGTGGTGCTTGGTTGGCTTTTTATGGGCTAAACCAGTTTCCTTTATGCTTTGTTTTAGTCTAATCATGATCCGAGTTATATATGAGATTGGGATTTCATCATGAGGCTAACAAAAACAAATAAAATAAATAAAAAAGAAGGATGAAATGTTTTCTGTGTCTACATCCATATGATAAACAAGTTATTAATTCTCAAATTTATTTACAAGGGAGATTTATATAAAATTAGATTCAATATATTATCTAATGCCGAATCCCCAACACTTTCTTTAGAATATCATCATACTACGTTCTATCATCTAAGGGAGGTTATGAGCCACTCTGTGACCTCTTTTAGCAAAATACCAAGAAACAAAACTAAAAGAGTCTACAAGAGCTGAAATTTCTTTAATACCAAAACTAATCGAGTTGTCTTGAATCAACTTCTTACTCAACTTTCAAAAGATTAAGAGGTAGTCATTTTTTTTATAATAAGATGATCAAGGTTTTCCTCTTTTACGAACTAGACCCTATATAAACAATCACACTCGTCTTCCACCTCTGCACATGCAAGCGCGTCAGCTCGAGCCAGGCAGAACAATATTGTCGTTCTAGTTCCTCACTACCGCGTGCCAACCTCGAGCATTCACACCTCCCTTTTATAAATAAAAGTTCAGTTTCAAGCATCCAAATGAGGGTAGTTTTCACAAGCAAGGAAGAAGATCATAGTCCACACTTGCATCGACATAAAGTTCCTTGCAGTTACAAACAAAAGCTAGGGCCCTTTCATTAAGCACGCCGTAGTATCTATCTGGTTTGTTAAACAAAAACCTATTCAGTGAATTCTAACATTCCTAGAGAGTAGAAATGATATTCCCAAGCACATTCAAGGTCATCACTGCTTTTTCCTTCCCCACACAGTCTTTAATATACTCAACTCCCTGCCCTGGAACTTATGTTCAACTAAACTAGACATATAAATTCTTTTAAGTAATGAGCATTCCAAAAAAATATAGGTTTTTGACTCCTCACATGAACCGCAAATATACACTGCTTATTAAAGCTCGGTATACGCCTAGCAATATTAGTCCCCATTGTTAAAACCTCTACAAATTCTCTAACCGAAAAAATGGATCCCGAGGACAAGCATCTAGACTCCATCTTACCCTCTAAATTCGTCCATTTATCACTGGTTGCTGATCACCAACATAACAAAGTGATAAATTGACTTGATATAAAAAGCATTGTTCGAGGTATAATGCCACATTAGGTTGCTTTGGGGTCCAAGAAGAACAACAAGGTAGCCCTAAAACCATCCCAGTATCACACATGTAATGACCCACTTTAAATCACATATGATTAACGTTAGTTCGTTCCATGATTATCTCTAAATGAGATATATTATATAATTAAGTTATAGGATGATTATCGAAATGAAATAATTTGTCTGTATATAATTTGTAATATCTTTATATGTTATGTCATTGCAAGATTTATATGTTTTATGGTCCTAAAAGATGCTTACGTGATTTTATATTATATTTACCCAATTTTATAAGATCAAACTTTATGTTTTATAAGCTAGAAATGTACTATGTTGATAGTTTGATTATTTTATGGACAATAGTGACATGCATTACGTTCAAATTATATGTTATACATTAATATATGAACTTTATAGCTTTGCATCTGGTCACACAATTAAGCAACAAAAATTATATACTTAAATTATTGTTATTGATCAAATTTTTGGAAAAAAGGAGTTGTCATCTCAACCATATGTTAAAAGCTAGTTATTTGGAGTTATTTGATGTTGATTATTGTCATGGATCATATAGACAAATAGTAACCTATGAGCTAGGGTTGCCTAGTCTTAGGGGTGAAATAATTAAAATGAATTAGAGGAATACAAATCCCAACACGAGAGATATCGAGCCGACATAAAGGATGGGAAGCAAAGAAAGTTATTGGTCTATTTTTTTCATGCATGAGGTGTGTGGCTTGGTGTAGCTAGATGACAATTTATTGACCAAGTTTTGAGCTTAATTATTGACCATGTAAAGAACAAGAGAGAGAAGGGTTACTATTCTCTTACACCGACGCGTTTGAGTTTATAAGAGATTTTTTCACGTGGGTTCATTCACGCAAAAACTTTACAAAGTAAGAAAAGAGAGAAGGAGAAACCCAGGTGGAAAAGAGGAAAAACAAAGGAGATATTAGAAGCCTAATCAAGCTATTAAATCTTATCTTACAAGCTTATGTGAGCTCTAGTATGCTTACTTTTCTTTATCAAGCATGATTAGTCTAATCAAATCATGATTAGAAAGTTAAAAGATTCAAAAGCATGTTTGATTCTTCTCTACATGTACACAGATTAAGGCATGATTAAAAGTTTGTTATATGTGATTAAACATAAAAACGGAAAATTTATATGTTTATGCATGTTTAATTATGGATACTCTATGTGCTTAGGGTTAACTATATGTTCATTCTAATTAAGAATGTTAGACGATAGGTTTGATAAAATTATGTAATTTATGTAGCTTGTGTGATTAAGGTATGCACAACATGTGGTTTTGAAATATATATATATATATATATATATATATATATATATAAGTATAATAGCACTATTGAAAGAACCACAACCCCAATAAGGCAATAGGTCCCCCACAATGTAGATTTAAAGGATGTGTGTTTACTAAGAATTAACGCTCTCATTTTTTGAACTTATTTTGGTTGAATTTTAAGAATTATTTTATTTTAAAATTTTTTGGGATAAAAAAATAAAAGAATTATTCTGAATATTTAGGTATTATTAACTAATCCCGTACTTGATTTTGAATTCAAGACATTCACCTAAATTTAAGATTAACCAAGAATCATTCTAAAAGACATTCACAAGATGAAGTCAATTGATATAATAATCATGTATTTGATATGACTTGTAGTTGATTGAACCGATACTTAGATCCTAAAAGATTATTTATAAAAGTCTTTGACTCAATTCTACTTCGAAAGTAGAAACTAACTCAAGTGAGTTTGACTGAGTTACTCGGTTCTTAAAAGCCGACTCACTTAGTATAACATCACTTTGAATATGACATGCTTCATGAAATGCTTCATGCAAGATCAAGATGAAGCGAGTATGGACATAGTTTGTAGACACGAAAAACGTGTCATCCTCATCTTTTATATTTTAGTTATTTATTTTTGTTCACTTGGTGATGAAAACCCAGTCCCTTTTGTGAACTCAAATCATGATTGAATTTTAATCATTGTGACGAAGCCACTAAACCACAAAAAACCCACTAGTACTACAAAATCAACATTTTTTCTTGGGTCGGCCCACAAACCCTTTTCTTATTCGGCCGAACAAGGCTAGGTTCAGATTCACAACCAAGAACCCAAACCGATGTCGTGTTGCTCAAGCCTGCATAAAAACACAACATATTGTTTTCTTTCGAGCATCCTTGGGAGGAACACAACCCGAAGGGTCTATATGACGTCGTTTAAACCGACGTCGCGTTTCGGACTCCGTAAACGACATAGTTTAGACCACGCGAATATTTGGTTTTCTTAATATCCAAAAATCTTGGGCTGGTTAAAGCCTAAGTCGACGATCTGGTTAGCTTTTTAGGGTTTCATTTCAACCCTCATTTTTATTATAAATAGATGGCTTTCCCCTCATTTTTGCTAAACCATTTTCATCTAAAAAAACCCCTAAGCTGAAAATCCTTCCTCTCATTCTCTCCCACTCTTTACTTTCTCCATTTTCACATACCTTCACTTACTTCTCCCTTTCTTAAACTTCACAAAAGGCCTTTTTTCTTCTCGTTTGAGCTCGTTGTCCTGCCGTTACGTTGCCGGAATAAGTCCGTGATCCATCATCAGCAGGTGGGACAACCTGAGGGCACCAAATCCATTTTAAGTTTGCTTTTTACGATTCTTTTAATTTACATTATTTATCGTTTTCGGTATTGTGGTTGTGATGATGTAATCGCTCTTAATTCCTCCCCGTCCATTGTAACTTTTAATTTTCTTTTCGCTTTTTTGCCACTTTCTTTATTGCTTTCTTTATTGCTTTATTATTTGCTTGTTTTTCACTTTCCTATCATGTTTTGTTTGCTTTAGTTTTTGTCTATCACATGCTGATTGTTTAAGCTGTTTAAACATATTTTTTAATTCACAATTTGGATTAGTAAAGGCCGTCCGTTGACCGTGGAGTGGAGAGCATCCTTCTTCATTTTGTACCTTCATGCTCGAATAGAGTCTCTTTCAAAACCTCTTTTAAGCTTAGTTTCTCCATACTGGGATTAGAAGAGTACTTTTTGTATTTTTGTTAATTTTTATTCCCTAAAACCGACCTGTGATTCCTTGTCTTTGCTTTTATTTCATCTTATCTACTTCTCAGCATTTCAGGATAAAAAAATTGAAAACTTGGTTTCATTTTGATAACTAAAGCTATAGAGCTGAGACCGAGTCCTCGGTCATAGCCTTTTAACTAGCATCGGTTACCAGTCATTGCAAGCTACCACCGGCACTAGCTAGTAGTCGGGCTCGGCTCTTGTCCCGACTAGATTTCTCTATTTAGTTCAAGAGCTTTGCGGCAAAATGAAATTTTTAATTTTTCTGTTTTCTTTGACCTTAAAATAACATCCTAGGACTACTCCAAAATTAATTTCTAAAATAAAATAATTAATAAAAATCGCCAATCATACCTTTATCTAAACAATTTTTAAAATCATATTAGAAAAGAATAATCTTAATAAGAAGCATATCACACTTACCAAATAAACTTTCAAAAGAATCTTAACAAAAATAAATCAAGAGAGCCAACGCTTCTTGGGGAAGCTCCAGCCCGATCCCGCTGCCCCCTATTGGGGAGGCACGAGGGCCGTTGGTTCCTAAATTGGCAACTCTGCTGAGAACATCACTTATTAAGAGGGTGTAGATACCGGAAACATGTCACCCTTATCTCCTTTATTTTCATTACTTATTTTTGTTGGCCTGGTGATAAAATCTCGGTCTTATTTGCGAACTCGGATCATCGTTGGAGTTTGAACGGTGTGACGGAAGGCATTAAACCACAAAGAACCCATTAGCACCATAAAAATCATCTTTTTGCTTGGGTCGGCCTGCAAACCCTTTTTTCGGCCGAACCAAGCTCGGTTCGGACTCCCAACCAGGAAACTCAAACATGCACCAAAACTAAAAATGCCAAAAATAGAAACCTTCCAAAAATAGAAACTTTCAAAAAAATAGAAAGTTTTTAAAAGGAAAGTCCCAACATCGGCGCTGTTTTCCTCTAGATTGCGTAAAAGCGCAACGTTTCACTTTACACTCGGTGGCGAAGCGAGACACGCAATCCAAGATGTCCGCACGACGTCATATGAAGACAAGCGTTGCGTTTTTAACCTAAATTGCAAAAACTTAGTGTTTTGTACCTAGAAGCCAATCAACACACGGAACTCAAGATGTTTATATGACGATGTCGGGAGACCGGTGCCACATTTCTCGAAATCCTCCGGTCGAAGTGGATTTTGTCCGATCCAGTTCCTTTATCCTTGTTAGAAAATTCGAACCTGGTTTAGCTCATTTCCGACGACTAAATAGTTTTTGCGTTGATTTTGTGACCCAAAAACATCTATAATCTCATTCACTCAATCTTCTTTAGTGTTCAACTCGTACTTAGTTTCTCAACTTTTGAGCTGAAAACAGAAAAAGTCTTGTAATCGGTCAAACCCTTACTTTCTTTACTTCTGTATTTCCCTTTATTGAGTTGTAATGGGTAACTTAGCTTAGTTGTACCTAGTTGTAAGGGTTAACTTAGCTAGGAAGTACTAGGGTAGATATGGGAACTTCTATGCCTAAGAAAACTTGTATTTAATTATCTAAGAGAACAATTCTAGAAGAGTCGAGTCCTTGTATTTTGTTGATTCAAAATAGTGGATTTGAATTGGTGTTTGGATTGACACTGTCCATGGTTTTCTTTCCCAGGAGGGTTTCCAAGTATTTCTTTATGTTCATACTTTTTTAAGTTCATTCTAGACTCATAATCACTTTTACGTGTTCTAACTTGCTCGAAAATCTTTTATTCCTCAAAAATTTCTTTTCACCCTATTCACCCCCTTTAGGGTAACTCAGATTCTCGAGAGAAAACCTTCAATTGGTATCGAGTCTAGCCTTACGAAAAGATCTAACAATCCAAGGTTTAAAGATCGGATGGCTCTTAACTATGGAGAGTTCGATGAATAAAGATTTTTCACCAAGCCACCCAAGCTCAAGGGATCAAACTTTGGTCCCTAAAAGAAGATCATGGACTGCTTTATTGAAGACTATTATAAAGAAGTTTGGGATATCATTTGCAATGGCAACTGTATTCCCACAAAGATGAAGGGCACTTGCGCAGTAGCCAAAGTGAAGTCGGAATTCACTCATCGAAGAAAATGAGAGGCACAAAAAGAATAAGGAAATGAACATTCTAATGTGTGCCATTAATGGAACTGAATTAACAGAGTATCCACATGAGATACTGCCAAGGAAGTCCGGGATACACTGATTACTACATACAAGGGTACCAGTCAAGTGAAGTAAGCAAAGATAAGTTAGTATCTCTATAAGTACGAGATGTTCAAAATAGAGGTTAATGAGAATATAACTCAAATGTCACTGAGATTGTCAACAATCTCAAGGCCCTTGGAAGGAAGATATCTCACACTACTATAAATATGACTTTTTATTACGGGCGATTTACGACGGTTAAAAGTAAAAACAGTCATGAAAAATGAGCCAGTGATATTTTTGTAAATAAGCGATCTTTTATTACACCTTATGATTACGTCTTTCATTAAATCGTAATCATAGGTCACCTTGTGGACTTTTACTATGGTTCAATGAAAACACTTGTAGTAATAGAGGGACTTTTACTACGGTTCTTTCATTAAACAGTAATAAAAAGTCTACCTTCTTTCCTCTCACTTTGTCTCTCTCTCTCTCAAAATCCCATTCAAATTTTAAACACCCCTCCCCACCCCTAAATCCTCCCCCTCCATCTTCTCAAAGTCCTAGTAAACCCCAACCACCACCATCCCTCCCATTCTCTCTCCTCCCTCCCCCATTCCTCTCTCCTGCCCTTTAATGGTGGAAGGTATCTCAAATTAGCGGAGTATTTTCCGGGAGGCTGAAAAATGGAGTTTGCTAATGGTGGTAAGCTTGATGAGTAGCATATTGATTTTATCATAAGTAGTTTGGTTGAATCTTCCCAGTCAAGGTACCAAGTGCGTTTACGAAGAGATCCAGAACAACGTTGTCGTCATCGCCGACTATGTTGTCATAGATGAACGAGTTATTCCCACCATTTTCCCTAAGGTAACTCTTCTTCTTCTTCTTTCTTCTTGTTCTTCTTGTTCTTCTTGTTCTTTTTCTCTCTCTCCCCCCTTCACGAGCCTCCGAATATTCAACACTTGATCGACTCATGTCGAGTTCTCTCTCTTAGATCTATTCTAAGATTTTTCGCTAGATTATACTAGGTCTTCAATTTCTTCACTGTTCGGATTCTTGGTAAATAAATTTGATTTTTGGTATAAGGATCTCTAATCTCTTGATCGATGTTTTCCGTGTTGATTTTCGCATTTTGAATATAGGAATTTGAGGATCCGATTTTGTGGTGACCCAGGAGCTAAACTCAAAATTGGGATTTATTTCGCTTGAAGTCCGAAACCCGATTTCCCACATGGATTCATGTTTAACGATAAAGCTAATTGACGGTTTTAATTGAACCCAGAAATTTTCGGTGAAGAAAGAGTCAAAGGACTTGGAATCGACCTTTGTTAGTGTCGTAAGTCCAATGGAATGAGTTATGCACCACTACACTCGTGTCTATCAATGCCGGCGACATGATAGGAAACGAATCATCAAATCAAAAGCCTCGGATTCTCTACTCTTCTCTATCTTTCTCCTTCCGTGTTCTTTCAAGTTCTAATGAAGGGTTAACGGCTCTCTCTCTCTCTCTCTCTCTCTCTCTCTCTCTCTCTCTCATGTGAATTGATAACATCTCTTGATCTGGAATTTTTGTGGTTTTCACTATGGTTCTTTGGAAGAACCGTAAGAGGCTGGTTAAACAAGCCTTTGACTATGGTTCATCACAAGAACCATAGTAAAAGGCTTGTTTGACCAAGCCTTTTACTATGGTTCTTTAGATGGACCGTAGTCAAAGGCTTGTTTGACTAGGCCTTTCACTATGGTTTTTCCAAAGAACGGTAGTAATAGGTTTTCTTTTACTAGAATTTTGAACCATAGTAAAAGATGTCCATCTATAATTACGGCCACATACACGACGCCTGGATAACCATAGTTGATAACCGTAGTTCAAAGTGGTTCTTGTAGTAGTGTCATAAAGAGATTGTCGGGAAGATTTTGAGGAATCTACCAAAGAGGAGATAGGGTCCAAAGGTGACAGCAATTAAAGACACTCGGGACCTTGCTCAACTAAAGCCAGATGAGCTCATCGGAAAACTACTTACCCATGAGTTACATCTTGAGGAAGAAGAATGCGAGGCAAGCACCGGAAGAAACATTACTCTCAAAGCCTTAGAGGAACTTGGTCCAAGTATGAGCTCCTCATATTTTGAAGAAGACCCCATAGCACTTTTAGCCCAAGCATTCAAAAAGATGATAAATAAAAAAGTGGGAGAAGAAGCCTAAACAAGAATCCTTTAAGAAAGACAAAAAAGGTAGATTCTCATCTCCTTCTAATTTAACTTTGACTAAGAACTTTGGTTGTTTTGAGTATGGAAGCAAGGAGCACATAGTCAAAGACTGTCCAAAGAGGAGAAAAGATAGAAAGAAGAAGAAGGCTATGGTAACCACATGGAGCGATGATGAATCGAGAGGAAAAGAGGACATAGATGATGAGTTAAAATGTCCCATGGCTCTAATAGACTCGGAAGATGAATCTGAATCAAAGAATGAAGCATCAAATACTGAGGAAACAGATCCGCGAGGAGGCAACTACTTTCTCAAGTTCTCGAAGCATGATGTGGCTAGATATATTTTACTTTGGAAGAAAAGTTCAATTCCGATTCTTCCGAATTTAAAGAGAAATTAGAGTCTCTCGGTGTTGAGAACAAATCTTTGGAAAATAATTTAGAAAAATTGAGACAGAGCCTAAAGGTAGTTGAGACCGAGTACTCAAGACAATGAAACTAAGTTTGAGTGCCTCCAGAACAAAGAATGAGCTATTGAAACAAAAGCGCACTAAGTCTCGGGAGTTGGTTTTGAAACTTACTCAAGGTCAGAAAAACCTTGACTTACTTCTTAGTTCTCGGTGTGTCTCCTTTCGAAAAAGAAGGACTTGGTTACAATACTGAACATGAATATAATTCCTACAAAAGTCTTTGAAGACTCGGGTATAACTCTCTATCTCTCTATGGTTTTGATTTCAAGTCATTCTAAGTCCTTAGGAAGCTCATTTTTAAGTTTTCAATGTTGTCCGACCCACTCAAAAATCATAACTTGAGTAAAACGCATTTAACTAGATTTCGACCCACTCACACATAACTAAAAAAGATGGCTTGAGAAAATAATTTTGCAAATACTTAATATTCTAAGCACTAACTTAATGTTCAAACTAAAAAATGAATTACTGCATTAATTCTCTCTTCTAAGTTAGTTTATTGAATGTAATTTTTACTTGATCGAGTTTATGCACTCTGTTTATTAATTCTTAATAACTTGATCATTTAAAGGATTTAATCAAGGTGGAATTTAAACCTATTGAATATTAGACTCGAGAAAATTCCATTCTTTCAGTCTGAAGATAATTACGCACTTAATTATTTTAAATTAATTATTATCTTTGCCTAATCTTGGACCAAAGTAATTTTATACTTTGAGGACCACTTCGATTTGCTTTTGCGGTTTGATTAAATTATTTTAATTTTAATTTGAAAAGCAAAAGCGATCGGCTTCTAACCGTTAACCACCAAGCAAACGAGAAAGCGTCATTTCTAGACAAGGCTCAAACACCGTGTTAGGGTTGTTCTATTACCAAAGTTGGTGAACTTCAACTTTGAGTCTAACGATTGTTTCTACCACAGATTTCAGTCACAACCGGTGGGATGGACTACTTTTCGAGCCAAGGATAAGCACAATGTTCACATTGCATCAAATCCTTTTGTGAGTGACTCGGACTAGCCGTTATAACGAGATAGTAAAGCTCTCAAGTCCAGAACCGGACTCAATGGCTACTCTACTCTACTGTGTATAAATAGAAGCTCTCCTACAAGACTTGAAGATGGCTGAAAAAGCTGAGATATAACACTACTCGAACACTTTCACTCTCAATCTTTAGCTTACAACTCTACTCTTAAGCTCCTTACTTCTTGAGTTGCAAAGACAAAGTCTTGTAATCACTTTTACATTTTCAATTCTCTACTAAGTCCATTGACTAAGCTATAAGGGTTAACTCAGCTTTATTGCCCCTAACTGTAAAGGTTACCTCGGTTAGGAAGTACTAGATCGAGATAAGGGAATTTCTTAGTCTAGGAAAACTTTGTAATTGAATTGTCTAAGCGAGAAATTCTGTGGTGAGTCGGTCCTTGTATTTTGTGGATTGAAAATAATGGATTTAACTTGGTGCTTCGATTAGCACAGTCAGTGGTTTTTGTCCCGGGAAGGTTTCCACGTACTTTACGTGTCTTGTTTGTTTCGAGTCCAATCTAGACTCGGAATTGTTTTCTAAGTCTTTATTGTACAGAATACTTTGTTTATTTGCAAAAATCTTCTATCACCCTATTCACCCCCTTCTAGGGTGACTTACTCTCTTCAAGAGCAAACCTTCAATTGGTATAAGAGCCTAGCCTTTTAACAAGGATCTCATAATCGAAAGGTATAAAGATTAGATGGCTCTTAACTATGGAGAGTTCGATGAAAGAGGATCTTTCACCGAGACCACCCAAGTTCAAGGGTTCAAACTTCGCACACTAAAAGAAGATGATGGATTACTTCATCTAGGATTATAATGAGGAGGTCTAGCACATAATCCGCATAATCTACAATGGCAACTATACATCCCATGAAGATGGACAGAACAACAGATTGTAGCCAAGGTGAAGTCCGAGTTTACCACTAAAGAAAATGAGAAGTACAGAAAGAACTACAAGGCTATGAACACTCGATGTGCACAATCAATTCATAAGAATACAACAGAGTGTCTACATGCGGTCAACACTTATGAAGGAACCAGCCAAGCAAAGCAAGCAAAGATAAGTCAATTCCTTCACAAGTATCGGATGTTCAAAATAGAACCTGATGAGAACATAACTCAAATGTACATACATTTCACCGAGATTGTCAACAATCTTAAGTCTTTAGGTAAGAAGATGACTCACGAAGAAGTTATGAGAAAAAACTTAAGGAGTCTCGCCCAAGATAAGATGGGGTCCCAAGGTGACTGCAATAGAAGAAGCTCAAGATCTCTCTCGGTTGAAATCGGACGAGCTTATTGGGAAGCTTCTCACACATGAGCTGCACCTCGAAGAAGTGGAAGCTGAGCTTAGCACCAAAAGAAACATCGCACTAAAGGCCTCGGAAGAAAGACGTCAAAGTCTAAGCTCCTCGGATTCTGAAGAAGATCCCATGGCAACTCTAGTCCAAGGTTTCAAGAAAATGATGAAATGCAAAAGCTGCTAGAAGAAGCCTAAGCGGGAGTTCTACAAGAAAGACAAAAAGGTAAATACTCATCCTCTTCCAATTTGTCATTAACTAAGAACTCGGTCTGTTTTGAGTGTGGCGACAAGGAGCACATAATCAAGGACTCGTCCAAAGAGAAAGAAAGACAGAAAGAAAAAGAAGGCTATGGTGGCTACCTGGAGTGATGATGATTCGAGAAGACGATGACGATTCCGATGACTCAAAGTGTCTTATGGCACTATCGGACTCGAAGCTAGATCCGAGTTAGA
Organism: Talinum fruticosum; assembly: GCA_021018815.1. Lineage (NCBI taxonomy): Eukaryota > Viridiplantae > Streptophyta > Magnoliopsida > Caryophyllales > Talinaceae > Talinum > Talinum fruticosum. Next base: position 6,182,729 of record JAITYX010000011.1, read on the forward strand.
CAGTGATGTATCCGATGATGAGGACATAGATCCTTAGGAGGTAATCAACTACTTCCTCAAGTTCTCAAAACTTGATCTTGCTAGATATATTTTTACTTTGGAAGATAAGTCTAATTCTGATTTTTCTAAATTCAAAGAGAAAATAGAATCTCTTAATGCTGAGAACATGTCTTTACAAGAAGATTTATAAAACTTGAGACAAATCGAAAGTGCTTGAGACCAGTACTCAAGATAATGAGGCCGAGTCCGAGTGTCTCGGAATAGTGAATGAGCAACTGAAATAGAAGCTCAATGAGTCTCAAGTGTTGGTATTAAAACTCACTTAATGTCAAAAAACCTTGATTTATTACTTGGTTCTCGGTATGTCTTATTTCGAAAAGAGGGTCTTGGTTACAATGATGAAGAAAAAGATAACTCTTACAACAACCTTTTCAAAACTGATTCAAGAACTATTAGTTCAGGAAAGCTGAGCATGGTCCCATTCATACCCAAGGAAAAGGGACTGAGCCTAGACCAGTTTTCAAGAAAAGCCTTTTTAACCTATTTATAAAAAGAAAGGTTTTCAAAAGAAAGAGAAATAGAGTCGGTTCTCTAAAAGGAAGACTCGAGAATCAAACCAGACCCAAAATTATTCAAATGTGGGTTCCCAAAAGTGCTCTTCCTCATAAAAGGACCACAGTAAAGATTGTTACTTGGGTTTGTAAGAGGAAGTGAGAAGGGTTAGTTTGTTTCTATACTTGCAGGTCACTCAGAAATGAAAGGATCATTGGTATTTAGACAGTGGATGCTCACGCCATATGTCCGGAAACTCAAGATTCTTCTTAGAATTGAAAGAGATAAAAGGAGGAAGAGTCACATTTAGAGACAACAACAAAGGCAAGATAATGGGAATTGGCAAAGTTGGTAAAAGAAACAACTCGGTCGGTTCAGTCTACCTTGTCAAAGGACTCAAGTACAATCTTCCGAGCATATCTCAATTATGTGACAAAGGTCAAGATTTAAGATTCACTTAGACCAACTGCTTTATCTCCGATGTAATCACCAAAGAGACAAAACTCTCGGGTCTAAGGTTAGGTAATACCTACACCATTCTTCTTTCAGATTCTAGTCAATATTTATCATGTTTAAAAGCTTCTTTAAATGATGATTCATGGACATGGCATCGTAGACTAGGTCATATCAGCATGCATAGAATTAAGAAGCTTGCATCTCATGGATTAGTCGGGGTTTACCTAAGCTGTGCATTTGAGAAAGATAAAATCTGTGAGGTATGCACAAAAGGAAAGCAAGTTAGATCATCTTTCAAACCACTAAAGATAGTATCTACATCCAAAGTACTTGAATTGATTCATATGGATTTGTATGGTGAAATTCTTGTCAAAAGCTTAGGAGGTAAATCATATGTGCTAGTTATTGTTGATGATTACTCATGATTTACCTGGGTGTGTTTTCTAAAGAACAAGAATGAAGTATTCAAAGAATTCACTAAGATATGCAGGAAAATTCAAGTGGATTTTGAGTCTCAAATCGGGAGAATTTGAAGAGACCATGGAAGGGAGTTCGATTACTCGGAATTTACAGACTTCTATGACAAGAATGGTATTTCCCACAACTTCTCAGCACCAAGAACTCCTCAACAAAATGGAGTAGTGGAGAGAAATAATAGAACGCTTGAAGATATAGGAAAAACAATGATGATTCAAAATGATCTACCTTACTATTTACGGGCTGAGGCGAGTCAACACAGACTAATTGCACACCGAACGGATGCTTCATCGGACCTATTCTCGAAGAAGACACCCTATGAGCTGTATAAAGGAAAGAAGCCCAGCATTTCCTACTTCAAATCATTTGGATGTAAGTGCTTCGTGCATAATAATGGTAAGGATCATTTGACTAAGTTTGATGCAAGGTCGGATGAAGGTATATGTCTAGGTTACTTATCTCATAGTAAGGCTTATAGAGTTTTTAACAAGAGAGCTAACAAAGTGGAAGAAATTATCCACATTGTCTCCGATGAGATTGATCATGGTAGGACAAGTGAATCTACTTTTTCATATCTCAAACTCAACCGAGATGAAGATGATATAGCTGAAGTTGAGCTCGGAATTAACCAAAACAAAGGAACCGAGGCAACTCAAAATGAGACAATTCAAGAGCCAGCTTAGACTATTGGAGATCAAGCTGAAGATACTCAACAAACGAGAACCAGCTGAAGAACAAATCATTCAACCAATAAACCTGGTAAATCGGAGAACGAGTAAAGCTTTCAAATATGCATCCAAGTCACCCACCCGAGAATATCCTTTCGATATCAACAGTGGGTCGGCATTCATTTCATTAATTGAACCTAAAAATGTACTAGAAGCCCTACTGGAACCTGAATGGGTAGAGGCCATGCAAGAAGAATTAACTTAGTTTAAAATAAATCAAGTCCGGACCCTAACCAAACAACCTTCGACCACCCAATTATAGGAACCAAATGGGTTTTTAAGAACAAACTGGATGAGGAAGGGTTGGTAGTCGAAACAATGCTAGATTAGTTGCTTAAGGATATAACCAAGAAGAGGGAATTGATTATGGGGAAACATTTGCACCTGTTGCTAGGATTGAGGCAATCGAAATTCTCTTAGCATGAACATTAAGCTTTATCAAATAAATGTTAAGTGTGCATTTCTCAATGGTTATATTCAATGACTTCAAGAGAAGTCTTATTGACAAAACTCTTTTCATAAAAACCAAGGGAAATGATTTTCTTATCATTCATATTTATGTTGACGACATTATATTTGGAGCTACTAATGAAACTCTATGCCAAGAGTTTTCCGAGTTGATGAGACAGGAGTTTCAAATGAGCATGATGGGAGAACTCAATTTCTTTCTTGGACTGCAAATAAAGCAAGAGAAGGATGGCATCTATGTTCATCAATCAAAATACACCAAGGAGTTATTAAAGAAGTACAAGCTACAAGATGTGAAGCATGCAGCAACATCAATGAGTAGCGAGTACAAAACTAGAATTAGATGAGAAAGGTGAAGTTATAGATCGAAACTCTACCGAGGTATGATTGGATCTCTACTTTATCTTACATTTAGTAGGCCAGATATCATGTTCAATGTCCGCCTTTGTGTAAGATTTCAAGCTAATCCTAAGGAATCGGATCTCACTACGGTGAAGAGAATTTTTAGATATCTTGTAGGGACTTAGACACTTGGTCTATGGTATTCAAAAGACTCAAATTTGACTCTCATGGGATACTCGGATGCTAAGTATGTTGGATACAAAGTTGATATAAAGAGCACATCAGGAGCATGTCAATTTCTAGGTCAATCACTCATCTCCTGGCATTCAAAGAAACAAAACTCGGTTGATATATCAACTACCGAGGCTGAGTACATAGCAGCAAGAGAATGTTGTGCTCAGATTCTCTAGATCAAGCAACACTTGAAGGATCTTGGACTATCATTCACATTTATCCTAATCAACTGTGATAATCAAAGTACAATCAATATCACCAAAAATCCAGTTCAAGCACTCAAAACGAAACATATTGAGGTTAGGTATTATTTTCTAAGAGATCATTCTAAGAAAGGTGATATTGAACTTAAATTTATTCCTACCAAATTTCAATTAGCTGATATTTTCACAAAACCTCTAAGTGAAGATCGGTTTTTCTTTATTAGAAATGAACTTGGCATGTTAATTGCATAAATATTTGATCTACTCGCATGAGTTTTTATGAGATTAATTGATTGTTATATGTTCCGAGTGAGTAACAAATGGATCAGTTGAACCAAGATGAGACAGAGTTATGAGTTATTAATTTTCCGAGTGTGTTCCGAGTCACTCGGAGACATCACCGAGTTAGACTCGGTATTATAAGAAAAATGGACATCAAAATTCTAAGGTGAAGGTTTGCTCTTGGAAAGACTTAGTCACCCTAGAGGGGGTGAATAGGGTGATGAGGAAATTTGAATGATAAATGGAAGATTAAAGTTTAAAACAAACTTTGAGACTGTCCGAGTCTAGATTGAACTTAGAAAAGTATGAACTCATAATTTACGTAGAAACCCTCCTGGGGCGAGAAAACCACGGCCGAGTGCTAATCCAAGCACCAAGTCAAATCCACTATTTTGAATCCACAAAATATAGTAGAAAGACTTAACCGGAATTGCTCCCTTAGACAATTCCTTACAAGATTTTCCTAAACTCGAAATTCCCTTATCTCGATCTAGTACTTCCTAACTAAGGTAACCTTTACAGGTTAGGGACAACCGAGCTGAGTTAACCCTTACAGCTCAGTCAAGGGACCTTACTCGAAAGTAAGAAAGAAAGTTTGTGGCTGATTATAAGACTTTACAACTTAGAAAGATGTTAAGCACGAGACTTGGAGTTGTAAGTAGAAGATTTAATGAGTATTATACAGAGAGATATAATTTCAGCAATGGGTTCAGTAATCTTCAAGTCTTGTGAAGTGGCTTCTATTTATAGATAACCAAGCGGATTAGCCGTTGTGACTATCTTCCGATTAGAGGTCATTTGTGATCGTTGTAACGGTTCTTCGAGTCGCTCGAAAAGATCCATTGAGATGTGAACGTTGGACAACGACCCTTGACTCCTTAGAATGTCTCAATCCACTGGTGGTGTCTCGAAAAGTAGGGTGGAAACCACCGTTGAGCTTAGTGTTGAAGATTTCCGGTTTGGAAACAGACAACCCCGACACGATGTCCGGGCCTTGGTCGAAGTAGAAAAACCTTGTCTGCCTGGTGATTGACGACTTCAAGACGGTTACTTTTGTAATTCAAAAATAGGATAACCTCGTTTAAATATCCTACAAAAGTAAATCAATTTTGGTTCTCAAAGTATAAAATACTTTGGTCCAAGATTAGACACGGATAATAATTTAATTAAGATAATTAAGTGCATAATTATCCGAGTCCTAGAAGAGTGGAGTTTTACGAGTCTAATATTCATTATACTCAAATTCCATTTGAGTCGGTCTAGAGAAAGATCAAGTTATATATAGAACATCGGAGTAAGAATACTTGATCTAAATGAATAAAGTTCAAACAGTAACATGCTGACTTACAAAGATGAATTAACACCGTAATTAATTTGAACTTAGAATATGAAGTCGGACTCGAGTTTAAAAGTGTTAGAGCCATTGTTTGAACATGTGATAAGTCCGAGTGTTATCCGAGTGACTTAGAACCGTCGGTGAAATGATAAACAAGAGTATATTTTCTGAGTCGAGTCGAATCGAATGAAAACATATGCAATAACTTCTATAACACTCGGAAAAGTTTTTATACCACTCGGAAAAGTTTCTATAACACTTATTAGAATGACTTGTAATCAAAACTTAAAGGAGATGAGGTTTGTACCTGATTCTTTATAGTACTCAGAATGATATAAATGCCAAGTCCGAGTCTTCATAAGGTCATCTCTAGATCAATGAAGAATATTATAAATGTTTTCGAAAATTTCTCTTTTTTTCTCTGTCACAAGAATAGTATGAGAACTAGCCGTTAGAGAGAAACATATTCGAGATAGTCGTTACACTCTGGAATATCCAACAGTCCGATAACCGCTACTTTTAGGGCTAAGTTAGAAAAGGCTTTTGTTTAGTGAAAGCTTATATTCTAGAAATAGCACCACTTCGGTCTCATTCGTTTACTTTGCTAATTCTTGCTCTCACTCTTACTCTCTTTGCTCTCGAATTCGGATGCTCAACTCTCTACTCTCTCTCTCTCACTCGTTTACTCTTTTCGCTCTCTTACTCTTAATCTCTTTCCTTTACTCATAACCAAGCCTAAAAGAGGAAGCACCATAGAAGGAGGTTCAACCACAAAGAAGGCTCGAACCAAATCTACTCGTTCGAGAATCCTCAAAAGGATTCATCCAAAGGAAAAGCCCTTGTCTACAATGATCAAAAACTCATTATGGCTCAACATTATTTCGAGCATACATGAGTTATTTCTTTCATATATTATCTTTACTCTCATATATTTTATCATTATTCTAATACCCTCATAACCCCGTGATAAGTATACTCGATACTTTGATTAGTATATTCCGAGTTATAAATGACCAAAATACTTTGATACTTTTGCTCTAATCAAAATGCAATGAAAACTTAATGTTTTTTCTACTCTTAGCTTTTATCTTACGTATGGAATGCCTTTTATAAAAAAAGGGGAGATTGAAGAATCAAGTATAACTCTCTATCTCTCTCTGGTTTTGATTTCAAGTCATTCTAAGTCCTTAAGAATCTCATCTTTATGTTTTCAATGTTGTATGACCCACTCGAAATCATAACTTGAGTAAAATGCATTTAACTAGATTTCGACCCACTCGGACATAACTCGGAAAGATGGCTTGAGTAAATAATTTCGCAAACACTTCATATTCTCGAGCACTCGACTTAATGTTCAAACCGAAAATAAATTACTGCTTTAATTCTCTCTTCTAAGTCAGTTCGTTGAATGCAATTATTTACTTGATTGAGTTTGTGCACTCTGTTTATTAAATCTTAATAACTTGATCATTTAAAAGATTTAATTAAGATGGAATTTAAACCTATTGAATATTAGACCGAGAAAATTCCATTCTTTCAGTCGAAGATAATTATGCACTTAATTGTTTTAAATCAATTATCATCTTTGCCTAATCTTGGACCAAAGTAGTTTTATACTTTGCGTACCACTTTGATTTGCTTTTGCAGGTTGTTTAAATTATTTCGGGGAAAAGCAAAAGCGGTCGACTTCTAGTCGTTAACCACCAAAGCAAATAGAAAAGCATCATTTCCGGACAAGGCTCGGACACCGTGTCCGGGTTGTTTGTTACCAAAACTAGTAAACTTCAACTTTGAGTCTAATGGTTGTTTCCACCCCAGATTTTCGAGCCAAGGACCTAAGCACAACTTTTCGAAAACTTTCATATTGCAACAAATCCTTTTCCGAGTGACTCGGACTAGTCGTTACAACGGATAGTGAAGCTCTCAAATCCAAAACCAGACTTAACGGCTACTCTACTCTGCTGTGTATAAATAGAACCCCTCCTACAAGACTTGAAGATGGCTGAAAGAGCTTATATAATTGTCGAAAACTACCGAATACTTTCACTCTCAATCTTTAGCTTACAACTCTATTCTTAAGTTCTCTACTTTTTTATTGTAAAGAGAAAGTCTTGTAATCACTTTTGCATTTTCAATTCTCTGCTAAGTCCCTTGACTAAGTTGTAAAGGTTAACTCAGCTTAATTGGCCCTAGTTATAAAGGTTATCTCGGTTAGGAAGTATTATATTAGATAAGGGAATTTATGAGTCTAGGAAAACTTTGTAAATAAATTGTCCAAGGGAGCAATTCTATGGTGAGTCGAGTCCTTGTATTTTGGGCATTCAAAATAGTGGATTTAACTTGGTGCTTAGATTAGCACTCGTCCGTGATTTTCTCGCTCCAGGAGGGTTTCCACGTACTTTATGTGTCTTGTTTGTTTCGAGTCCAATCTAGACTCATAATTATTTTCTAAGTCTTTGTTGTAGAGAATACTTTGTTTATTTGCAAAAATTTTCCATCACCCAATTTACCCCCTCTAGGGTGACTTAATCTCTTCAAGTGCAAACCTTCAATCTTTTCAAAACTGATTCGGAACGATTAAGTTCAAAAAACCAAGCATGGTCCCATTCATTCAAAGAAGAAAGGGATTAAGTCTAGACCGATTTTTAAGAAAAATTCTTCTCAAATAGTTTACAAAAAGAGAAGATTTCAAAAGAAAGAGACACATAGTCGGTTTTCTAAGAAAAAGACTCAAAATCGGACCAAACCCAAAATTATTCAAATCTGGGTTCACAAAAGTGCTCTTCTTATGAAGATGACCGCAGTAAAAACAGTTATTGAGTTTATAAGAGGAAATGAGAAGGGTTTGTTTGTTTCTATTTTGCCAGTAACTCGAAACAGAAAGGTCACTAGTATTTAGACAATGGATGTTCTCGCCACATGTCCGGTGATTCAAGACTACGCTCAAAATTAGAAGAGATGAAAGGAGGAAAAGTCACATTTGGATATAACAACAAAGGCGGAATTGTTGACATTGGTAAAGTTAAACAATGAGACAACTTAGTTAGTCCAATATATCTTGTCAAGGGACTCAAGTATAATCTTCCGAGTATCTCCGAACCGTGTGACAAAGGTCAAAGGGTAAGATTCACTCGGACCAATCGCTTCATTTCTTATGCAACCACCAAAGAGACAAAGCTCTTTGGTCTAAGGTCAGTAACGCATATACTATTCCTCTGTTTGATTCTAATCAAGATTTGTCATGTTTAAAAGCTTCAGTTAATAATGATTCATGGACATGGCATCGTAGATTAGGTCATATTAGTATGCACACAATAAAAAAACTTGCATCTCAAGGGTTAGTCATAGGACTATACCCGGCAATCGGGTCATTCGGTTCGAGTTCGGTTCGGGTTAGTTTGGTTCAAGTTAACTTCGGGTTGATCTTGTTCGGGTCCGGTTCGGTTTCGGGTTCGGGTCAACTTCGGTTCGGGTAAACTTCGGTCGATCTCGTTTGGGTTTGTTCGGTTTTGGTTTGAGTAAACTTCGGCTCGGTTCAACTTCGGGTCAATCTCGTTCGGGTCAAGTTCGGGTTCGATTCGGGTTCATTTCGGATCGGGTTCATTTTTGGGTCAAAATTGATTCAAAATTGTACCTACCAAAAAATTGTACCACTATAGGCACAAAAGTCTATCCCGAGAGACCCAACAAAAAAAAATGGGTTAGATCACTTTTATTCGGGTTAAATCGATTCGGGTCCGATTCGGTTCGGGTCATTTTGGGTTCGGTTTGGTTTCAATTTGGGTCGGAATGGGGTTCATTAGATTTTGAGTCGGTTCGGTTCAGGTCGGTTCATTTCGGTTTCGAGTCAAAATCGGTTCAAGCTGTTTCGGATGTCGGTTCGGTTTGGGTTTCGGGTGGTTCGGGTTGACCCGTTCGGCTTAGGTCGGTTTTGCCGGGTCTATAGAGGACTACCTAATTACTTATTTAAGAAAGATAAAATATGTGATGCATGTATAAAAGGAAAACATGTTAGATCATCATTTAAGCCACTCAAAACTGTTTCTACATCCAAAGTACTTGAATTAATACATATGGATCTCGTGTGGTGAAATCCTCGTTAAAAGCTTAGGAGGTAAATCATATGTACTAGTAATTGTTGATGATTACTCATGATTACCTGGTGTAGACACCTAACTCCTAGCAAAAGTGTTGAGTGTCACGAAACTATACTCGAATCAACTCTCGAAATGATTAACCCGAAGGTGACCCCAACGTCTCGAATGCCAAAAATGATCGAATCCGGCTCGATTATTTTCGTCAAAGTTATTTCTCTTTGCAAAATAAGCTTATTGAATAAAAAATAAAACGATCCCAAAAATAACCCAAAAATTAACTCAACTCAAAAATGAACTAAATGGATCAATTGCTATATTAACTTTCATATAGGATTAATTACATTAACTTTCTTTGAAAATAAAGCCTTAAAAATAAATGGATTCTTTTCATTGGTTTATTAGTTAACTATTCAAGGGGTATAAATGGTAAAGGCTTTTAATTAATTAATTACATATTGAAACCAATCAAACAATTAATATGGAACATTTTTAAAAATATAACAAGCAACGTGTTACTCTTATCTCTTTCATTTACGTATTTTATTTTGTCGACTTGATGATGAAACCTTAGTCATATTTGTGGATTCGGATCACGGTCGAATTCGATTGGCGTGACGAAAGCCGATAAACCACAAAAACCCTTTTAGCACCAAAAATAGACCTTATTTGCTTTGTGTCAGTCCAAAACCCATTTCTTTCGGTCGATCCAAGCTCGGGTAAATGCTTTAGAGTCAACATTGGCCTACACCAAGTATCGGGCTACATTACTAGGTAAACGTTGCATTTCATCTTCGGCGTCCAACCGAGACATAGAGCTAAAGTCATCCGTACGATGTCACATTGGCTAACGCTGCATTTCATGGAAAAAATGGCCAAAATTTTGCGTTTTTCTCCAAGCATCCAACCGAGACACGAAGCTCAACTTCACAAAACGATGTTGTTTTTTACCGGCACCTTATTTTAAGCACAACCTGGTCCAAACGCTACATTTTGCTCAAAAGTCAGCTGCAACATGGAAGACCGTACGATGTCATTTTGGTCGCGCCGCGTATCTCGAAGCATTGGCCCGGGGATCCTTGTTTAGGTGGATTTGATCCCGTTTTTCCCGATTGTTTTGGTCGGTTTGTCTGCTCATTTTGGACGGCTGTTTTAGGCTTAACCTTAGGTGATTTTGGGACCTAATCTTCCACTATAATAGAGAGCTTAGGCTCTCATTTGGTACATGGCCAATTCTTATGCATTATGTTGCTCGAAACTTGACTAAGAGCTACTCGAATGCACCTTTTTATATTCCGATTTCTTAGTTTCTTTTCATCCCACCTTCATTATACTACCAACACTCAATCCCTAATCCTTCATCATTTATCTACATCAATCTACCTTCATAAAAGTTCACAAGAAGTATCTTTCGGTTTACCACAATTGCACTTCTAGATTCGGTTCGAGACCCAAATCAACAAGTGGGACAACTTGAGGTGCCAAATTCACTTTCAGCTTCTTACGATTTATTTATTTTATGTTTTTACTGTTTTTTTTAATTGTGGATTCAAGATGTAATTGCTTTAAATTCCTCCCCGCCCGATGTAATATTTTGTTTTCGTTTGCTTTCTTTCGCTTTTGTTTTCGTTTCTTTATAGCTTTTATTTACTACTTTCATATATGTTTTTATCTCTTTCTAGCATGCCTTGATTGATTTAATTTTGCCTGAAACACCTTTCTTAAACTCACTTCTCAAATTAGTGAAGGTTGTTTGTTGACAGGGAAACGGAAGGGTTTATCCTTACATTTTGTGTCTTCGCCCTCGAATCTAGATTCTCGGTTCTAGACCGATGGAGTCATTTTTAAACCACTTTCAAGCTAGTTTTCCCATACTAATATTGGACGAGTATTTTATGTATGGTTGTTAGTTTTTATTCCCTAAAAAGCTAACTAGCGACTTTATTTTCCTTTTTATTTCTCTTTAATTTGCTCCTTGGCATTTCGATTGAAAACTACATAAAAAGAATTTTTATTGCTGACAGCTACGCCAAGGAGCGAGACCGACCACCTCGGTCATGGCCTTGGTCGACGCCGGTGATCGTACGGTGCTGGCTTTTACCGAGCATCGGATGGTCATTGGGTAGGACTTTGGTCCAAGTTGATGTTTTTACATCGGTTTGGCCCAAAAGCCCCATGACGTAAATAAATTAATTCCATTTTGGTTTTTTAGTTGTGAAATAGTATCTTGAGGTTTCTAAAAATAATTTTCAAAATAAATGATTAATAAAATCGCCAATCTCCTTTATTTATTGTAAACCAAATTATATAAAATTGATAATCCTAATAAGAGATACATCCCCCATTTCTAAAAATAATTAGCTTTCGAAAATCATCTTTTCAAATCAAAACGAGAGAGCCTCGGCACTCGTGGGGAGGCTTCGGCCAGAATCCGGTCCCGCCTCCTAACAAAGGTCGGGACGCGGGGCCAATGGCTTGTACAAGTGGCGACTCAACTAGGGATAATAACTTATTAAGAGGGTGAGACTTGAAAGTTTGAGATGTGAGTCTTTGTAATATGTTTTGCATTAGGCATCTTGCATTTAGGTAGTCTTAAACATAGTTGCTTTTAATTTCAACCTTTAGGCTTTACCTTTAAGAACAATTTTGGAAGAGATCCGAACTCGCTAACCCAAACAGGCACAACTAGGCTTGATTGTTGGGGAGGTGATACTTCTTCCCTCATAGCATGCTCTCTTTGGTTTACCAAGAGGCACCGATGATTCATGTTTTTTCCCATCATGCACACCACGGAGGATTAAATGCTCGGACTATGAGATAACATGTATCCTACCTAGATTTATTCCTTTCTTTTGACCATAGACCGTTGGTTGTTTAGGAGGTCCCATGTTTCTTCATTTGTATGCTTGGATGAGTGTGGTTGTTTTAGTGTTTAATCTTCTACTTGTGAGCCTTTAGGTTAGGTGATTAGTGCTTAACCCTTGCATGAGTACAAATAAAATACAATAATTGATTTCCTTGAGTCGATCTATCATGTGCATTTTAGCCAAGAGTAAAAATTACCTTTTGCCCCGTACACGAAAGGCCGGTGAGTTCAATGACATCAAGCACAATGAAAGGAATCCTCCAACATCCAATCTTGAATGCCTTCAATTGAGGCATCCATCGCTTCACAAGAGCAAGCGTAAGGTGCTTGTCCATCTCTATTGCATTGTACTGGAGCACAACCCTAAAAGTTATACCCCGACCTCCTACCTATGTACATCATCCGGACCATTATTCAACGCCGATAATGCGACAACATACATCTTGATCGGAGCATAACATGAACATCAACCAAACTCCGAACAATCTTTGGTGACCCTTTCCTCCATCCCTTCAAACTTCCTATCCTCTTTCCTCGCTATCCCCGTCCCCGAAGTTGATGACAAATAGTCCAACTCATCTTTGGTTTCAAACCCCTTTAATGCGGATGTATGAAGTTCTTGCTCTTATAACGGAACCCCTTCTTTCTTTGTGTTTGTCTACCCCGAAAAATATCGTGCGCCTCTTCCCCTCCCAGCTTCTATGTCCATCTTGACCAACTATTTTCACTTGCTGCTTCCGACTCCTACCACTAACTTCGACAACCTCCTTGCCGGATTCGGAGCCATGGCTTCCTCGCTCCACCATCACCTTCACTACTCTTTTCCCCTACCTCATACCTTCTTACCACTCTCCTCTTCCTCCTCCTTTCTTGCTGTCTTCTCGTCTAGCACTTACCCTTACCTCTTCAACAGTTTCCATTTCCTTCCCCTTTAATGATGCCTTGCATTGCCCTTACATCCACTGTCACGACCCATTTTGATAACCTACAACACCAAACATAGTTTCATTTCATATAATACAAAAACACCATGTTTTAGCCAAACCTAAAAAAGCATAACCAACAAAGGTAACAACACTCATTATAATAAATGATACCAAATGTGCAAAGTACCCATCTCGAGACATCAACAACAATTGTTTAGGATAATCGAAGGAGTAAACATAACCAAACTTATGAGCATGTACAATGTAAAACATCTCGCGTAAGCTGCATGCATTCTTAATGCATTTACCAACCAACCAATGCAAACCAAACACTCGAATTTCGGGTAATACGACATTCTCTTCATAGACATCCTCGGATATCAACAACCATTCTCAAGGATAACCTAAACCGTAATATATACCACCATTTACCCCACAATTCACATCTTACCAAAACCCAAGTAAGTCAAGCACCCATCAATGAAGTTCATCGAATACAAAACATTTCCCCTTCAAAAAACCCCACTATTAAAAAACACAAGCCCAAAACAACAAAGATCCCAACAAACATGCAAATTGAAAACCATAACCCTCCCCATGCCAACCCAAACTCACAACCAACATACTCACTCAACAAAATCGGACTCCCAAAAATCCTTTCAATTCAAATGAAAAAAACCCGTTTTCAAACTAATTATAACCCCCAAAACACACAAACCCTTCCATTTCACAAACCTACAACATTCCATACTAATTTCGTCCAATTTAAACGAAGTTCGGGCCATTTTCAAACACATAATACCATTGAAACTAAAAAACCCTTCAACTCAAAAAACGGAACAAATTCACAACTTACCTAACTTAAACCTACTTTGCCTTTCTTCGTCGGACGCTTCAAAGAACTCTAAAGCGTGGTATTGTCGCTTCGCCTTTTCTTCTTCTACTTCTTCTTTGTCGTCGCGCTCTTCTCACTCCTTTAGGCTATCATTTCGCAAGATGAACTCTACCTCTCTTTTCCCACTCTCTGTGTGTCTCTTTCTCTGTGTGAATCCCAACATACTTTCCCTTCCAATTGCAATCACACTCAAATAATTAAGGGCAATACCGTCTTTTTCTCTTACCAAGTCATTAACCCGGATTGACATGCATTGCCACCAATTTAATACCTAATTGTTCTTGTTTCCTTACAAGTCCAACACAAATTTACTTAAGTGCCCCTTACAAATCCAATACAAATTCACTCAACACTTAAGGTCAATTTTTCCAACTAGTAGTGCTAAGTATTGCGGCAGACGTCAGAGTAGAAAAAGTTCATAAAAGTGCCTATACACAAAGCTTAGGTGGCTGGCTACTTAAAAACATAAAAACCCCAGTTGGTGGCATAGCAACCAAAGCAAAACGATCGGTTGGAACTTCTGCTTCATTCTCCACTCTTCAAATTCCATCGTCGCCCTCCTCATCCTTCAGAGAAACCGAAATGGCTATCGGGGTTCTTGCATTTCAAGGCTCTTTCAACGAACACATCGCAGGTCTTCTCTCTCTATCTCTCTCGCTGGCTTTCTCTTTCCGTTTCCCTGAATAGCCAAATTTGTTGTTCGTGAAACAAATGAATGTAAAAGTCACAATTTCTTTGTTGCTATTTGCTGGGAACTTTAAGCGCAGCGCTGAGGAGGATAGGAGTGAAAGGCGTGGAAATAAGGAAGCCGGAGCAGTTGCAGGATGTGGCTGGCCTCATCATTCCGGGCGGCGAGAGTACCACCATGGCTAAGCTCGCTGAGTATCATAACATGGTCTCTCTCTCTCGATTCATAACCTTCTTTCCTGAACTTGGGTTTTCTTTACTTTTGTCAAATTTCGATTCTAGCGAAAAGTTGGAAACAACCGCTGTGCTTCCCCCGCATGGGGGAAGGGGGCAATGGTCTATATCATGACCCCATAACGAGCCTGTAGCTGGGAAAAGTTGAGTTGTTTCAATTTTTAGTGCGATTTTTGGGGCTTGTTTAGTGAACTTTATCTTATTTGGAAATTGAAAAATTTGAAACTTGATTGAGTTGATGTTGATTGAAAACAACCTCTATGCTTCTGACCTTCTGTTGTTTCAATGTTCATATTATTGTCTAGTTTCCTGCCTTGCGTGAGTTTGTCAAGATGGGCAAGCCAGTTTGGGGAACGTGTGCTGGGCTTATTTTTTTGGCAAATAAAGCTCATGGTATACTTTTCTCTTTGCCATTCTTATTTGCAATTCTTTTTCAATAGTCCTTAAAGTGCTTTGTTTCAGTTACAAGTTCGAATATGCCCAGAACCCATTGCATAGGTTGTATGTTCAAGTGTGTTGAGAGCGATGAAGGACCTCTTTCTTTTTATCCCTCTTCATGTCAATGTCAATGTCATAAAATGCCTTTGGCAAGTTGTTAATGATACTGAAGATTCTTAAAAGAATGAAAAATATAAAAACAGAAGGACTCCTCCTTTGAGTTGAGATTGCACATTGGAATTGTCTCTTTGTTTGGTCAAGATCGCTTACACGACCTCCCCATATTGCTGCTACTGTGTCCGCTAGTGAGTTGCATGCATGTCTGCAGGTTTGAGTCCCTTAGGGAGACTGTGGATGGCATGCCCTTTTTCTTTACTGGACATGAATGATGGATTCAGTGAGATATGATTGAGTTTGATAGTTACCAAACCATTCTATTAAAGATTAGGTGAAAGGCAGAGAGAATTAAAGGGAGAAAGACAGGAAGAGGAAGGACTGAGGAGTAAGAAGGGGAAGGTAGAGAAAGTCTCACTAAAACACCCTAGTCTCCTGCATATCCTATAATTCACTCACTTGAAATATCCCTATAATTATGTAACATGAAAATTACATGTAGATATTAAAATGCAAAAGCTTGCGAAATATTAGAATATCTACTAGATTCTTCCCTCCCCTTTTTCCCTTTTTCGAGGGGCAGGGGGAAGGGAATGATTTTCTGCTAGTTTTTTGGTAAGATAGAACACAAAGGGCAAGGACACGAATGCCAAGACTAATCTATGATTAGAGCCGATATGGAGAAAGTTTTGGGTCTTCTCCACTCCATAAGAAATAGCGTCAAGAGGATAAGTTATATGCCTTTAGGAATTAGAAAATCTTCAATGATAGTGAAATCAATGTGCGTCACTTCTCTTGTTGACGTCTCTCTCCAATGCAACATCCATAGACCAAACTTGAAATCGCCGTGATAAAAAAAAATCTCTTGCTTATCTACGTCAATAGTTTGATCGATTCCCCCGCCCCCGCCCCCGTGCAAGATTAATAAGCATTCTCATTGCAAGTATGGACTTCTCTAGACCTTGCTTTGGCGAGATCTGTGTTGGGAGTACTGCATGTTGAGTTTGATGTAGGTCAACCTGAGGTGCACATGCATCTTGTACCCTTTAGCTATAACTTGACCGATAGGTGCAATATTGTTCCTATTCGATACAAGAAAATATCTAAGATGCATGCGTCACTTTTTAAGACCATACATCACATGATAAAACTTAACGTTTTCCCTTCCCTCAACAATATGATGTCTCTAACAGTATGCATGAGTAGCAGTGGCGCATAAATTTTTGAAGAGATGGCACCAGTATACTAGTACCTCATAGAATTGCTTCGTACACTCCCTTTCCAATAGGGGCATCCGGTGTTGTCGTTCAAGTAAGTTCTAAAAGCCACGTGCGAGCAGAGCTTAAACATCTTTATAATTTATGAGCACTTTTGGTCTTTTGGATTCGAAAATTCTTTTCAGAAGGCAATTGTTGTACTTGAGATAAAAGTGTTCCAAGTTGTTCTCATATTACTAGAAGGTTGTTTGAAGTTGATGGGGGAGTGAGCTATGTAGTTTGAACGTCTAAAATTTAGCTTCTATTTCCCTTTTCAACATCCATGCTGGTGTGATTGACACTATAAAGTCAGCAGAACGGATTTGGACTGTTAAATCGACTAACTGAATGTAACTAGAAAATCTGGAAAGTGAAAATGTCGACAGCAAAGAACAACAGTAAAGACTAGACTTCCCAGTAGCAGCAGAAAATGACTCCTGAAAAACCTAGCTGTGTGCAGATCCAGAAGATTCATCTTGGAATGAGCAGAGAATTCTGAAATTAGGATAAGGTGTGGCAGTAGTCTGGTGAAGGGACAGAGCTAAGGTCCTCCACTAATTTGCAAGGTAACCCATCCAATGGTATTAATCAAATTGACAAGTTAGAAATGAACAATTATGTTTTAAGAAAATGAATTTTCTTTCACCATAAAATGAATATTTCAGATACGATGAGGATATTTGAAAAGAGAAAAGTATGGACGAGAGAAAAGTGGATACTACGGGAGAATTATTCTCCCGAAAATCGAAAAAACAACTTTAAGGATGAAGGTGACCATGAGAGGGGTTTTGTCTTGGGAAAATTTTCACCCCTAGACTTTGTCGGTTGCCGGCGGAGCAAGGCGTGGTCGACCCAAACATACTGCTGAGCCTGTGTTGCTCCCCACTTCGTTCCCATGTCTGTTTCTCGATCCGCATCGGTGCCAATCGAAGGTAACTCCTTCCTCGCACTCTACCCGAGGAAATTAGATGGATTCTAAGGATATATGCTATTGATTTTATGCATTCTACCGCTCCAACTGATCCCTCGGTTATGGCCTCTCCCGATTGAAATTTAATAAGCTTTTTAGTGATAATCACGACCCCAAAAAAGGCATGAAACTTCATTTTGTTGAGCTGGTGTAAAGGACCAATGAGTTGTGAGTTTACACCACGGAGTTGTGAGTTTAACCCTTGATGATGTATTTGATGGAACCGATTTTGGGAATCTCCTTTTGTTGAATATATCATTGGTCCGATGCCAAAGCTATCACCTTTGAAGGGCTTCATGGATGAAAAGTGGTCTTCTATTGCTTGTCCAATCGCGCTATACCATGCCAAAGGTTGGTAAATACCGATTTGATTGCAAGGAGGATATGAATCAATCTTTGTGGGGGAGGGGGGCTGGATGGTAGGTTCCACGTCACGCATTCTTAAGCCCTGGTCTCCTGCATTCAAATTCGATCGGGAGATTATGTGTTATGTTTGTGTGCGGGTTAATTTCCCTAATTTGGACTTTGCATTTCTGGTCAGCTTCTAGCCTTAGCAAACTCGAGAATGCAATTGGAGTTCCTCTTTTTGCATATAAATGTACCACATAAAAGGAGAGAGTCTCTTATGCTAGCGTCCTCATTAAGGTTGATTGATCCCGATGGTAATTATTTTACTTAGGCTGTGCACTTTGAATGTGTTTCGTATTTTTGCAAGTCATGCAAAAAAATGGGTCATACTAGAGGATGGTTGCCCATCCTCAAGAGAGTCCGGGTGCCAAAGCAAATTCTACTTACTTCTAAGGTTGATACTTCCCTTGCTATTGTTGAACAACTAGTTGTTCAATCAAATGTATCAACCCCTAGATCGTTAAACTACGAAACGATGTAGAGAGACAAAGTAGAGAGAGAAAATAAGGAGCTTTGCCATGGCGAAGAAACCTAAAAAACCCACAAAAAATCTTTGCCTACTTGTGTTCTTGAGCAAAATTAGCAGGTGGAAAAGGTTGTGGGAGATTTTCGGGAAGAGGTAGTGCAAGATCCAGTTGAGAATATTACAACTACTACTGATTCGGGTAACGGAACAATGCTAGTGGAGAACAACCTGGAACAAGATGAAAATGACCTTAGGGTGAGCTTTGCCGGTTGGATTGATGCGAGTCAAAAAGACGACCAGTCTAACTCTTGGGCTATGGAGGTAGAGAGAGCTCAATTAGAGGAGGAATCTATAAGTCGATCTACACCTGAGATAGGTATGCAATTGGATTTTGTCCCTCCCATAATTCATAATGGCATGAAATTCCAGTGTATTGATGTGGTTGACATTCGATCCGAGATTGAATTTTGGAGCTCTTCAATAGCATGCTTTGTTTTAGGGGCAAACCCCGGTGCAAGTCATGGATGGTTTTTTGGGAGGATTTGATGAAGCGAGGATGGTGTATTCATAGTGAGATTTCATTCTCTAATGGAAAGAGATAATTTCCTAAGACAAAATTTTATCTATTTTGATAAAAAAAAAAACCCTTAGTAATGTAACCATGGTCGATTGACCAAGAAGTCAGCAAAGAAATAGCAAAGAAATAGTTGGTCGGTTTGGGCTCAATTCCCTGAATTAGATTTCAAGTTTTGGAGTAAGGAATGTTTGAGCAAAATTGCAAGTTTATTGGGGAAACCAAGGACCACCGATAAAGCCACACGGAACAAGAGTAAAGCAAGGTACGCCGGGGTATTGATTGAGATGAATATCCATCATCCTTTCCCATTTATGGATGAACAAGGTATTTTAGTGACTCAACCAATAGAGTTTGAATAGGAACCCACTAAATGTACTCATTGCAACATGTTTGGGCACAAGGTGGAAGAATGCAAGAAGAAGTATAGGAAAGAGTGAAAAGAGTGTGCAATAAATAAAGAAAGGAACCGAACCGAGCACATCACTACTCGGAATCAAGAGACGAGTGCTAGAAAAAAGGGAACCAGGTTATGGAGAATGTGGGTACTCCAGAGGCTGCTACTCAAATTATTATTGGGAATATGCAATGTGTGACTTTGCAAAATATAGTGGCTCTTTAGAACAGATTCGCAAGTCTCTCTAGAGACAATGGATAGTATTTGTTTATGAAATATAAGGGGCTTCAATGGCCCTAATAAGTAGGGGTTGTCAAAAGCTTCCTTAGAGAGAATAAATGCATCCTTATGGGGCTATTAGAAACCAAAACAAGATTGTTAAATGAGATGGAAATTCAATAGACAGTTTGTGGTTCTTGGAGAGTCATCACAAATTCTTCCGGGCAAGGTAAGGGTAGAATATGGCTCATTTGGAAGGAAGGAAACGTAACGGTGAATATTCTCCAAGTAAAAAGACAATTTATCCATGTGCATTGCATCAATGGGAAGGGTCGGAGGTTCTATCTTACAATTGTTTATGGGTCAAATGACAAGGCGAAAGGACCCAATTATGGAAGGACATTGAGATGTTTAGCGCGAACATTATGGAGCCTTGGTTTATTGGAGGAGACTTTAATTGCTTGCTCGAGCATTGAGGAAAGAATAGGCGGAGATGAAGTCCTATTTGATGATATTGAGGATTTTGTAAACTGTGTGGCCGGATGAACATACTTGGAGCATTCTTTACTTACTTGGAGCGTTCCTTACTTGAGCAACAAACAAGGAACAACAAGGATATTTTCGAGACTAGATAAAATCTTGATGAATGGAGTTCGTTGTCTCTAATTTTGCTTAAGTAGATTATGAAGTTTTACCGGAGGATATAGCTGACCATTGCCCCTTATTACTGCACACCGATCAAGGTCCTTTTTCAAAAAGAAATACTTTACATATTTCAATATGTGGTCACAACTCCACGACTTCAAGACCACTTTGTGGAGAAAGCTTGGAAACCCGAGCGAGGCACAAAGATGTACTAGCTGGTCACAAAACGGAAGAAATTGAAGCTAGCTCTAAAGAACCTAAATAAAAAAGTTTAGGAGATATTGGACAATAAGTCACAAGGGCACAACGGACTTTGCACAAAATTCGATGAAGCAATCCATGCTAATCCTACCCAGCAGGATTTGTATAAAGGGGAACACGAAGCAAATGCAAAGTATTAGTTTTTGCTACAAGCCGAAAGATCCTATCTAAAGCAAAAAACAATGATGGATTGGTTGGAATATGGTGATGAGAACACTTTTTTTAATTTTTATGCAAGCTTATCACGGATGAATTACACAAATGGTATTAAAGTCATGAAGAATCAAGTTGGAGAGCCTATTTATCATAAACAAGAGATTGGAAACATTCTTGTGGATCATTTCCAAAAGTGTTTGGGTATTCAAGCAACCGGGGTAAACTTGAATGGGAAGTTATACTGAAAGGTAATCGGCTTACAACTCAACGGAAAGTTGAAGTTATGAAGTGGGTTACACATAAGGAGATTAAAGAAGCAATGTTCAGCATAGGGAGTGATAAACCTGAATGGGAAGTTATACTGTAAGGTAACTGGACTACGGTTCGGCTATGATACCAAAAGTCCCTAATCCTACCCTTCCTGTGGATTCCCCACTTCTTGTCCTTCCCTTTCGAACTCAAAGAGCTCCTGTGAGACCAATAGCATCTTGTAATGTTATATATAAGTGCATCACAAAATTATTATGTGAAAGGCTCAAACCAGTTTTGACTTGGCTGGTGCATGATTCCCGGGGTGCATTTGTGCAAAATAGATCTATATTGCATAATGTTCTCATTTGTGAAGATCTTGTCAAAATGTATCATAGGGAAGGTATTTCTCCTAGATGCATTATGAAATTAGATTTACGGAAGGCTTATGATACGAGTGAGATGAGACTTTTTGGAGTATAAACTAATAGGGTATGGATTTCCCTCCAAATTTGTGAGTTATATCATGACATGTGTCACCTCTACTACATTCTCAGTGAAATTGAATGGAGAGGGCTAAGGCAAGGAGACCCAATGTCACCTTTGCTTTTTGTATTGATAATGGAGTACTTACATAAAGCTTTTAAAGTTGCTACAGCACAGAATGACTTCAGATTTCATCCAGGTTGTCATGGGCTGAAGCTTTGCTCGCTTAGCTTTGCTGATGATCTGTTAGTGTGTTGTTAGTGTGTTGTAGAGCAAATACATCTAGTGTCAAATGCTTAATGGGTGCTTTGGCACATTTTTCACACTGCACAGGGTTGGAAGTGAATCCAGAGAAATCTCAAATTGTTTTTGCTGGCGATGCCAGAGAAACTGCAGCTAAGCTGATTGAAATTACAAAGTTTCAAGAAGGAAATCTTCCTTTTAAATACCTGGGAGTGCCCATCAAATCACAAAGGCTAAACAAAAATGATTGCCAAATACTTACTGAGAACATTGTAGCAAGAATTAGAAGTTGGCCAATGAAGAAATTGACCTATGCTGGAAAATGTTCTTCCTTCCCAAAGCAATAATAGAAAGGGTAGACCAAATATGCAGGAATTTCTTATGGGGACCAGAGAATGACAAGGGGATGCCACTGGTAGCCTGGACAACAGTTTGTGTTCCAAAGAAAGAGGGTGGATTGGGGATAAGAGATGCAGTAAAATGGAATATTGCAGTTGTTACAAAGCTGGTTTGCAGATTGCTCAAGATAAAGAAAGCCTATGGATTAAATGGGTGCATCATTATTACCTCAAAGGTAAAACAATATGGCAAGTTAAGGTAACAGCTAAAGCAAGTTGAGCTAAAGCAAGTTGGGCATGGAAGAAGCGGCTCAAAGTAAGGGACTCAATGCAAGAGGCAATGGCTACCCACAATTGATGGACAGTACACCCCCAAATCTGGGTATAATTGGCCGAGGATCAAAAGGCCTAGTGTGGCCTGGCACCATTTAGTGTGGCACAAGAGGAAAATACCAAAGTTCTCTTTCATTCTTTGGTTAGTAATGCACCAAAAACAACTGAGCAGAGATAGGCTAAATGGAATGGGAGTGTATTGTGAACGAGAATGTGTGTTGCGCAATGAGCTAGAGACCAATTCTCATCTGTTTTTAAAATGCCCATGCACAACTGCTACCAGGATTATGGAGGATTGTGGAAGACCTGCTGCACATACCAGATTCGAACGAAGGGAAAGTTGATTGGATTCAATGGTCATTGAACTGTAGTATGACATAAAAAGAAAACATACATGTTCCTTGCTATAGCTGCTGTGGTTTACCATTGCTGGAAAGAAAGAAATAGGAGAATTCATACAGGCTCAGCTAAGGATGCTTTTTGCCTTGTTATAGAGTGTGGTCATGATATACTTAGTAAAATACAAACCCTGAAGTGACTCAAGCACTTTCCGGGGACTGTCCAAAAGTGCAAAGTATTGTAATTGTTTGATTGGGACAAGCAGTGATAATTTACATTTTACCAAAAAAACCCCTAAATCGTTCCTTACTTGTGGTTGTGGTCAGGTTCTTGCTCTTAGCAACCGCTTTCAACTGCTTTGGCCAAACTGACATTTCTGCTATCCCTGGACTTGGTATGAGCAAGTTTGATAATTCAAATAGTATGGGAAATGATTATTGTTTGCTGGAATGTTCGTGGTCTTAATGCTTGGTTGAAACTAGAGCTAAAGAGAATAATGCTTCCCAGATTGCTTTGAAGCTTTTGCCCAATTATTGCGTTGTTGCTAATTACTCCAGCCACTACAATTTTTTCTCCCTTGGCTCCATATACAAATGCACTACCCAGTCAAGAATGATGGTTCTCATTTCACTGGTTTTCTGTCCTTTGTCTACGGGCTAAATTTTGGCTCCCTAAGGGGGCCTTATGATCTGCTATGGCATCTTTTGGTGTCTCTTCTAATCCTTGGATTTTTCTTGGTGATTTTAAGGTTTTGCTCTCCTCGAATGAAAGAATTTCAATGTCCCCCTTGGTTAAGGTGGGATTGACAGTGATCTCGCTACTACTGGCCATTTTTTCACATGGAAAAACAAACAAAAAGATGATAACAGAGTTTGGTCCAAGCTCGATAGGGTGTTGGCGAATCCTGGAACCCGTGAATTGCTCTTGGTCCTTCTGTGTTGAATTCAAAGCCCCGGAGACATCTCTGACCATTGTTTAATGTGGTTACATATTCACTTTCAGTTCTCCGGACCTAAAAAGCCTTTCAAATATGTTAATGTTTGGTCCTCTCATATTTCTTTCTCTGAAATTGTTAAGGAAGGTTGGAATCTCCCTGTCTCTGGGTGTTAAGGGAATTAGTGATAAACTTGAGAACATGTGATTTTCAGATTGTCTCAAACGTCAAAGCTCTCAAGAAGAATTCTAAAAACGCTTCACTCTAAGTATTATAAGGGAATTAGTGATAAACTTGAGCAGAGTTATGATAACTTGATTCTTATCCAAGATTCTTTACAGTTGAATCCTAGTGATCCTCAGTTAAAAACTCTGGAGAAAACTCAGGAGAACCAAGCTCTTGATGATTATATCAAATTTGGCAGCTTGAAAGGAGAATTCTTCAGCAAAGGGAAAAGGAGCATTTTTTGAGCAATGGTGATGATAATTATAAATACTTGCATGCTGTTATCAAACAAAAACTAAGCCATAACTATATCCACAAGGTTACTGATATCACTGGAAAAGAATGCTCTTCTCAAGCAATGTCAGCTTATGCTTTTATCAATTTCTATACTTCCGCGATGGGAACATGTTGTGATGTTCAACCAATTAATTTATTATGGGTTCACAATGGTGCTCTTCTCTCCTCTTATCACGAGGCTTCCCTAGCTCAACCTCTCTCTTATGTTGAGATTAAGAATGCCCTCTTCAGGATGAATGTTGATAGTGCTTCGGGTCTGGATGGATATATTGCTTGTTTATTTTAGGATGCAGGCATATTATTGGGATGATCTTATTGGGATGATTTGTGTCAAGCTCTCACCCAATTTATACGCAATCGCAAGCTCATGCAGAATGCAGATTAATAGTACTCTTATTACACTTATTCCAAAGAAGCCAAATGCAACCTTGGACTATAGACTGATTGCACTATGTAGTATCTTACATAAAATAGTGTCCAAAATTGTGGCTTCTCAATTGAAATATATTCTTCCTGATAGGGTAAGCTATTCCCAGAGTGCTTTCATTCATGGCAGAGACAACATTCTCATGGCCCACAACCTAGTCAAGCATTTGATAGGAAGGATATCTCTCCAAGAGCCATGCTGAAAATTGATGTGAAGAAGGCTATTAATTCATTGAGAGGTTCCTATCTCTGTCTTATGTATGGAGGTCTTTGGGAGGGGTTTGAGTTTGGCCTCTTCTGCTAAATCCTTCCATTTGCATCCCAAATGTGCCAAAATTCACTTGGTTTTCCTCGCATTTGCTGATTATATTTTATTATTCTCTTGAGGTGATATGTGCTCAGTCCAAATCCTCTTGTCTTGTTTTGAGCAATTTTCTGCATTGAAGCTAATGTTCACAAATGTGATATATACTTTGATGGGGTTCCAGTTGATGTTCAACAAGCCATTTTATCCTCCAGTGGCTTTTCTCTTGGCTCCTTCCTCTTTCGGTATTGGGTCTTCCCCTCTCCACAGAAAGGGTCTCCCACTCAACTTGTCAATCTTTAATTGATAAGGTCAAACAAAAATTGGGTCTTGGTTTGCAAAGCACCTCTCCTATGCTGGTCAAAGCATTCTTATTTCATCTGTCATTTCTGGAATTTTTAGGTTTTGGGCTGCTGTTTTTCTTCTTCCTAAACATACTCTCCATGTTATTGAATCAATGTGTGGCAAATTTCTTTGGGGTGGATCTTTAAGTTGTAAGATGATGTCCCCTATAAGTTGGAAAGCAATGTGTCTTCCTCTTCAGCAAGGAGGCCTCAACTTTAAAGAATTTTTGGGCTGGAATAAAGCAAGGAGGCCTCAACTTCAAAGAATTATTGGGCTGGAATGGAATAAAGCACTCTGCATTAAATGGATTTGGAAAATCATGCATGGTCATTCAGTTCCATCTTGACGGGTGCTTATCTTCTAAAGGGTACGAATTTTTTCTTTGTTAAGGCTTTGAGCCTTGATGCTAAGGGATGGAAAATGTTTATCCGAATTAAAGATGAGATTGTCCAACTTATTGGCAATGTTGAAGCAGTTTCTTCATAGTTGGAGAGTTGCCAAGAACATGGTAAGTTTTTGGTTTCAACATGTCATGGTGTTTTATGTGCCTCCCATCCCTCTGTGGTTTAGTGGAAAACTGTTTGGAAGATCCAGGGTGGAACTGACACAAATTGGTTCTTTGGCTTGCTATGCATTAGAGATTGAAAACTGGTGTTCTATTGAGATCTAGAGGAATCCTTGTGGATGATACTTGTGCGTTTTGCTCAACGTGGTGCCCTGATTGTGTATCTCATATGTTCTTCCTTTGTAGGAGGTGAAATGGTTTTCTAGTCAATGTAAAGGGAATTCAATTTCCCACAAATGGAGACTTGCTATTTTTGGTGCCACAGTTTATGAAGTTTGGAAGGAACATAACTACAAGAAATTGTTTCTCCATCAAATTCGTTCTATGTGTTAGAGGTAGTTCTCATGTAAATGAGCAGCTTCTTGTTGATTGACTGAAGAGTTTCCCTTTGTAATCATTTTCTATGGGAATATAATGAAATTATTCACCTTTTCTCAAAAAAAAAAAATGAATATAATATATAACATTTTAGAAAATCTGCGTTTGTTATTGATAATAAATAATTAATTGAACATATGCTAACTAGATGAGGTTGGCCTCAAATATTTTTAAATATTTAATAGGATGTATTTTTCTTTTTGAAAAATAATTTTTTATTTTACTTTGAATTGTAAATCAGTTGTTCTAAAAATGAATATTTACTTCTTAAAAACAGAATATATACCTACTGAAAAATGAATATGCTGAACAAGTAGTATTATATTAAATTTGTGAAAAAATGAACATTGTTTTCAGGAAAAATGAACATCTTTTTTATAAAAAATGAATAGGATATTTTGTAGGAAGATCAACCGTAATGGTATGTATACTCCAAAAAGGAGTTGACACTTGATCTTGACCATAGAATTGGGATAGTAGAATCATATGCAAACTGATTTTAATTACATGCTACATTATTGTACACTTTATAGCCTTCTCAATATTCCCTATAGTTTCATACTCATTTTTCAATAAATAATATTCATTTTTGATAAAATTAGTGTTCATTTGATAAAATTAGTGTTCATTCTTCAATGATTAAATATATCATATTTTCATTCATTTTTTAACAATATTGATTTTCTGCAAATATAATAGTCATGTTTTCAAATTATTTTCTCGAAGTTTTTAGAAACAATTGTTAAAAAATAATAACCAAACGCTACTTCCTAAATTGTAGCCCATCCCAACCAGCCTAGTCATCACCACCCTTCCCTTCCTTCGGCAGCTCCTCTGCCATTGTTGAAATCTGTTCATAATTCACTGGCAGATGGTGACTGCCACAATTTGTTCCCTGGAGGCTCCTCCTTTCCTCCGCCGCACTCGCATTAGCACACACACAAATCTGATCCCCAGACCCTGACTGTTTGTCACTCCTTCACTTAACCCCCTGCCACCAGCTAACCACTGTTGGCGCCGCCGCTGACCGATGACCACGTTGACAGATTCCTCCACAACAACCCCTATGGAGCTTGTCAAAACTTCAAGCCCACACTCTGACCCCTTTTCTCAGCCTCCTCTTCTGAATCTACACCAAAACAATAAGATTTTTAAATTATACTCTAACTAACTATATTCAAGGCAAATCTGGAGGAAATACACTAAATATTCGAACAACTAAACACAAAATTGAATGAATTTTAAATTACAACACCATATTTAGCAACAAAATCTACTCAAACCTGGCCCGAAATGAAGGATAAAATCTGATTTGAATACAATATCTCTCGATGTCAATTTGAGGCATTGAAATTGAAGAATACAGAGAATCATTCGCCATTGTCAATTTGAGTTGCTAGCTTCTGTGATCTTTGGGTCAACTGGCAGAAGGAAGTGGGGGAAGGAGGAGGAGAGAGAGAAAGGAATTGAGCATTGAAGGGTACCGAACTTCAGAGCCTCATGAAAATCAGGACCAAATTGACTTGCTTGCCTTTAGTAAGACATCCACATCTTCTATTTTTTGAGCAACTATCAGCCTCTCAATGTCAGATCTAACGGCCCGTCATAAGTATACACTATTAAAAAGTTTGTACTGCAATAGGTGGTTTGTACTTGAAATCAACCCTCTATATATATATATATATAATCATCCAATTCTTAATGGCACAAGAATGGAGAAAATATCTGTCTATAATAGCCTTAACATTGAGGAACCTAAGATGATCTACCTATATCGATCTGTAATACCTGTAACAATGAAGAATCTGAAAGGAACTGCCTGCACTATCCACAATAGAATGTGAACTAAATCCTATCAGAACATTCTCAAATAACCTTTTTTTGTTTTTTTACTGACTTGAATACCTTATTAATGTATACTGAAGGAACATAAAAGAATATCAGAAAAATAAAAAGCTTTCTTTACTAGAATGTCTTCTTTATTCCTAATCTTCTTCTTCATTGTCCTTTGTCTCCATTACATTCATTAACAATTTATGTTGTTGATCACAAGAGATCCTAAGGACGATTGCCTTTGTGGCTGCAGGACAGAAAGTTGGCGGACAGGAGCTTGTTGGGGGCCTAGATTGCACAGTACACAGGAATTTCTTCGGCAGCCAGGTAATTTACTGTAATTTTTGTTCCTCTTAGGTGTTTGTTCATGTGTTCAAACTTGAATTCTAGCACTTCTGTTAGTTGTTCGGATGAACCTTCTCTGCAATGTTTACCTTCGTTTGCAGATACTGGAAAGGTGTGACAAAGTATCATTTGTTTATGTGGTGATTGTTATGATGACATCATTCTGTGGAAGTTATTGATCTTAGGTGATTTTTGTTTAGTATGTCACGACATGTCTTCTGCATATCTGCTGTTTGGACTTTGGTAAAAATTTTGTGGTGAAAGAGCTTTGCAATATAGAATTTTGAGGATTTATTTGGGTGGACAATAAACCCGCTAAAATAATACTTGATGGATACGGAACGTAATGTAGGTTCTGCGGCAGGGTTGTAGATTCAACTTTCTTGTGATTAATTCATGTGGTAATACAATAAAGTGTATATGATTACTAAGTGCAAAGTTCCATTTATTTTCCGATTGTCAATGAATCTATAATGATGTGTTATTATACGGGTGCTGTTTTAGCTTTTGTCTTCTGCTACTTTTCAGCATAAAAAATATATTTGTTGTCTAGATTCAAAGCTTTGAAGCAGAGATCAGTGTGCCCCAGCTGGCAGATACAGAAGGTGGTCCTTCAAATTTCCGCGGTGTTTTCATCCGTGCACCAGCTATCCTTGAAGCTGGGCCAGAGGTTGAAGTTCTGGCAGAAGTTCCCATCCTATCAGACAAACTGAAGAATTTAGATATGATTAAGGATAGCCAAGAGGTTCGCATTTCTACCATTATCTTCCACCCTGTGGGTTCGTAGCTTATAATCAGTATGTTCTATACTGTGGCTTGGTAACTTTACTTTTCTTTCTAGTGGTTACATCTAGTACTACGTTGTTAAGTGTTCTCTTTTGTTTCTGTTATCAAATAGTTTCTCTTCACCGCATTTCAGTGTCCTTGCACCTTCCCGAAAGCAGTGAATTTCAATGAGACTGTTATGTGACCTAGTTATGAATGATGTTTCAATAGTATCA
Source organism: Talinum fruticosum (assembly GCA_021018815.1). Lineage (NCBI taxonomy): Eukaryota > Viridiplantae > Streptophyta > Magnoliopsida > Caryophyllales > Talinaceae > Talinum > Talinum fruticosum. The sequence continues at coordinate 6,212,054 of JAITYX010000011.1, forward strand.
AGTAACCCTCCGTAAAACGTACGACACTTTTGCTTCAGAAATTTTAGTAAATTGATACTTTTCTCTTGATTTCCTCCCTTCATTACCTATGTCCCTCAGGCATCAACTTCCCTGAAGATCTATGACTGACTCCCACATTGCTGGTGGTCACCCTCCTCCCTTGTGGCATACTGCTCCCCACCGCCCATCCCCCAGATAATATCTGACCCTCGACCCCCTCAGTCCTTAAGTTCCCTCCTTCCTATGGCTTCCCTTCATGTTAGCTCATTCTATCTCTTCTCCCTTCCTTTGCGAACTTTTCCTATGTTTGCTCTCTCTTTTCCTAACACTCTAAGCTTGATTTGTAACAGGGCTCTTTCAACCCTCCCCTCTCCCCACACCCAAAAAAAAAAAAAAAGCACCTGAGCATCTCACTGGCAACCCTGTCCCTGCTTACATTCCCTTCTTCCTAGTGCTTCCTTCCATGTCCGCTCTCTCCTCCCGGAGCATCTTACTCTTTTCCTATTTGCTAGTGCACCAAGCTTGATGTTCCATGGGAGTGTCTCCTTGATGGGGTTATATTAATATTTCCCATATTTAGGTTTACTTTTTTAATTATTTTTATATGCTTCTAATTTCTTGCTCTATGTTTTTGGTCTCACAGTTGGTCTAAGTACTGCATTTTGCAACAAGCTTTTTACTTCTTTCAGACGCCTTCTTAAAGTTAACACCTGAAACGAGTGTTCTTTTCTATAGCCAACTGTTCGAAAGGTCCCGGCGACTCCCTTTAAAGTTAGAAAAGTGATGAAGTTTGAGATGAATAACCACTTCTATGTTCTCTTCAGCTCAAGCATTCTGAAAAACCGTAAAACACTAATCATTTGATTGAATTCTCTGTTTGAGTGTTGATTAACCTGTTCGAGTCTCTTATGTTTTATCTGCAATTATGTTGGGTGGAGATAACCTCACTGTCCTGACCTAGTAACTTAGTCCAGGGACAACAGCGAGCAGAATGACAGTAAAACTAGGATTTATATGCTCTGAAAATTGGGATTAGGTCTTTTGCACTATGTGCTGGAGCATTATATCAGCAGCAGTTAGAATCTTTTGCAGTAGGGATGAGAAATCAAAATCAGAATATCAGATTCCTGGTCAAATCAGCAGATAGTCTGTCTGGTTGCCCCAATGAAACAATATTTGAATTACTCATCAAATGGCATTTTAGAGGTATAGGAAATGTTGAGTGTCTATGTCTTAACAAGCATTCACATTTTTGCCATTGTGCTTATGCTTCAATTACTTCAGTTTCATTTGTGTTAGCTGCTTCTGTTGACCTCTTCTCTGGCCCGAGTGTCTGTGGTTAGGCTAGGTTGCTAAGGCATTTAATGGTATCTTATTGAGGAGACTGAGCAAAACCTGACATCATTTTGGTTTATGCATGCATATATGTACATCATGGATTCAAAATGTGGCTGTTCCTCGACAAAACAGCCGCATTGGAAAAGTTTTCAAGATGAACGAACCACATTTTCACCCCGCAACAGCCGCGAAATGAAATGTGATTGCTGCATTAGAGCAAGTTTACCTTATTGCGACCGAAAATGTATTTTGAATCCCCGACATACATGCATAACTCTGTGTGTGTGAATTGAAAAGGCCTTTACTGTTATCTTATTGTGCTGGGTTGCATGACTTGTATCTTGATTGTGGGCCTGGGCCGTGGTGTGTACAGTTCTCTTGTAGATTTTATCACCACCATGTGCTTCTGGTTCCGGAGTACTTTATTGCCGTGCTTTATTAGTGCTGACTTTTCATTATTGAAAATTCAGAAACATTGACCGTGACTCCAACTGTGAATAATCTTTACCGCAAGAACATTGTCCCTTGATCAAATCCCACCCCCCCAAATTTTTTAAAAATTGGCTCTTTCCTGTTTGCAATGAATATTTTCCGATAGTTATCGTGATGAAAACTATAATCCAAATCAGAAAATTGATATCTCAATCATGGTCTATGTGGTGAATTGTTGTTGAATAATTTAGGAAAATTCCAAGGCTTTAAACAAAGTGATTGTAGCAGTGAAGCAAGGAAATTTGCTGGGAACAGCCTTCCATCCAGAATTAACTGCTGACAGTCGATGGTAATTGTTGAACATCAGCTGAGAAGCCCCTGCCCCCTCTCCCCTCCACCTTTAGTTATGGGAGGTCATAATTTGTCTGTTTGGTTTCAGGCATTCATATTTTGTAAGAATGGTAAATGTTGGAGAAGGGACCTCAACTAGTATCATCAAAGCTGGAGACTTGAGTGCCTTGCAAGATCCCAAGATTGAGCTCCCTATATTTTTACCTTAGTCAAGTTTACAGGTGGTTTTCTAGTTGCTTTCTTTGAATACCAATGATATATGATGCCTGAACTGGAGATGTCATAGTTCTCATAGCTGATTAGGTCAACTACAGGGAAAATAGGTCTGTTCTTTGCTCTGTAATCGATGTTCCATTTTGAACTTGCCTGATGTAGTCTCAGCAATTTAAATGTTAAACCTCGTTCTGGTAGCCTTTGATACAAGTAGTTGTCCAAGCTGGCTTGCTTGTTGGCTGGACTGAACTGGGTCAAATGGGCTGGATGCATTAATGAGACAGGGCATTCTCGCTTGTCCCAGCTGGGCACATTCGGAATATACAAACCACAATCCAATATACTATTAACCAGAATATATACGAAACATTCATTACATTTTGTATATGGTACAAGACAGTGTAAAAAATATATATACCTATGTACATATATACCTATAACTGTATTTAAAATCACAAGCTCAACCTATCAAATAATGAAGAATAACTGTAAATATATAATTATTTTTTTATACGGTTATATACAAACTCTATCCAACATTGTTTTAACTTGTGAAGCACTTCATCCGTGTAGGGAGTGAGTGACTTCTTTCCCGGAAAATATTGTAACAAATGTTGTAAAGACATTAATTAGGTTAAGTGCAAATGTTAATCAAGCTGAAAAAGAATATAATCAATTACAAGTGTAAGTATACTTCTTTGGAACTAGAATTTAAATTAAGTTCAATCACAATCTATTTCATGTATTGGAGAATGTAGAAGTCGCACCTTATGTTTTCCGTTTGTATATGGCACTACAATAATAAAATACATTCCCAGTACATAGATAATTAGTATTTTATGTAGCTAGCAAGTAATATGAAATGAAAAACAATTAAAGTAGATTCTAATAACTAAGAGAACTTCACCTTCACAGGGGACAATTAGTGGCTTTGATTTGACTTGTTTGTCTTTGACGCATCTGCCATAATAATAACGCATGAGAGCACTATTTTTTAATTGACAAAAATAAAATTCAAATTAGACATACTATTGAACGATTACTAATTAACAAAACAAGCATAAAATGATTAAAAGTATGAACTCACGACTCCACAACATCCTGGATATCTTCCCTTACGTCATGACCCATAGGATCAAGCCAATAGGCGATATTAGCCCTTGGATATAGGGCAGTAAGCATCCAATAGTAACTATATAGTCACAAATAACACATTTTTATACAAGTATGTATAACACCATATAAAAATTTCAGTTAATTAGTTCATTATTTGTACACTTACCTCTCATTGAATGCCGCCAAATACCATGTTTTATCATTTACGGTATGTTTCATGATGTCGAAGATATATGTGACTCGTTCTTCATGATTCTCGCCCAACTCCTTGAATAATGGAATTAAGGTTCATAAACTAAACGAAGTCCTTCCCAATCTCGTGCAGCCACCTTACATATTAATTATATGTACTTATAAATTGAAAATAATAGTAAAAAAAATATTATGAATATATTAACTCACATTATGCCAAGCGTAATAGCGGATACGTCGATATCTTCCATGTGCAAAAATTGTAGTATGTCGTCCGGAATGACATAGACTCGCATATCCCCTTCACGTTGCCTAAACACGTGACCTGGACGCTACAGGTGAACGGTTCCTCTGTTCACAAAGTTTTCACATAACTTTCCGTAGTAGCACACCAACCTTGCGGGACTCCTCAATGGATTTGAGAGGAGACTTTTTGGACGACGTACGGGCGCCACTAAACGTTTGCTTGTGCCACTCGGAGCTCTTTATCTTACTCTTGGCTCGTCCCCGATATCCTAGTGAATAATCGATACAAAAATGAGAAATGTATATACGTGATAAATATTTTAAATAAAAATGAATTACCGTAGAGAGGATGACCAAACTCTTGGGCCAAGGAAGAAAAGCGTTGATCGTGTCGTTAACAGTATGGAGGTTCGGTCCCCGAATCGGCAACTCACACTCGCCTTTCCCGTACATGACCTCTTTCACACCTACCATCACCTCATTAGCTGCAAGGGGTGTCCCGTGAACGACAATATCCGATTTCCACGGGAAAATGACACCCAATGCCACAACATGCTCTAAGGGAGGGTGATGAGAAACTAGCTTGCAGCTTGCTGGCTACATAAGAATAAGTATAACAATTACAATCATAGGATAACCTTTGATATAGAAGTTAAATAACCTAAAAATCCCGAAAATAAACGGACGAGTTTCCCTTAAAAGTAAACATTTTCCGGGGATAGCGGCCTCATCCGAAACAATAAAAACATACTAAATAAGTAATTATTCAACGGCGACACGCGGAGTTACGCAACAACCACACAATATAAATAATTCATTCAACAAGATTATACACCAATTAGTCAAAAATATAAAAATGCATGTAAATAACAACACTCATCTGAAACAACGAAAACATCCACCATAAGTAATTATTCAAGAAGATTATACATTAATTAGTCAAAATATAAACATGCATGTAAATATAATTAGGTTGCAAAATCTGAATTATCTCCACTATAAAAATTGGTCAACGAGTAAGCTCGTGTTCACGCTGGCCGGTGTGTGGGGTGATAATGGCATACCCATGTTGGTGATGAAGTACGAACTCATCCGGCCTTCCATCTCCGCCACCTTTGAAGCCATTTGGGACATTTGGGTTTGTTGGAACTCAATTATGGACTATTGGGACTCCATTTGGGACCTCATTTGGGCCATTTCGACCTTCATATATGCTTGACTGGAAGTGACGAGACGCTTCTTCCTAACCCCAAAGTGCTCAACTATCCCTATCCGCCAACGACGGCTCGAACACGACTAGGATGCTCACCTCTTTATTAGGCCAAGGCTAGCTTGTCCATCCTTTCGGTGGTGTTGCGACTTTTGAAGTCGATGCCCGTGACAAAGACTCCTACAAGAAGAAAAAAATGTTATCATTTGATTAATTCATAAATGTTAAAACCAATAGTTCTCAAAATAAATAAAGGAAATAGTTAAAAAAAAACCTCACGAGTCACTGCATAACAACTTCTACGTTGGCCATAGTGAAGGTTCCATCTTTCTTCTTTCTTCCTTCGACCCATAACTCATCCCTATTGATAACGAGTTGCGAAGTATCTATGCTTGGAACCTTCACTGGATATGGTTTGAAGTTGTTCAAGCTTTTGCTTGTACAACCTCTCCTCCAATTTTGCGTATCCCCACGGGACATCACATGAGGGTACGCATTGGTGTTAATCCTCTTCCGGTTGGCTTCACCTATCACCTGCGTAAGTAATTAAGATAATGAAAATATAAGTGCATAAGACTTAAATCGAAAATAGCTGTATATATTACCGACAATTTCTTCCTTTTTATATGAATTTAACAACGAAAATATCAATGCATAAGACAACTCCCCTCTCATTGTCCTTTAGATCCGCCCTTCTCAAGTAGATCTCACTACTTACATTTATAGAAAAACAACATCACACTATTTTTATATGAGATTGTCTATAAATATTGAATGAAGCTGCATACTATTCAAACCCTCTATTTTCTTCTTAGAGCTACCCATGAATTTTTTATAGAATCATTTGATGATGTATTATAAAAAAATGGGTATCAAAGTAATGAAAATTACCATGTATTCCGGAGAGGTGACATGTGATTCAAACGATCTCCAGTCCTCCTCGGTGATACAATTGTAGACCTCCCATGGTCTACCTTCTTGCTTTATCTGCCTTGTTTTGTAGACCCATATAGCGACAATGCGATATTGAAGTCTCTAAACTTTTCTATCACCGACATGAGGGTCTTGTGTTTTACGGAGGGGATCTCAGATTGATTAACGTTCAAGTTGAACGTTCTCGAAACACAATAACGATATTCATTAGTACATATATGTTAACCATTTACAATATAAGTTGCAATACTAAGTTGAGCTGTTGTTCATTTACCTTAATATCGTTCCAAAGCTTGTCCTTAATGGAATCGGGGACGTCAACCTATTTTCCGTAGTTGATGTTCACGTGTGAGCGGGTTGCCGCACCAACGTAGCTCATAAAGGGAGCTTTATGATCACCTACAACATTTACGTGCCTATCAAAATCGACCCGTGTAAGGAGAGTTAGATTGTCTCTACTCCGAACCAACTTCTCCTTGTTCATCATAGTTCGCGCCCTCGTTTTTTTGTACTTTTGTGAGAATTCATTTTATACTACAAACAATTATACAGCTCTTGATAAATAAACATGTACAACAAATTTCGGACGAAACACGAAGTGGGGTCGGTAGCCGCCAACGAGTTCCGATCGTGTAATCTGGCACGGCCCGTGCTGGTTGCTTAGAACCCTAGTTCCTTAATTTTGGCCATTTTTTGTCTCCTCTTATTTTCATACTCTATCCATTCACATTCCTCAAATATAAGATTAATTTACAAATTTTCTCTAAAACACCGCGAAATATAAGATTCCTAAATTATACTTTGGAGTTTATATCCGAAATTGGAAAGCACTATCTACACTTTCGAGTTTCATGAAAATGCCGAAAATGACAAGGCCAACAATAACAATGGAATTCAGGGCAAAATGCTAAAGATGAAGAGAAAGAGACAAACCTGGTGGTGCCCGGAAAGAGAAGTCGACGAGAGAGGTGCAGCCATGCGGAGAGAGTGAGGTCGGAAAGAAAAGTCGGTGAGAGAGTGGTGCAACCACAACCGGAAACGCGGAGAGAGTGAGTAGGGGGAGGGGAAGTGCAACCACGACCGGAAACCGCAGAGAGAATGAGTGGGAAGCCAACGGAAACCACCAAGCAACCACGAAGAGAAGAGCAACCGAAGCGAGAGAGAGTGTGTGGGACCGAGAGTGAAAAAGTGAGACTCGGCGTTGGCCGAGGGTTTTTGTGCGTGAACTTTAGACTACGATTTACTATCAAGAACCATCGTCTAAAGTTCTTAGACTACGGTTCTTTTATCGAACCATCATCATAGATACATCTATGACGACGGTTCAGTAGAAACTTTAGACGATGGTTTTATATGTTGAACCGTCGTCATATATATATTAAAAATCACATTTTTTTACGAAAATGCCATCGGTCCATTTTCGATGACGGTTTTGTCCTTTTAACCGTCGTTATAGATCCGTCATTAAAAGTGGTTCCTGTAGTAGCGAAACTTTAACATGTTTTTAGAACTATTGGAAGTTGAGTTAACAATTTTTTTTTTTCGAGAGAAGTTACGATGAGTCTTGGATCCACATGGCTTCAAAAGTTAGACTGTTGGGTTCACACAACTCTACATCATAAAATAAAGTACAATAATAACAGTCTTGGTGGTTACCACTGAGGTTGAATAAGAGTGTTTATGAATATAAATGTACTTCTAGTTACTGTACATGCTCAAACATTGAATAAGGTTTACACGTCAAGTTTAAAGGTACACATAAGTAACTTTTGCACATTAAGTTCCTTGTAACTAAAAGAATATCTAAACGGCCTCCAAAATGGTAAAGTTTGTCAATAACCTTACTCTTTCTCTTAATTTGAAAAGATGTAAAAGTAGGGGAATGAGCAACCATAGCTCAATGGGAGTCCTTCGCCTCTCGTAAACCAAAATAACTTTGCACGTATATAGTAACAATTATAATAAAGTTAATAACAATAATGATATCAGCGATGGAGTAGCACCGAACGTAATCTTACCATACCCAAATTTTAATCAAATGAGAAAAACATAATGTATTAAAGCTCAAGTGATCCAAATTTATTCACCAATGTGACCAAATCATTTTTCAACTTGAAATTTAGATTAACTTTATGATCTTGAACTTCTTTGTGCAAGAACTAGTACCCCGGTACTCAACCGACGCTCGTGAGCGGACCCAACGTACCATGATGCTGGGATTCGGAACCACTCACGGGTGTGCACAAGTTTCCTGCCCGAGAGGACTCGTAATCTAGGAGTGAAAGCCGCTGCCCTTAGGTTGGAATAAGTCACCTTTCTATATTTTGTATTTTGACGCCTGTGAGCCTACCAAATATACTACTGGAAAAGGATTCGGAACCACTCACGTGTATAACCAAGTTTATTACCGGAAGGACTCATGATCTAAGAGCGAAAGTCACTGCTCGTAGGTCGAATACGTCACCTTCCTAGATTTTGTACCTGTAAAGTGCTTAAATATAAGAAATCAACTTCTCATTTTACATTATGGTTGTTATTTCTCTCATTACTTTACATATATATTTATTAAAATGTTCAATGAGGCCGGAGACTACACTTTAAAGTTTTAAAATCACTTCTTGATAGAAACCACAAGGCTCGCAAGCAACCCGGGAAAAGTCACGGCCAGTGGGGGTCAATAGTTGACTCTAGAGGTCATCACAGGCCTCCCTCGGCTGATGACGGCTTCTACCGACCACCACAGGCTGCCTCATAGCCTGTGGGGGCACCCGTGGTGAGTAGCAGTGACTCCCATACTCCCCTTTTTTTCATTCTTTAATTTCTTTTACTTTTTGGTCTTCGTGTTTTATCTATGAGAGAATTGTTTTAGAAAATTTCTAACCTTATAAGTATCACATTTAGCTCAATAAGACCCATTAAAACATACATGCAAAGCAATACTTCTCAAACTAAGATTTAGGCAAACTCGAGCTAACATTTCCGATCATACGTCCCTAAAAGCACTACACCAAGTATATTCACTAGCATATTTCAAGCCTCAACAAGATCATGATTTTACAAAAATTTAAACATGGTTTGTACACTTTCATGTTCATGCATGAAATTATAACAACAAAAAGAGAAGCTCAACCAAGTAGATGATAATGATCATGTTTCTACTCCTTTTTCCTTTCTAACATCCTCCTATCATATTTATATCAATGAGTGATTTCAAAAACACATGTATTACGAAATTCATTTTGGTTGGAAAGTATATAAAGTGGGGAGGAAAAGGGAACCCACCTTAATAAATATGATTAGAGCTAAGTTCTTGTTGTTTGTTATATTCTTGAACCTTCTTTTTACCCTTCTACCTTTGTTCTTGACTCTACCCTTAGTGAAGATACGATAATGAGATTGAAGTTTGAAATGAATGTGATGGAAGAAGATGACATGGAGTCCCCTTAGTCTCCCCCTTTTCTCCTTTCTCTTTTCTTTGGAGCTCCTTGGTTTTGCATGAGAAAATGAACGAGCATTTCTGGTTCAAGCATCCTACTTGATTTATGCAGTACATTTGGAAGGGTTGCAATAATTATTTGGAGTATGAAGTAGAGAGGTTGAGTGTATCAAATTTGAAGGGAGTGCGGTATTGCAATGATGGTTGGGATATGGTGTAGAAAGGTGGAGTGCAACACATTTGGAGGAGAGTAATAATTGTGAAGTATGGATACTTAGAGATAGAGGCTAAAGATGTAGACTGTAATAGTAGACAAAGAAGAGTGCAGCAAACAATTAGATTTTTGGCATAAAATGCTAAGGTTTTGGGATGTTTAGAACTTCAGATGATAATCATGCTTTGAGATTTATTTAATCCAAACAATTAGCGAGTTAAATAAATTTTTTTCGAGCTTACTCGCTAATATTATTTCCAACTAAATTGACCGTTGACTAACAAACTTGTAAATAAGTACATATATGTAAGCTAACTAGCATAATATATAATTTATGACAAATCTTTAAATTAATTTACTTTTTAAATAAATCACAGATATTAATTAAAAATTTTTGCTTAATATTTCTTTTTGTTCGGGTGTCACACTATTAGTCATTAAAAATCTAAACATTTATTTCTAAAGGTTGCTTTATTATTCCCAAATAATTTTATCCATAAAAATAATTGGAAAATGGTCTTTCCAAACACTACAACTTTTTAATATATACTAAAACTAAAAAGTAACTAAAACTAAAAACTAAAATTATAGTATCACTGGTTTATGAAGCATTTTAGAATAATCTAACTTTTTATGCGAAATACTAAACATTAATCTATAATACAAATATCGTTCTAGTATACACTAAGAATGAAAACGACAATACCGCTTCTATATAAAAAAAAAAAAACACTACAATATTTCTAATCTAAGGGTGTGTTTGGTTGGGGGAAAATATTTTCCTTGGAAATTATTTTCCATGGGAAAATGATTTCCAAGGAAAATCATTTTCCACCCACATTTTCCTTTGTTTGGTAGAAAGGAAAATAATTTTCTTATTTTCCTTTGTTTGGTAAAAGGAATATAATTTATTTTCAAAGAAAATAAACTCTAACCCTAAACCCTAAATCCTATAGCCTAACCTTAAACCCTAAACCTCATATCCTAATCCTAAACCCTAAACTCCATACCCTTACCCTTACCCTAAACCCTAAACCCTAAAGCAAAATAAAAAATGTGGTAAAGTTAACAAATTAACCGATATAAATTCTCCAAAAACATAGCGAAATAGAAGTAAAGGAAGAAAGAGAAGACAATGCAACCGATATAACAAAAACATGTATATTTTTTTCGATTAAGTCGTTGGTCTGTATAAACCCAAAAGAATAATACAAGTTGAATATAGTTAAATATTCTAACTGAACTAAAAAATAAAATCATCTTCTCTCTCATAATACAAGCTCTCTTTCGACTTTTTGTTGACCCCAATGGTACACCAATAGAAGAAACTGATGGATTGTCATTTGCTTTCACGGCTTCACTTTCATCATTACTCTTCTCTTCTAGATTGATCGCATTATCACAAGACTCCATTTCAACATCATTAAATGATTTCGCAGAACTTCCTCTTGCTACATCCTTCCCAATGACGATTGCCATTTCATCGTACATCTCAATCTTTTTGTTCAAATACTTGTCATGAGCAGGATTTGCCTAATCAGAAAAAATAACATGCGAAAACATCACAACTTGTTCTTTGTAGCAATTACTCAAGTAACCAACCAAAATGCACGTTCGGTAACTTATATGGATATATGCAGGCATGAACCCCCTGTGCAACTTATATGGATAAAAAAACATCACAACTTGTTCTCTTCCACCTACTTTGATTTTGATACATGGCCTGGAAAGTGGGTATGTACTAGAGATATAGAGCGCGTTCGGTTGGCATGCACTATGGTTTAAGAGACTAGCAAATAATGCAATAATAACATGCCACCCATAAAATTTGAATGTCCTTGCTACTACTACGACGGTTACACTATCGTCCAATAAGATTTTTGCTAGTATTTTGGAAAATTGCGAGTACAACAAATCACCCGGAGATAGAACATACACATAGACAAAGTGACCAACTTCCGGCATTTCTTTGTCACCCCAACATATTCTATACTGACGAATTGCTCATCCATATCCAACAGAGAGCTAGCGATAGATAATCGTGTTTGCTTAACTCAGCTACTTTGGTACTCATTCACGTTAAGGTTAGTTTATTCAAGTTCGGTGTAGTTAAGGTTTTTATTTCAAGTTTCATAATTAAACACAAGGTCGGAAGTTGGTGAATTAAACACAATAGAGCACTACAATTAAACACAAGTTTCATAATTTTAACCGAGAAGTCGAAGGGTTAATGAATGATCTACATGAATAAACTAACTTCTACACGTAATGAGAAACCATCATTGAAACGCAAAATAATAAGCAATGCACTAAGGGATGGAGACAGTATAGAATCTCCTTTACTAGTCCAACGAAGATAGCCTTGTATAAATCCTTATCAAACCACTAACTACTATCCTCTCAAATAGCTAGCTAATAATCAGCCTTTCCCAAAAGTTTTACTCTAGAATATAAGTTCATCAATCCAAATTTGCATTTGCAATATTCCTCAAAAGTTTGTGTCCTTGTATAAACTTTGCCAACTTATAAATTATTATAGCGCAATCCTCGAACTCATAAGGATCCAATGATTCATAAAGATATAGTTCCACAACTCCAGAGCCTCTATATAAGATTCACTTCTTTATTATTTAAGAAAATAATATAATATTGAACAACTTAGTAGCACCGCACCATATGAGCAAAAGGTAATATGCCCGAACCTCCTCAAACACAAAAGCAAAGACAACAGGCAGCAGCTACCTTTTAAACAAATATCCTAGCAATAACAAGTTTCACCAAATGGTTATATTGTCCATCACTACCATCACCAGGTCGAGTTCTACGATTCTTAACAAAAATAGAAGGGAATTTGAGGACAGACTGGAAGGTCAACGAGATGTGGAAGATGAAAAGTAGCGAATTCATTTACATGAACAATAAAGTATAATACAGACTAATTCGGTGATCCGTTGGCTTCCTACATATAATTTGTGATCGGTCTTCCAAAACAAACCGACGCACTAGTAGGACACATCATTTTGTACCCACTTCATCATTTGTTCAATAAAACCCGTGGGCGGTTGCCCTTTTCTTTTCCCACCATCCATTATTTGTTGATGCCAGTCGTCCACTTTGTTTAAATTGATGCATAATCTGCAGCCTTCCTTTAAGTAACTAAGATACAAGCATATAGACAAACACTGTTCCACATCCATGTTTTTTAGATACAACTCTTTGTAGAAATGGTAAATTACTCGCTTCTTCAAACCAGTCACACTCCTTTTGCTAATTCAAGATATAAACAAGAAAACAATAGTCCTTATATTAATCACATGATTAACCGCAAGTTTCAATTTCCAGCCATTATTGGCCACGGATCGACTTGAGCTAGTCTAACTTATAATATACATCCCGAACTTACATGGACTACTTGCAACTTCATAGGTTAACCAACCAGTTCTGTCCAACCTCTATAATATCAACAATTTGGGATAGCATGTATCAAACTAGAGTCAAATTCCAAACAATTTCACTAAAGACTTCAAGGGCCCAAGCTGAAGACACCCATTGTTCTCCTCATCATGAGTTTTATAACCTTAAAACTAAAGTCCGAGAGGAAGAAGAAAGATACTAAAGTCCAGAGGAAGAAGAAAGAGAACAAGTGGCACACACTTGTTCCCGAGCAGAGTGCGGTTTGAAATTACCTTGCTTGAGGGCTACGAGACAATTGAATGTAATCAAAGGCTTCAAGAATAAGTTCGACATTCTCCAACAAGACCTCCTCTGCAGGGGGAAGCACAAAACAATACAACAATTCAGTCCATTAACCTTGTACACCAATGAGATTGAAAGGAAATAAAACAAGACCTCCTCTGCAGGGGTCGAACCAGTTCATAGTCCCATTTTTCGAAAAGAAGACAATAGACTTTCAAAATCAAATCGATTTACGAATTGAGAATAATATAGAAAGAAATGTACCGTAAATCAGCAGCGCAAACAATGCCGAGAGAGGTTGAAGGAGAGAGAACAAAGGCCAGCAATGATGAAGGTCGGCAATGGTGGAAAGAAAGAGAATCCAATCGGATATCGTACCACCGGAGAGAGGAAGTTAGGGTTTGAGAATCGCAGAAATTGACGAAAGCGAATTGAACACCATTGTTGAACGAGCGAGCAAGCAAGAGGAGAGAGAAAGCAAGGAGGAGAGAGAAAGCTGCGAGAGGGAGAGGCTTAGGGTTCTGCGAGATGGAGAGGTCGTGAGAGGGAGGGGGTTGCGAGAGGGAGGGCTGAGTGAGAAGAGAGAACCTGAAAATTAATTTCCTCCCAAAAATACAAGAAAACATTTTCTCCTAATCAAGGGAAAATATTTTATTTCAGAAAATTATTTTCAAATTTTTATTTGTCAAACACCAGAAAATGGAATGTTATTTTTCCAATAAAATATTTTCCTTCCAAACAAACACTCCATAAAGCTCAACACCAATTTATCATACAATTAGAATTTTTGAAAACAAAAAGGAGTTCATCGAAATTGAAATCTAAAAAATCAATTAATTTGAAAAAAAGGAGTTCATCAAAATTAAGATCTAATACATCAAATAATTCAAAATAACCTTTCAAATTAACGTATCTTTAGCTTCGGAATATTCAATTGATTAATTCTTTATAATATACTCATCTTTTTTATAACATACTCCATCTTTTTTCTTTTACGAATAAGCTAATAGTCATTGCCATTTTCCTCGAATTTTATGTAGACCTCTGTTTGATGAATAGTAATTTCGATGTGAAGTCTAAATTTGTATCTTATTAGTAAACAAAAAGCATGAAATTCAACGGACCCACTACATTATTTTGAGATGCACTAAAAACTAAAATTTTAGTACCGCTAATGTAACACCTCACCCCGGCCCGGGTCGATGTATTACATGTCGGGGTTCCCTGAGAGGAACTCCGCTTTCGAACTTCAAATCGGGTTTACTAGCTTTTCGTTAAAATGACCAAAGAGTGTTTCTACATTTTCAAAAAGTTTTCCGAAAAATTCGACAACGTTCGATCAGTAATATGGCTAACCTCATAGGCTCAAAGCTTTAACCTTGCACCAAACACATTTATAAAACTAACCATACGCTCGGAGTAGCCACAACACAAACTTAACGAGCCACACGTTCGAGTATCCACATTAGTCTTTTATATATACATAGTCAAATTTTGGATTCAACGTTCATCCGATTCTTACAATCATAAAAACATAAAATATATAGCAAGTCCCAAGTCTCCTATTTGTTATTCCGTCTTTTATGAAAATCATGATTTATTCCAGGAGTCTAGCTTCTATACTTGAAAATGTTGGTGAGCTCATGAGCTCCACAAGCCTAGTGAATAACCCAAATCCGACTCCTTGTTTCACTTTTCACATTAATTCATTTGCAACCACACGTAAGTTCAATATTCATCAATAACCACTACTATAGGAACCACTTTTAATGACGGGTCTTTAACGACGGTTAAAAGGACAAATCGTCATGAAAAATGGACCGGTAGTATTTTTGAAAAAAATACGGTTATTAATGTACGTATGATGACGGTTCAATTATTGATTGTCATCAAAAGTTCATCGAAACATTTGACGAAAGTTGAATAATTGAACTGTCATCTTATGTAAATCTAGGAGGACGGTTCAATGAAAGAACCATCGTTAAAAGAGCTTTGATGACAGTTCTTTTAATGAACCGTCGTAGATCATTCACAAAAAAACCTCTCGCGACTTCTCACTCTCATTTTTCCAGTCCACTCTCACTTTACTCTCTATTGTCGTAGTTAGGTTTCCGGTTGCTCTTCTCTCTTTTCTCTCTGCGATTTACGGTGGTTTCCGGTGTTTTTGGCGTACTTCCCGCTCTCTCTACGGTTTCCAATCGTGGCTGCACCTCCCACTCACTCTCTCTACAGTTTCCGATTGCGGCTGCACCCCCACTCACTCTTTCTGCAGTTTCTAGTGCCCCCATTCACTCTCACCGTCCTCTCTGTCACTCTCGCCCGCCGGTATTTAACTTATATCTCCATCTCTGATTTAGTAAATGAAATGTGTAAATGTGGCATGCTTTATGTTCCTCATTGTGTGCTTGAAACTTGGGGCATGAATCTTGATATGTAACTCATAGCATTTGGAGTAGAGGCCAAGTATATACTTGTACATGTTGTGTAAATTAAACTTGACAAATACATGCTTGTACATGTTGAATGCTATGCATTGTTGAATGTTATTGTAAAAGGCCAAGTATAAGTGATAATGAGAGGAGAAAAACATAACACACAAAGAAAACGAAAAAAGGCCAAAATTGAGGAACCGGGTGTCTGGGCAGCCAGCACGGGCCGTGCCGGACTACACGATCAGCCCGTGTTGGTTGCTTGCCCCAACCTAACTTCGTATTTACGTCAGAAAATTGTTGTACATGTTTATTTATCAAGATTTATATAATTGCTTGCAATATAAAACTTCTTGCAAAAGTACAAAAATCGAGGGGGCAAACTATGATGAACAAGGAGAAGTTGGTGCAGAGTCGAGACAATCCAACCATCCTTAGACGGGTCGATTTTGATAGGCATGGAAATGCTTGTAGGTGATCATAAAACTCCCTTTATGAGCTATGTTGGTGCGATAACCTGCGTATACGTGAACATCAATTACGTAAAATGAAACAATGTCCCTGATTCCATTAAGGACAACCTATGGAACGATATTCGGGTAAATGCACTACATCTCATCTTAGTATTGCAACTTATTGTAAATGGTTAGTATATATATATATATTCTAATGCATATCGTTCTTATGTTTCAGAAAACATTCAACTTAAACGTTAATGAATCTAAGATCCCCATGGTGAAACACAAAACCCTCATGTCGGTGGCGGAAAAGTTTACAGACTTCAAATCTTGCATTTCCGTTATATGGGTCTAAAAAAATGCAGATAAAACAAGAAGTAGACCCTAGAAGGTCTACAATTGTATCACTAAGAAGGACTGGAGATCATTTGAATAACATGTCACCTCTCCGGAATACATGGTAATTTATCATCCTCATTTGTTCTGTTTTTTCGATTTAACTCTTATGCACCGATATTTTTGTTGTCTTAATTACTTGCAAAGGTGATAGGTGAAGCCAACTGGAAGAGGATTAATAGCAATCTGTACCTTCATGTGATGTTACGTGGGGGATACACGAAGTTGGAAGAGAGGTTGTACTAGAAAAAGCTTGAATAACTTCAAACCACATCCGGTGAAGATTCCACTATAGATACTTCGTAGCTCGTTATTGATAGGGACGAGCTGTGGGTCGAAGGAAGAAAGAAGGAAGATGGAACCTTTACTATAGCCGATGTAGAATCTATTGCGCAGAGACTGGTGAGTTTTTTTACTATTTCCTTTATTTATTTTGAGAACTCATCAGCTTTTATATTTATGAATAATAATTTTTTTCTTCTTACAGGAGTCTTTGTCACGGACGTCGTCAACTTCGAAGTCGCCGACACCACCGGGAGGAGGGAGAAGCTAGCCTTGGCCCTACAAAGAGATAAGCATCCCGGTCGTATTCAAGCCGTCATTGGGAGGGTGGGGATAGTTGAGCACTTTGGGGTTAGGAAGAAGCGACTCATCTCTTCCAACCAAGCGTGTATACGAGCCGAAATGGCCCAAATGAGGTCCCAAATGGAGTCCCAACGAGTCCATAACGGAGTTCCAACGAGTCCCAAATGACCCAAATGGCTGCAAAGATGGCAGAGATGTAGGCCCGGATGAGGTCGTACTTCATCACCAACATGGGTATGCCATTACCTAGCACCTTTGATGATGTATGTCCATTCTCACCCTACACACCGACTAGCGCAAACGCGAGCTCACCCGTCAACCAATTCGAAGTTACAGCGGAGGTAATTCAGATTTTACAACCTAATTATATTTACATGCATGTTTATATTTTGACTAATTAATGAATAATCTTGTTAAATAATTACTTATATAGTATATTTTTGTTGTTTCGGATGAGTGTCGTTATTTACATGCATGTTTATATTTTGACTAATAGGTGTATAATCTTGTTGAATGAATGGTGTATATTGTGTGATTGTTGTAGTACTCCGGCGTGTGACCGTTGAGTAATTATTTATATAGTATGTCTTTGTTATTTCGGATGAGTGTCGTTATTTACATGCATGTTTATACTTTGACGGGGTGAGTGTGAAAGGTTATCCCATGATTGTAATTGTTATCCTTATTCTTATACAGCAGGCAAAGTGCAAGCTAGCTTCTCATCACCCTCTCCTAGAGCATGTTGTGGCATTGGGTGTTGTTTTCCCTTGGAGGTCAGATATTGTCGTTCACGAGGCACCCCTTACAGCTGATGAGTGAGGGTGAGTGTGAAAAAGGTCATACACGGGAAGGGCGAGTGTGAGTTATTGATATGGGGACTGGACCTCTACTTTTCACGTAGCACAATCATTTATATAAACACTTTTCTTCATTGGCCCAAGAGTTTGATCATCCTCTCTACGGTAATTCATTATTTAAAATATTAGATTTAGCTTTTGTTAATATCATATATATATATATATATATATATATATATATATATATATATATATATATATATATATCATTTTTGTATTGATTATTCACTAGGATATTGGGGATAGATTCGAGAGTGGGATGAAGGGCGCCAGTGGCACAAGCAAACGTTCGATGAGGCCCGTTCATCGTCCAAAGAAGTCTCCTCTCGTATTCATTGAGGAGTCCCGTACGGATTGGTTTGCTACGATGGAAAGTTATGTGAAGACTGTGTCAACATAAGAACCGTTCATCTATAGGGCGCCAGGTCACATGTTTAGGCAACATGAAGGGGAGATAACCGTCTATGTCTTCCCGCAGACGACATATTGCAATTTTTGCAGATGGAGGATATCGGCGTATCTCGCTATTATGCTTGAAATTATGTGAGTTAATATATTCACAATAAATTCTTTTTTTACTATTAATTTTAATTTCTAACTACATACAATTAATATATAAGGTAGATGCACGAGATTGGAAAGGATTTCATTCAATTTCTCAACCCTAATTCCATTCAAAGAGTTGGGTAGAAACTTGAAGAACGAGTCACCCATATTTTCGAAGTCATGAAACATAATGCACAAGATAAAACATGATATTTGGCACCGTTCAATAAGAGGTAAGTGTACAAATAATAAACTAATTAACTGAAGTTTATATGGTGTTAACATACATATATAAAAATGTGTTATTTGTGGTTTTGTAATCACCATTGGATGCTTGTTGCCATATATCCAAGGGCTAATATCGTCTACTAGCTTGATCCTCTAGGTCGTGACGTGAGGGAAGATATCAAGGAATTCGTCGAGTTGTGAGTTCATACTTTTAAATCATTTTATGTCTGTTTTGTTAATTAGTAATCGTTTAATGGTATGTTTAACTTGAATTTTACTTTTCCGATTGAAAAATAGTGCTCTAACACATTATTATTATAGCGGAGGCTTGAAAGACAAACGAGTGAACTCAAAGCCACTAATTGTCGCCGTCAATGTGAGGTTCTCTTGGTTATTAGAGTCTACTTTAATTGTTTTTCATTTCATATTACTTGCTAGCTACATGAAGTACTAATTATTTACGTATGTGTTGGGAATCTATTTTATTATTGTAGTGTCATATACAACCAGGGAATGTGGAGTGTGGCTTCTAGATTCTCCGAGTACATGAAAGAGATTGTGACCGAACGCGATTTAAATTCCAGTCCTAAAGAGGTATACTTGCACCTGCACTTGTAATTGATTATATTCTTTTTTAGCTTGATTAACACTTGCAATTGACCTAATTAATATGTCTTTTACAACATTGGTTATAAAATTTCCTAGGAATGAACCCACCCACTCCCTATACGAGATGAAGTGCTAAACAAGTTAAAACAAGGTTTGGCGAGTTTGTATACAAACGTATAAAGACATAGGTATATATTTACAGTTATTCTTTATTATTTGATTGGTCAAGTTTGTGATTTTAATAGTCATATAGTTATAGGTATATATGTACATAGGTATATATATTTTTACATTGTCTTGTACCATATACAAAATGTGATGAATATGCTTGTTTTGTATATATTTTGGTTAAGAGTGTATTGGATTGTGGTTTGTATACTCGTGAATGTGTAAGGCTGTATATGATTTGTACTGTACGGAGGGCAAGGAAACACGAGAAAAATTATTAAAAAAAATCAGACCTATTACTATGGTTCTTAAGGAAGAACCGTAGTAAAAGGTATGGTCGAAGGCCTATGACTACTATTATTCATCCGAACCGTAGTCATAGGCTTCTCTATAACAACGGTTCTTCTTCCGAACCGTCGTCATAGGTGCTCTGTAATAATTTTTTCAACTACAGAGGAAGGCCTATCATGACGGTTCATAGAGAAGCCTATGACTACAGTTCGAAGAAGAAACCGTTGTCATAGAGTGACCTATGAATACAGTTTTTCATCCGAACCATCGTCATATAGTGACCTACTACTCCGGTTTTGAACCATAGTAAAAGTTAATACATACAACGACGACCATATAGACGATGCTTGGTTAACCGTAGTTAAATGTCATTTTTAACCGTAGTTAAAAGTGGTTTCTATATTAGTGAACATGAGACTCGGAGTATACATACTCAAGATTCGCAAGATACACGAACTTACCCGACTTACCAGCTGAGATCGACGCATAACATCACATATTTGTGAATTCAACCAATACATACTTTATTCATTCTTTCTATGAAAATATGTCATATAATCATACATCACATAAATCATTCCTCACATAAATCATTTACATCATGGTTCTTGTCTTACATCATAATAATCTCATATGGAAGCTAGATTCATTCTCATTCTTGAGCTCATTCGTATATTCAATTATGATATAAATCGTTTATTTTTTCTTTCTTGTTCATCATGCATAATCATTTCATTCTTAATATCATAATTCTTGGTCTAAATTATATTCATTTGAATGGAAAGAAGATTCATATCTTACTCTAGAGACCTAGTTCTTTAGTTCTTGCAGCCAAAATAATTTATGGGCTCGCTTTTGGAGGCAAAATAATTCGTGGCCTCAAACTTTGAAGGACGTGTACTTGTCGAGAATTTGTGGAAGCAATTCAATTTGTGGCTTCAGTTTGACAAACACTTTTATGGCCATAGCTTTAGAGGTTTTTTAATTTGTGAGGTCTTAGATCAATAACACAATCCTTTTTCCCTTCTTTAATTGTTTATATTTCTTATTTTCTTATTATTTTCTTATTACTTACATCTACCTACAAGATACACTTAATCCACATAAATCTCGCTTGATCACTTCGTAAATAACAACTTCACAACTAACAATATCACACAATATGTTTCCATTTAACATAATTCATATAAATATGTTTTTATCACTTATAGTCAATATATTCAAGATAAACACAACACAAAGCATAAACATATCAATTAGGATTTCTAATTAACGAATTTATTGTTTCATGATTGCGTATTATCACGCATAGGTGGTTTATGGTACCTCAACTTTTCTTAATTATCACATACCTCTTAAACTATCAAAATAGCTTCTTAAATTCCAGTTCTTAACTGAATTACTCAATCGAGTCCCAATTTTGCCCAAAACAAGACATTTCACTCAAAAATTCATATCTTTGAATATACTCATCCAAAATTTACCAAACTTTACCAGAAATTTTCATAAACTATCATGAAGCTATAATATAAATTTCAGGAATTTTGGACTACTCATGAGGTCACAAAAACTCGGACAACGAGGCATATATACTCGAAAAATATGCACTTTTAACATGTATTCAATTATATGATTTTACCCTCTAATTCTATTCAATTTAAATTCATCAAAACCTCAATACACAACTCAATAATCATGCCTAACAATACTCAAACATCATTAAATTTATGAATTAAACATAAATCATAACGTGCTTCTTAATTTTTGAGTAGCTAATTCAATGAATTAGGCCTCTAAATTCTTCAACCAAACCTAGAGTTTCCAATTTCACGAATCAATTTCAAATTTCATCTACCTAATTCATTTTACCTTTAGAGGATGAATTTGAATTACGAACCTTGAATTCTTAGGATTCTAATAATTTGGGTTTGAAAGGTGTGACACTCGAGGTTTTAAGTAGGTTAATTATATTGTTTAATTAGTAGTTATATTCGCTCTTTTTGCCCGAGCCTGAATGGATGAAAACTTGAGACAATTTATATTATCCCTAACAAAAAAAAGAAAAAGAAAGGGAAATAAGAAGAGCATTAGGTGTTAGAATTTTGAGGGAGATTAGTGTAAAAGGGTTTGGTGGCATCTCGTAATAAAGTCATGGTAAAGGCAAAAAAAAAGAGCCAAGTGGAGAAAGGAAGAAAAAGGGACTCGGGAAAAGAAAGAGGGAAGCCGAGCAAAAGAGAGGAAAAGGAAAGAAGGGGAGAACAAAACCGGGAAGAGGGAACGAAAGAAAGGAAGATGAAAGGGCAAATGCGAGAGAGCGAGACGACGGCGCCGATGAGCAAAAAGCACTGGCGAGCAAGAGAGTGAAAGACCAAGAGTGAGAGTAGAGGACGAGTGACGAGTACGAAAGCAACAAAAGTAGAGAGGGAAAGTGAGAATCGGAGACAGGGCAAGAGGTCGAGGGCTAGAGAGGTCGCGGGAAGAGGAATGGCGATAGAAGAACCGTCGAGCGAGATAAAGGAAGAGGCTGAGGGATTCGGGGAAGCGGAACATTGATAGTGAATTAGGGGCGAGAACCGAAGCGAAAGAAGCAGAGACCGAGAGCAGGGAGAGACCAAAGCAAGAGGGAGGGAAAAGCGAGAACTCGAACGGAACGAAAGAGAGGGACCGGTGAACGAGCCAACGAAACTGTGGCCGGCAAGCAAGGAAGCGCTGGTTGGAAAACAAAGGTGAATGGAAGACAAGCTGGGGTGAGCGCGAGAGTAGTGAACGAGAGACCGAGAAAAAGCCGGGCAGAGAGACAAAGACCACGAGGAGGAAGGTTAGAAGCCCAAATCAATTGCCCAAACCCTAGAATTCGATGTGGGTGGTCTTATACTCTAAACTAATGGTAATTTCGAAACCCAATTGAATTTTGTTATGAATATCGAAAGGTTGTGCTATAGAATGAATTTAGGAAGTGGTTAGGGCTGAATCAGGATATGAGAGAATATGATTGAGTTTGTTAAGGTGAGTTTGAGAACCTAGAAATTCTGATAGAATTAATTGGTAAGGTTTGGCGGGTGATTGCTAGGTTAATTGAGTTCAAAACACATCTAAATCCTTGAGGTTGAACTAAACTTGAAGATGAGCGAAGCTAAGGGAATTTGATTAGTGGAGTAAGATTAAGAGCTATATGGCTAAGTATAGGCAATTAGTAATGTGGGGATGTAATATAAGAAATTGAAGCAAAGATGACCATTGGTGAGGAGTTGAGACGTTTGAATTAGGTGGTAACTATTTGTGGTCATTGTGGCTCGGAAAAAGGAATAAATGTTACCAAATTGACAGATTAGAGGAGTATAGCTAGGAAAGAGTTGAAAATAGCTATTGGTGCTGATTGTGGCCATTGGTGTTAAATGAGGATTGAGTGTGATAAATGATAAGTAGTGATGAATTGAGAGAAGTGAATAACGTGAATGGTGGCTAAGAAGGCTAGAAAGCATAGGCACAAGTGACGAGAGTAAAGTAATTGAACCGAGTAAGTGTTGATAAAAAGGTTGCCAAACCAAGCAAGTTGTAATTAATTATAATTAATTTGTGCGCGAAAGTACTAATTGTGAACCATGTTTTGATTTGAATATGACTTGCATGCGTTACGTTTACCTCTGTTTACACGCCTAAATAGACAAGATCTAATTATGAGAAAATTCACTTCCAATGCTTTTGATGCTAGATAATAATTGAGAATTGAGTTCAAGTTGTGGGTTTTAGAAAATAAACGGGTTTTTAATGGGTTATGTGGTTTAGTTGTGATTTGAATGCTTTGAAATGCAAGTTGAGATGGTTTTGAATCTTTGAAAGGTTAGGCCTTGAAATGAGATTGAATTGAGATGATTCTTGAGAAAAGCGTGACTTTAAATGGGAATTTGAAAATGCGGTCCTCCGGATGTCCTCTTTAAAGTAAGTGTATTCTTGTGAAATAATTTTAAGAGCTAATGAGTCTAGCACCACAGGATACGAGTGCGGTCCACTACTTCCGATTAACTCGTGCGGTCCGAGTTAATGGTCCGGTACTAACGGTGGAGATTGGTCGATGTGGTCCGACCATGGGACTCCCGATACGGTCCAGGTTTCCTTGTAACTTGATACAGTCCAGGTTAACAATTATCCTGACGAGGGTAATAGAGTTCGATAAACCGAAATTTTACGTTCTTTTCGAGTTCTCTTATTGGCTAATTTCAGTACTTCAAAGGCCTTCTCACCTAAATTCTTATTTGATTTCACCTACTTTCTTCATTTATGATTAAAGTATGCGAATTTCTACGTTTTCGAGTAATCCCGCATTTTATAATGAAGAATACATCTTTCAAAGTGCTAAGGAAAAGAGCGGGAGGCCATAGAAGGTCGGAGAGCGAAGGAAGAGATTAAGCCAAGTCAGCACAGAGCATTGGTCGTCTTGAAGGAAAGAAGGAAAATAAGACCTAGCACGAGTTGTGCTCGAAGCCCAAGAGGTCGGCACGAGGCAATGCCAAAGTCAGCACGAGTCATGCTAGGAATTTGGAATTTAATTGAAGAATTCGTGAGCTTGCACGGGTTAAGCACGGTTTCAGCTAGTGCCAATCGGCGTTTTCATTTTTCGCCTCTTTTATTCCGAAACCGTTATTTTTCTGCATCATACTTTTATGCTGCGTTTCTAGGCTAGTTTTTCTCTACTTGTAAGCACTTATTCCTATTGTTAAGAGAACAAAGCTTGGAGTATTTTCAACTAATCGCAATTTAATTCAAGTTTACTGGTATTATTATTCTTCTCTCTACTTTTATCTTTCATTCTTTTTGGTGTTCATTTCTCAATTTGCTGTCAAATGCCATAAATATGTGTGGCTAATTTTCCAACTTAGGTTGGAAAATTTGCCACTAATATGCTAGTTTAATCGTAATTTATGCTTTGATGCTAATTTGCAATTGTTTGATGAATTTTCGACTTGTTGATACTTGTTGAATTGGTGTGAGCTTCGAAAGAATCCTGCCTTTATTGTTTTTGGGAACTGAGTAGACTTCGAGAGAAGAGGCTTAGTTCTACTTCAACTTGTTGGATGATTACAACTTAGATATGAGAATAATTTAGGTTGTTATTAAGGGAAGAGTCGATAATCAAATAATTCTTTGGTTTTGATTGTGTGAGAACAACAATTAATTCAATCGAGTTAGCTTAATGACCTTCAAGAGAAGGCTTAGATGGTTTGAACCGCATCGATTCCCTAGTTTATCTCAGTTGTGAATAGTGTAGAAACATGTAATTAAGATTGTTGGCATGTTAGCTTGGTAAATTCCTGCCTAAGGTTTTCTTTATCCGATTTTATTTCGTTCTTTAAGTGTTTACATTATCAACCAAGTGAACTATTCCTTTGCTTAGTTCAAAAGGACATTGACCTTAAACTTGTATGAGACCTAGCTCCCCGAGACCGACAACCGTACTCTTTATAGTATACCAACAAAATGGCGCCGTTGCTTGGGAGCTAGCGCCACTCCTAAGTCTAAGTAATGTGACACTTTTGAATCATGTCCACCCTTTAGCGAGAGGCCAACATGCCGGCCCTAAAAATATAATATTCAAATCATGAAAATGTCGCCTATTAGAATGTCGCCTATTAGAAGGAATCCATATATAGGGTATAATGTAATCGGGATTAATTTAAGAGGGTTTAGTTTTAGAGGGATTAAAGAGTATTGTACTTCAAATCAGACTATCATTAATGAGTTCTGGGATAATTTTTACATAGAATTGAAAGAGAAATTATATTATAAAGTTTTTTATTCTTCTTTATTTTTCTTCTTCCTTTTTGCTTTTATCTTTCCTTGAGCCTACTTACGCTTGGTATAGTTTCTTGAGTATATGCTTAGGAGGGATCATAGAGGTGAAGAATTAGCACCTCTTGATCCCGAAATTGAAGCAACTGTCAGGCGCATAAGTGGTGCAGCTCGTAGGCAAAGAAAAAAGCAAAATATGGCTGGAAATCCATCCCCACCTCGTACCCTTCAATCCTACTCAGCTCCTACCACGGGTACGGGAGGCTCTGCTATTGTGTTGCCCAATCTACCGGAGGCAACCAACTTTGATTTCAAGCCCGGTTTCATACACCTCATTGAGCGAGAATCAATTTAGAGGCTCACTTGCGGAGAACCCCATCAAGCACCTCAATTCATTTCTTGAGCGTCGTGGCATGATCAAGATGGCGGGAGTAAATGACGAGTACATCAGATTGAAGTTCTTTCCTTTTTCCCTCACCGATAAGGCAAAAACCGGCTCGAAAATTGTGCTCCCAACTCTTTTCGTACTTGGGCTGAGTTGAACCTTGCCTTCCTCAATCGGTTCTTTCCACCAGGCAAGGCATCCAAGTTGAGGCTTGACATCATTCAATTCAAGCAACATCCCGGGAGTCTCTGTTTGAAGCATGGGAGCGGTTCAAAGGGATGCAGCGAGAGTGCCCTCATCATGGTATTCAACTCGTGGATGCTCATTCAAATTTTTTATGAGGGGCTTTCGGTCTCGGTGCGTCTATCTGTGGACAATGCTTCGGGGTACCTTCATGAAGAAGACAACAGAGCAAGCCGATGCTCTATTAGAGGAGATGGCTTCTAATGCCTACAATTGGGGAGTTGGAAGAGATGATCGAGAGCGTGTAAAGCATAACGTGGATACAGTGGCTCTTTTGGCCAACAAGGTGGAAGCTCTCACTTTGCAAATGGAGAAATTTGTGGCAAACCCTTCAATTGACACTTCCTCTTCTTCCACCGCTCAAGAGATGGGATACTCTTGTGAAGCATGTGGAGGCCCTCATCCCTATTTGGAGTGTAATTCTAGCCTCTCTACATCCAAGCAAGCTAATGCTCTCCACAATTTCCCTCCTAGGCCACCACCACAGAACAACCCTTACTCTCAAACCTATAACCCCGGTTGGGAAAATCATCCCAATTTCTCCTACCGCAAACAACAATCCTCATCCCCACCAAAATCCATCTCAACCACCCGGTTTTCATCCACCACCACAAAACCGACCTCCCATTCCATACAATCCTCCTCTACCACCTCCACATAAATCTAACCTTGAAACTCTCATGAAAGGTTTTATCCAAGCCCAAACAAAAACCAATGAGCAATTGTTTACTCATCAAAAGATGCTAGAGACCTAAATTGCACAAATTGCTCAACAAGTCAGCCACCTTACCCAATCCCAAGGGAAGTTGCCAGCACAACCCGAGCCAAATCCTAAGGGGCACATCAATGCCATTATCTTGAGGACTAGGAAGGAGTTAGAGGGCCCTAAGGTGCGTCAAACGGGGAAGGAGAAAGAGAGTCGGGATGTGCATGATGTTGCGAAGGAAGGTGTTGTTGAGGGCGGTGCTAAGGAGAGTGAAAAGGAGCCAATTCTTATTGAGATTTCATCCCTGCCATCACCTAAACCTTACAAGCCTCCCATTCCATTTCCACAACGGCTTGTGAAGGCTAAGGAAGAAAACAATTTTTCCAGATTTATTGAGATGTTAAAGAAGCTGCACATCAACATTCCCTTTTAGAAGCTATCACCGATATTTCATCATATGCAAAATTTTTGAAGGAGATGCTTTCTAACAAAGGGAAATTGTTAGAACATGCTACCGTTTCTCTCATCGAAGAATGCGAGTGCGATCATTCAAAACAAGCTACCCCCAAAGCTTTCGATATGGGTAGTTTTTCCATACCATGCTCTGTGAGAGATATAGCCATTAGTAGAGCCTTGTATGATCTTGGAGCAAGTGTTGGCCTTATGCCCTATTCTATTTGCAAGAAACTTCAAATAGGAAAGTTGAAGCCAACCACCATATCTCTTCATTTGGCGGATCGATCCGTCAAGTTCCCAATTGGAATTCTAGAAGATGTGCCACTTCAAATGCTTGATTGGTGATGGCTCTAAGAGCCAATCTAAAGAGGCAACATTAAGGCTCAAGGCTCAAGCACTACATCCAAGGAGAGCCTATTCCGAGGGCGGTTTCAAGCACTTTTTCCCCCATTTCAAATGGCTAAGGAGTTTTGGTCAAGCTCGGGACCTTAAATAAGCGCTTCTTGGGAGGCAACCCAAGTTTTCTAACTTTCTAGTTTAGGTTATTTTTATTTTATAAAAAAAAAGAAAAAAAAAGAGTGATGTGCAGTTGAATTTATTCACAATGTCGTGAGCTGGCACAAGTTCGGCACGGTTTGAGCACTCGGTCATGCTGTTTGCCACTGCGCCAATATTCCGTAACGCCGTGCGTCGACGACTGGTTCGGCACGATTGCAGACACGGGTTGTGCGCTTGCCCGGATGAATTTTTCCAGCACAAGCCGTGGGTCGGCGTAGGTTACGCACGGGTTCAGCACTCGGTCGTTCGACGCGTTTGCCCGGATTGAAATTCGCGGTCCTCTTTCTCCTCCTTCCATTCTTTCACTTTTTTCCTCCTCAAAACCCTACGCACCGTCGTGCGCACTATCTTTCTCCACGTCGTGCTTCCCATCCCGCTCCCTCCTACCTTCTTCCATTACATCAATTCTACCTTCAATCATCATCTCCCACACGATTTCATCACTAACCATCCCCGTTTCACCCATCTTCACTACCAATTTTCGGATGTATCATGAACCATTTAGATTGTTTTAAGTCTTAATGTATATTGGTTGGACTCCGACGTGTGACCGTTGAGTTGTGTACTCCGAGCGTTCGGCTCATGGAGTTATATTATGGTTTTATGCAGATTTTTAAGACTTTAAGCCTTGGGGTTAGGCCATATTTCAAACGGAACTCTGCTGAAAGTTTTAGAAAATTTTCAAACTCTTTTGGGAAATTACCTTTATTACCTTTGAGTTAGAGTTAGAAAGCCAAACCGACACCTTAAGTAATCTTGGGAGTTCTTTATGAGGAACTCGGCGATGTAATACTCCTAAGGTGGGTTTCGGGGTGTTACAAAAGGATTTCGAATTGGGTGTTTTGCTTTTATTTTTCCTCTCCCTTTCGGTTTCCTTTTCTTCTTCTTCCTCTCGCTTAATCTTTTGCTACCCCACCTTGCTTGATTGTTTCTGGTTCTCGGACTATCGACCTCTTGTTCCCTTTTCATCCCCTTATTTAGTCTCTCTCGCTTACTACCTCTAGTCCTCTCGCTTCGAGTCTGGTTCCTTCCATTTCCTTTCCTTCTCTCACTCTTTGCCTTTCTCGCTTCTATTCCTAGTTTTCTTGCTCGGTCTCTCATTCCCTTTATTCCCTCGGTGTCTCTTTTCTCTCTCCTTCTCTGTTTTGGCTTTCGTTCCCTCTTGTTTTCCTCTCGATGATTCTGGTTCTAATCCCTCGCTCCGTCTCTCTCGTTCCCTCTCTGTTTCGTTTCTCTATTTCTCTTCCTCTGTTTTAATATCTCTTATTCTTTCTATCTCTTTGATCAAGCTCTCACTTAATCCCCCTCTTAGTCTCTCTCTCTCCCCTTATTTCCTTTCAACACATATTAAATTAGCTACTCAATTTCAATTGGACCCCAACTCATCTTTCTCATCTCTTTGACAATACCTCCTTTAAATGCCAGTCATCACTCTTCTGTTTATCTACTTCCAACAAACAATTCCTATACTTTTTCTTTTATTTTTGTATTTTTATTTTCATTTTTTGTTTTGGGTTTTCATGTAAATTGGGCCCAAAAATATTGCACTAAAGCCCATTTAATTAATCAAAGTTGGGGTTTCATTCTCTTTCTCTCTCTCTTTCTCCCTCCTACTCAAGTCTCTGTTATTAATCTCTTTGCTCGATTTTGCAAAAGCTAATAAAATTTGTCGGAAAAATTTGCGAAATCTCTTTGGATTCAAGCTTCATCATTCGTAATTCAAGTAAAAGATCTTTCTGCAATGAAGTCATATGCCAAATAGAAGAAAACAAGCAAGAAGGTTTCTACAAAGGAAAGGTAATTTCTAGGTTTAACTTTAATCTCACTATATTTTCTAGTGACTGGTTGATAATTAATCATCTTAACACCTAAATCAAGTGTAAATAGAGGGGACTGGGTTTCATCCACATATAATTACCTTTATACCCCCAAAATACTTCAATTAGAAATTAAAATGAAGGATATAAATGTAATTTTTTGTTATTAGGGGCGGGAAACGGGGACGGGGACAAGGGGAATTTTCCCCGTCCCTCGTGCTCGTCGGGGCCAAATTTCCACTCCCCGTCCCCGCCCTCGAACCCATCGTGCTCCAAGATGGGACCAAAAACCTAACCTTGTTGCCATCCCTATTTCCATCTAACCATGTAAGGTATTGATTAATGAGGTAAGAAAACAATTACATATCGGTCGACTTGATCGTCGTTGACATGTTTATTAATCTATGAGGTATTGACATCAAGCATTGAATTTCAAAAGTGCTCCAAAGCATGAAATGATTAAGCCATAACTCATTAGTTAAACAAACATTGATAGACACATTATGTGACAAGAAGGAATGAGAGGAAGATATTTTGAAATGTAATATTTCGGGGACAAACCTTAATTTGCAAAAGTTTCCAAATACATTCATAAACCCAAAATGCACAGAACCCAAATTCAACATATTTTTTACATGCAAAAGTACTTTATACAAGTATATGCTAATAACAACTAGCAAGGATCCCTCTCTATCCATGAAAGAAAAAGAAAAGAAAGAATAAATATGAATTGATTTCAAACGGAAGTATTCAAATGAAACGATTTCCTAGAATATACTTTCATAAACAGATATTGATAGACATGTTATGTGACAAGAAGGAATGAGAGGAAGATATTTTGAAATGTAATATTTTGGGGACAAACCTTAATTTGCAAAAGTTTCCAAATACATTCATAAACCCAAAATGCACAGAACCCAAATTCAACATATTTTTTACATGCAAAAGTACTTTATAGAAGTATATGCTAATAACAACTAGCAAGGATCCCTCTCTATCCATGAAAGAAAAAGAAAAGAAAGAATAAATATGAATTGATTTCAAACGGAAGTATTCAAATGAAACGATTTCCTAGAATATACTTGCATAAACAGATATTGATAGACATGTTATGTGACAAGAAGGAATGAGAGGAAGATATTTTGAAATGTAATATTTCGGGGACAAACCTTAATTTGCAAAAGTTTTCAAATACATTGATAAACCCAAAATGCACAGAATCCAAATTCAACATATTTTTTACATGTGCAAGTACTTTATAGAAGTATATGCTAATAACAACTAACAAGGATCCCTCTCTATCCATGAAAGAAAAAGAGAAGAAAGAATAAATATGAATTGATTTTAAAAGGAAGTATTCAAATGAAACGATTTCCTAGAATGATTTAAAATTTTACCCACTTTAGCAGACTTTTGATTTACAAAGTTTATATACTACAAACCGGTATGATTTTCGAAATAATATAACCTTCCTGTATGGCTAGAGAAATCAGTAGGAAACGATGTCCTAAGTATTTCATCCTTCCACACTTAGAAAAGGAGTTCACATATGAAACAACAACTTCAACATCGATCATTCAACATGAGCTGCTCTACCAATTAATAAATAGACGAGAATCAACTTACAGATTGAAGGTCTTCTCGCATGTGTCTAAGTTTCACAATGAATATCGCCAACCACTCTTCCATATCATCCACACAACATCAAGCCCTCTTAATACCTGTAGAGCAATATTTAAGGAAGCATGGCTATGAACTCATAAAGTACTCCGAATAAGTTATGAAAAACAATGTAGTTCACTTTATTCATTTATAACCTCAAAAATGTTATGTTACTTGGACATACCCATATGTTGAAAAGTCAAGCGTCCAACATGGAGGGTGTCATGTGATCGGACCGAGGTAAGTTTTTGAAAAATTTTGTAAATTTTGTAAATTATTTCGACATTCTTTTGGTACTAACCCCAGCATCCTCTTCTTCTAGGTGTAGCTTATGAATGAGTAGCTTCCTAATGAGCTCATCCGGCTTCAATGGAGAGAGATTTTGAGCTTCCTTGATGGTCTGTTAACTTGAGGCCCCATCTTCTCTTGGGTAGACTCCTCAGAATCTTTCGTACAACTTCTTCATGAGATATCTTTCTACCCAAAGACTTGAGATTGTTGACAATCTCAGTAAAGCGACCGGACATTTGAGCGATGTTTTCCTCGGACTCCATTTTGAATAATTTGTACTTGTGAAGAAATTGGCTTATCTTTGCTTGCTTCACTTGACTCGGTTCCTTCATAAGTGTTGACCAGTGTATCCCGGACTTCTTTGGTCGTGTCGATAACAAACACCCTATTATATTCTTTTGAGTTGATAGCACACATAAGAGTGTTCATGGCCTTGTAGTTTTTCTTGTACTTCTCATTCTCATCGGTGGTGAATTCATACTTCACCTTAGGTACAGATCTTTCTCCTTCCATCTTCATGGGAGTGAAGCTTTCATTTTGTATGATGTTCCGGACATCCTTATCGATCCTGGAGGAAGCATTTCATCATCTTCTTCTAGTGTGCAAAGTTTGATCCCTTAAACTTGGGTGGTCCGGTGGATGATCTTCCTTCATCGAACTCTCTATTGTTCTAAGCCATCCGATCTTTATACATTTGGATTGTGAGAACCTCTTGAAAGGCTAGGCTCGAAACCAATTGAAGGTTTGCTCTTGGAGATTCTAAGTCACCCTAGAGAGGGGTGAATAGGGTGATGGAAGATTTTTAGAAATTACAAACCTGTTCTACACAAAACAGACTTAGAAAATAATTTTGAGTCTAGAATGAACTCAAAAACAAGTCAAACATAGAAATACGTGAAAACCCTCATGGGGCGGAAAACCACGAGACAGTGCTAATCCAAGTACCAAGTCGAATCCACTATTTTGAATCCACAAAATACAAGGATTAAATCTTTACTGAATTGCTTCCTTAGACAATTCAATTACAAGTTTTCCTAGACTTAGAAATTCTCTTATCTAATTTAGTACTTTCTAATTGAGATACGCTTTATAGTTAGGGACAATTGAGTTGAGTTAGCCCTTACGGCTCGATCAAGGGATTTAGACGAAAGTAGAAAGGGTAGAAGTGATTACAAGACTTTCTCTTTACAAATCGAAAGTAAGAATTACATAATTGGAGTTGTAAGCTGAAGATTAATTAAGTGTTCACTAAGTGTTTAGCAATATATTCAACAAGCTTCAAGTCTTGTAGAGTGGCTTTTATTTATACACAGCAGGACGGATATAACACCCCAAAACCCACCCTAGGAGTATTACATCGTCGGAGTTCCTCAAAAACTCCCAAGGCTCACTTAGGTGTTGACTTGGCTGTCTAAATCCAACTTAAAGGTAAAGAAGGTAGTTTTCCAAAAGAGTTTGACCTTTTTCGAAAAATTTCAGTAGAGTTCCGTTTGTAATATAGACTATCCTCGAGGCTTAAAGCCTTATAACCCTGCATAAAAACCATAATAAAACTCAACGAGCCACACGCTCGGAGTACGCAACTCAACGAGCCACACGTCGGAGTATAGTCACAACCACAAGACCAAATTCCAAACCGAGTTACAATCCAAAGTACAAACTAAGTTACAACCACTAAGAACAAAATTGCTAGAGATGGAAATTCCTGGCTAATCGGAGCCACTAGTTCGGGTTTCTACGCATACATCCAACTTTACTATACATTATTACATATTTACATAAGTATTCGTATATATATACAACATGCTAAACATGACAACACATAAAACCAAACTTCAACTCACGACCATCATGAACTTTAGTCGGGGAAGAGGTCGAACAACCATCTTAGGTAGACTTGGCAATCGGGACATTCGGTTCGGGTTCGGTTCGGGTTAGTTCGGTTCGGTTTAACTCGGATCGATCTTGTTCGAGTCCAGCTCGGTTTCAAGTTCGGGTCAACTTCGGTTCGGATCAACTTCGAGTTCCGGTTCGGTTTGGATTAATTTCGGGCGGGTCAACTTCGGGTGAAATTAATTCGGGTCGGTTTCAGTTCGGATTGGGTCAATGTCAATTCGGGTGAGTTTCGAGTATGATTTCGGGTTAACTTTGGATTGAATTCGGGTTAAAATCGGGTCGGGTCACTTTTGTGCCGGTTGATATTCGGTCTTGTCGTGTCAAATTTTTTACAAAACCTTTTTGAGTTGAAGAAAAATAAAATTTTATAAAGTTAATTTATTATTAATATTAGTTTTTTTTATTTTACACGTTTGTTTTTGTACATATAAAAACGTAACGTTGTTTATTAAAAAAAAATACTAGTAACTTTTAAGAGATATAACTTATAAGTGTACACAAGCAAAATTTGAATATTTGACTCTAAATTTAAAACACGATAAACCAAGTTAATATTTCAATACGTCATATATGTATAATCCAACTCAAACTTATTGATAAGTATCAAAAACAAAATCGCAAAACAAGAACAGATCCGGATAGATATAAAAGTTAAGATTAACTCGAATTTATTCTGATGAATTGTAATTTGTAATGAATGAATTGAACTAATGTGAACCATAATTTCACGCTAAATTTCATACGACGCCAAGTCGATTTGGTCAAATTCGAATTAGTACAATCTCAACCGAACTTATCTACGGACTACATAGATTAATAAAATCAAAATTGCGAGATACTCGACATAATAACAATATTAATAGACTAAATGACAATGGTTCGAATTTCTATGATGATTATATTTGATGTTAAATTTATAAAGATAATGTTAGAATAACTTAGATAAGTTCGAGTCGATACAATCTAAAATGATCTTGCTAAATCAAAATGAAAATTGAATATTCATCAGCCACTAGGTGCCACTAGTCATAATAACCAATTAAGAAGAATATCTAGTCAGTCGATCAATCGGTTATTGCTCAACTCGAAATACTCAACTTACGATTATCATTTTGTATTATAATTTTTCAACCAATTAATTGAACTAATTTGAACATTAATCTAGAATTAAATTTAATATCGATATGGTCAAATTCAAACTAGTACGGATTAACAAAAAGGAGTTGCGAGATACCGAGACATGGTAATGACTGCTAATTTACTAAACCAAGTCTCAATACTCATCGATATTAGTTAAGTACTTAACTTATTCATGTAATGACTATATTCAACGTGAAACGAACCCGACTTAGATAAGTTTGAGTCGATATAATCCCAAATAAACTTGCTAAATCAAAGTGAAAACTAATACAATTAGAATTGAACTTATTTATACAAATTAAATTACATATTGTACACATACTTCATTATTTTTTAAATTATGTATATATTTACACATATTTCATTATTCTTTAAATTACATATACATTTACACGTTTTAGTATTCTTTAAATCATATATTTTACCTTTATTTTCATGAACAAAATAATAACTTACTTTTTAATGTAAATTCTTTTAACGCATTCATTAAATTAAATTAAATTCTATTAATAATATCTTATAAAGTTATAATATAAAAATTTCAAGCTTTTATTTTTTTCCTCTTATTTGTTTAACAAAAATCAGAATTTTCACCTCGACTCTACTCTAGTAAAATTTAAAAATCAAAATTTTTGTCACAAATTATAATTAGATTTTGGAGGGAAAGCTTCCTCTCTTATTTTAGACTTTTAGATTTAGTTGTCAAAAAAGGAACGAAATAAAAAATAAAAAAAACAAACCCTAAGCCTTTCTTTCTTACTCGGTTGGCTAGGGTCTTCTGTTCTCTCCTCCACGGTTGCAAGCTCCGCACCATTTTGGTCTCTCCTCGGCTCTCTCTCTCGTCGCTCGTCGCTCTCTCTCGGTCGTCAACGGTCTCTCCTCGACTCTCTCTCCGGCCTCTTATCGCTCTCTCTCTGGTCGTCGACGGCCTCTCCTCGGCTCTCTTCTCGGTCTCTCGTTGACGGTCATTGGTGACTCGGTTGTTTCCGGTCAGTTGGCTTTATTGTGATTGATTCAACCAATTTACAAGGTCAGGTTTCCAAGGGTTTATCGATTTGAATGTTATGATAATTTCATGTTTTGACTTATTTATTGGTAATTTCCTTCAAATTGGCTAATGTTGATTTCATTTTCGCTGTATACTATATCGCTTAATTTTGGTTTAATTTGTTCGGAGTCTGGTTTGGTTTGGATGAGTGAATAAGTGGGTGTTTTCTTAAATGTCGGATTCAATTACCGGTCTTTGATTTGATTTAATTGGGTGTTTGTGTAAATTGTAATATGATCGGTAAATTTTCTCGTGAATGTCATCCTCGCATTTTGATGCCTTCTTGTTTTTCTAATGTTTATTACGAGATAGCCATTGCACACTTTGAGACCTATGCTTCTTTCGTTTTTACATTCTATATATAGCTATAAGACCATCACTTTTAGCCTATGCTTATCGCTACTTAAGTAACGTCTTCTTATTGATGAATAGTTGTGAATTCCGATGATTATTTGCACTTCCATTTTTCATAAAAAATACATCATTTTAACATGGTTAACAACTTTCGATTCAAGTAAAAGAGGTTATCCTTGCGGAGAATGACGTAGTTAAGGCTCTTGTGACTATATCAGCAAGCAATGTCATCACCAATATTGTTCCGGGTGCATCTTCAAGAAATGCTCTAGTAAAGTTAGTGTAATTTTTTCTTGCTTTTTAGAAAATAGAAAGACAAGAATCTTGAACAAGCCTAGTTCCTACGATTAATGTTGCTAACTACAGGACCTTTAAAAAGCCCGACATGCTAAGCATCTTGAGTAAATCTGTCCCGCACTTCGTTACGTGTATGTGATTGCCAAGTCAAAAGTGCTCACGGTTTATGTCATATTTAGATGTAAAAACAGGAGGATGCAATTGCAAAATGCCATTAGATTGGCTTAGTCCGAGTGTTGTTATTGCTATTACTTTTGTATATAACAAGTCTCCTGTAATGATATGTGGCTATTAGTTTTATGAACAAACTATATTGTTGCAATAACATTAGTAATTTTGATTTCTTATTTTTGTTAAACTTATTTTTGCACAGTTCATAGGGATTTATGGAATTAGATGGTGAAGATGGTGGACGTTTCTTTGACATTGATGATGACAATCCAATTGATGTCCATATTGACTTGAACGAGGAGTCAAATAATCAAGGCAGCGTGCATACTTCCACAATTACTAATGTTGGTGGACCTAGAAGTGCAGTATGGCTAGAGTATGTGGTAATACTCGCATCCGCATCTACGAGATGGGAAGAAGCGAGCAACTTGCGGACATTGCTAATCAAGGACTTTTTAGTAGACCATATCTAGAAGCAAAGGTTGTTCAAGAGGCTTCCAACCAACCTAGCGGGTTTGATCAACATGTTTATCGTGAATTGGTAGCTAAGGCAATCATAAGGCATGGCTATAGTTTTTCATGGGTTGAGCACTAAGGAAATAGGGAAATTCATGCATATCCGAACAACAAAGTTGTAACTATAACTAGGAATACCGCAAAAGCGCATTGTCCGAAATTGCATGCTCAATTAAAAAGAAACTAAAAGATACTTTGCTTTCACTTCCAGGGCAAATTTCTTTAACTTGTGATTTATGGACTTCTTGTCAAACCGAGTGATATTTGTGTTTGATCTGCTCATTATGTGGATTCTAATTGGAAGTTGCATAGTAAAGTCTTGAATTTTCGTCACGTGGAACCACCCCATACGAGCCCTGTTTTGTATGAGATTGTGTTTCATTTGCTGGTAGATTGGGGGATTGAGCATAAGGTCTTTTCCTTAACTTTGGACAATGCATCTAGTAATGATAAAATGCAAGATGATTTGAAATTGAAACTTTTGGACAAGGGGTCTTTGTTGAGCACTCGGGGAATATTTTCATGTTCGGTGTGCAGCACATATTTTAAATCTTATTGTGAAAGATGGTTTGAAGGCAATTGATGATTGTGTGGTTAAGATTAGAGAAACCGTAAAGTATATCAAAGGATCGGAGAGTGAAATTGCATTTTAAAGCTTGTGTGGAACAAGGTGAGA
This sequence comes from Talinum fruticosum, assembly GCA_021018815.1. Classification (NCBI taxonomy): domain Eukaryota; kingdom Viridiplantae; phylum Streptophyta; class Magnoliopsida; order Caryophyllales; family Talinaceae; genus Talinum; species Talinum fruticosum. The sequence goes on from JAITYX010000011.1 coordinate 6,250,001, forward strand.
TTAAGGAAACCAAAGCCTTATGGTTAGATGTTCTTACTAGATGGAATTCGACATACATTATGCTTGATAGAGCACTTATCTATCGCAAAGCTTTTAAGCACTTTGACCTCACCGATTCTTCTTATACGAGTTTTCCTTCGGATGATGAATGGGAAAGAGTTGAAAGAATTCATCAACTTCTTGGTCCTTTTTGTGAAATTACTGAAATGTTCTCCGGTGAGTCGGTATTCGACGGCAAATTTGTATTTTGAAAATGTATAGAAGATAGATATGTTCCTAAAAGAGCAATCGGAAAATAGGGATGAAATGATTAAACACATTGTGCGAAATAAGAAGACAAAGTTTGACAAGTATTGGAGTGAATATACTTTATTGTTTTCTTTTGCTACACTTCTTGATCCCCGATGCAAAAATGTGCTTTTGAAATATTGTTACAAAAAGTTGTATGGAAGTGAAGAAGTTGCAACTTTTAAGGTGAATCAAGTGATTACTAAGTTAAAGGTTCTTCTTAAAGAGTACACCAATTGTACTAGTCTTTCATCTATGGCTTCAACACTATCTTCAACCGGTGTTTCCTAAAGTTTGAAATCTCCACCTCGCAGTCGAAAGTTCAATTATTTAGATGTATGTATTTTTTTATTTACCTTATACGTTAACATTATTTATTTTAATTGATTATTGAAGATATAATTATGTTACTAATTATAATTTTGTTGGATTTCAATAATGATGAATTTGGTGATGATTCTTACACCAATCAAAAGACAATGCATGATAGATATTTGGAGGATCCTAAGATGGAGCGCAAAAGAGAGTTGAATGTTCTATCTTTTTGGAAAGAAAATTCTGAAAAGTATAAAGAACTCTCTCTTATGGCTACTGATATATTGAGTGTGCCACTTACTACGGTTGCTTTAGAATCAACCTTTAGCATTGGTGGTAGGATTTTGAACAAATGAAAAAGCTCTTTCATTTCTGAAAATGTGGAAGCTTTGATAACTAGTCGAAGTTGGTTGTATGGTTTTGATTGTAAGTGTTTTGCTTTATTTTTCCTTCTATTTATATTTTTCCTAACTAATATGCTTTTGTCCCTATTTTTATTAACATATGAGCTGTTGTTTGATGGTTTGAACTTTAGCCAATGATGAAGAGGAATTTACTTGGCTCGTATGTGGATTGGATGAATGAATGCTAAGTAGCCTAAGACAGGTACACTTCCTTCAAAATAATGATCGCTAATGAAATTAATATATAACTCTTACTATTATTCGTGCTTTTTGTTTGAGTTGATTTGCTATTGTTCATTTGTTCCTTAAATATTACAAAGTTGCTAAGTTCACTATTTATATCTTATTTGATTTGAAATAAATTACAGGTTTTGAAGCAAAGCGAGCCGTTTGCTTTGCTCCATTGATGCGAGATAAGAAGAATGAAGAAAAATGATCAATCTATTACACAACTAACTCTCTAAGTAGTAATCTTTTATATGTAAAAACTAATTACATACTATTATGAGCTTGTGTAATTTTTATTAGATAATCATGTTATTATGTTATGTTCTAGTACTTTTGTATTGATTTGTTGTGTTGTGCATGTTGCCGTTGATGTAGTTTATGGAGACGACCGTGTTTGATTTGTTGTGTTGTGTGTGTTGTCGTTGGTGTTGTTAATGGAGATTACCATGTTTGTCACGATCAAAAATGGGAATTGATATCTTATTTGATTTTGTAATTTTCAAAAGTCCTTAGTGTTGCACCAAAAATCATGTTCACGGGTGGCATCATTACACAAGTTTCACACATAATCAACGCTTGTTCAAAATTTGGAACGAGTGATTATAATTTATAAGAATAATGTACAATACAATATTATCGGGTCCACCGCCATCCCTTAGTATGGATTTGCTTGAATAGGATTTGAGGTCAATCAAAATTGTTTGTACCATTACAAGCATAAAAGTCCATTCCGAGAGACTTACCAAAAAAAAGTGAGTTGGGTCAAATTCAAATTCGGGTCGGGTAGGTTTCGGGTCACTTTTATTCCAGTTCGGGTCAAATTTGGGTTCGGGTCTTATTCGATTCGGGTCTAATTCGCTTCGGGTCGTAATCGGGTCAATTATATTTCGGGCCCGTTTTGGTTTCAGGTTGGTTCGGTTTCGGATCGGGTCGTTTCGGTTCGGGTCCGAATCGGATTCATTATATTTCAGGTCGGTTCGGTTCGGGTCGGTTCGGTTCGGTTCGGGTTGGTCCGGGTCGGCTCATTTCGGTTTTGGGTCAAAATTAGTTTAACTGTTTCGGATGTTGGTTCGGTTTGAGTTTTGAGTTGTTCGGGTTGACTCATTCGGTTCGGGTTAGTTTTGTCGAGTCTAATCTCAAGGGTTACCTCGCAACCGGGAGGGGAAAAGGAGAAATTTGTGGGGGTGAGCGAACCACGAGTTCACCGGAGAGTCTTACACTCTTAAAACGGAAATTCTTTACACATACTACTCATAATAATGAAATCACTGAAAGTATAATAACGTAATACAATCTAGATACTTTTCAATGAAATCTTCTAAAATTTTTTGCAACATAAAGATCATAACACTTCAATCATTTCAAAGCACGATTTGCAATCATTTTAAAGCACGATTTGTAATCATTTTGAGAATTGAATCACTTTAAACAAGGTGGTGCAACCAGCTGCACTTTCTTTCAAATACTTTCGATCACCGATCGAATATGTTTTTGGGGCTTTAGACAATTGAACTAGCACCAGGAGATTTTCTCGGGCGCGACCCCTTGACTCAGGTTTTCGGGACCTATCTCTAGTCAAATACCTAGAAGGTTCCGCTTTCCTCGTTAGGAATCAACCTCTCTAGTTGATGAGCATCCCGATACGCAAGGACCCCGTGGCCCGATACGTACAACCACCTCCTTCTTCCGGTCTAAACAATCCTTAGCCCAAAATCCGTTCAAAACTGAAGTGATCACAATCACTTATCATACTTGGTTTTAAACAACAATCTCAAATCAGTTTAATATCATAGAAGGCATGGCACCACGTGCCACCCTTCTAAATTCACTTTCTCAACTCTGTTTCACTTCTTTAGAACACATTTCAAGTTCGAAAAACATTTCTCAATAATCATACTCAAGTAGCATTTTGCATAAACATTTGAACTCTTTTCAAAATTAACTTTTGAGCACTATTTTAGAATCAAGTCACTTCAAGAGTCAAGTATCTCTATACTAAGACTTAGCATCCCAAGCTAACATATTAACTCAAGGATTCTCCCAAGTGCTTAGCATCTACTCATATTCATCCATATTTTATTCAAGCATGAGTCTCCTATTCCCATATCTCATCGTACTCTGTTTTCAAAGCCACAAATCAATCCACCTAGAGACACACTCCCTTGATACTCCAATTTTCCATTCCTCTTCTATACTCCAAAGTCCATTTCCCTTAACTTAACTCACTTTCAAGCCTAATGAATTTAGGAACTAAAACTTCTCCGAGCCACAATAACCACAAGTAATCACTATTCAACTTTAACGCCCCAACTTCTCACAAATTGTCATCTTTACCTCAAACTCTCATCTTATGTTTCTACCTTATTAATCAACTCTTTCTTGCCCATACTCAATCATATAACTCTTAATCTCCTTTCATCACTCAAATTCCGCTAGCTCTACTTATCTTCAAGTTTAGTTCAAACTCAAGGATTTAAATATACTTTGAACTTAATTAACCTAGCAATCACCCACTTCTCACTCTCATGCCTCAATTGTGCATCAATCATTATTTAACCCAAGTAAATCCTCTCATGTCCCAATTCCGCCCTAACAACTCCCTAAATTCATTATAAGTTCTTAATTCAATCTTAAACAACTACTAAGTCCGTTTCTGCAATACGGATACTCAATATTCACAACAAATTCAATTGAATTTCGAAATTACTATTAATTTAGATAATAAGACCACCCACCTCGAATTAGGGATGAAGGTTTGTTGAATTTAGGGTCGACCTAGGTCGGTTTCTTCGTTTCCTTCCTCTTCCTCTCGCTGCCAACCCCGGTCTCGGTTCTACCTTGCCGCCTTCTTCTGCGTGCGCTGCCTACTTACGCCCGCCGATTGCAGGTCTCTTCGGTTCGTCGGCCGCCTCTCTCGATCCTCACGTTTGCTTCCTCTCTTTCGATCTCAATTTCCCTTCCTTCGTGCCCCTACTCCTTTCTCCGCGTTCGTCGGTCGCCTCTCCTCCGCTTGCCGTTCGGTGCACCGGGCTCCGGCCTCTTCTTCGGCTCTCACACTCGCGCTCTCTCTCTCTTTCACTCGGTTTTGCCCTCGCCCTCGCCCTCGCCCTCGCCCGACCTCCCTTCTCTCGCTCCCCGCTTCCGGTTCCGCTCCTTCTTCTTCCCTCTGTTTTTTTTTTGTTTTTTTTTTTGCCTAGGCTTCCTTCCTTTCCCCAAGCCTTCTTTCCTTTTCCCTTAATCTCCTTTGTCTTTTTTTTTCCTTTTGCGGTGGCTTCACCAGCAAATGTCACCACAACCACACTTTCCACTAATCTTCCCCTTAGCCCATCCACTTCAAGTAAACACAATTTAATCACCTTCCTCTTTCCCTTTTTTTTGGCTAGGATACTCCCAAGGTCAAGGTAGAAATAGCTAGTGTAAATTATCTCGGGTTATATTTACTCGGCCCGGGGTGGGAGTCGGGAGGAAATAATATAATCCGCCAATTATTTATAAAAGCACGTACGATTAAGAACTCGTACTAAATAAAATAATTTATGCGTTGATTACTTAATTTAATTCAATCCTATAATCGACCTACTTAAAATCTTGGGTCTCACAACAGATTAACCATTGAGACTTATTCCGGATCTGGTGAGCTTCAATAGCGGTTGTAACGGCTAGTTTGAGTCACTCGAAAAGGATCCGTTGTAATATGAACGTTGTGTGATAGTCCTTGGCTTGAAAAGTGGTCCATCCCACTGGTTGTGACTGAAATCTAGGGTGGAAACAGTCGTTGGACTCAAAGTTGAAGTTTACCAGATTTGAAAACAAACAGACCCTCACACGGTGTCTAAGCCATGTCCAAAAATGGTCGATTTACGTCTTCTAGTGTTTAACGGCTAGAAACCAGGTTACTTTTGCTTTTCAAAATCCGATTAAACTCTCTTAATCAATCTATAAAAGCAAATCAAAGTGGTACTCAAAGTATAAAAATACTTTGGTCCAAGATTAGGCAAAGATAATAATTAATTCAAAGCAATTAACCACTTAATTATCTTCAACCTAAAAGAATGCAATTTTCCGAGTGCATATTCCATTTTGAGTCAATCCTTTAAATGATCAAGTTAATGAGAATAAAGAATCAGAATATATGAACTTGATCAAGTAAATAATTTCATTAAATATGCTAACTTAGAAAAGAGAATTAACGTTGTAATTCATCTTCAGTTTGAACACAAAGTCAGTACTCGAATATAAAGTGCTTTTGAAATTATTTACTCATGTCATTGTTCGAGTTATTTTTGAGTGAGTCGAAACCCGGGTTAAGAGTGATATGCTTGAAAGATGGTTTACGAGCGGGTCGAAAAATAATGAAAACTTAGATATGAGTTTCTTAAAGGCTTAGAATGACTTGGAATCAAAACAATAGAGAGATAGAAAGTTATACCTAAGTCTTCAATGAGTCATCTTTCATTCTCTTGGTCATCTTGTCTCTATTAATCAATTGCCGAAGCTCATATCGTTGTTATGACAAGCATCACATCTCGCTCATAATTAAGTTTCCAAAGGTTGTTGATCACCTTTCAAAGTTCATGGACGACAATTGGCGGGTTTATAGTCAAATTTGCTACAAAAATTATTATATACAACCTTGGGCACAACTTTCCCGTGCACACCCTCTCTCTCACGTGCGATGCAGTACACACTCCCCTTTTCTTTTCTTTTTTTTTTGGCTTTCGTTTGTATGCGCTGCTGCAATGGAAAAGTCTCGGGAACACATGTTATGAATTTGTTTACCTAATGTTTACAACAAGGAAGCAAGTTACTCTAGTGGTTAAAAATTGGCAATGGGAATTTATGCATGAGGTCGGGGTTCAACACTAGACTATAGCCTGTATTTTTGTTATTTTTACCCATTTTATCTTTTTTACCCATTTTATCTTTTTTTTTAAATTTATTTGCCTATTTTATATTTTTTGTAATATTCCTACTTTTGATTTAACGAACATTACAATATTTTTATTCCTTATTTTTGTTAAAAAAAATTTATTACACCTATTATATTTTTAATGATCTTTAGTGTATTGTTGCACAAGTATTTAGTATTTTTTATTACAATATTTAATTTTTTTAGTACAATGTTTAGTGTTTTCTATCAAGCATTTTAGTGTATGGTAGAATAGTGTTTAGTGTTATCATTTAAATTTACGCCAAATATAATAATCTTTTAGTGTATAGTTGCACGAGTGTTTAGTGTTTTTTAGTATACTTGGTTAGTGTTTTCTACCAAGAAATTTAATATATGGTAAAATTGTGTTTAGTTTTTGTCATTTAGTGTTACACCTATTATATTTTTAATGATATTTTAGTATATTTTTACACGAGTGTTTAGTGTTTTTAGTACAATATTTAGTGTTTTTTAGTACAATGTTTAGTGTTTTTTATCAAGCAATCTAGTGTATGGAAAAATAGTGTTTAGTGTTTGTCATTTAGTGTTACACCTATTCTATTTTTAATGATGCGTGTTCGGTAAAATTAGTCTGTTTTAATAGTGGTTAGTCTGTTTTAGTAATCGTTAGTTGTTTTATTAGCAATTAGTCGTCACCGACTAGTGGTTAGTGGTTAGATGTTCAACTAGTGATTTGAGATAAGTGTGTTCGTTAATATTAGCTGTTTAAGTAGTAGATTTGTATAAAATGACTTAAAAGGACATAATTGATAAAATATTTTAGAAAATAAAAAGGAGAATTTTGGAAATTATGTGCAAACACTAGGTAGTGTTTTTGAAAACGTTACTTTCAGTAGCTTTTCGAAAACACTACCTAAAACTCTACTCACTATGTCAAACACTACTTTGCCGAACACTTACATTTTTAGATAAGTAGTGTTTTACATCCTCCAAAACACTAATCACTACCTCAAACGTCATTGCCGAACACACCCTTAGTGTATTTTTGCACGAGTGTTTAGTATTTTTTACTACAATATTTAGTGTTTTCTAGTACAATGTTTAGTGTTTTCTATCAAGTAATTTAGTGTATGGTGTGTTTAGTGTTTGTTATTTTGTGTTACACCTATTATATTTTTAATGATGTTTTAGTATATTTTTGCACAATGTTTAGTATTTTTAGTATAATATTTAGTGTTTTTAGTACAATGGTTAGTGTTTTCTATCAAGCAATTTAGTGTATGGTAAAATAGTGTTTACTTGTTTGTCATTTAGTACTACACCTATTATATTTTTAATGATCTTTAGTGTATTTTTGCACAAAGTTTAGTGTTTTTTAGTATAATATTTAGTGTTTTCTATCAAGCAATTCGAGTGTATGGTAGAATAGTGTTTAGTGTTTGTCATTTAATATTACATCTATTGTACTTTTAATGATCTTTTAGTGTAATGTTGCACAAGTATTTAGTATTTTTAGTATAATGTTTAGTATTTTTTAGTACAATATTTTCTATCAAGCAATTTAGTCTTTCAATCTATATTAGAATGTTATTTAGTGAATATGATTCAACATTTAGTGTTAAGGTTTATATGAAGAATGATGTCTTTAATTTTAATTTTCTATTGTACATTACAATGATGTTTTGTGTGTAATACATTAGTTATTAGTGTATAATAGATTAGTGTTCGATGTATTTTTATAAATATTAAAATAAATTTAAGTGAAGATATTTTTATTAAACACCAAACTGAGTTTTAGAGAATATTAGAATTTTTTTAGTAAATATTATATTTTTTTATTTAATATTAAAATTTAAATCAATGTAAATTCCTATTTTTAAAAAACGAAAACTAAAAAAGTGTTGCAAAAGAAATTAATGGGGCTGATTTTATTTCCTATACTCGATATGATATATTATTATTTTGTTACAAGATAAATTAAAAAAATGTAAGTGGGTTGTTGGTTAAAGTGTTGTGTTGTTATCAATGAGGGTAGGGTTTAAATCTCTTTTTGAACATTTATATTTTGACATGCACTTGGGTTTGGGCCGCGTGTATTTTTGCTTTGGGCGTAGGGTATGTACAGTTCTCCTGTACCCTGCATTCCACCATACAAAAGCTGGATTTAAATCTCTTCTCGAACATTTATATTTTGACATGCACTTGGGTTTGGGCCGCGTGTTTTTTGTTTTGGGCATGGGGTATGTACGGTTCTCCTGTACCCTGATTCCACCATACAAAAACTGGATTTAAATATCTTTTTGAACATTTATATTTTGACATGCACTTCAGTTTGGGCTGTGTGTTTTTTGTTTTGGGCGTGGGGTATGTACAGTTCTCCTGTACCCCAAATTCCACATGTAAAAACTGAATTTACTGAGAAGTTGTTTTAGGTTAAAAATAAATCACGAAGGCTTATTTTTTCTATTTATTGATGGGGCATTTTCGTCTTTTATTTTACACCATCCATAACAGATCCGCAAAATTTAGTAGCATCCAAATTATTCTTAAAGAAGGTAAGGGAGGTGTAAATCACTTGACATAGATGATAGGCAATTAAATGATTAAGATATACGTTGAGGAGTATGGATATTAAACATTATAAAAATATTAAAAATTTTACTAAAAAATTTGAAATTTACGAACTAAAACTTAAAATTCTCATTTAGATAAATAAAAAAGTTGAACTTTTTTGGGCAAGAAAAGAAAAATATACCTAAAAACCAACATATTTTATACATAAAAAAATAAAATATTATATTTTTGTGAAGTACAAATATCTAAAAGAGAACTTTTATTCAATTAAAAATCTCATAAAAATACCAATGAGGTCATGGCCTACTGGTCAAGACCGAGGTCCCGAGTACATTAGGTCTCGGGTTCGATTCCCCTTCCCCTATTATATTGTACTGCCCTTTATAACTCATCTCGGACCCAAAAAAATCTCATAAAAAAAATAAAGCACAGAGAAGTAAAACCATATTTATATTCCTAAATTTCTATCAATAGGTCACAAACTCACATACATCTAAACAGGCACCAATTCTTAAAAGAATCAAACTGTGAATTGAGTTGCATATAACAATTTTTTTGTATAAATAGTCTGCCCAATTTTAAAACCAAACATAGAAAATGAGAATTGAATTGAACGAAAAATGAAACCAATTATTTCATGTAACCAAAGTCCAAACAACAAATACACAAATTAGACTTTCCATTTCACCCAATTAAATTTGATTCAAAAATTAAAGATCCTAACACATTGTTTGGAGGATGTAAGAGGGGAGGGGAGGAGAGGTTAATCAAAGGGAGGGAAATAGAAGGGATGGGAAGGGAGGATAGGAGAGATATCTTCCCTTTGTTTGGATTTTAAATGGAGGGGAATGGAGATTACCCAACATTTCTTTGTTTGGATTAAAAAGGGAAGGGGAAAGGAGGGAAAGGAAAATGTATTATTATTATTATTATTATTATTATTATTATTATTACCATTTTAAATTAAAAATAACAAATTTAAATTTAATACAAGGAACTTATTCCCCTTAACAATGTTCCACCAAAAAAGATTCATTTTTTTAATAATTATTTTTTATATTTGTAAGGTATTACCCCAAGTAAAATAAAATAAATAATTAAATAATATAAGTACTTAAAATAAAAGAGTAAATAATTAAAACTGGGATAACGATAAAGATATTAATGTCCACATATATATCCATGGTGATTAACATATATCTCATCTACTTTATTAATCATAACTACGAATCCAAAAAATGTACTTAAACCGAATTACAATAACAATATAACCCTATTATTGATAATATGAATTAGAATAAAGTAACTAAAGGGGATTATAAAAAGGGTGAATAGGCATTAACCTGAATGACAATCTGTAAAATAGAATATAAGTACAACCCTAATATTGATATATTTATATATAATTACTTTAGAGGGGAGAAAAAGAAAAAGAGAATTTTAGAGAGAAGTAAGCAAAAATATATAATAAAAGAAAGGGATGAAATAGAATTAAAATTAATATAAAAATAATTTTTATCAATTATCTTACTTCCTCTCCCCTTCCTTCACCCTCAATTTGGAGGGAGGTTAAAGGAGGGGAACGCTTCCCCAACGTAATCCCCTTTTTATTTCCCAAATAAGGGGAAGAGGAATTAATTAACCTCCTTTGCCTTCCTTCCCCTCCCTTCCCCCTTTTAACCTCAATCCAAACATAGTGTAAGTCCTAACCATTCCTTGAATTAGAGAAAGAAGAGAAAAATTGCACTTCAATTATGTGGACAGTAGATGGCGGCGAGCACTCGCCAGGATGGGCCGGCAACATGCAGGCGAGCGTTGGTGAACCTCACAAACCGGCGTCGACGAGTAAAGGAAGGAGAAGGGGCAAGGCGAGAGAACAGACTGAGTCTAGGTATCAAATTCATTCAAAAACTTGAATCCAAACCATTACTTAAATTAATGAAAGAACTAAGAAGAAGAAGAGGAGGAAATTGCTTATATACCAAGTTGAGGGAGAGAGGGTAGTGTTGATCGACGGGCACCAGGCTTGCGGTGGTTTAGGTGGCGCTCGAATCCAAACCATTACTTAAATTAAAGAAAGAACTAAGAAGAAGAGGAGGAGGAAATTCCTTATATACCAAGTTGAGGGAGAGAGGGTGGCGTTGATCGATAGGCACCAGACCGACAATGGTTTAGGCGGCGGTCGAGTGCGGTGGGCGACTAGGAGGGAGTTGGGAGAACATGGTCTCTAAGTTGGGGCTTGGGATTGAGGACGAGAGAAGGGACAAAGTAAAATAACTTGGCTGAGGGTCAATTAAAATGCAGCTAGAAAAAAACATATATTTTACACTATGTGGACGAGTAGGCGGCGGCGGACACTACCGAGATGGGCTGGCAACATGCAAGTAGGCGTTGGTGAACCTCACGGACCGGCGCCGATGGTGAAGGAAGGAGAAGGGGAAAGGTAGAGAGCGGATCGAGTCCGGGTATCAAATTCATTCAAAAACTCGAATCTAAACCATTACTTAAAGTAAAGAAAGAACTCGGAAGAAGAAAAGGAGGAAATTGCTTATATACCAAGTTGAGGGAGAGAGGGCAGCGTTGATCGACGGGCACCGGGCCAACGGTGGTTTAGATGACAGATCGAGTACAATAGGCAACCGGGAGGGAGTCGGGAGAACAGGGTCTCTAAGTTGGGGCTTGGGATTGTGGACAGAGAAGGGACAGAGTAAAATAACCGGGCTGAAGGTCAATTAAAAAGCAACAGGAAAAACATATATTTCACACACGGAAGGTTTCAAATACACGACCACCATCCAAGTACCTCACAGCCTAAGCTACACAAATTTTATCAATTTTAACTAGGATCAATTAATAGATACTACGTGTGCAAAGAAATTGGAATGTATTATGGATTTGGGTTTTGAGTATGGGTTTGATATCCTTAACCTTCCCCTTTGGGCCTTTAAATCCAATCGGGTTTACCCCTAAAATAGGGGTCCAGGTTGGGTAAATTACACTTACCATGTAAAAAAAATTAATATATACTACCATTTTATGTTTTTTTTTTTTGTTCTTTAAGCAAACTTTTTTCCTAAAAGGACAGGATCAGAAGACCTAAGTTGCCCATACATGTATCTGCCACTATAAATAAAGACATGTTACGAAAAAAAAAAAAAGAAAAATACATATTATACTTGGAGATATTGGTTTTACTAAGCATACACTTTTATCTGACCCCTTACACTTATTAGTTTTGCACTCAAGGCATGCGTTCAAAACTTACTGATCTTAACCGTATCCGATATCCCCGAGCTGTGAATATATTTGTTAACTAAGTCCCTAGATATTCTGCTGCATTATACCTATCTCATTTAGCCCGTCGATTTATTGCTTATAAAAATTTCTTTGAAAAGAGATATGTTCAAAAGGTGCAACAAAGTTACTCCAACTTTGGAAAAGAAAGGGCTACTTTGATACTTCACCAACTCAAAGATGTTATGGTGCCAAAATAATACATGTTTGGGTACCTAAAGGTACTAAACTCCCAAACAGGGTATTTGGTCGGATCGGATATGAGCTATTTGGTCAAAAGAAATAAAAAAGTTTGAGTGTAAGTATGCTTGAAGGAAAAAACTTATTGTTTGTACCTTGATAGTGAAAGCTTAAGACATATGTCCGGTGATTTATCCATATTCACATAATTCAACCCAAAACATCCGGGAAAGTTACATTTAGTGATGATAGTCAAGGTCGGATCACTCGGTTATAGAAAAGTTGGTAAAGATACCTCTAAGTCGTAGAAAAGTACATCTCGTTGACGAGACTCAAATGTGATCTCCTCAACATATCTCAACTATGCAACAAAGGTAATAAAGTCTCTTTTAATGCAACCAATTGTTTGGTGAAAAATGCTCAAACAAATAAGGTAATACTCTTTGGACCCATATTTGAAAATATTCCTATATATAGTATTCCTCTTCGAGTCTTGCTTGTCTTAAAGCATCACATGAAAGTGAATCAAGGTTGTGGCATAGAAGACTAGGCCTTATTTGCATGCATACCATTGACAAATTGTCTAAGCACAATTTGGTAAGAGTCTTCCAGAATGCAAATTCCTTAAAGTCCACATTTGTGCTGCATGCGTAAAAGGTAAGCAAGTCAAAACATCTTTCAAATTTATTAAATATGTTCTACTACTAAACCTCTTGATCTATTACATATTGATCTTTGTGTTCCTATTTCCGTCAAGAGGTTAAAAGGTAGTGATTATGTATTTTCATAGTTGATATTCTAGATTTACTTGGGTATTTTTCTTAAAGAACAAAAATGATGCATTTAAAGAGTTTGTCAGACCAATCTTGAAAAAGATACTCCATTTATATGAACTAGAAGTGACTGTGGAGGAGAATTTGATGATGACAAATTTGCCAAACTCTTTGACAACTTGGAAATATTTCACAACTTCTCGACTCCCGAATACCTTAGCAAAATGGAGTTATTTAAAGGAAAAATTGTACTCTAGAAGAAATAACAAGAACTGTGATGATTAGCAATGATCTTCCTTACTATGTACTTTTGAGTTGAGGTTGTTAATACTGCACACTATATACTTCATAGATGCCTCATCAAACTTGTTTTACGAAAACTCCAAATGAGTTGTTCAAATGTAAAAAGCCCATCATTTAATACTTCAAGACTTATGCAAATCCTTTTTAAACAATAATGGTAAGAAAAATTTGAGTAAGTTTGAACCTTGCTTTTTTTTTTTTTTTTTTTTACAAAGGGTAAAAGAGGATACAATTAGAAACTTAAGTAACCCTTCTCACAAGGGTTCTACCTAAGTTATCAAGTGTCGAATAGATGAGAAAATGGGAGAAGGGGAGCAACTCCAAATAGTTGGAAATGTGACCGAATGCCCCAACTGTGCTAGCCAATATGTTGTTGTATTTGTCTCTCTATAAATATGATTAATATTGCAATCTTTGAAAGAACTCATAAGCCAAACAAGTGTCGCGGATCATGAAGTCAACCTACCAGGGTGGCAAAATACTTCCTTTAACCGCATCAATAATAATCTTGTTATCCCCCTCTATGCGAAGCTTCTAAATACCAGACTTTAAGAGCTTCCTATAGACCATCTCTAAGTGTTATTGCTTCGCAATCAAAATTGATGCCTATCCTAACTCAACTCGCTCCTACTCTAACCACGTCTCCATTGTTATTTCGTACAACGAACCCCATAGCAACCTTGTCATTTTTAATAGAACCATCAAAATTGAGCTTAAACCATCCTTACAAAGGTTTATTCCATTTAACCAATTTAACTTGTTTAGGGTGTAGCTGGTTGTCATAAGAATAAAGGTCTTCATGTGAATTCCTTGTTCTTGAAGTCCATTTTGCAAACGCCCTTTTTACCCCGATGATTGTCCTAATATGATTGAACTCCTCGTTGTTGAAGATGAGGACATTTCTCTCCTTCCAAATACTCCAAATCGGAAAAATGACCATGTTCAACTGGTTTGGTTGTAAAGAGGATCTTGTCGCCTGGAGAATTGGTTGTAAAGAGGATCTTGTCGCCTGGAGAATAGCTTTGCCTTCCAGGAAAGGAGATATAAAATTGATATGATGAATCCACCGATGGAATGAAGTTGTCGCACACACAAGATATGTCTTTGGGCACAGGAAGAAAAGGTGGTCGTCTATCTCTTCCTAAGAGTTGCAAAGCTTACAGAGGGGATCCGTCTGGATTCCTTTGTTTGCTAACCTCTTCCTCGGAGGGACTCCCTCATGTAGGAATTACCACAAGAAAATTTTAATTGTTGGTGGGATGTCTGTTTTCTAGATCCATTGGCCATCCCACTTTTCTCTATCAAGATTATTTTGTGCCGATCCAGCTGCTTTTGTTGAGAACCGTCCATTTCCCAATAGTCCAAGCAAAACTCATCTCGCCACGAGGAATAACAAGTAATTATATGCTTATATTATAACAACTGTTCACCACCTGTGGAGGCAAGGTATCATTTAGTTTAGATATGTTCCAGCTTGTTATCACTAATAAATTCGCTCACCCTGGTTTGTAAGTCATGTGAGGAAGGATCATACCGGTGGTTTGAAATAGGCTCATATTAGAGCACCGGATATCTCGTCCAAAAGAAAATATCTCTACCATTGCCAATCTTCCATTGGATACCTTTTACGAATAACTCATAATACTTAGATAAAGAATTGTAGACCTAGGAATTTGCATTTTAGTTACCTGGAGAACAAGTCTCTACGGTTAGCGTGCTTTGCTATCATACATTGTCACCCGTTCTTTCATTAGTTTCCGTATGAGTTTGAACCTTGCTTAGACGAAGATATTTTTCTTGGTTATTCCTCGGTTAGTAAAGCTTATCGTATTTTTACCAAACGTACTAAAATTATGGAAAAAACAAAAAAGCATTCACGTTATTTTTTATGAGAACAATGATGGAAAAATCAATTCAATAACAATGATGGAAAAATCAATTCTTCATCATTTAGTGATATGAGATTAACTAGGGATGAAGATGAAGGACTTCCTCAAATATCAAATCCAACTAGATAGGATCCAAATCCGACATAATTTAACAAATCAAGAGAACCTAGAACCTAATCTAAGTCAACAACAACCAGTGTCTGAACCCTTGAATGAAGAATTCAATCTAAATCTAAATCTAGATGTTCATCAAGAAACTAAAAGAAGCTTAAGGTGTAAATACTGTCATCCAAGAGACAACTTCATGTACCTAAACGAACATCTAAAAAGTATCATTGTCTATATACATAATTAAGAAGTAAACATTTTAAAATTAAATATTGTTATATTGTTTGCAACCCATCAATAAATGTTTAACTTGATGTAACTAAATGAACTTACGTAATACATAAACTAAATAAAAGTTTCGCTATAAACCTTTAGAAAACTATATGGTTAATTTGAAACATGATTTCTAACACAAGTAAACTATATCGTTAATTTGAAACATGATTTCTAACACAAGTATCATAATCTCTAGCTATTACCTTCATTAAAAGATGTTGGCCACAACCTGCTTCATCATCTCTGACATTCAAAAACACGTCATACAAGTTTCCTGCAGCAATTGGCAATAATTAGACAATTTTTTTTTTTTTTTTTGAGTGGGAACCTTGCAAGATTTATCATTTTGACAATCATGGGTACAGAATGCGGTAAGTAGCTAAGTAACATTAAATAGTTTTATATGCTGGTTTTCAAAATAGTTGATGAGTTTAGAAAAAAAACGAGTAAGAAATTAACGGAAAAGCACTGCTAAAGGAAAAAAGACTTTAAAACAAAGAACAAGGAACAATATCTGAGACTTACAAATACTCAGCTCTATAAATATACCTTGCCACTGAATCTTAATCCCATGTACAATGCTATCCTTTCTCCCATGGAGTATCCAACAAGAGTGACTTTCCTTGGAGCAGTTTTATCTATCAACTGGCTTAATATAGCAGCAATTACTTCAATCGATAAGCTTACATCTTCAGCTGCATTGAAACCATCACAAGATTGTATCTTTGATTTACCATGGCCAGGAAGGTCAAAAGAGATGCATTTTGCAGTTCTCGACAGGCCTTTCATGATAGGAATCCAGTCTTCACTACTTCCCAGGAATCCATGAAGGAACATAAACTTCATGGCAGGTGGATTTAAATAAACCAGCACATCACATCCTTTGTCGCCATTAATAAGCATATTTTCAATGTATTCAACAGAAGATTCTGAAAGTAAGGATTGGAAGAACTAACGGATCTGAAGCCAGAAAAATAATGAACATCTGAAAACGACTTAAATCTCTGCTCTCCCAGTCTCTTGCACTTTGATCTAACAACAGAGATTCTGTAATCCCACAAGAAGCTCATATGTAGATACATGCTCTTCAAAAAACATATTAGACTTCTCAATAACCACACACGTCCCCATCTTTTCAACCTGCAGCTACTAGATGAAAACTTTTTGGGGTGGGATCTTTGAAAATCCAGTAACCAGCAAGGCGGCAAGTCCCCCTCCCACTGAAGCAAACATTATTATAGCCACCTGTGGTTCCCAAAGTCACAGAAAAAGTTTTTCACAGAGCACAATGGTAATTTCCTTCCATGTGTAACCACAGAATCTCACTCATAACTTGAACTCTGGAGGTTTAAAATTCATTGACAACTTAAAATAACCTAAATGTCAAAGACTTCAGAATTAATGAAAGAAAAAAATAGAAAATCTAAGCTTCACCGATTTTTGGTCTCTGGGTACAAGGAACTCTGGAGATTTAAAATTTATCTGCAAGTAGAAATGACAACGGTCAATTAAGAAATTTGCAATGGTAAGTTGTATGAAACTCTGCAAAGAAGCACCTAACTCACCAAACATGATC
The DNA here is from genome assembly GCA_021018815.1 of Talinum fruticosum. NCBI lineage: Eukaryota > Viridiplantae > Streptophyta > Magnoliopsida > Caryophyllales > Talinaceae > Talinum > Talinum fruticosum. The sequence continues at coordinate 6,267,100 of JAITYX010000011.1, forward strand.
CTATCTCACACTAGTGTAATATTTGACATCAATTTCAGGAGGCAGATTCTTCCTCTGTTAAGAATTGGAAGCAAATCAGAATTTTTAACTTGTCAAATATTACACTAGTGGTGACGTGTACATGTTTGGTGAGTTATGTGCTTCTTTGCAGAAGGAAAACATAAACACATTCAAAGATCCAGGATAAGCGCACGGCATTGGACAGGCACTACAGGATAATTGGAGAAACTCTCTTGAAGTTGAGAGAGCTTTTGTGCATTTAGATTATGAATGTGAACAGAAGCCAGAGAACAGGGTTCTTCGCAGGCTGCCTAACACCAACCCTTCATTTTTGTATTTTTCCACAATTTCAAACCGAAAATTTTCAATTTGTGTGATCCTATCTCACACTAGGTTTATGTATTTATTGAAATCAAGTTGTTCACCCCCACCCCGAGCCAGAAAACCCAAATTGTAAAAAGGAACTCAATAAGTTGAGCAGTGACATATCCAAGCTCCTCTCGTTGTGAATCAAAATAAATTGACAAGAACCCAATCCAACCACACAATCAGATAACCAAAAAGCAAAAGGGAGATTTTGGCTACTAGCAAGAATCAAAATAATTGACAAGAATCCAAAAAATTCAAAACACGACAAGAATAAGGATGAAGGAAGCATAATACCTAAACAGCAAAATCTTCAAGAGTAGAATAATTGAAACCCACAGTCGCTGCAAGGACAAAAAATTTCTGTTTAGAAATTGCAATTAGACAGTCGCCAAGGACACATAAAGAAAGGGGATGAGAAGATGGGGGAAGAGACATAGGAACCCACCGTCGACGTCGCCGCCTTGACCGCCGAAAACCAGCAGCATGATCCGGTCCGGCAACCAACGGCGAAACTCGATCACTTCTTGCCCTAACTCGTCGCCAAGGGCAGATTTCTGATGAGAAATCGCAATCAGACCTGTCGCAAAGGAGACAGAAAGAGAGGGGCAGAGAAGAAGGAAGAGAAGGGGAACCCACCGATGACACCGCCGCCACCTTGACCACCGATGACCAGCCGAAAGAACCTCCAGGCTCCAGCGACCACCGAACGCGAATGGGTCAGTTTGAAGAAAACGGAAGGTGTTTCAGCAACCACCAAACGCAAATGGATCCTTATTTCAGTTTTTTTAAGTTTTGTTTCATTTTTACTTAATTTCAACTTTATAATTTCGAATTTAATTTTTTAATTATTAATTTATTTTTCTGCGATAATGAATTTATATTTTTCCTTTGACTGCACCTTCGAACAATATATATTTTATAAAACTCTTTCAATAATATAATAAAAATAATTATAAAAATTATTTATAATCACCGTCAATATAACTAATAATTACGTATAGCAAGGTTTAACAGTTTCCCCACACTTGTTAAATTTGAGAACATAAAAACTATCAAAATTACTCATTTCTCTGTCCCCATATCCTCTAAGTGTGGCAATCTGAGTGTGGAACGATGCATTATTTTTAGTAGTGACTAAGGTTTCATCCACGTATAATTACCTTTATACCCCCAAAATACTTCAATTAGGAATTAAAATGAAAGATATAAATGTAAATTTTTTGTTATTAGCGGGGCAGGGAAACGGGGACAAGGGGCATTTTCCCCGTCCCTGTGCCTGCCAGGGGCCAAATTTCCGCTCCCCGTCCCCGCCCTCAAACCCATCGCGCTCCAAAGTGGGACCGAAAAACCCAACCCTGTTGTCATCCCTATTTCCATCTAACCATGTGAGGTATTGATCTATGAGGTAACAAAACAATTACATATCAGTCGACTTGATCGCCGTTGACATGTTTATTGATCTATGAGGTATTGACATTAAGCTTTGAATTTCAAAAGTGCTCCAAAGCATGAAATGATTAAGCCAGAACTCATTAGTTAAACAGATATTGATAGACACGTTACGTGACAAGAAGGAATGAGAGGAAGATATTTTGAAATGTAATATTTTGGGGACAAAACTTAATTTGCAAAAGTTTCCAAATACATTCATAAACCCAAAATGCACAGAACCCAAAGTCAACATATTTTTTACATGAAAGAGTACTTTATACAAGTATATGCTAATAACAACTAGCAATGATCCCTCTCGATCCATGAAAGAAAAAGAGAAGAAAGAATAAATATGAATTGATTTCAAAACGAAGTATTCAAATGAAACGATTTCCTAGAATACACTTGTAGATATTGATAGACACATTACATAACAAGAAGGAATGAGAGGAAGATATTTTGAAATGTAATATTTCGGGGACAAACCTGAATTTGCAACCGTTTCCAAAGACATTGATAAACCCAAAATGCACAGAACCCAAATTCAACATATTTTTTACATGTGAGAGTACTTTATACAAGTATATGCTAATAACAACTAGCAATGATCCCTCTCAATCCATGAAAGAAAAAGAGAAGAAAGAATAAATATGAATTGATTTCAAAAGGAAGCATTCAAACGAAACGATTTCCTAGAATGATTCAAAATTTTACCCACTTTAGCAGGCTTTTGATTTACGAAGTTTATGTACTGCAAATCAGTATGATTTTCGAAATAATATAACCTTCCTTCATGACTGGGGAAATCAGTAGGAAACGATGTTCTAAGTATTTCATCCTTCCACACTTAGAGAAGGAGTTCACATATGAAAAAACAACTTCAACATCGACCATTCAACAGGAGCTAGGCTACCAGTTAATAAATAGAAAGAATCAACTTACAGACTGAAGGTCTTCTCGCATGTGTCATGAGTTTCACATTGAATATCGCCAACCACTCTTCCATATCATCCACACAACATCAAGCCCTCTTAATACCTGTAGAGCAATATTTAAGGAAGCATGGCTGTGAACTCATAAAGTACTCTGAATAAGTTATGAAAAACAATGTAGTTCACTTCATTCATTTATGAGCTCAAAAATGTTTTGTTACTTGGACATACCATATGTTGAAAAGTCAAGTGTCCAACATGGGGGTGTAATGCGATCAGATGGAGGTAAGTTTTTGAAAAATTTTGTAAATTTTTTGTCTAAATTGAAGCACCAAGCGCCCATACTCATGTCTAAGTGTCGAATATACGACGTGGATGCTGAAGGCTTGAATGCATAGCAAAAATGTATGGCCCCATGAAATGATGTTAGTAGCTTTTATGGATGATATAAATCAGGGACATGATATGGTTATGCAATTATTCATCATCAATGGGATCATATCCACATTACCACTTTTCTCAAAGGGTGCAATTTCACCACTTTGTTTAAGTGGTGTCTACTGTCCAGCTCTATTATAACTGTGACACTTCATTAACAATATTTGTACTTGCTTATCGGAGAAGATAGAGAGAATGCAATTCCAAAAAATCTGTATGGAAATTATTTATTTGGCTTCAAAGAAAGAAGGCCGTCATGTATGTGGGTTATATCAATATTGCGGGTACACCAGATAAAAAGATTAGGGGCCCACCCAACCCAGAAACACAAGGCTAGAGAAGCTGCCACTCAATAAGCAAAGCCGGAATGTCAGACATAAGCTGAGTACAGCATAGTTATTAACTCAAATAGCTGGCTCAAATACTAGGCCAATAAACACTAGAAAATGGTACCTCTATCCTACATAAATCAGTAAAACCTACCTAGTGTTCAACCAGCTCTTATCCCCAGGTACCTCTCAGCTCGATACCACTATTCTCTGCAACTCTCGACTTTATCAGCCAATATCACAATTATCATCAACGAATGAAAGGGATATTATTCCTCTCCCTCCTTCGTGCGTGCCTGGACATATTTGTACCACCTATATTCTCTGCTCCTCTTCCCTTCAACTTGAAGTTCATGGCATCAACTAACAACATAGTCCTCTGCTCTGGTATCATTCCCTTTGTTGTCATTTTTTGAAATAATTCATAGCCTCTTCAATTCTTCCTTGATCATATAGCCCATGAATCATGATAGTGTAAGATCGTTGGTCTGGTCCCATACCATCCATCTCCATTTCACTCCAAATTGATTGGACTTCTTCCTCGCAATTCCATTTCACATACAACCTCAATAGCAAATTGTATGTGTCCCCTGTCATCTTGCATTCAGTTTTCTTCATTCTTTCCAGCATGCTTGAAACTTCTTCTGGTTTCTTCGATGAACTCAACAAGTAACCATAAGTCCTTGCATTGGGTGAACAAATTCCTCCCTTCTTTTCCATTTCACCCAAAAGCTCATAAACCTTCTCCATCCTCTGAATCTTACACAAGTGCTTTATAAGGCAGTTATATGTTGCCACATCTGGCTGGCAATCTTTATCATTCATTTCTCTCAATATTTGAAGGGCTTCAAGTATCTTCTTTTTGAAACACAGCCCATCAATCACACTGTTGCAAATTACTACATCTGGATCGCAACCTTTTTCCCACATAGCATAGAATAACTTGACCGCAGTGCTAATTTTTCCTGACTTGCATAGAGAATTTATGAAAATTGCATAAGTGACTTTGTCTGGTTTACACTTGGAACGGATAATCTCATTCCAAAATCTCTTTGTTTCCCGTAAACTCCCTAGCACACACCATCCATTGAGGATAATATTCCACGTCTTAATATCATATTGAAACGCACATTTCTTCGAATGGAACAAAAACTCCGCAGCCTCTACGTGTTTGTACCGGCACAGCGACATCAATAGCGTTTGGAAAGCAATCAAATCAAGCTTAAGTCCATATTGTTTCCTCTTGTAGAAAAAATCAATCGCATCATCAATTCTATGAGCAGAGGCATACCTATGAACAACAATCCCATACGATCTCTCATTCAGCAGCCCTTTGTTAGACATTTCGTCGAGCACTTGGTGGAGTTCATCAAACCGCTTCATCTTACCCAATATCCCGAGCATCTCATTGTAAGCCCCGGATCCTGGCAAATACTCATTTGGATTAGATCGTGTAGACACCCAATTGAAGAACTGAAATGCAGGCTTCCAATCTGAACTATGCCGCCGAAGTACATCAAGGACCAAATCCTCACTGAGTGACACCCCACAATCATCAAGAGCTTGCCCAAGCTTCTCATTTGAGCTATTTGAGAAGTTTTTGAGCAAATTCTGAAACTTGAGAGCAACCTTTTCAATGTCGGCAGATGCATCTTCAAAGTTTTCAAGTAATTGAAGAGACCCAGTTTGTTGATGGGTGAGGGTTGGGTCTCCTTTGAGGTGAAAACAATGAATCTTAACCAGATTAGAGAAAGAATATGAGGGAGGAAAGTGATGAGATTGATAATGGGGTATTGTCCCTAATTTCAATCTGAAATTCCGTTGAATGATCGCCCCGTAAACGATCGCCAACTGTTGAAAATTGTTGCGCATCATGGTTTGTCAACTTCGGCATCCAAGAGCCTCGCGAAAACTGAGCTAAATAACCTGTTTATCACATAAAAATAAATTATTTTTAACATTTGGACCGTCGAGGTATATGTTAATTATTTTAACTACCCATCATCTATGTATAATGATTTACAACACTCCCCCCACATTATAGTGATATTGCAAGTACAATTTAATCCAGTGGAAAACGTTCGAGCAGTGACAAGACCGAAATACCTTATTAATTAATCTCACTGCTGGAGTGATTTAGGGGAGTACGGGGTGTTTGTCGAACCGCAGGGATATACTAAATCGAATTCAGATTGCAAACAAATCTAACAAATCAAAGACTTAAAACGAGAAATTTAAACTAACCTAAACTAACATTAACTCAAAATAAATTACCCAGAAATTAAATTGAATATTCCAAAATCAGAAAGTAACATCATCAGTTTCCAACAGTAGCAAATACTAGCAAACTAACCTAAACCAAAATGTGATGATTGCAAATACTAGCAAATACTAAGAACTACGTCAGAATCCAACTAACAGTATTGAAAATTCAAATATCGAAAATAAGCAGGCTAGAATTGTAACTAAACCAGAGCATCAACGTAAAATAGCTAAACAGAAAATTGAAGCATCAAAGAGCAAAAATTAGAAACTATACCAGCAAGTTCGAACATCCTTAATGTAATTCCACAGATTCACACTTCAGCTTCGAATAATCGAATGCCCAGATTCAGCCAAGCAAACCAACAATTCAAAATCGATTTTCTGTGGAAACTAAGTACTGAAACTTGAAATTAAACCTAAAATTCGAAGGTTAAAACAGAAAATTTGAAGAAAATTACACCTAGAATTTGGAACTCGGGGCTGCTGGCCTGTCACGCCTTTCACCCCTTCGTCCGCCCTCCTTTGCTCTGTCTTGCTGCTCCCCTTTTATTCTCTTGCCCTCGCCGTTCTGTCCTTGATCGGTTCTCGTACCCGGTTGTGGATAAATGCCTGGTAGATGGATAAGGGTAAAGGTCGATAGGAGGTGGGTTTCAGGTGCTTTTGGAGGACCGAGAGGGAGAAATGAAAGAGAGGAGGTGAGAGTAAGAGATGGCAATGGGTTAGGATTCTTCGTGGGCTTGCTGCGTGAAGGATTGGGTTTCTTGGGCAGCTGCAGCGAGAGGGATACCGAAGAGAGGAGGAAGAAGAGAGGTTGATTCGGTTTCTGGGTCTGGTGTCGTGAGGGGCTGGGCTTGTGCTCGTGTGGAAGCAGCGTGAAGAGGGAGAAAGAGGGTGTTAGGGTTTTCTTGGGTAGATGACCGAGAGGAGGAAGAAGGTTTCTGGGTACGAGGCTTGAGGTTGGGGCTGGGTTTTCGGGTCTGCAAGGTAAAGAGAGGAAGAGGGGCTGAGCTTGTGCTCGTGTGGAAGCAGCGTGTGGACGGGAGGGTAAGCTGAAGGGGAAAGTAGGACGGTGAAAGGGGAAAACGGGCTCACGCTGGGCTAAGTGCAAATAATCGATACATTTCTTCCAAATTTCAGCTCTTTTTACTACTTTTTAATTTTTTCACATTTTCTACAAAAATAACACAAATCAAATTAAAATTTCTAATTTAGTAATTATTACAAACAAAATAAGATATAAAAAGGTATTAAAAATATCATAATTTTGAACTCAACAAATACCCACACATCTAGATTTTGCTCGTACTCGAGTAAAATAAAACTAGAAAAGAAAATAAGAAAAATCTAACTCACTTTCGTAGGAATCATGATTGCATTTAGCATATACAACAAGCCTTTAAACCCCTTGTCAACCCAAGTGAATGAGTAAGGTCTCATGAGGGTTTATATCGAATATACCCACAAAATTTGGGGAAGAAAAGAAAGGAAAATGAAAAAAAAAAGCTGAAAAGATTTTTACAAAAATTATTTACAAATAAGAACATATATAAATATCCCGATCAATCATATCATCTTCGGTACTCAGTTATCAACTTGTATCTAGGTATATTATACATATCAAAACTCACACTCTTTTGATGACAACCATACATCAATGTTTCCATCTCTTTATTCAATTAAAAACAGGGAATCGACCTAATGCATGATGTGCAAGTGTACTATTACTCCTTTTCTTTAGGCTTTCACAACTAACTCAAGTCACTTGACTAGTACCTTTTTTCATTCTTTTTTTTTTCATTCGTTCGGGTAACAAGTTTTGCCCAAGTAGCAATTATTGCCTCAAAGGGTAGCACCCAATAGCGTATATTACAAGTCCATCACAATTAGCAAGATGCTTTAAGTATGTAATTAAAAGCAAAAGGAGCATAATACTCTTACCCCTTTCCAGCTTTCGGAGCGGATGGCCCACACATTCGGACTCGGGAAGTTCGAGAATTCTAATAATGCATGGCGACTCTCCGAGTTCGGACACATCAACCTCCGGACTCGGAATATAGACGTCCACTACTATAGGAACCAATTTTAACTACGGTTCCGAAAAACCTTTCACTACGGTTATCCGACGTAGTGTATGTGGTCGTCATTGTATGTGGACATTTTTACTATGTTTCAAAATCGTAGTAAAAGATTTCCTATTATTACGATTCTTTTGAACAATTGTAGTCTTAGAGAGCCTATTACCACGGTTTTGTCAAAAGAACCGTAGTAATAGGTTAACATATAACTACTATTCTTAGTTAAAAACCATAGTAATTGGTATTGGCCCAAAATTCCCCTCTTCTAGCCAAAATTTTAGGCCAAGATCTATTACTACGGTTTTTAACTAAGAACTGTAGTAATAGGTTATATTCGGACCTATTATTGCGGTTCTTCCTTATGAACCAGTAGTAATAGGTTTGAAATTTTTTTATAATTCTTTTTGTTTTTTCGTAACTCCTCTACAAATTTATTATACAAACAGAATATATACACATACAACCACAACAACTTACACGGCAACTACCAACGAGTCTCAACTATTTCACAAACAAACTTTTACACATTATTACAACCACAACAATTCCATCTTTAACAAGTTCGACGACAATACCATCTTTCACAATAAGTTCCAGCAAAGAATATATTACAATTGAAGGTTTGCTTGAGTCACCTTAGAGGGGAGTGAATAGGGTGATGGAAGTTTTTCGTGAAGAATAAGCTCTTTTCTTCAAAGTACGAGACGAAGCGGATTCCGAGTCTAAGACGTGGTCGAAAAGTATGAACTCGGAATTGCGAGTAAAGAATATGAAAGCGGACTTAAAATGAGACTGTGAGTTTGTCCGAGTCTAGAATGAACTCGAAAGTGAAGGCACGGAAAATACGTGGAAACCCTCCCGGGCGAGAAAACCACGGATCGTGCTAATCCAAGCACGAAGTCAAATCCACTATTTTGAATCCACAAAATACCGTAGACGACTGAACTCGAGTTGCTCCCTTAGACAACTCTTTACAAGTTTTTCCTAGACTCGAAGTTTCCTTATCCGATCTAGTACTTCCTAACCGAGATCACCCTTACAGCTAGGGACAACTAAGCTGAGTTAACCTTTACGACTCGGTCAAGGGACCTTACTTAGAAAGTAAGAAGAAAGTGTTTGTAACTAAATACAAGACCTTACAACTCGTAAAGTAATGAATTACCGAGTAGGAGTTGTAAGTAGAAGATTGAGAATAAATACAATGACTTTGCTCAAGTGTATGTATTAACAATAATTTCGGCAATCTTCAAGTCTTGAGAGTTGGCTTTTATTTATAGATGACCAAGCAGACATAGCCGTTATCTCCAACTTCGACGGGAAGTCCTTTGTGACCGTTGTTAAAGACTTTCCGAGTCACTCGGAAAGTATCCGTTGTGATATGATCGTTGGGCAACGGTTCTTAACTCTCTTGGAAGTCCCAAAACCACTCGGTGGTGTCTTGAAGGATAAAGTGGAAACCACCGTTAAGCTTGGCGTTTCGGTTTTCCAGATTTGGAAACAGACAGCCCTAACACAATCTTACGGGGCTAGGTCGGATAAGGGGAAAAGCCATGTCTGCTGGTGATTTGACGTTTTGAAGTCGGTTACTTTTGTAATTCAAAAACGTAGTCTCGTTTGAATAACCTACAAAAGTAAATCAAATTGGTTCTCAAAGTATAAAATACTTTGGTCCAAGATTAGACACGAGATAATAATATAATTAAGATAATTGAATAACTAATTATCCGAGTTAGAAAAGGAATGGAATTTTCTGAGTTTAATATCCATGAAACTCAAAATTCCATCCGAGTTAGTCTAAGCGAGAATCAAGTTACATAAAGAACATCGAGTGAAACAACTTGATATAGATTAAGCATGATTCGGACTAGAAGCGTTGACTATAACAGAATAGGACTTATAACAAGAAGTCGGATCCGAGCGCGGTTATGCGAATACTAGTCAATTGAACTAAGTGATGAGAGACTCGGAACTTAGTGAGATAGCGTGAATTCATTCCGAGTCACACAGAGATAAACAAGAATACGTGAAGTAGATGCTATATCACTTAGAAAATATACTATATCATTTCGAAAAGTTTCTAAAGTGCGAGAGAATGCCTTGGAATCAAAACCCTATAAGTAAGAAGTTCTTATACCTAATTCCTTCGATAGAACTCGAAAGGTGCGGAGCGAGTGTCCGAGTCTTCAATCTCCCCTTTTGATGAAACGCATTCCATACTTAGACAGAAACTTTGTTAGTGATATCGATCTGTTTTTGTAAACATTGCGCGAGAAAATAGAACAAGTAAAGCATTCTTAAAGTAATGAGATATACGAGCAAGTATCAATAAAATGTATATAAACTCGGAAAGACTTGCATAAGACAATGAACTCGGAAAATGAAAGAGAATGCATTAGTTCATTGAAGTTAAAAAAATACAAAGAGAGAGTGAGAAACTCCCCTAAACAAGACAACAAGTTTTTCTATCTATATTCTCCCCTTGCCTTTCAAGCAAAAACAGACAAAAAAAAATGGGAAGAATACAACAGTCAATACAAATTTGATGTCCGGACAAAAAAAAAAGTAGAAATCTCTCGGAAAGAAGAAGAATCGGCGGATTGTGGAATTGTGACACAGTGCATGGCGCCTACAAGGGAGAGGGGTGGTCCGAGTGGAAGAAAAGGGATGAGAGATTCGCCGGCGCCGGTAGGATCTTGACGATGTGCTTGAGCGCGGCGGAGGGAGAACCGGGATTGCCGTCAAGGGCTCGGCTCCGAGTGGTTGACCCAAAACGAGAGGATCTAGGAGTTCCTCCCTGTGGACCTCGGTAGCTGAAGGGGGCTGCTCTGTTTGACCCGCTGCATGTTGTCGTAGCGCAGCCTAGGTTTTCGATCCACTCGGACTGCCGTCCGAGCCGAGTACTCGTCACTTGAGCTTGAGGAGCGAGTCGACCCTCAGCTGTCCCTACTGCTTCTTCTTTTGTTCCGCCCCTTGCCCGGACGGAGCTGCCTCAGCCCGCAGGCTCCTCGGCGTCTGCTTCTTCTTCCCCCGCTTTCGAGGAGGTCGGGCCGGGCTCGAGGATGCTTCGGATGTGTCTAAGTCGCCGTGGTCCCGAGCTGCCTTGGACCTTCTCTCCTTGAGGAGCTCGATCGGCTCCTTTTGCTCCTTCACCAAACCCTTCATCTCAAGAACCAGTTCTTGCTTGCTCTCGGATTTGAGATTGGGCTGTTTTTGGTTGATGGTCATGGATTGATAGACAATCTTGAATGACCGGAGCATGTCCTTGAATTCGAGAGGACACGGAGTTGATTTTGTCCATGACAGAGGAGGACAAAATGGCGAAGAGAGACTTAGAAGCACCTGAGGTGGAAGCACCAACAGGTGGGGCAGGGAGAGAGAGAGGGGTTTCTTTCGAGTCCGAGGCGGAGAAGGAGGCCTCGGCTCCGAGTTGTGTACCCGGATACCGGGTTGAGTTTCCCGGTACCGAACCCCGGAGTTCCTTCTTGCCGACAACGATGGCAGCCTCGGACACAACATTTGGGTCCGAGGGAGAGGAACCTTGAATTGTTTAAATATAAGGGTGAGAAGAGCACCGAAGGGAAGATGCGTGTTCTTATTTTGGAGTTGAGCTGGCACAACCGCCATCCGCTCAATGATAGAAGGGAAGAGGTCTACTTTGTAGTCCTCAAGAATGTCAAAAAGAGATTTTAAGTGTTTAGAGTTGGGGTTCTCCTTACTAGAATGCTTAGAGAAAAAGTTTCTCATCGCAAGAAGCACGTAAGGCGTGCTTCGACTTGAGTTGTGTCACCGAAAAGTTTTTCCGTGATCGAGGAAACTCTTTAGCGTATTTTTAAAGAAGTCGTCGGCAACTTCAGGTGAAAAGAATAGGGTTACTTGTTCAAGAAAAGAGAAGTGACTTTGAACATGCGGTGGAGGAGAGAGGTGTTGATGCGAACGAGTAACGTTCGAACCCCGGAGGTTAAAACACCTTCGAGTAAGTGAGGTAAGTGTAGAACTCGAAACGAGTTCGGGATAAATGAACTCGCTGAAACAAAGAAAATTATAAACCCGGTGGTTTGAATGTGGGACAACCACGAAAATTTTGTGGTTGGAAAGAACTTGTCATCCAGCACAAGATGCTCGAGTGGCAACAGAGCTTAGAAGATGAAGAGCCTTCTTGGCTTTTGGTGCGTGGCTTCTTAGATGAAGAGCCAAGAAAGTCGGGGTAAGAACCTCTTTTAGGCATGTTTGAGAATGAGGAAAGAAAGATGAAACTTTTGAGGAAAAGAAGAAGAGAGTAGGTCACTGAGAGTGAAAGAAAAAAAGAGTAGAAGAAGAAGATGAGAGCAGTTGAGCTTACTTGAGATGATCTTTACGTCGCTTGAAGAAGTCCAGAGATCACTGTAGATGTAGAAAGCTTCGCAAGAAGTTTTGCGTTTGAGAAAGAGAAAGAGAAAGAGTGAATGAAAATGTAAAGTAACGAGAAGAAGGAGAATAGTCGCTATTTAAAGGAAAATAATCGTCCTTCAACGTAACGTTAATTGTAACTCCATTCTGCTCCAACTCTTTCAATAGTCACCTCGAGCTGGTGTGACGGTTCTCTTCTCAACGGTTAAGAATCGTGCGGAGTCATCCAACGGCTAGAAACCGATCACAACACCCAAGAGAGAAAAAGATTTTGAAAATATATTCGAAATTCTCCACTGATCTAGAGATAATTCCGGAAATTTGAAGTCCAATTTTTCTCAACGTCCGAGTTTGACTCAAATTGGTTTTCGAGTGACTCGAAACTAACGACTATCAGCTCAGTATCACGAAATCAACTCGAACTAATGGCTAGCACTAAAGCATAAGCACATAGCACATAATCAAGCAATGAGATTAACATAAAGAAAATCATATAGTTATGCATTTAACATACCAAGCTCATTCCGAATAAAACAGAACCGATCTTCACCAAGAGGCTTAGTAAAGATATCAGCTAATTGAAGATTAGTAGGAATGAACTCAAGGTCAATATCACCTTTCTCGGAATGGTCTCGTAAGAAATGATACCGACCTCAATGTGTTTTGTCTTTGAGTGCTTGAACTCGGATTCTTCGTGATGCTGATTGCACTTTGATTATCACACTTTATTGGAACCGATTTGAAAGAAAGTCCAAGATCCCTCAAGTGTTGCTTTATCCATAAAATCCGAGCGTAACATACTCCGGTTGCAATATACTCAGCTTCAGCAGTTGATAGAGCTACAAAATTTTGCTTCTTTGAGTGCCATGATATTAAGGATTGTCCCGAAATTGGCATGCTCTGAAGTGCTCTTTCTATCAACTTTGTATCCAGTGTAATCCGCATCCGATTATCCAGTGAGAGTCGGTTCTAAGTCCCTTGAGTACCATAGACCTAAGTTCCGAGTCCCTGCAAGATATCCGAATATTCTCTTCACCGCAGTGAGATGTGATTCTTTTGGATTAGCTTGGAATCTTGCACATAGACATACACTCGAACATTATATCCGGCCGACTGGAAGTAAGATATAGCAAAGATCCAATCATACCTCGATAGAGTTTCGATCTATTGCTTTACCTTTCTCGTCCGAGTCAAGCTTTATACTCGCTGCTCATGGGTGTAGCTGCATGCTTTGCATCTTGGAGTTTGTATTTCTTCAGCAGTTCCTTGGTGTAATTTGATTGATGGACATAGATTCCATTTTTGTCTTATTTGATTTGTAGACCAAGGAAGAAATTGAGTTCTCCCATCATACTCATTTGAAACTCCCGACTCATTAACTCAAAAAGTCTCAAGCACATGATTTTCATTAGTGGCTCCAAAAATGATATCATCAACATATATTTGAACAATAAGGAAATCTTTCCCCTTGGTTTTTATGAAGAGAGTCTTGTCGATCCGACCTCTTCTAAAATCATTTTGAACCAAGAAATTGCTCAGTATTTCATACCAAGCTAGGGGAGCTTGTTTAAGACCATAAAGAGCTTTCGAAGTTTGAAAACATGATTTGAAAATTCTGAGTTTTCAAAACCAGGAGGTTGCTCGACATAGACTTCCTCTTCAATAAAACCATTGAGAAAGGCACACTTAACATCCATTTGATATAATTTGATATGCATGCTAGATGCAAATGCCAACAGGATTCTAATAGCTTCGATTCGGCAACATGTGCAAAGGTTTCCCCACAATCAATCCCTTCTTCTTGATTGTAACCTTGAGCCACAAGTCTAGCTTTGTTTCGACTACCACCCCTCCTTCATCCAGTTTGTTCTTGAAAACCCATTTGGTTCCTATGACTGGGTGGTCGGAAGGTCGTTTAGTCGAGTCTAGACTTGGTTCCTTTCGAATTGATTAAGTTCCTCTTGCATGGCCTCTACCCATTCAGGTTCATTTAGGGCCTCTAGTGCATTTTGGGTTCGGTTAATGAGATGAATGCAGTGAATGCACATAGATTTTAAAGAGAGGAACGAGTTCTTACCCCACTCGTTGATATCGGATAATATATTTTCTAGTGGGTGACTAGAAGTGAACTTGAAAGCTCTACATGTTCTCCGATTCACCAGATTTGTAGGTTGAACTGTCTAACCTTCGAAGTATGTTCCGAGAGATCTTCTTCGTTTTGAGTAGGCTCTTGATTTGTCTCATTCCGAGCCACTTCGTTCCGAGTGACTTCATTCACGAGCTGGCTGAGTTTGAGTCTTTATAAACTCGGTCTCATCATCTTCTCTGCTGAGCTTCGGATCCGAGTATGAAGACTCACTTGGTTTGTCCTGTTCAAGCTCATCAAACACAACGTGGATGCTTTCTTCCACTTTGTTAGTTCTCTTATTGAAAATGCGAGAAGCTTTGTCTGTGAGAAGAATAACCTGGAAAAATACCTTCATCCGACCGAGCATCAAACTTGGTCGAGTGATCCTTACCATTGTTGTGAACGAAACATTTACATCCAAATGGTCCGAAATAGGAAATATTTGGTTTCTTCCCTTTGTAGAGCTCATAAGGTGTTTTTTTCGAATGGGTCCGATGAGGCATCTATTTAGAGTGTAGTTGGTCTGTGTTGATCTGTCTCGACCTAGAAATAGTAAGGTAAGTTGTGCTCAATCATCATTGTCCTTGCTATTTCTTCAAGAGTTATGTTCTTTCTCTCCACTGCTCCATTTTGTTGAGGAGTTCTTGGTGCTGAGAAGTTGTGAGAGATACCATTTTTGTCACAAAACTCGAGAATTCCGAGTAGTCGAACTCCCTTCCATGGTCGGTTCGAATTCTCTGGATCCGAGTCCGAGACTCAACTTGGATTTTTCTGCGAGCTTGCTAAACTCCTTGAATGCTTCATTTTTGTGCTTAAGAAAACACACCCAAGTAAATCGTAAATAATCATCAATAATAACAAATATATATGATTTACCTCCGAGGCTCTTAACGAGGATTTCACCACATAAGTCCATATGCAATAGCTCAAGCACTTTGGATGTGGAAACTGTCTTCAGAGATTTGAATGATGATCCGACTTGTTTCCCTCTTGTACATGCTTCACAAACTTTATCTTTCTCAAAAGCACAGTTAGGTAAACCCCTAACCAGACCATGAGATGCCAATTTTTGATAGTATGCACGCTAATATGGCCTAATCTACGATGCCATGTCCATGAGTCATCATAAAGAGATGCTTTTAAACATGATAAGTTTTGACCAGGATTAGAAAGATGAATAATGTAGGTATTACCCGATCTTTTACCTGAAAGCTTGATCTCCTTGGTGGTAACATCGAAATGTAATAGTTGGTCCGAGTGAATCTTACCTCTTGACCTTTATCGCACAGATTGAGAGATGCTAAGCGGATTGTACTTTAATCCTTTGACAAGGTAGACTGGATCGACTAGATTGCATCATTTTCCAATCTTGCCTATCCCAACTATTTTGCCTTTGCTTGTCATCTCCAAAAGTGACCTTTCCTCCTTTATGTTTTTCTAACTTAGAAAAGAGTCATGCGTCTCCGACATATAGCGGGAACATCCACTGTCAAGGTACCAATGTCCTTTTGATCTCTTCGAGTGACTCGCAAAGCAGAGACAGTCTAACCCTTGTCACTCCCTCTAACGAACCTAGTAACACTCTTTACTCGTGGTCCTTTTCGAGGAAGAAGGTTTTTCGGAACCCAGATTTGAATGACTTTGGGTTTAGTCCGATTCCGAGTCTTCCTTGTAGAGAACCGAGTCCGTATCTCCTTCTTTTGAAAAATCTTTCTTTTGGAAACAGGAGGAGATGGTTTCTTCTTGTAAACTAAACTGGGCTTAGTCCTCCTTTCATTTTTGTGAATAGGACCATGCTCAACTTTCCTGAACTTTACAGTTCTGGAATCCTTTTGAAAAGCTATGAGTAGGAATTGGATTCCTCCTCTTTGTTGAAACCAAGACCTTCTTTTCGAAGAAGACACATTGAGATCCTAAGAGTATGTCAAGGTTTTTCCGACCTTGAGAGTAAATTTTAAGACCAGATCTTGAGACTCAATGAGCTTTTGCTTTAGCCCCTCATTTTCTCTTCGAGTAACTCGGACTCGGTCTCATTGGATTGAGCACTAGTCTTGAGTTCTCTCGAGTGTAAGTCTCAGCTTTTTCAATTCATTTTTTAAAGAGATGCTCTCGGAGGAAATTGACTCAAGTTGTTCCTTGAAGCAGGAAGAGTCGAATTGGACTTTTCTTCCAAAGTAAAAATGTATTTAGCTCAATCAACTTTGGATAATTTGAGGAAGTATTCAATTACCTCTTGAGGATTGGATTCCTCATTGTCCGAGTCCGACTCGCCTCGCTTTTGCTTCGAGTCGAGAGATGGCCATTAGACATTTCGAGTCGTCCGAGTCCTCGTCATCTTCCGATGAGTCCTCATTGCTCCATGTTGCCATCATGGCCTTTTTCTTCTTTCTGTCCCTCTTTCTCTTTGGACGAGTCTTTGACTATGTGGTCTTTGCTTGCCACACTCAAAACATCCGGAATTCTTAGTTAAAGATAACTTTGAAGGAGAAGAATACTTACCTTTTCTCGTCCTTCTTATCTTTCTTGTAGAATTCTTCTTTTGGCCTTTTATCCCATCTTTTGTGCTTCATTATTCTCTTGAAGCCTCTTGCGATAAGTGCCATGGGATCCTCTTCGAGTCGGAGGAACTTAGATTTGCTTCTCGGGCTTCGAGGCTTTCAGCGCTATGTTCTTTTTGGTGTCTGCCCTCAGCATCCTCCTCTTCCAAGTGGATTTCATGACTGAAAAGCTTTGTATGAGCTCGTCCGGTTTTAGAAGTGATAGGTTCCGAGCTTCCTCTATGGCAGTCACTTTGGGACCACATCTTCTCTTGGGTAGACTTCGAGTATCTTTCCGCACATTTCCTCGTGTGAAATCTTCTTACCCGGAGATTTGAGATTGTTGGTAATCTCAGTAAATAGAATGAACATCCGAGTTATGTTTTCTTCCGGTTCCATCTTGAATAGCTCATATTTATGAAGATATCGACTTATCTTCGCTTGTCCGACCTGACTCGTACCTTCGTAAGTGTTGACTAGGGTGTCCCACACTTCTTTTGCTGAGTCACGAGCGGACGCTCGATTGTATTCTTCCGAGCTAATGGCGCACATCGGAATGTTCATTGCCTTGAAGTTCTTTCCGAACTTCTCCGCTTCACCATGAGTAAAGTCGGCCTTCGTTTTGGGAATGAGTCTAAACTCCTCTGTCTTCATGGGAATATAGTTTCCTTGTTGTATGACCTCCCAAACATCTTCGTCATGATCTAGGAGGAAACATTCCATGAGTTTCTTATAGTGTACAAAGTTGGATCCTTTGAATTTTGGTGGTCTGCTGGAAGATCTTCCTTCATCGAACTCTCCGTTGTTCCGAGCCATTTGATCTTTATACCTTTGGATGGTTAGATCCTTTCTAAAAGGTTAGGCTCGATACCAATTGAAGGTTTGCTAGGGGAGAGTCCGAGTCATCCTAGAGGGGGTGAATAAGGTGATGGAAGTTTTTCGTGAAGAATAGGCTCTTTTCTTCAAAGTACAGACAGAAGCGATTCCGAGTCTAAGACGTGGTCGAAAAGTATGGACTCGGAATTGCAGTGAAAGAATATGAAAGCAGACTTAAAATGAGATCGTGAGTTTGTCCGAGTCTAGAATGAACTCGAAAGTGAAGGCACGAGAAAATATGTGGAAACCCTCGTGGGGCGAGAAAACCACGGACCGTGCTAATCCAAGCACGAAGTCAAATCCACTATTTTGAGTCCACAAAATACCGTAGATTGATCGAACCTGAGTTGCTCCCTTAGACAACTCTTTACAAGTTTTTCCTAGACTCGAAGTTTCCTTATCCGATCCAAGTACTTCCTAGCCGAGATCACCCTTACAGCTAGGGACAACTAAGCCGAGTTAACCTTTACAGCTCAGTCAAGGGACCTTACTTAGAAAGTAAGAAGAAAGTGTTTGTAACTAAGTACAAGACCTTACAACTCGAAAGTAATGAATTACTGAGTAGGAATTGTAAGTAGAAGATTGAGAATAAATACAATGACTTTGCTCAAGTGTATGTATTAACAATAATTTCGGCAATCTTCAAGTCTTGAGAGTTGGCTTTTATTTATAGATGACCAAGCAAGCATAGCCATTATCTCCAACTTCGATGGGAAGTCCTTTGTGACCGTTGTTAAGGACTTTCCGAGTCACTCGAAAGTATCTCGTTGTGATATGATCTTTGGGCAACGGTTCTTAACTCTCTTGGAAGTCCCCAAACCACTCGGTGGTCTCTTGAAGGATAAGGTGGAAACCACCGTTAAGCTTGGCATTTCAGTTTTCCAGATTAGGAAACAGACAGCCTCGACACAATCTTCCGGGGCTAGGTCGGATAAGGGGAAAAGCCATGTCTCGCTGGTGATTTGATGTTTTGAAGCTGGTTACTTTTGTAATTCAAAAACGTAGCCTCGTTTGAATAACCTACAAAAGTAAATCAAATTGGTTCTCAAAGTATAAAATACTTTGGTCCAAGATTAGACACAGATAATAATATAATTAGGATAATTGAATGACTAATTATCCGAGTTAGAAAAGGAATGAAATTTTCCGAGTTTAATATCCATGAAACTCAAAATTCCATCCGAGTTAGTCTAAGCGAGAATCAAGTTACATAAAGAACATCGAGTGAAACAACTTGATATAGACTAAGCATGATTCGGACTAGAAGCGTTGACTATAACAGAATAGGACTTATAACAAGAAGTCGGATCCGAGCGCGGTTATGCGAATACTAGTCAATTGAACATGCGACACTTCTAAGTGATGAGAGACTCGGAACCGAGTGAGATAGTGTGAATACATTCCGAGTCACACGAGACAAGCAAGAATACGTGAAGTAGATGCTATATCACTTAGAAAATATACTATATCATTTCGGAAAAGTTTCTAAAGTGCGAGAGAATGCCTTGGAATCAAAACCCTATAAGTAAGAAGTTCTTATACCTGATTCCTTTGATAGAACTCGGAAAAGTGCGGAGCAGATGTCCGAGTCTTCAACAATGATGTGAAATATAATACAAAGAGTACTCTTTTTCAGTATTTATGTCAAAAAGTTTATCTCTAGTCTTGAAAATTTGTAGTATGAACCGATTTCAATGTTTATATCAAAAGAAAAATCGATACTTACCCAAAGTGAAGCTTTTGTAGTAGATTTAGTTATGTGATTGACATTATGACGATATTGCTTGCTTGGAGTTGTTGCAGTGGTAGTTTGGACAATATATATAAGTCATATTTGCCATTCACGCTACCTCTACACGAACTCCAAGCAAGCAATATAGTCATAAAGACAAGCACATAACTCAATCTACTAAAAAGCATCACTTTGGGCAAATAGAGATGAACCATTTGGCATAAATATTGAAATCATTTATATACCACAAAGTTCAAGATAAAGAGATGGACTTTTGGTATAAATATTGAAAAATGATATATTATAATGTGAGATATAATTCAAAGAGTATGTAGACCACCAGGAGATCTCATCAGCACATTCCTTTGTCATGGTTGCATATTTCGCTAAACAAATAATTTATATAAAAAATAAAAATTCCAAATCAAGTTGGAATTTTTGGTATAAATCACTTATTTAGCGGAAATATAGGAAAAAGCTTAGTCATTTCGATCCTCATCGAAGAATGATCTGTTACATGAAAGTGTTAAAGTTAACATTAATGAAAAAGCAACTAAAAAGCAAAATTATGGATATTCACCAAAAAAAATTTATTCAATAATGTTCTTAACGAGTTGATATAATTACATGGTTTATGCTAGGGATGGCAGTGGGTCCTGGACCCGACCCGGACCCGCCGGACCCGACCCATTTAATCGGGTCCGGGTCCAAAAATTTGGACCCGGTGGGTTCGGGTCAGTCCGGGTCTAACTGTTCTAGATACGGGTCTCAAAAATAAGACCCAAACCCGACCCGAGATTCGTTTAAGACCCGAACGCTAATTTTATTTTATTTTTTTAATTCTAACAGCGAGTATTCGGGCAAATTTGGATCCAGTACAATTTGGAAACCCTTCCCAATTACTCGCTCACTTCCTTCTCCCTCCTCACTCATGCGGGCACAACCCCCTATCCTCTCGCGCTCTTTTAAACTTTGATGAATTTTGTGTTTAATATATTGGTGTATTTGGTTTGTAAGAACTAAGTATTTGATTTGTACAATAGGTTGGTTGATAGATAGGTTAGTATAATTCTAAAGAGGTTATATGTAACAAAATTGCTTGTAAATTTACAATAATATTAAATAGGGCACAAAATACTGATTTTTAAACTCATTTATGATAAAAATTTACTAGACCCGTTTAAGACCCGTGGACCCGCTGGGTCCGGGTCCAGGTCCAAATTTTACAGACCCGTCGGGATCGGGGTAGGGTCCGGGTCCAAGTCTAAAAAGTTAAATGGGTCCGGGTCCGGTCGTACCCAACCCGGACCCGACCTATTGTCATCCCTAGTTTGTGCCCTTTTTCCCCTCTTTTGGACTTATCTTCAATATATATGCCCTCCGATGGTCAACCCTTAAATACAATTCTTCAAATTAGCATCCTCATTTTCGATAAGCATTCCCAAGGAGAAGGGTAGGGTCTCCTTAACAAACTCAAACACATCTTCACCATCTCCAACAACAACTTGCCTCTTCACTTGAAGAACAATAGACCACTTATCATTAGTCGGGTCCTCAATGTAGAACACTTGTCTTGTTTAAGATGTCATAACGAATTGATCCCCTTTAGGCCCTTCTCTTGTCAGCTCGACCATCGTGAATCCCATCTCATCAACTCGGACATTGTTATTATTGTCAACCCGCCATTTGCACCGGAAAATGAGCTCGCGGAAGTCAATACGGTCTAGCTCCCATATCTCCTCAATGACTCCAGTAATATGACATTTTAGCTACAACGAGAATGTTTGTCCGTGGAGCTGGAAACATGAAGTGCATGAGCCTCCAATGTGACCCCATTATTTTTCACGGTGCTCCTATTATCTTGACTTGTTTGTGTAGAAAGAGTATCCATTGATATCATACCCACGGTAAGATATGATTTCCATCCGCGGGCCTCTAGCCAAGCTTACTAATGCTTGTGGGATATATTCTCATGATTCTTCCAATTGGTTAGTAATGACTTTATCTCCGAACCAATTTATAAATGTGAGATTATGATGGATCAGTACCCACATCACATTTTTTCCTCGATACTCGTCTCCTTATGAGAGATTTGTGCTCATCAATGAACAATTGGACTTCATCATTGTTTTGAAGGATAAAAAGATGTGTTTGATCCCTCATATCTCAACCGATTGTTATAGTCGTCGGCCCCGGTTTCCTCGCCCAACGATCTTCCCCATGAATCGATGTTTTGGAATACCAACAACTTCCATTTGAGGGTAGTATTCATAGCAGAACTCAACACACTCCTTAGCGGTGTATGCCTCAACAATGCGAGCTTACGGTCGGTATCGATTTCTAACATACCCTTTGAGGATTTTCAAAAAATAAATGTTCAAAAGGGTACATCCATCGATAAAAAATCGAGCCATAAAATCGTACTTCTTTCACCAAATGGACAACTAGGTGCACCATGATATCAAAAAATGAAGGTGGGAAATACATCTCAAGTTGGCACAATGTAATGATCACCTCGGACTCAAGATCATCCAATTTCTCCAAATCAACAAATTTGCTACATATGGCATTGAAGAAGAAGCAAAGTCTCGTAATAGATCGTCCGAAAAGTTTGGCATCACAACTCGAAGAGCAACTAGCAGAATTTGTTACATCAAAGCATGACAGTCATGAGATTTAAGATCGGTTAGTCTATAATCAAACATCGAAACTAATCTACCGATGTTTGAAGAATATCCCCGGGGCACTTTGAGTTTCTTCGGGGTCTCACACAAATGTAGTTTTTCCCTTCTACTCAATGTGTAAATGCCTGAGGCAAATACGTTCTCTTCCCCTTTGGTTGTGGTGTTAATTCCTCCGGTATTCCCATTTCACACATATCGAGTCTTGCTTTCTCTCCGTCCTTGGTCTTTCCCGATATGTTCAAAAAGTGCCAATGAGACTTCCACGGATGTTTTTCTCTATATGCATTACATCAAGACTATGTCTCACATACAACACTTTCCAATATGGAAGATCAAAAATATTGATCTCTTTTTCCACACACCGATTTCGGATTGACGTCGGTATGACTTGCCGAACTCCACATCAAGATCCTTCACTTGGTCCTAAATTTGATGTCTTGTTAATAGAGTTGGAGTAGAATCCATCTCGGTTTTACCATTGAAAGCTTTCTTTTTCTTACGATATTGATGGGAAAAGGGAAGAAACTTTCAGGTGTCCGAGATAAGCCATCTTTCTTCACGTGCTTCGGTTGACAGGAGCAAGTACCCTCTATATGAATGGGGCATGCCTTATGGCCTTTAACGGTGTATCCGGACAAGTTTTTGTATGCAGGAAGTCATTGATTATGGTGAAGATCATAGCTCGCAATGTAAATTGCTCTTGACGGTATGCATTATAAACCGAAACACCTTCATCCCACAACAACTTTAAATCTTCAATAAAAGGCGCCAAGTACACATCTATATCATTTCTTGACTATTTATGAGCACCGACAACATAATGTACTTGCGCTGCATACACAAGGATGATGGTAGGTTGTAGATAACCAAAAGAATGGGCAAGCTGTTGTGCTTACTACCGAGGTCACCATGGGGGTTTATTCCGTCCGTATAAAGACCCGGACGTAGATTCCATGCCTTCCTACCAAATTTTGGGAACAATGAACGATCTTCTTCCACTAAGGAGAATCGGCAAGGTGATGTAGCATGTCATCACGGACTCTTCCGTCGGCATGCCACGTCAAGTTCTTAACATCGGTTGCACTTGAAAACAAGCGCTTAAACCTCAATATTATCAACAAGTACCACAACACCTTTATGGGAGGTCCCTCAACATTCTTTCCATCGATGTTTTTCATTTTATATCAAGGTACATAACATTTAGGACATTCATGTCTATATGCATGTTCTTTTCGGTACAATATGCAATCGTTGGGGCAGGCATGTATCTGCTTATACCCCATGCCCATAGGACACAACATCATCTTCGACTCATATGTATGGTTGGGAAGGACATTGCTCTCGGGGGTATATCTTTGAGTACACTTAGCAAGTCCGTGATACTTTTGTCACTCCAACCATTAGTTGTTTTCAAGTTCATCAACCTCAATGCGGTTGATAAATGGGTATATTTATCACACCCCGGGTAAAGAGGCTCCGAATAAGCTAACAATTGCTCCAATACATGTGGTTGATCGACTAATTCACGTTCTACTCCACAAACCGGATCTTCAAGTCGATTGTCTAATTCCATACTGCTACCTTCATTTTCATCATACCATTCATCTACTCCTACGCCATTATTCACATACTCCTTTTCCCCATGCCATACCTAGACCTTATAAGTTGTATCAAATCCATGTTGATATACGTGACCTTTACAACCTTAGGGTGCAATCTTGAGGAGTTAAAACACCTTAAACATGGACATAATCTGGATTGTTCTCCAAATTTGGTTACATATTTGATGACAATCACCAGAAAGTTGTTAATACCATCACGATATTCTACACTTCCTTATCACTATAAAGTCACGGTCGATCCATACCTTACCCATAAACACAAGAAGCAATTCACCACATATAGTTCAAAAAGTACATACTTTCATCATTTAATTACTCACAAATAATACGACATGATCCTAACATCCTTCTATAGGGATAGATGGTCCTAAACCCTGCAGGAACCACGACCTTCACCCCGATTGGGTCGGGCCGAGCTCCCCACGGGTTGGTGGGTTTTAGAAAACTTTTAATTTTCTAAGATAAAAGACGATTTTAGGATTTTGAAAGATGAATTTTAGAAAGTGAGGATAAACCTTTTATTAAGATTTCTTTATTTTATAAATTTATCTAAAATGAATTAGGTAAAGTTTGAATGACGGTTTTATTAATTATTTTATTTTAGCAATTATTTTTAGAAGTCCTGGGACATTATTTTTTAACCGAAAAATAAAGAAAATTAGGTTTTAGGTATCTGCAGTGAGGCCTTAGGGCCAAACCGGTGTGAAAACATCGGTTTGGACCCGAGCCTCACCGGTTAACCACCTGCACTTGGTGGTCGGCGGCACTGGCGAAGGACCACGACCGAGGAAATCAGCCTCGGCCTTTGGCCCGACAAACGGATCCGAGAATCCCCCTTTTTTATCCTGTAGTAAGAAAAATCAAGAAGCATTACGATAGAAATAAATAGAAAATAGGAGTCGCCATACAGTTTTTAGAAAGGAAAAACTAACAAAAACAAAAATAAGATTTTCTCTTCCAATCTTAGTATGGGAAAAACTAAGACTGAAAAAGATAAAAAATGATTCGGGGACGAGGATAAGAAACATAGTGATAAACCTTTTCGTTACGCTCGTCAAAGGATGACCATTACTAGTTTGAGTAGTGAATTAAAATAATATATCAAACACAAGCACACGACATGCAATGAAATTAAAAGCAACCAAACATGATAAAAGAAAGCAATAAAAAGCAAATAAGGAACAACAATAAACGAAAGCAAAAGAAAAGCGAAAATAAACAAAAGCAAAAACTAAAAATTACATCGAGCGGGAGGAATTAACGAGTGATGCAACTTTCTCCACAATATGAAAAATGATAAAGCACAATAAATCGAGTAAACCGTGATATGAAGATCAATTTGATGCCCTCATGTTGTCCCACCTGCTGACCTGGATCGCGAATCTGGATTTGGTGATACGACAGTGGTGAATCGGGAGAGGCTTTTTGTGAGTTTTGAGCTTAGATAGGTAAAAGATGTGTGACTCGATGGAGTTTTCAGTGTTTAGATGTAGTTTAAAAGGGAGTAGAATAGGAATAGGCTGAAAAGACCAAGAGATCAAAATAGAAAGATGTAGTTTAAAGAGGGGTTTTGAGCTCCTTGTCTCGGGTGGATTGTCATGGAGCAAAACACAGCACTTTGATACTAGTGATCATGAAATACGGCGTTTTAACGTTGTGTTGGTGTCTTCAGCTCCTTGTCTAATTGGAACAAAGTAAAACACGACATTCGAACTTGTAAATTCCCTTATGCAAGCACCGAACTTCGTTGACTTTGGAGGTTTGACTCGGGCTTGGGCTGTTCGAAAGAAAAGGAATTTTGGACCAACCCAAGGCCAAAGGCTATTTATTTGGTGCTAAGGGTTCTTTGTGGATTATTGGCTTCTATCGCACCAATCAAATCCAACAATGATTCAAATCCTCAAACAGGACTCGAGATTTCATTATCGGGCCAACAAATAAACAAAATAGAAAAGGGATGACACTTTTTAGGTGTATACGAGTTAGCCCTCACTTTGACCGAGTCCGAAAGACGAAGGTCAAAGTAGACACTAGGGTCGACGAAAAACTCATACCCCTTTAAAACTCACAAAACCCGCCCCATTTAAAACCCAAATGGGTGGTAAAATTTTGAAAAAATGGGTATGGGGCGGGTATGGTTAAAATGGGTATGCGGTGGGTATGGATATGGGTTTAGGCTTCACCCGCACCGTACCCACCCCATATAACACCCAAAACCCGTACCCGGAACACCCGCCTCATACTCGCCCACTTAACACCCACAACCCACTTTGCTACATGTTAAAAAAAAAAAAGAAACCGAGGGCTGAATTTTAGGCCTAATGTTCAAGCCCAAATTTATTTGAAGAGTAGAAACCCTAGTTTATAGGTGCCTTTTGCCTGTCTCTCGTCTTCCGTCTCCTTCCTCGGTGTCTTATTGTATATTTTTTTGGTTGAACGTTGAGAAAGATTAAATATGGATTTAATATGGGTATCATTATATTTAGTCTATTTGTACCCAAATAAAACCCACATACCCGCAAAATCCGGTGGGTATAGGTATGGGTATGGATATGGATTTTTAACACTCGGTGGGTATGGGTATGGGTATGGGTACGGGTACGCATTTTGCAAATGGGTATGGATGTGGGTATAGGAAAACCTGCCCCATTGCCAGCCCTAGTACATACTAAAGGGTACTTACACTGTACCGGCATTGCTTCGAATCCGATTGAATTAATGTATTTGAAATTAGGTATCTTTTGACTTGAACTTTGATGGGAGGCCTGGACTTGACTAGCGAAGTTTAAAGTTCGGGTTGCTAATTCCTGAACTTGGCTACTTAAAGACCTGAAGTTCGGATTGGTGTGCCCCAACTTGACCATACACTTAGTTTAAAGCTTGGCGGGGCTTGAACTTGACTCGGGTAGTAAAGTCCGAAGTCCAACGGAGATGCCTAAGCTTGACCCCTTCTTGGATTTGAAGTTCGGTGGATTATCCCGAGCTTCACTTGATTAATGTCCCGAAGCTCAAATGGGGGCCTAAACTTGGTCGTTCTTGGTCTAAAGCTTGGCTAAAACATTCTCGCACTAACAGTTTTGTTAGCTAGTAATCAAATGTAAATAGTTTTAAGTGTTACCTAAAGATGATTTGTAACTAGGTCAAGTTTCAAGCTTGTTTCCTTGACTTGGCCATAGAGAGGTCCTAAAGTCTTAGTGTTGTGTTTGAACCTTGACCGCTGCTGGGCTTGAAACTCGACGAAGGTGTCCGAACCTTGACCACTCGCTGGGTTTGAAACTCAACTTGAGTGTGTGTTTGAACCTTGACTCGTTATTGGGCTCGAAGCTCGACGGAGGTGTATGAACCTTCACCACTGTTGGGCCCGAGAATCAACTTGAGTATGTCTAAAACTTGACCGTTGTTGGGCTCGAAGCTCGACGGAAGTGTCCGAACCTTGACCACTGCTAGGCCCGAAGCTCGACTTTTATCAACTTTTGTCGGAATAGGGACATATACTTATCGTTATGTAGAAATTTTCGCCTAGACTTGGTCGTTGGATGACTTGAAATCTAGGGAACTCCCGCTTGAAAATATGATGTTCCATGAGATTATGTGTCTCTTTTTAAATTCGAGCTTTTAGTTTGTGTGCTAATAGCTCCTTTGGTTGTATAGTAGAAGATTCGTGCCTCTTCCCGAATATCCTTGGAGTGGTGTATGATCCTTTCGATCACAAGCCCCCACGTCCTTCTTAGGTACTTGTGGCTAGCTCTCTTCTCGAATGTTGGAGAGTTGGTGAGCTTCGATACTCTTGGTTGAATTTCTTTGAAGGTGATAATGTCGGTAACCTTTCGATGCTCGACTTGATGAATGCTACTGCTTGATTGAATAATCTCTTGTAGAGTGATTTGTTATTAAGATTTTGTATTTTTAGGAGTTTGACTCATGCAAAAGAGATGAATGTAAGACTTTATTCTAAGAACAAATACATTCTTTTATTAAGATGATGCGAAAAGTTCAAAAAGACAAAGACAAAAGTTGTACTTTAGCCCCCACTCCCCAAAGCATTGTCTAAAGAAAAAGTAGCTTGCTTGAATTGTGATGTATTGCTACCGACGATGAACCGTGAACCTGACGGTAATAAGAATGGCACGCTTTCCCGATTGATTTATGTTCCTCTAGATAGGGCAAAGTGGCTTTGAATTTGGAAATTGGGATCAAGATAAAGCTTAGGGTCGGACCTCATGGGCTTCTTACGTATCCGCTATAGCGGAAATCGGGCCTTCGTAGTTCAAAAAAGAAATGATTGGTTTGGTTTTTTTTTTTTAAAAGACAGAAAAAGAAATAAACATGGAACAAAACTGAAAGGGAAATACGCACTTTATTAACATCCTTGATGAGTCATGGGCTCATTGGATGATCTTCTAGTTGGTTGAACCTTTTGTAGATGCCTGGTCCTCTTCTATAAGTATGCCAAGCATCTCTAAGTGTTTTGAAGTCCATGAAGGGAAAGAACTTCAAGTGTTGCTGGTATGAAGGTTTCGGGTTCTTGATAATGATTCTAACCTGATCCTTTTCGGATGGTCGATCAATTATGTGGGCAGCTTTTGCCCTCTAACGGGTAAGGAAGTCGATGAAGCTTTCATTGTCTCCTTGCTTAATCATTTTTAAGTCTTGAAGAGCGACCGGTAGATCAATATTGTGCTTCACCTTCAGAATATGAGACTTTGTTGAGGAGAATTATAAAATAAAGTGATTGTGTAATTTTATTTTTCATTTATGTGAATAGTTTTACATTTTTTAATTTTACGTGTTTATTTCCAACCCGTCATATTAATTTTTGGATCTGACAAAATTAAATGTTTCATGAGTATATGAGAGGCTTAGATAAGCAACCTCAATATCAAGGTTTCAAAATTAAATGTTTCAGGAGTATATTAAACTTTTCCAACATGTTCAATCATAAAACTCTACTGAATTGGTTCCATTTTCTTTTTTTTCATTTTGTTTGAAGGTTAGTGCAAGATATCAATTAGTTAATAACTCAAGGGCTCTATTCAAATGATGATCAACAAGAATAAAAAGTAGTTCTCCACCAGGGAAAGAAAAATATATATAAAAAAATTATAGAACAATTATACTTATCATCCAATTTGTTGTCATGTTAACTTTTGGTAAATATCTTCTGTTCCAATTGCCCATCTCGATGAAAAGGTGGTAAACAATCACATCAAACTATACTTATTATTAAAGTTGAATACATACTATTAGCTACATCTCCATATAAGCCTTTAGTTTTGTAGATTGTTAACTAGGGTTAAGCACGGCTTATCTTGGAACCGGAACGAAATCGGTTAAATGGGTGAAGTTTAGGAAGCTGGAATCGGTCAAATGGTTCTGGATAAGGTTTCTAAAATTTAGGAACCTGTTAAACATGTTCCGATTTCGATTTCAAAAATCAAACCCTGAAACCGGAATTTGAAACCATTTACACAAGTTCTCGTTTTGAATACCCGTAACCTCGGAACTCGAAACCCTATATATTCGAAACCGTTAATAATATTTACAACATTTTAATAATATTTACAACATTTTAAGTTTTAATTTGTAAATATGAGGCCCATATAATTTCAAGTTTAACTTTTAATATGAGGCCCAATTGATTGGAAACCTTGATACTAATATTTTCGGATTCCTAAAATTCAAGAATTAGTCAAATAAGGTCAAATTCATATTATAGTTTTGGGATAGGATGAAGACTTAGACATTTATTAACGCATTTCGAGTTGCACTAAACAAGTCGGGTATAACAATCCCATGCTTTTAGAGTTTTGATTCCAAGGCATTCTCGTTATCGCAGAAACTCCGTCGAGTAAAATAAGTATCTTTCGAGTGATACGTCTTTTACTTAGTACATTTATTGCTTATCTGTTTGAGACTCGTAAAAGTAGTTCTTTGTTCCGAGTCCATCTTCACTCGGCTTTATCACGGACTAATGCTTCGTCTTTTTCTCACTCAAAATCTCACTTCGATTGCAAGCTCTTTTTGTTAGAGTAAATATCTTTAGTTTGTTTCACTTTGTCTATATCAAGTTATCTCACTCTAATATTCTTTAAGGAACTTGTTCTATTGCTTAGACTAAGTCGGATGGAATTCCGAGTATCATGGATATTGGACTCGGAAAATTCCATTTCATTTCCGACTCGGATAATCGGTTGCTTAATTATCATAATTATTTTATTATCTCGTGTCTAACTTTGGACCAAAGTATTTTGTACTTTGAGAACCAAAATTGATTTACTTTTGTAGGTTATTCATTCGAGGAAACACCTTTCTTCCAAACTACAAAAGTAGCCGAGCTTCGAACGTCAAATCACCAGGCAGACATGGCTTTTCACCTTCCCTGCTCTATTCCCGTAAGATTTTGTCGAGACACTGTCTATTTCCATATCTGGAAAACCGAAACGCCAAGATTAACAAGTGGTTTCCACCTCATTTTTCAAGACACTATCGATGGTTTTGGGACTTCCAAGAGAGTTAAACCGTTGTCCAACGTTCATATTTCAACGGATACTTTCCGAGTGACTCGGAAAGCCTCTATCAACGGTCACAAAAGACTCTTGGTCCGCATATGAAGATAACGGCTACTTTGTCCGGTTATCTATAAATAGAAGCCACTTCACAAGACTTGAAGATTGCCGAACATATTGTTTATACACATACTTGATCAAAGTAATTGTATTTACTCCCAATCTTCAACTTACAACTCCCACTCTGTAATTCATTACTGAAGGTTTGCTCGGGGAGAGTCCGAGTCACCCTAAAGGGGGGTGAATAGGGTGATAGAAAAT
The DNA here is from genome assembly GCA_021018815.1 of Talinum fruticosum. Lineage (NCBI taxonomy): Eukaryota > Viridiplantae > Streptophyta > Magnoliopsida > Caryophyllales > Talinaceae > Talinum > Talinum fruticosum. The sequence continues at coordinate 6,297,731 of JAITYX010000011.1, forward strand.
TCTTTGTGAAAACACACTCTTTTGACGGAAAAGAGGCAAAGACAGCTTACGAGTCTAAACACGGGGTCGAAAAGATTGGACTCGAAAGCAATGAATCGGAATAACAAGCACGAGTAAGGTCATGCTCGAGTCTAGAATGAACTCGGAAAGATGACACGAGATATTTTACGTGGAAACCCTCCCGGGGCAGAAAACCACGGGCCGTGTCAATCCGGACACGAAGTCAAATCCACTATTTTGAGTCCACAAAATACCGTGAACTAACTTGAACCCGAGTTGCTCCCTTGGACAACTCTATACAAGTTTTCCTAGACTCGAAGTTACCTTATCTCGATCTAGTACTTCCTAGCTGAGATAACCCTTACAGCTAGGGACAACTAAGCTGAGTTAACCTTTACGACTTAGTCAAGGGACCTTACAAAGAATGTAAGAAGAGTTTGTAACTTAGTACAAGACCTTACAACTCAAAGAGTAAAGAATTACGGAATGAGGGTTGTAAAAAGAAGATTGGAAATAAATATAATAACTTTTCTCAAGTATGTGTATTAACAATAGAATCGGCAATCTTCAAGTCTTGTGAAGTGGCTTCTATTTATAGATAACCATGCGAGTAGCCGTTATCTTCATCTCGCTGACCGAGAGTCCTCTCGTGACCGTTTGATAATGGCTTTCCGAGTCACTCGGAAAGTATCCGTTGAAATATGGACGTTGGACAACGGTTTAACTCTCTTGGAAGTCCCAAAACCATCGGTTGTGTCTTGAAAAATAAGGTGGAAACCACCGTTAGGCTTGACGTTCCGGTTTTCCGGATATGGAAGCGAGACGGCTTCGACACAATCTTACGGGACTAAAGCGAGGAAGGTGAAAGGCCATATCTGCTTGGTGATTTGACGTTACGGAGCCGGCTACTTTTGTAGTTTGAAAAAGATATCCTCGATTGAATAACCTACAAAAGTAAAACACCTTTCGGTTCTCAAAGTATAAAATACTTTGGTCCAAGGTTAGACACGAGATAATAAAATAATTATGAAAATTACGCAATTGATTATCTAAGTCGGAAAAGAAATGGAATTTTACGAGTCTAGCATCCATGATACTCGGAATTCCATATGACTTAGTCTTAAGCAAAGAATCAAGTTCTATAACGAATATCGAGTGGGAAAAACTTGATATAGACTAAGCATGGGAAGAACTACGAATGCCGACTATGCAAACAATAGAATAGATAACCACAAGTCGATTCCGAGTGAGAAACGGCGGAATACTGGTATATTCAAAAGGCGAATAGTCCGAGTGAGAGTGGACTCAAAATAAATAACCAGTTTTCGAGTCGCTAACTGAAAAGCGATAAAAGAGATAATTGAAGGCCGAAATACTTAGAGAAAATATTATTTTACTCAAGTAAGTTTCTAAAACGCAGAGAATGCCTTGGAATCAAAACTTTATATGAATAACATCGTTATACCCGATTCCTTTTGCATGACTCGGAAAGATATTGAGCAGTGTCTCGAGTCTTCAATTACTTTACGAGTTGTAAGGTCTTGTACTTAGTTACAAACTCTTCTTACATTCTTTGTAAGGTCCCTTGACTAAGTCAGTAAGGATAACTCGGCTTAGTTGTCCCTAAGCTGTAAGGGTTATCTCGGCTAGGAAGTACTAGATCGAGATAAGGAAACTTCGAGTCTAGGAAAACTTGTAAAGAGTTGTCTAAGGGAGCAACTCGGGATCGGTCGGTTCACGGTATTTTGTGAACTCAAAATAGTGGATTTGACTTCGTGTGCTGGATTGACACGGGCCATGGTTTTCTGCCCCATGAGGGTTTCCACGTAAAATCTAAGTGTTATTTTTCCGAGTTCATTCTAGACTCGGACAGTCTTACTTGCTCTTGTTCTTTACGATTGATTGCTTTACGAGTCCAAGATTTTCTGACCCAGTTGATAGACTCAAAATCTATCTTCCCCTTTACCTCTGCGCAAAAGAGTGTGATTCCACGAAAATTCCCTATCACCCTATTCACCCCCTCTAGGGTGACTCGGACTCTCCCCGAGCAAACCTTCAATTGGTGTCGAGCCTAGCCTTTCGAAAGGATCTAACAATCCAAAGGTTTAAAGATCGGATGGCTCGAACACCGGAGAGATCGACGAAGGAAGATCTTCCAACGAGCCACCAAAATTCAAAGGCTCAAACTTTGGGCCTTTGGAAGAAGCTTATGGAATGTTTCCTCATGGATCATGATGAAGAGGTATGGGAAATCATACAACAAGGAAACTACATTCCAACGAAGACAGATGAATTCAGAATCCTTCCCAAGCCAAAGGTCGAGTTCACACCAAGCAAAAGCAGAGAAGTTCGAAAGAATTTCAAAGCCATGAACATCCTTATGTGCGCCATAAGCTCGAGACGAATACAATCGAGTCTCTGCCTGTGACTCTACTAAAGAGGTGTAGGATACTTTGGTCAACACCTACGAAGGTACAAGTCGGGTGAGACAAGCGAAGATCAGTCGAGTATCTTCACAAATATGAGCTTTTCAAAATGGAGCCGAGAGGAGAACATTACTCGGATGTTCATCCGCTTCACTGAGATCACCAACAATCTCAAATCTCCGGGAAAGAAAATCTCCCATGAAGAAATGTGCTGGAAAATTCTCAAAAGCCTACCCAAGAGACGATGGGGTCCGAAGGTGACTGCCATAGAAGAGGCTCGGAACCTTTCACTCTTGAAGCCGGACGAGCTCATCGGAAAGCTTCTCACGCATGAGATACATCCGGAAGAAGAAGATGCTGAGGGTACTACCAAAAGGAACATTGCGCTTAAAGCCTCGGAATCCAAAGAAGCAAGTCCGAGCTCTTCTTACTCGGAAGACGATCCCATGGCACTCATTGCAAGAGGCTTCAAGAGAATGATGAAGCATAAAAGATGGGACAAAAGACCAAAAGAAGAATTCTACAAGAAAGACAAGAGAGATAGAAAAGGTAAGTTTTCTTCTCCTACAAAGTTATCTTTGTCTAAGAATTCTGGATGTTTTGAATGTGGCGAGCAAAGACCACATAGTCAAGGACTGTCCAAAAAGAAAAAGGGATAGGAAGAAGAAAAAGGCCATGATGGCAACATGGAGCGATGAGGACTCATCGGAAGACGACGAGGACTCGAGACGACTCAAAGTGTCCGATGGCAATCTCGACTCGGAAGCTGAAAGAGAGTCGGACTCAAACTTAGACAATGAGGAAACAGATCCTCAAGAGGTAATAAACTACTTCCTCAAATTCTCGAAAATTGATTTAGCTAAATACATTTTTACTTTGGAAGAAAAGTTCAATTCGATTCTTCTCATTTCAAAGAACAACTTGAGTTAATCACTTCGAGAGCACTTCTTTGAAAAACGAATTAGAAAAGCTGAGACTCACACTCGAGAGAACTCAAGACAAGTGCTCAAACTAATGAGACTAAGTCTGAGTTACTCGGGAAAGAAAATGAGCGACTAAAACGAAGCTCACTGAGTCTCAAGATCCGGTTTTAAAGTTTACTCAAGGTCGGAAAAACCTTGACATGCTCTTAGGATCACAATGTGTCTCTTTTCGAAAAGAAGGTCTTGGTTTCAACAAAGAGGAAGAATCTAATTCTTACTCGGAATTGTTCAAAAGGATTCCGAAGCTGTAAAGTTCGGAAAAGCTGAGCATGGTCCCATTCATAGAAATGAAAGGAGGACTAAGCCCGGAGCTATTTACAAAATGAAACCATTCACTCCTGTTTCAAAAGGAAAGATTTTCAAAAGAAGGAGACACGGACTCGGTTCTCCGAGAGGAAGACTCGGAATCGGACGAAACCCAAAGTCATTCAAATTTGGGTTTTGAAACACCTTCTTCCTCGAAAAGGACCACGGTAAGGAATGTTACTTGGGTTCGTTAGAGGAAGTGAGAAGGGTTAGATTCTCCTTGTTTTGCGGGTAACTCGGAAAAGATCAAAGGACACCGGTACTGGACAGCGGATGTTCTCGACACATGTCGGGTGACCAAGGACTCTTTTCTGAGCTAGAATCATATAAAGGAGGAAAAGTCACTTTTGGAGATGACAGCAAAGGCAAGATAGTGGGCATCGGCAAGATTGGAAATGGAAGCAATCTGGTGAGCCCAGTCTACCTTGTCAAAGGGCTAAAATACAATCTACTTAGCATCTCCCAGCTATGCGACAAAGGTCAAGAGGTAAGATTCACTCAATCTAAGTGCTACATCTCGGACAAGACTACCAAAGAGATAAAGCTCTCGGGTAAGAGATCGGGTAATACCTACATCATCCCTCTTTCGACCCATGTCAGAACTTATCTTGTTTAAAAGCATCTCTCCATGATGATTCTTGGACTTGGCATTGTAGATTAGGTCATATTAGCATGCATACTATCAAAAAGCTTGCATCTCATGGTCTCAGTTAGAGGATTACCTAACTGTGCTTTTGAGAAAGACAAAGTATGTGAAGCATGCACCGGAGGGAAACAAGTCGGATCTTCATTCAAATCTCTGAAGACAGTTTCCACATCCAATGTACTTGAATTACTACATATGGACTTAGGTGGTGAAATCCTCGTGAAGAGTCTCGGAAGTAAATCTTACATACTTGTTATTATTGATGATTTTTCAAGATTTACCTGGGTGTGTTTTCTCAAGCATAAAAATGAAGCCTTCAAGGAGTTCAGCAAGCTCGTAGAAAGATTCAAGTTGAGTCTCGGACTCGGATTCAAAAGATTCGAACCGACCATGGAAGGGAGTTCGATTACTCGGAATTCTCGAGTTTTGTGACAAAAATGGAATCTCTCACAACTTCTCAGCACCCAGAACTCCTCAACAGAATGGAGTAGTAGAGAGAAAGAACAGAACCCTTGAAGAAATAGCAAGGACAATGATGATTGAACACAACTTGCCTCACTATTTCTAGGCGGAGGCAGTGAACACGACCAACTACACTCTAAACAGATGCCTCATCGGACCCATTACGAAGAAGACACCCTATGAGCTCTACAAAGGAAAGAAGCCAAATATCTCCTATTTCGGACCATTCGGATGTAAGTGCTTCGTTCACAACAATGGTAAGGATCATCGACCAAGTTTGATGCTCGGTCGAGACGAAGGTATTTTTCGGGTTACTCCTCTCATAGCAAAGCTTATCGCATTTTCAATAATCGAACTAACAAAGTGGAAGAAAGCATCCACGTAGTGTTTGATGAGTGTGAACAGGAGAAGCCAAGTGAATCATCATACTCGGAAGCTGAAACTCGGTAGAGATGATGATGAAGTCGAGACTACAAAGACTCGGACTCAACCTACTCGGAATCAAGTCACTCGGAACGAGGAAACTCGGAATGAGACAGGTTCAAGAGTTGGCTCGGAACGAACAAGTCAATGAAGAAGATCACTCGGAACAAGCTTCGAAGATCAAGCCGTTCAACCCACAAACCTGGTGAATCAAAGAACTGGTAAAGCATTCAAATTTACTTCCGAGTCATCCTCAAGAAAACATTATTTCGATATCAACAGTGGGGTAAGAACTCGTTCCTCTCTTCACAATCTATGTGCATTCACTGCATTCATTTCATTAACTGAACCCAAAAATGCACTAGAGGCCCTTAACGAACCTGAATGGGTAGAGGCCATGCAAGAGGAACTTAATCAATTCGAGAGAAAAAAGTCCGGACTCGACCAACCGACCTTCGACCACCCAGTTATAGGAACCAAATGGGTTTTCAAGAACAAACTGGATGAGGGTGGAGTGGTAGTCGAAACAAAGCTAGACTTGTGGCTCGGGGATATAATCAAGAAGAAGGAATTGATTGTGGGGAAACCTTTGCACCTGTAGCAGAATCGAAGCCATTAGAATACTTGTTGGCATTTGCATCCAGCATGCATATTAAATTATATCAAATGGATGTAAAGTGTGCTTTTCTCAATGGTTTTATTGAAGAAGAAGTTTATGTCGAGCAGACCTCCTGGTTTTGAAAACTCGGAATTTCCAAATCATGTTTTTAAACTTCAAAAGGCTCTCTATGGTCTTAAGCAAGCACCTCGAGCTTGGTATGAAAGACTAAGTAGCTTCTTGGTTCAAAATGATTTTAAAAGAGGTCAGATCGACAAGACTCTATTCATCAAGACCAAAGAGAAAGATTTCCTTATTGTTCAAATTTATGTTGATGATATTATTTTTGGTGCTACTAATGAAATTTTGTGCTGAGAATTTTACGAGTTGATGAGTCAAGAATTCCAAATGAGTATGATGGGAGAACTCAACTTCTTCCTTGGGTTGCAAATCAAACAAGACAAAGATGGGATCTATGTCCATCAATCCAAGTATACCAAGGAACTGCTGAAGAAATATAAACTTCAAGATGCAAAGCACGCATCTACACCCATGAGCAGCGACGATAAAACTTGACTCGAGACGAAAAAGGTAAAGCAATAGATCGAAACTTTATCGAGGTATGATTGGATCTTTGCTATATCTTACTTCAAGTAGGCCACATATAATGTTCGGTGTTTGTTTATGCGCAAGATTTCAAGCTAATCCAAAAGAATCACATCTCACTGCGGTGAAGAGAATATTTAGATATCTTACAGGTACTCGGAATTTAGGTCTATGGTACTCCGGAGACTCGGAGCCGAACTCGATCTGGGTACTCAAACGCGGACTACGCGGGATACAAAGTTGATCGAAAGAGCACATCCGGAGCTTGCCAATTTCTAGGTCAATCCCTAATATCTTGGCACTCAAAGAAGTAGAACTCGGTAGCTCTATCGATTGCGGAAGCTGAATACATTGCCGCTGGAGCTTGTTGCGCTCGAATTCTTTGGATAAAACAACACTTGAAGGATCTTGGACTATTCCTCAACTCGGTCTCAATCAAGTGTGACAACCAAAGCGCAATCAGCATCACTAAGAATCCTGTCCAGCATTCAAAAATAAAGCATATTGAGGTCGGGTATCACTTCTTACGCGATCACTCGGAAAAGGGTCATATTGAGCTTGAGTTCATTCCTACTAATCTTCAATTAGCTGATATCTTTACTAAGCCTCTTGGTGAAGATCGGTTTTGTTTTATTCGGAATGAGCTTGGTATGTTAAATGCTTAATCCTGTACTATCTTTGTGGCATAATTACGTGCTATGTGCTTTACGTGTTAATAACCATTAGTTCGAGTTGATTCCGTGATATTGGGCTAATAGTTATTTCGTGTTTCGAGTCACTCGAAACCTTTCGAAGTCAAACTCGGACGTGAAAAAATTTTGGACATCAAATTTTCGAAACTATCTCTAGAACAGTGGAGAGTTTCGGATTATATTTTCAAAATCTTTTTCTCTCTCTTTCTCGAGCACTGCGATCGGATCTTAACCATAGATTTCAAACCGCTGGTATCTCAACCGCTGAAGAAGAACCGTCACACCGGTCTTTGGTGACTCGATGGACAAGCCGAGTCGAACGGAGTTACTTAACGGATAGTTGACGGGCGCGCTTATTTTTTATAAATAACGACTATCCATCTTCATCTCGGTATTCTAAACTCCATCTCCCTCAAAAGAAACTTCTCGCGAAAGCTTACTACGTAAACAATGTCTCTTGATCATCCGCAAGCATCGAAGAAGCTCTCTCTCTCTCTCGTAAGTTTCGATTGCTCTAATTTCTTTCCTCTGCATTTTCATTTTCTTCTCTTCTACACCTCCTTCTCTCTCTCTTGAAAAGTTTCATCTTTTCTCTCCTTCTCTCAAAATGCCTAAACGCGGAAACCATCCCGATTTCCGGGTTTCTCCCTCTTCCAAAAGCCTCGCACCAACAAGCCGAAAGCTCAACCCCTTCCAAACCCGTTGTCACCCGAGCACCTTGCGCTAGATGACAAATTCTTCCCAACAACCAAATTTTCTTGGTTGTCCAACACCCAAACCACGGGGTATACTACTTCTGTGTTTCAGCGAGTTCATCTATCCTGAACTCGTTTCGAGTTCTATGCTCACCTCACTCACTCCGAAAATGTTCTAACCTCTAGGGTTCGGAACATTACTGTTCGCATCAACACCTCTCTCCTCCACCGCCTGTTCAAAATCTCTTCTCTTTTCTTGAACAGCAATCCTATCCCTTCACTTGAAGTCGCCGACGACTTCTTTGAAAAATACGCAAAAGAATTCCCGGGTCCAGGAAAAACTTTTATGTGACTCGGTTGAAGTCGAAGCTTGCTTTCTGTGCTTTTTGCTGATGAGAACCTTCTTCTTACAGCATTCCAGTAAGGAGAACCCCAACTCCAAGCACCTCAAAGCTCTCTTCGACATCCTCGAGGGATACGAAGTAGACCTCTTCCCTTCTATCATTGAGCGGATGGCAGCTGTGCCAGCTCAACTCCAATCCAAGAAGAACACATCCCTTCCTTTCGGTGCTCTTCGACCCTCGTCTTCAAACAATTTCAAGTTCCTCTTCCCTCGACCCAAATGCGGTGTACGAGGCGGCCATTGTGGTCGGCAAGAAGGAACTCCAAGGGTACGGATACCGGAAGCCGACCACGGTGTGCGGGTTCACAACTCGAGCTGAGGCCCCCTTCTCCTCCACGGACTCGAAATCGGCCCCTCTCCCTCTTCCCTCTACACTGGTGGTGCCTCCACCTCAAGTCCCTCCAAATCTCTCTCCGCCCTCTTGTCCCTGCTTTCATGGACAAGATCGGCTCCATGACTTCGAACTCGGAGACATGCTCGGGGCTTTCAAATCTGTTCTCCAAGGTCCGACCATCAACCAAAAGATCGAGTCGAGTCCCAAATCCGAGAGCAGCAGTCTCTCGTTCTTGAGATGAGGGAGCTGGTCTAGGAGCGAAGGAGCTGGTCGAGCTCCTCGAGAGCGACGGTCCAAGGCGGCTCGGGACCAAGATGACTCGGACGCGTCCGAAGCGTCTTCGAGCCCAGGTCCGACCTCCTCGGACAGCGGGGATGAGGAAGAAGAGGAAGAAGGCTGCAGATGCGGCGAGAAGATGCTTGAGGAACCTGCGGTTGAGGCGAGGCCCTTCCGGGCAAAGGGAAGAAGAGGCCGTGGCAAATGCCGAGGGTCGGCCTGCTCCCCAAGCGCAAATAGGCTGTACTTAGCTCGGACAGCGAGTCCGAGTGGGTCGAAAGACCTCGCTCCTCCGGCGGGTCGGACAAAGCAGCCCCTCCAGCCACCGAGGTCCCAAGGGAAGAACCCTCGATCCACTCTCTCCGGGTCGGCCACTCGGAGCTGAGCCCCGAGAACAATTCCGGTTCTCCCTCGCTGCGCTCAAGCACATCGTCAAGATCTTATCGGCGCGGCGCACCTCCGCCTCCACTCGAAATCCCCCTCCCTCGTAGGAGGCATGCACTGAGTCACAATTCCTCGGTGTCTCCGAGTTTTTTTTTCCCTTTCTAAATTTTTTTGTCCGGACATCTCGGTTGTATTATTTGTTCTTTTCCTCCCTTTCTTTTCTTGATGTATTTTTTCTTTGAAAGGCAAGGGCGAAATAGAGTCGAAACCGATTGTCTTGTTTAGGGGAGTTCTTTCCACCCTTTTGAATTTTTAATGGATTAATGCATTTCATTATTATCTTCTAAGTTCGGTTTTGCCTTGCTTTATTTCCCGAGTTATTGTTAAAACATACTTTATTTTGTTTTTGTTCGATATATGATATATTGCTCTGTCTTACTCACGCGCAAACCACTCGGAATTATTTTTCTTCTCTAACAAAGTTTCTGTTTAAGTATGGAATGCCTTTCATCAAAAAGGGGAGATTGAAGACTCGGACATTTATTAACGCATTTCTAAGTTGCACTAAACAAGTCGGGTATAACAATCCCATGCTTTTAGAGTTTTGATTCCAAGGCATTCTCGTTATCGCGAAACTCCGTTGAGTAAAATAAGTATCTTTACGAGTGATACGTCTTTTACTTAGTACATTTATTGCTTATCTGTTTGAGACTCGGAAAAGTAGTTCTTTGTTACGAGTCCATCTTCACTCGGTTTTATCGCGGACTAATGCTTCGTCTTTTTCTCACTCGGAATCTCACTTCTAATTGCAAGCTCTTTTTTGTTAGAGTAAATATCTTTAGTCTGTTTCACTTAGTCTATATCAAGTTATCTCACTCTAATATTCTTTAAGGAACTTGTTCTATCGCTTAGACTAAGTCGGATGGAATTACGAGTATCATGGATATTGGACTCGGAAAATTCCATTTCATTTCGACTCGGATAATCGGTTGCTTAATTATCATAATTATTTTATTATCCGTGTCTAACTTTGGACCAAAGTATTTTGTACTTTGAGAACCAAAATTGATTTACTTTTGTAGGTTATTCATTCGAGGAAACACCTTTCTTCCAAACTACAAAAGTAGCCGAGCTCGAACGTCAAATCACCGACGAGACATGGCTTTTCACCTTCCCTGCTCTAGTCCCGGAAGATTGTGTCGGACGCCGTCTGCATTTCCATATCTGGAAAAGCTGGAACGCCAAGATTAACGGTGGTTTCCACCTCATTTTTCAAGACACTACCGATGGTTTTGGGACTTCCAAGAGAGTTAAACCGTTGTCCAACGTTCATATTTCAACGGATACTTTATGAGTGACTCGAAAGCCTCTATCAACGGTCACGGAAGACTCTTGGTCCGCGAGATGAAGATAACGGCTACTCATGTCGGTTATCTATAAATAGAAGCCACTTCACAAGACTTGAAGATTGCCGAACATATTGTTTATACACATACTTGATCAAAGTAATTGTATTTACTCCCAATCTTCAACTTACAACTCCCACTCGTAATTCATTACTTTACGAGTTGTAAGGTCTTGTACTTAGTTACAAACTCTTCTTACATTCTTTGTAAGGTCCCTTGACTAAGTCTGTAAAGGATAACTCAGCTTAGTTGTCCCTAACTCGTAAGGGTTATCTCGGTTAGGAAGTACTAGATCGGATAAGGGAACTTCGAGTGTAGGAAAACTTGTAAAGAGTTGTCTAAGGGAGCAACTCGGGATCGGTCAGTTCACGGTATTTTGTGGACTCAAAATAGTGGATTTGACTTCGTGTGCGGATTGACACGGGCCGTGGTTTTCTGTCCCATGAGGATTTCCATGTAAAATCTAAGTGTTATTTTTCCGAGTTCATTCTAAACTCGGACAGTCTTACTCGCTCTTGTTCTTTCGATTGATTGCTTTACGAGTCCAAGCTTTTCGACCCAGTTGATAGACTCGGAATTTATCTTCCCCTTTACCTCTGCGCAAAAGAGTGTGATTCCACGAAAATTCCCTATCACCCTATTCACCCTCCCTCTAGGGTGACTCGGACTCTCCCGAGCAAACCTTCATAGGATACCCAAAGCAACTAACCCATATTGTGTAACTACTAAAGTACCGCCCGTTGCCAAACAGATTATTCACGTTGAATTTGTGACAACTTCTCATTCAAATGAGCTATGACACAGCGTGTAATTGTGTTTACTTGATTAATCTCAAATTTAACAATTGAAACAAGTCAAATACTGTGCAATAGGTGGCACGTGTTGTTATTTCTAGGTAAATAAAATACGGAGACGGTAATAATATATCGTTAGTAACAATAAATTTAATTATGTTCATAACATATTTGTTAATTGTATTACTAACAACAAATTATAAAATAAAATCTATTCAGATATCATAATTTTTTAATATTTTACAGACCCTACTTTTTAAATATTCACGATAATAAACTATTAAAAAGTCTAAGCAGCAATTTTTATTTGTTTGATACCATATGCGAGTAAAGTGTCAAATACTTACATATGTTTCCGTTATCACATTTGGTTATAGGATCACCAACCAATTTCAGAATGATTGTTTCGGGATATTATAAAAACATTGTCTCACTAAACCTGGACAATCTTGAAAGGAATTTTACTTTAAACTTTAATCAAAAGGGGGGAATGCCCAAGCCGAAAAAGAAAATGATTGTGCAAAAATTGCTTTATTCATCTACCGAAACACTAGAAAGAAAAGTCTAATTAATTACCAAACATGTATAGACATTCGACCGCTGAAATCGTAGTAATTTACCTCCAAAGCTCTCGAGTAAGCTCTTTGGCAAACGCCTTAAGACATTTGGAAGTAGAGAGCGATGTTGCCGCTCAAAGCTACCAAAATTTTGTGAAGCCTTCAATTCATCTTGTGAGAAAAAAGGAGATCAACCAAATTACAAAATAAAGCAGGCATTTGCAACTGCTAGTTCCATAGGGAGTCTCTCTCTCTCTCTCTCTCTCTCTCTCTCTCTCTCTCTCTCATCCATGCGAATATAAACGCATATGCAGATACAACAAATCATCCTAGACTTCCATCATACGCTCCCTATGACATCTCCTTTTAACTCCTTCCAAGTACCAGCGGTCATCAAATGCCAAAAATATTAGTATAACCTTGAGAAAGAAAAGAGGAAAAAAATGGAAGAAAACCCCTTCATAGATCAACCGAGTGCAACCTCCGAGAGTGAGCAGACCAGCAAGAAAAACCAAGTTCCTCACCTCAGTTTTCAAGAATGGTTGAACCATGGTCCCACTGCCCCAGCATTCATGTGCCCATTGCCATGAATCCCGCCACCATTAGGGATGATATTAGGGGACAATCCAACTGCCATTGAGGGCGGTGGTGATGGTGCTGCATGCGGCAATGCATTTGGGAACAAGGCATGAGTGTGGGGAAGGGGGTGTGGGCTCATAAGAGGTGTACCAACAGGAGATCCCTTGCGCTGTTGTTGAAGCGCATGGATCTGCCATAGCCCTTCCTCGTGGATGCGAGCCAAGGTCTCCAGCTCCTTCATCGAAAGAGCTTCTAAGCCAGCACCATATAGAGGAGCATGCCGGGAAATTTCTTCCTGAAGTGAAGCCTCGAGCTTATGGATGTATTGCTGCACAGGAAAAGAAGAATTAGGTTTGAGCTGATGCATGAGAGGTTAAATGGCAATAATACCCAGTCACCCAGAAAAGACCCTTGAGCAATTAGTGCTTTAAATCATTTTCAAATTGGATTAGCATTAACCAAAACTTCTCCATGAGAGTAGTTTGGGTTCTTCAAAAGCAAAAGCAGCGCACAAGCATTTCCCACCAAGCTAGAATTCGAATATGACACAGCAGCCCCACTATTACACAAGATTTCCCGCAGTGGATCTAGATGCCAGGCTCCTTTTCATGAGTTTCTCATCCCTTTCATACGCAATGTACTAATTTATGCAGCCTGTCGAGAATAAGGTCAACTAAACCTAGATCCTCTCAGCTTTGCTCCAGCAGGATCTACTCCATGGTCACGTCAGAACTCTCAGCTAATGAAGGTCAAGAATGCATATATCTGGATCTCTCAAAGCCCCACTTCAGACGGGATCAAGAGTCCAAGACTAGGTCAGTGGTGGCCATTTTAAGCTAAGTTTTAAATTATGAGCTATAACCAAGTTTCACACTGTCAGCTAGTCAACCTAATCTAAGAATATTTGGTCTCCCCTCCCCCCACCCCCCACCCCGCGCCATAAAAAAATTAATTAAATAAATAAAAACCCTGATCTATGTCGTCTTCTTTCCCAATACAGGTCAAGGTTCCTCCCAGAGTTCGTAGAGAAGATAGACTTGAAACCCACAACTCTTCCATAAAAAAGGTGCTGCAGACCTGACACCACCAACTTGCACTTGTTATGTACACATATTTGCTTATTCAAGTAAAAGTTACATTATAATGTGATGCAGGATATGCTCCTTAGGGGTAGCATAGTGGTAGGATGACTGGTTTCCCCACAGAATATCAGGGTTGAAATCTCCCAAAGCTGTGTGTGTGTTATAATTTACGCACCCAAAAAAATAATGTGATGCAAGATATTAATCAAAGGTAAGTGGGCCATTTCATGTTACTGTCCTTGGATATGCTGAAGGCACTTGTGAAGAAGCATCGTAATTGAAACTTGAGAATAGTTAGACACTCTAGGTTAAAGACAAATACCTGACAAGCGTGCAACTTTGCCTCCATGCCATCAATGTATGTTTCACATCGAGCAACCTGCTCCTCCTTCTCTCGCTTCTCCCCTTCAGTTTGCCCCACTGTTTGAGTTAGTCTTCGTACTTCATCCTCCAAGGATTGCCTAATCTCCTCCCTTGTAACATTCTCTGTAGCGTACCGTTTCAACTCTTCATCAAATCTTTTTCTTGCAGCTTCAGCATTTTTCAAACGCTCCGCAAGAGCATTTTTCTCCTTTACAACTCTCTGAAATATATTTACATATAGTTGTCAGACTAGTGAAGAGAGAAATATATATAAAGTCACTTGAAACCGAATGCAAACCATAATGACAATATTGATGCTCGCAGTTTAGTTATTGATCGATTAGGAGGCGGGGGAGGGGAATAGGCACAATAACTAAAATAGACATCCAAGGATCACCAAAGTCAATACACAAATTACACCCAAGGCCCGAATACACAAAAAACACCTGTACAGCCATCAGCTAAATAGAAAGTTCAAGCCAAAAAGTCTCATTTCAACTCATGCACTAGAACCTGGTATCACAATGGCTCACTGCTCGACTTTCCAACAAAAGCACAAGGAAAAAGAGGAATTCTTCCCCTTGAAAAAAAAAATACCTACAACACTACGATAGTGATGTGTATAACACTGGCTTCTGTAATCAATGATAACTATATAATTAACAATAGAAGATTTTACACGAAGGACATATTTACAGAACTTATCATCTTGAAGCCAAACACAAAGCTTGATAACTCCACATTGTAAAGCAACAGTATGCTACCTTTAGTTCATCTCGCTTCCTGGACTTCAATTGTGCTAGTTGCACCTCTGCATCATGCAGACGATCCTGCAGTACTCTTTTCTCAGCTGTAAGCTTCGCAATCTCCTCATCTCGCTCAGCACGAAGCCAGTCAAGTTGACATTCAACTTCTTGCATTTGTTCTGAAAACTCCTTCTTTTCACGAGCAAAACGGTCCATCTCAGCCTTAATTTCAGACTGGCAATTCCCAAAAGGGTCAGCTATCCACTTCAGAATAATATTGAAATCATTTGAAGACCATTCATCAGAGTAAAAAGTACCTTAAGGCGACTGTTTGCAGACTCTGAATCATTCAGCTTTTGTGATATGAGAGCTTTTTCTTTCACTAAATTAGAAACTTCAGCTTTGCGCTCTTCACGAATTCTAATAATTTCGTCTTCACTAGAACATAGTTGATGCCAAAGGGCTGCACGATCAACATTTGCAAGTTCTGCAACCTCACGAAACATGCTCAAAATTGGTCTTATGATTTCTTGCTCTTCACAAACAAGAAGTACAAGAACTTCCATATCAAAATCTACTTCATGAGTGTTATCTGCACTACTGGTTGCACGATCCACCAGCCGCTTCAGCATCCTCCCTCGGTAGGAATCATCAGAATACCATTTAAACAGTATAGTGTAAAGAAGTTTTACAAAACCTTTTACACGAGGATCTCTGGAAAGGGCCAATGTCTCCACCAGACCAAGCAGCACAGTAAAATCATCTTGGGTCGCTCGCAGTTGATCATGGACTTCTCCCTCAACTGTATCTGTATGCTGCAATCCTTCAGTATGAAATCTTGCATTATAGCCTGCTCGTTGAGTATGTCGTCTCTCGAGGACCATCGCTAAACATGGAGCTGTTACAGCCCCACGGGATACTGCTCTCTCAAACGTTTGAGAAGCATCAACAGCAAGGCAAGGTATAGACAACATTTCAATCAGGAGGTATATATCCGAAAAATGATGACTGCCACAGAATGAATGCTCATTCACAGCATTTAGGATTTCAGAAGGGGGCCATTTTCGCCAAAAAGAAGACCCCCTTAGGGACTGACGGACAATTTAGACCACCATCATCATCAGAATCAATATTTTTTAATATAATTTCTGAAACATCTGCCCAACTATGTACAGTTCTACTTAAAAATCAAGAACACAAAGAGACACCTCTGGTCCCAATTGTTTCAGCCTTACACGGATAGATCTAACCTACAGAGAGAAATGGAAAATATCAAATATATGAAACAGAAAAAGGTGAAGGCATTGAAAATTCTCTAAACCATATATATTACTTACAGCTTCTGGAATATGCTGGCACTGAGTGGCAGCTTTCAAGATAAAATTTATTGTTGCTGCCAGAGGTTCATCATTTGAATCCACCAAAAGAGCAAAAGATTGAAATAAAATACGTTCCCAGACTTCACTGCTGCACTCCAATTGACTTAGAGCACCAAAGACCTAGTAATCAGTAGGTTCAAAAGTCAAAAGATTTATGAAGAATGGGCTAAAATGAATCTGATTTTCATAATGAGAAAATTAATTTGATTGGATCAGTCAATCCGATAACATTGTCTTACAGGTAGCCTTAATGCAGGTTCTGCATCAGGCTTTTGAAGCCTCTCAAGAAGTGCAGAAGCTGCAAGGGGATGTTCGGAATGTTCAACCAATTTGGGTACTAGTGCCACAAGATCTGGTTGCAAATGCTTAGGAGCTTTATCCAAAACCAGAGCAATTTTTGAGCAGATTGGGGCCTACGTCTTGGCTCAGGACAACCCTGAGGAACAGCTCCATCCAGTGCTCGCAAAGAATTTACAATCAACCCCAGCAGCTCCTCAGATTGCTCAGGCCACTTGGTCTGCAGATAAAGTACACAAATAAACACTACTAAACATCAGTAGATTCAATAAGACATTCACGAGGAAGAAGAAATCTACCTTTGATCTGAGGGAGGCCGTTTCAGATGATCCTTGGGCAGATGTTTCTGGTGGATAGATAGGAACAGACTTTCCATGCATATCACTGTCACTTATGTCAGTGCCAGGACTTGCCCTCATGCTTTCAAAAGCAGCAGTATCTACACTGTCACTGACTACTGCCTCTAATCTCTCAAATAAACCGTGTTCTCTGTGCTCTGTAGGACTTTCTTGGTCATATTGTGAGGGAGCTGTGGCTCCACTACATTCCAGAGAAGCCTTTAAGTTCACATCATCATATACATCCTCATTTGTGCTTCCTTCTGAAGGCTGGCAACATTCAACCATAATGTCCAAGAGCAAGTCAATAATAGCCTGCTGCAAGACCTTCACCCCCATCAATAAATTCATTAAACTAGGAGACGATTCGTCAGACTTGGAGGTCTTCTTTCCGTCATTAGGACTAGAAAGCTTTGTGGGAAGGAGCAACCGCTTTACTTTTGCAGGATCGTCTAGATACACGCGTAGCCCAGTCAAAAAACCAGCTATTGCACCGGCATCCATTAGAAGCTTTTCTCTCAGAGTAACTTGTGGCTGTGAAGGATTATCCCCATACGAAAGATGGAACCCAGCTCGAGATAGAAGATTCCTAAAGATGTCCTCTTCCTCACCACTTATTCCTTCACTGTCTTCAGAGTCCATAAGTTCATCAGGGTCAGTGGTTAGGGCGTCCTGGTCATCCTCAGAGGCAAGAACCTGATGAAAAGAAAGACAGACGTATACAACAAGTTAAGCACATACAACTCTCGCAAACATACAGCGATCAGCAGCCAACGACAGTACGATAAAGAAGTTTAATACTTGACTCTGTCCACCCCATCCACTCAAATCCGGCTCTAAATCCATATTGTGGAATCCTAATCACTCAAATGCAGGGCCTAAGATGAACTGTAGATATGATATTAAGACTCTAGAATAATGTCGATTTGACCAAGCAAATAATTTCAAAAATATTGGATGAAAACACTGGACACTTTAGTGAGACATTTATCTTTACTATACTAGACACAGAACTAACAAATATTGTTCCATAATGTGTTCAAACTGCCTGCAAAATGGATACAAAACTAGTGCTATAAAATCTGATATGAAAGTTAATAGCTTTATTGCACAAATCAATCAAAGAGCACATTGTGAAAGCCACTATGAGATTATAACATAAGATAATGGATTTCATTATATGAATGGATAGTTGTGTGAGCAAAATCCTCATTGCCTATGTGCACCCAAGTGGCACACGTGCACATACACACACACACACACACACATTCTCAAAAGGCTTTTGCCTTGACAAGAAAATAAACAGATGTATCAAGCAATAATCCTTTAAATGATACAAACTTTTACGGCAGATGGGGTGGGGGAAGCTAATTTTGAATAATTCAAGCCCATTTTGGATTACTTGTACATTATAATTGAAAGCTCCGCTACATTACTCATATCATTAACTAGGAACTTGACTCAAAGAGCCCCCAAAAATAGACATGTTTGGTATTTCAGCAAGCCTTTCCAAGGTTTGTGATCTTATGACCCTATCCCCCTGCAATTTTAAGGTAGTGTGATGATTATAAGAGATCACATATATATATATATATATATATGTATGTATGTATGTATGTGTGTGTGTGTGTGTGTGTGTGTGTGTGTGTGTGTTTGTATATATACAACGCAACTTAAGATACTACATCGGATAATAATAGCCACATAGATTGAATGTGAGGTTCATTGGTTGAACATTAATGCAATCAAACAAAGTGACTATTGTATTATTCGACCTCATTATTAATAATGTAAGCTATTTTCGGATAAATTATTAGCTAAAAAATTAAATTTAAAACAAAAAGACATACAAGAACAACAACAACAATAATAACAAATATTCTTAATGCGGGTCTCACATGCGAGGGGTTTGAGAAGATCTAGATGTAAAGAGTCTTACTTTTTGGTGGCAGAGAGATCAATTCCAAGAGACCCACATTAGAAATTTTTAGAAAACCCCTTTAAAGTGTGTTTTTCTTAAAAACAACAACAATAATAATAATAATCTCTAGACTTGGGTCTCTTGTTAATTGGCCAACACTCTGCTCTATACAACATTGCTCACGAGCATACAATAAACTCTCCCCTTTGATCCTAGTGGGATCTTCCTGTCACAAAACACTCATGAAGCATTCTTCCATTTTTACCATCCCGTCTTTATGCACTACTTAATGTCTTCATCCATATCTCCATTGTCTTGAATGATCGAGGCCAGGTATCTTAACTTCTCCACCATTGGTACTAGCTCCCCATTAATGGTGACTTCTTCTTCAATATCTCCTCCCCTCCACTCAATCTACATCTCATGTACTCCGTCTTTGACATGCTTAATTTAAAATCTTTAGACTCTAGGGTATGTCCACAACATTCTAACCTGCTCCATCTCTAGTCGCATCGATGAGAACAATATAGTATGCGCAAAGCATACATCAAGATATCTCATCTTGAATTTCTTTCGTAAACTCATCCATAATAATAATGAAACAAAAAGGGTCTACCTACAGTCCTAACACTTGCCCCTCCTCCCTCATAGATGTCCTTGTAACTCCAATATAAGCAACCGGCGCATCTTTCTTCTCTAAACACCTTTATAACACTTCTCATGGTACCCTATCATATGCCTTTTCAAGGTCAATGAACACCATGTGCAACTTCTGTCTGTAAAATTCCATGAGCCTACATATGAGATGAATAACTTCTGTAGTAGATCTTTGTGTCAGAAAACCAAACTAGTTCTCTAAACTTGTAATATCCTTTCTCAACCTCATCTCAATCATCCTTCCAAGAACTTCACAGTGTGATTAAGCAATTTTATACATCTATAATTATTGCAATCTTGAACATCACCTTTGTTTCCATATAAAGGGATTATTGTTCTGGTTCTTCGTTCGCTAAGCATTTTTCGGTCCTAAATAACATTAAAAAATATAGTTAACCAATTCAATCCCTCTTCGCCTAAGCAATTCCAAATCTCAAAATGGATAATGTCTAGGCCATCTGCCTTTCAATTCTTCATCTTCCTCAAAGCCTCTTTAATCTCATCCTTAGTGATACGGCGGGAGAACCTAAAGTTTTGTCGCCTCTCACAACACACCTGTTCTTCATCCTTCCTCATCCTGGGAATTCTCAATCCTTCCACTATTAAAAAGCTTATAAAGTAGTTTTGACATCTTATATTCTACACATGAGTTAAATATGTTACCAGAATTACAAAAAAAGACATACCACATGAGTTAAATACAAATAACGAAAAATATGTTACCAGAATGAGTTATATAAAAAGTTTTAAAAGGTTTATATTTTTAATAATTTAATTAAAAATGTACGGACCAACTTTTTCTAAACTCTTCATTAAGTTTGTACCTTATTCTTTCATAAGTTATAGACTATAATAACAAAATAATAATTTTAAAATAGAAAGACAAAAGATGAGGTAAATACAATATGAAAAAATAGGTTGCTAGATAAGGTTGCTACTTTATTGTAATTCTTTAAACAAAATGTTTTGCCTTCCAGCTTTGAACCTATTATTAATTCTATAGTTACAAATTAGTTATGAAAATTAAATTAACTATGCCCTCACTCTTGTTATATGTTTAAACTTATTATTACTTTCTATTTTTATTTATTTCAAAAATTCATGCCCTCACACCCAACTACAACTAAAACCCCAAGTTTAGGAACATTTTAGCACAAATGAGTTGAAAATCAAATCTAACCCCCACCCCAACTTGCCGAAGTGGGACTCTAGGGGGTATTGATTTGGTTCAATTTGTATCAATGAATGTATTACCAGAAATTATTTTTAGATCATCCTTCCTCCATTCCTAACCTTAGTTTAAAAAGCTCAAGGCGCACAAAAGCGCAAAGGGTCCCGGCCCGGGGTTCAGGCTTTGAGGTGAAGGTGCGAGCTTTGGAACAGGGTGCACTTACTTAAAAATACTTGAAAATCAATGCCAAGCAATATTTTTGATCGAATATGCTAGGTAATGACATCAAATAAGTGATTAGATATCATTGTACTACGAAAAATACTACAAAGAGTCTCAGACTGTAATAATACAACGAATTCGCTACGATTTTAACTAAAAAGCAAGCAAAAAAAGAAAAAATAGCGCAAATTGAAAAAAATGGGGCAATTTACCCACTTACTCATTGTCTAACAAAGACAAAGACGAGAAAAAGAGAGGGGAGACAGAGAGAGAGAGAGAGAAATAGCAAAAAAATAGAAAAAAGCACACTGAGGCAAGCAAGGCGCATGAGGCGCAGATTGAGGCCTCAGAGGACTTTCTGGAGGGGCTGGGCTTCACCCCTTGCAAGGCGCAAGGGGGTGGGCTTCGAGCCTTTCTGCCCTAGGCGCACCCAAGGCGCACTTTTTAAACTAAGTTCCTAACTAGACTATTTTAGCCCTTTTGAAACTAGGGATCTTCCAATCAGAACCAATCCTTAAGCTGTATACTAATACACCAGTCCTGAACTCAAATCTGGGCAACAATCAAGACAAGTATCTCCAAAAATATGATTTTTACACAGATCTCGTCCCTTACAACAGTCATGGACAATGACGAATCTCAAATTGAAGAGACAAAAGAAAGTGCAAATGCTAGCTGAAAACACGCACACATGATGCAATAAACATTATCTGCGACAACTTCCATTATCCACTATGGTTCCTTGAGCATTTCCTGCTGCGTTTTCGGTACTACATCTATGAGTAAAGTGTCCTTTCTATGTTTCAGAAGTAGTAAAAGTGTTCATTATTCAATGCGTTTTGGAGTACGAGTGTCTCCCAAAAGCAATGCCAAATACTTAGAAGATGAAGACAAGAAAAGCAGTGCCACCTAAACGCATACCCAAGCCAACATTCTCCAGATTCAAGTGCACAATTGTCGAGTACACATCGGTCCCAGTGTTACTTGGCTAAATTCTCAAGAACTTAGTGAGTTTAACCTTATTAAGAAATTGGTATTTGTGGTATCATTGTCCAAGTATTAATAGACACATCAATATAGGATCATAGTAAAATGAGAATCCTATAAAGCAACAACATAGGATCATCCATAGAGTTGGAATCATATGGCATAACCCTAATGGACATATCTCAGTCATAGTGTCTATTCAATCAATCTGCAAATTGTCTCATTCCATTGAGGTATTCACTTTATTGTTATCACTTTTCAATGGGCAGTAAATACAGTACAGTAAGGTCTAAAGAACAGCACGTGTCAGGAAGAGCATACTCGTGCAGCGTTATTAACACTGAACATGAAGGGTAAGTACAAAATACAGAAAACCAATAGAAACAAGAGGATTTTACGAAGTGAAGATTTAGATGAAGCAAGACACATGTATATGCTTTCAGGCTTCTAAAGTCCAGTCGGGTATATTAGGTCATGGAATGTATAGAAGCTTTTTTATTCTGTCATTTTCAGATGGCATTTTTTATCGCATGGAGGAAATCTTTTGATTGTTTTCTGCCATAATGACTAAAGATTATTCCCATCTAGCTCAAATCTAGACTACGTACATCTTAATTACCTGAACCCATGGTTATGAGATCACACTGGATGAGGTTGGGTGGGGAAGCTGGGTGTTTATTTGGTTGTATCATTTCAATAATTATCTCCAGAGTTCATTTGTTACATGATAACATGGATTTAAAACTTAATTCTCCATGGAAGCACAGGGGTAAAAAGGTGTTGTTAGCTTTGCATAAACCACGGCACGTCTATTTTCCTAATTAACTCAAGTTCTGACAAAATCCAAGTTGCACTAATCCCCCACCCTCCATTCCAAAAAAAAAGAAAAAAGGCAATAATAACCCAGGAAAGTTTGAACTTACAGGAGAGGTTAACATAAATCTTTTTTCAACAATAAGCTAAACAACATAACCTATCAAATTACATTTTTAAAACCATGAACCAACTGCATATGAAGCATGGCTATTGTAAAGTTAAACTCCCATGGAATTACAATTTATAACTTCCTTTGTGCAAGTCGGTATGCCTATATTTGCAGTACAGATGAATGAAAGATAAATCTACGGCAAAAGACTGTAAGTGAAGTCATTGCCTTCACTGAGTTGAATGAAAAGTGATGTCACTACCTTCTCCAACCAATGTCATTGAATTTCCTAGGACAGGATGATTACTCTATTTACTCTTGTGCTCTTCAGTTTCTTTACACAATCTCTGATCCCTAATCACAGTGAATCACTGTTAACAACACCCTAAAGAACTTAGTTTCAGCCCAAGTCACATATTCTATCCTGTAGTAAGTTTAGGCCACATTGAAATAAAATCTTTTCACAGTGCAGAATTCAAATCTCAGCTCCTCCAATAAGATGTCCTTAAGTGCTTTTGAAGAATGTCTCAAGCTATGATCTAGAACCACATTATTTTCAGTTCTTTGGCATCTTTGGACAAAAGGAGGGAATTGCCAAAAATAAAATGAAAGAAGGGGAAATGTGCTTTTGAAGAATGTCCCAAGGCTGGATTTGATGGTTTTGCATTCCAAGCATATGAAAAGAAGGAAGGAATTCTGGAAGGGAAATGCAGGCCAGCATACAACCGTTTTATTTTACCTTTATGTGATGTATGAAATATTGGCATCCACATTATCCTTTATTTGGGGCTTTACAATTGGGGAGGGGGTTCATTGTTTTTTATGGGTTCTTATTTTGAGGGGGTTGGATTCTATTGGACTATTTGCAAATTGCCTCTTTATACTGACTTCTGCTTCCTTCCCATTAAGTACAAGGCAAAAATCCAAATCCAAATCCGTACCCTGAAAATCCCGGCACTAGGGCAAGGTATGGGGGCAGGGGGAGGGATCAGATGTAGCAATCTTATCCCTGAATTGCAAATTACAAATTGGTCCCGTTAGACCCTAGATATCAAAACTATTAACTACCTAATACTTCATAGTAGTTGTCAATTGATAGTCGTATGGAGAAGAATAGAGCTCTGAAATTCTACCGATTAAGCCATAGTACATTTGCAATAAATAATGGTCCCAAATAACAGGTGTGAGAAAAGGGACAGGTTGCCACTAACCTCCAAGTCAGAGAACTCAAACCAAGGACAGCAGTCCAAGATTTCACAAACAAAAACCACAGTATCTCGCAAGAGAAACCCAGCATCTGGCTCTAGCATATCAGAAACTTTCATGAACTGAAGAACTGAATTATTCCAAGTTTTTGTGCAAATAGAGGACTCTTTCCAAACTGTTTTGGCAGAAATCTTCTGATTAACAACAGCCATCCTGTATCTGACCCAAAAATTCTTATCAGGATCGCTTCCAACTGACTGATCACTCTCGAGATATATACATATGGTGTCAAAGGATTCATAAACACCTGTGTCATGAGAGACAATTCATCAACCAATTACCATGAACCATGTAACTGACATCATCAAGTAGGAAAGAGCATCTAAAAGACTATGCACCTACCAATACGAAGCTCACATCCACCAGCCTGAAAGAATTTGCTGAAGATTTTTCGAGTTTCCATTATTTCCTTGAAGGACATGAAGTTTTCAACTTTCCATGTGAATGAACTTTTTTTCCAGTGACATCAGTCTCAGATTCATTCTCAGAGAAGTCCTCCATTATGGAGGTCTCCTTCAAAATAAGAACCTCAGCTGAGAAAAGAACACTGTCCTGCACGAGGAACCCAGAGTCTTGATCAAACAGGCTAGTAAGTGTAACAAATTCACGCCAGCCCCAATCTTTGGCAGCTTTGGAGTATCGATTTTGTGATTCTTTTGTCACAGATCTTTCCTCCATCTTCTGGTTGACAACTGATAATCTATGACTAACAAAGCAACTCCAATCACTGGAGGTATTTCGTGAATCCGTGACCTCAAGAAACACAGAGAGGTGACACGGGGTTGAGACTGCCCTGGTAGCAAAAAAGTATGAGATCACGTACAAAATGAAAAAGAGAACCTACATACACCATAGTTCAGAATTTACTTTATAGCAGATGAAGTCTAAATTACAAACAAAGCTACCAATGATCAGTTTGAACAACCCCCCTCCAACCCACCCAAAAAGAAATTAAAAAACACACTTGTCTCTTCCTCAAAAGAATGCAGAATAGGTAAGGCATTAAAATCAACATATTTATATATACACACAAGTAACAAACCTAAAATTGCAAGCAGATCAACTTCACATACCTCTGGGATACACAATAAGGCGGCAATCCCTATTGCCAATCTGAAACCTCCTGCTCTTAATGCAGAGCCCCGTAATCTTTCTTTTCTTCAGGAGATCCTTCAACCTTGTAAAATTATCAATCCTCCACGTGAACTTCCCACTATGGCTATCAGATTTCCTTGAGCTACCAGCCCCAATCCTCCCTCCAAGCAAGCTCGCGTTCTTAGAGAAAGAACTGAACTCCTTAATAACATGAAAGGAGGTGCTGAAAACCGCTGTATCGTCTACCAAGAAACCCATATCAGGTCCAATAAAATCTGACATCTTCATATAATCATTCCATCCCAAGCTAGTGTTATCACCACTCTTATTATCAGCAGCAAACCTCCCATAAGAGTCCCTCTGCATATGATTCATCCCAGGCTTCTGATTCAAAACTGACATCCTAAACAAGCACCAGCAACTTCTTTCCGCTGGCAGCATTACCGTCCCAGTGTTCTTCTCAGTATCTTTACTCTCCAAACACATAGAAAGATACTCAACCCCGTTCACTGAGCTCTGGTACACACTAATCCTCAAGTTACACTCCCCGGCAGGGAAAACCGGACTCATTATCTTTTGGGTCTTGATCATCTCTTTAAACAAACTAAAGTTATGAACCTTCCAAGTGAACTTGCCACTCAAAATATCGGACGAGGATGATGATGGCCCATTCCCAACCCCTGAAATAGCCCCTCCCCAACCCCACAAAGCGCCTCGCTATTACTACTGTTGTTATTATTATCCCTTGTGAAACTTACACTCTCATTGAGAATCAAAATATCAGCCATTATCAAAACAGAATCACCATTCAATACAAACCCAGCCTTAGGTTCAAGGACACTAGAACAGGGCGTAAAGTCGCACCATCCATGAGATTTCTTCTTGCTAGAAAATCTATGCCAAGAATCTCTGTGTATAGTTTTTGACTCATCAATAAGATTGACGAGCGATAATCGATAGCTCGTAAAGCACTCCCATTTGGAAGAGTTAGAGGATTTAGTCGGGTCCATAATTTGGAGGTAGATAGAGATATAACCAGGTAAGGCCTGAGAATCACCTCTAGGGTAAACCAATAGCCGGCAATCGAATCCTCCCACCTCAAAATACTTGCTCAGCGCCCTCGACTTGATTCTTGAGAAATTCCCCACGGTCCAGCGGCAAACCGCGGAGTAATCCCCCGCCTCTCGACGGTGATAGATCCTTGTCCGCCGGAAGCCGTCGAGGGCGCGGATGGATCCTCCGACGACGAGGAGGAAGACATCGTCGCCGGAGGATCGGAGGCGGAGGAGGATAGAGAGACGGCGGCGGCCGAGGATGAAGTTGAGGAGAGAGAAACCGCCTCGGATGATGATGACGACGACGAAGAAGATGAGGTTTGTTGCTGCTGCTTCATTGCTATGGTGCTTTGTGCTCTCGCTGGTGTGGTGTGGTGTTGTTTTGTTTCCTTTATTAGGTCTAGGTTTTCTATTTCCTTACCTACGTTGTGTTCTTTTTCTCTCTATTTTAGTATTCCTCCCTTTTTCCTCTCTCTCTCTCTCTCTCTAGCTTCTGAGTTGCGGGAGCGAGAGCGTGAGAGGAGTTGAGGATGGAGGCCAGAGATGGGCAATTTTATTTTTTAAAAAATCAATAAATTGGGAGTACCTTGCATGATAACCTTCTTGTAGGCTATTGGAATTTGTGGTTCCATAATTGCTTGTTTTACATAAAACTTATATAATAAGAAAATATATACCAATCTTTAAACCACAGAAAAGATCTAATAAAAAAATTATTTTTATCTAATAAGAAATGGAGAAGTTTTAATTAAATTGTATATGGCAGTTCATATTAAACCAACTTATCTCTATACTTTTGCGAAAGAAATCTTTTTAAAACGCGACGGGATATCATTTAATACCATATCTAAATATAGACATGTGTTACTTATCTTACAATCTAAACCTACTTAAAATATTTGAGAGATATACATTCCTTAACACACCTAATACTAGAGATATATATGTATGTGTGAGTGCAAATAAGTTCAAGAATTCAAAAAATAAATCAATGATGATAGCGAGGAAGTCAAGGACCCAATGTTAAATCTTAGCAACCTGAGTTTGAGGAGTTGATACGTTTTTACATAAGCACCACGGTATACATATAGTGTTATAGTGTTGTGTGGGGAGAAAAATGAGGGTCAAAGATGCATTTTTACATAAAATGATTCTTAAATGTGTATCTTGCTTATATATAATTTAGTAGCTAGATTGTTATAGTGGTGTAATTGGTTCATTTGCAAACAATTTCCCCACCCACTATGTACATGTCTTGTTTTTTCAAAACCCAAAAAGACCTTATTTTCAAAAAAAAAAAAATGTGTGCAGATTTTTGAAAAATTTTATGAATACATCTTCTACAAATCCTAACGAGATATCGCTCATCTAATAGGGGAAATTAGTTAAAGAGTTATGCGGTAAATCCTAAATTCAAGTATGATTCTTGATGGAGTGAATTAAGTTATTTTAGTTGGCTCAAGGACAAGCAAAAGCCAAGTATAAAGGTATTTGTTACGTCTAAAATGTCACATCTTTTATATCATCTCTCACTTAATTTTTGCTTGTGCATGAAATTATTGTAGGAATATAGGGAAGTTATGAAATCATTTCCATAATTTAATGGCTCGGGAAATCAATTTAAAGATTATATTTACACACATCTTTATCTTAAAAATCCAAAATAGTTACATTAATTTTCACTAAATTTGTTTTAGTTTTATCGTTTTACTCAAGGTCCTGATTATCTTTTCCATTTATAGGAGAATAGGTGATTTGTTCCTTAATGAGCGACTCGTTCTCTATTTGAAACTTCCTTTTTCAAACGAGCATTTTCTCTCATTTTTAGAACCCTTCTTAAGTCTCCAATATTCTGTATATTTATCTCTTATTTATTTTCTTTTTTATTACAATATTCATGACTTTTTATCATTTTAATGAAATATACTTTTCATTTTTGTCGTGCTTTTTTTTGGCAAAAGATAAATAATTATTATTAATTTTCCATATAGTAACAACTTACCACTTACAAGGATAATTTTATACATTCTCAACATAAAATGAGATCACCTTATTCAAGAACAAAGTTTAGAGCCCCAACACAAAGAGTACACCGAAGATGTTTGGCAATAAATTAATTGTTCATACTCTTGTGTGTTTCATGAACAACCGATGCAAAGATAACTTTTCTCCATTTACACACATGAGAATTCCCTTTACACTTGTTTGTATATCACCCGAGTTTCTACTTGAATTCTAATATATAGCAATTGTAATTAAATAGGTAGAGGTTAATGTGATTATACTTGCAATTTTGATTGCATTACAAAGTTGTAACCAAATATGATAATGTAATTACCATTACCACTTTGATTACATTGCCCCTTTGATTACATCAAACCAAACATGCCCTTACAACATATGGATTCAATGCAATATAGAGTAACTATGGGAAGTAAAAAAACCCCCTTTGTAGACAAGAGGTGAAACATAGTATGAGAAATCCTTTTTGAAGACACGAAGTTCTAATTATCTAAAAGGAAATATACCAAGTAAAAACCACGTTGTTTCTAAGACGTTTTTGTCTCCGAGATAGAAACACCGCCAAAAACATTTATCGAATTATATGGATTTACAAACAACCTAGATGTAGCGGAAAATTTTTGAAAGTACTTTTACGGAATCTAAATAGAATTCCGATCAATCACCTTTAGACAAAAGGCAAAATATCATCAACAAAAGCCAACTAGCTTAACTCTTGTATATTTTGGGTGAAAAATGAAACTCCTCCTTAGTTGTGGTCAATTGAAGTCCACTAGGTAATATATCCACACAAATCACAATCAAATAAGGAATAAAAGATCTCCTTATCTCAGTCCCTAGCCCCAAAGAATGAAACCTATAACGCCTACAAATCCCATGATTATGAGTTTAATTTTTAATGATTAATTAATTAGTAATTAGTATAATACGAATATGAAACCACAAATGCCACTTGCTGCAAAAAAAGGTTCAAAATATTTAGGACGTTAAACTTATAC
The DNA here is from genome assembly GCA_021018815.1 of Talinum fruticosum. Taxonomy (NCBI): domain Eukaryota; kingdom Viridiplantae; phylum Streptophyta; class Magnoliopsida; order Caryophyllales; family Talinaceae; genus Talinum; species Talinum fruticosum. The sequence continues at coordinate 6,326,825 of JAITYX010000011.1, forward strand.
AACATAAACAACAAGTTAAGTTTAGCAATACCATCATGATTACAACTTATTTAACCAAAAAATAAATTACTCTCAAATATCGTATTTCTTACTATCACTGTGAGCCTCTAAATCTCGTTGACCAAAATAAACACGTATATTTCTTTCTTTCATTATCATTAACCTTACTTAAAACAAAACAGGAAAAAACATTTAGAAATAGTGAGCCGAATCTTAGTACATTTATTCATGTTTTCTAAATGAATATTATATAAAATTATTAATGAGCGCTTTCATTTTAATTCATTGTAAATTAGATAGGAAGAGAATAATAATAATAAAAAATTTAGTTATTGTTTGAGTAGAACCTTTACGAGCATTGGGTCCCCTATATATGCGCATACCCAAACCAATTAGGAAGTCTAGTTAATAACGGTCAAATATAATTATATGATCATGATATAATAATATTGATATTATTTGAGCCCATGTTATTATGCAATAAATGTTATCTCGAAATGATTCCTTTATACATTCGAAAAACCATTTTGATAATGAATATATAAACATGTGAATTTTACAAGGCATCATCAATAAACGTACCTTAAGTAGTTTGATTTTTCTCTTCCCTTCGAACCTTATGAGTGAATGACCCATATAACCGACGTCGATGACCTTACTTATAATTTTAAAATGAAATATTTCATTAATAAAATTGTACTTAAAGTAAGTCAAGAATTTTATTTTGAAAAGGTAAATTATTGTAATCCTATGAATATTAAGTTGCAAAACACTTTCTTACTAAAATTAACATTATTAAACATTTATTTTAAAAAGGTGAAAACATTCCAAAAACAATATAAACATCAAACCGCCTCTATTTTTGGTATTATTCCACTTACAACCTCCAAATTAACATTATTTATTCCACTGAAGTTGGGAGATTTATAATTCATGAACAACCTAATTTGTAGCTTGTTATATACATTGAGTAGTTTCACAATGATATAATTTAGATGTACATCCACTTTATTGATGAGAACATAACTTAGATGTACATCCACTTTATTGAGATTGTCAACAATCTCAAATCTCTTGGAAGAAAGATGGCTCATGAAGAAGTTGTAAGAAAGATTCTGAGGAGTCTACCCAAGAGGAGATGGGGTCCTACGGTGACAACAATTGAGGAAGCTCGGGATCTCTTTTGGCTGAAGTCGGATGAGTTCATTGGGAAGTTACTCACCCATGAGTTGCATCTAGAAGAAGAGGATGCTGAGGTCAGCACCTAAAGAAACATTGCTCTTAAGGCCTCGGAAGAACAAGGTCCTAGTCCGAGCTCCTCGGATTCCGAAGAAGACCCCATGGCACTTCTAGCCCGAGGATTCAAGAAAATGACGAAATACAAAAAGTGGCGGAAGAAGCCTAAGCCGAATTCTACAAGAAAGACAGAAAAGGTAAATTCTCATCCTCTTCAAATTTATCTTTAACTAAGAACTCGATCTGTTTTGAGCGTAGCGATAAAGAGCACATAGTCAAAGACTCGTCCAAAGAAAAAGAAGGACGAGAAAGAAGAAAAAGGTTATGGTTGCTACCTAGAGTGATGACGAATTAGAAGAAGATGATGACACCGATGATGAATCAAAGTGTCTAATGGCTCTATCGGACTCGAAGCCGGATCCGAGTCGAAAGTGATACATCGAATGCTTGAGGAAACAGATTCTCGGGAGGTAATCAACTACTTTCTTAAGTTCTCTAAGCATGATCTTACTAGATATATTTTTACCTTGGAGGAAAAATCCAATTTTGAATCTTCCGAATTTAAAGAGAAACCGAAGTCTCTTAATACTGAGAACACCTCCTTGAAAAATGATTTATAAAAATTAAGACAGAATCTGAAAGTACTTGAGACCAATACAAGATAATTAGACCGATTCCGAGTGCTTCGGAAGAAAGAATGAGCAATTGAAACAGAAGCTCAATGAGTCTCAAGAGTTGGTTGTAAAACTCACTCAAGGTCGGAAAAACCTTGATTTATTATTTGGTTCTCAGTGTGTTTCATTTCAAAAAAAGGTATTGGATACAACGTTGAAGAGGAAGATAATTCCTATAAAAATCTTTTCAAAACTAATTCCGGAATTATCAAATTCAAAAAGGTTGAGCATGGTCCCATTCATTCAAAAAGAAAAGGGATTGATCCCATACCAGTTTTCATGAAAAAGCCTTCTCAACCTGTTTATAAAAAGAGAGGTTTTAAAAGAAAGAGACACGAGTCGGTTCTCAAGAAAGAAGACTCATAATCAAACCAAACCAAAATCATTCAAATCCGGGTTCCTAAAAGTGCTCTTCCTCGAAAAGGACCACAGTAAAGTTACTAGGTTTGTAAGAGGATGTGAGAAGGCTTAGTTTGTTTATGTTTTGCGGGTAACTCAAAAACGAAAAGGTTTGTGGGACTTATATAATGGATACTCACACCACGTGTTCGGAAATTTAAGACTCTTCTCGGAACTAGAAGAGATGAAAGAAGGAAAAGTCACATTTAGAGATAATAGTAAAAGCAAGATAGTTGGAATTGGCGGAATTGATCAAGGAGACAACTTAGTCGGTCTAGTTTACCTTGTCAAAGGGCTGAAATATAATCTTCCGAGTATCTCTCAACCGGGTGACAAAGGTCAAAAGGTAAAATTCACTTAGAGCAACTGCTTCATGTTTATGAAGTCACCAAAGAGACAAAGCTCTCGGGCCTAAGGTCGGGTAACACCTACATTATTCCTCTTTCGATTCTAGTCAAGATTTATCATGTTTAAAAGCTTCTTTATGGACATGAAATCGTAAACTAGGTCATATTAGCATGCATACTATTAAGAAACTTGCATCTCATGGATTAGTTAGAGGATTGCCTAACTATTCATTTAAGAAAGATAAAATCTGTGATGCATGCACAACAGGAAAACAAGTCAAATTATCTTTTAAGCCATTCAAGATAGTTTCTACATCCAAAATGCTTGAATTGACACATATGGATTTCGTGGTGAAATTTCAATCAAAATCTTAGGAGGTAAATCATATGTGCTAGTGTAATAGAGAATTTGAACCGAACATGGAAGGGAGTTCGATTACTCGGAATTTGCGAGACTTTTGTGACAAGAATGGAATCTTCTACAACTTCTCAGCACTAAGAACTCCTCAACAGAATGGTGTAGTGGAAAGAAAGAATAGAACACTTGAAGAAATAGGAAAGACAATGATGATTGAAAATGATCTACCTTACTATTTCCGGGTTGAGGAAGTCAACACAGACAAACTACACTCTCAACAAATGCCTCATTCAACCCATTTTGAAGAAAACACCCTACGAGCTTTACAAAGGGAAAAGGCCTAACATTTTCTACTTCAAACCATTTGGATGTAAATGATTGTGCATAACAACGGTAAGGAACATCCGATCAAATTTGATGCTAGGTCAAATGAAGGTATTTTTCTTGGTTATTCTTCTTATAGCAAAGCTTATAGAATTTTTAACAAGAGAACTAGCAAAGTGGAAGAAAGTATCCATGTCGTCTTTCATGAAATTGATCATGGCATGACAAGTGAATCCAATTTCTCGGATCTCAAGCTCAATCGAGATGAAGATGACATAGTAGAGGTTGAGCTCGGAATGAACCAAAACAAAGGAACTGAGCCAACTCGGAATGACCTAGTTCAAGGACAAGCTCGGACTACTAAAAATCAAGCTAATGAGGAAAATCAACAAGCTAAACCAACCGAAAATCGAACATTCATCCAACAAACTTGGTAAATCGGTGGATAGGTAAAGCTTTCAAATATGCATCTAGTCACCCACCCGAGAACATCATTTCGACATCAACAAGTGGGGTAAGGACTAGTCTTTGCAAAACTTATGTGCATTTTCAGCATTCATTTCATTAACCTAAAAATGTATTAGAAGCCCTACTTAAACCTAGCGTTGGAAAAAATTCGGGTTTGGATAATTCGGACATTTAGACAAGAATGCCATACCTGGACTCTGTCCGAATTGCAAATTCGGACGCCCGACTGCACCTGAACCCGAACCGGAATGTCCGATGTCCGACTCGAATGTCCGAATATCCGAATTTGTGATATGAGCTTTTGAAAATTGAACCGAAATTATGTATGTGATCGAACCCGAATTTTTATGTTCAAACCCAAATGTCTGAATATTTTATTGAAATTTTTGTAGATTTTGGACTGATTATACTTAAACCCGAATGACTAAATGTCCGAACCCGGTCGTTCGAATTTTTCCGAACCTAAATAGGTCATAAAATTTGGATAATCTGGACTCGAATTGCCAAACCTAAACTCGATCCGAATTTTAATTCGGACATGACCGATTGTCCGAATTTAAAATTCGGAAAAACTTTGTGATTGGACCCGATATTTTTGGTTCGAGGCTAATTCGAACTATCGGGTCACGGATTTTTGCCAGTGCTACTTGAACCCGAATAGGCAGAGGCCTTGCAAGAAGAATTAACTCAATTTGAAAGAAACCAAGTCTAGACTTTAACCAAACGACCTTCCGACCACCCAGTCATAGGAATCAAATGGCTATTAAAAAACAAACTGGATGAAGGAGGGTTGGTAGTCCAAAACAAAGCCAGATTAGTTGCTCGGAGATATAACCAAAAAGAGGGAATTGATTGTAGGAAAACCTTTGCACCTGTTGCTAGGATTAAGGCGAGTTAGAATTCTCTTAGCATTTGCATCTAGCATGAACATTGAGTTATATCAAATGGATGTTAAGTGTGCATTTCTCAATGGTTATATTCAATAAGAAGTTTATGTTGAGCAACCCCCTGGATTTGAAAACTCTCAATTTATAAATCATGTTTCAAACCGCAAAAAGCTTTGTATGCTCCGAAACAAGCTCCTGGAGCTTGGTATGAAAGACTAAGTAGTTTCTTGGTTGAAAATGATTTCAAAAAGGACTTATAACAAAACTCTTTTCATAAAAACCAAGGGGAATGATTTTCTCATTATTCGATTTATGTTGATGCCATTATTTTTGGAGCTATTAATGAAACTCTATGCTAAGAGTTTTCCGAGTTGACCGAGATAGGAGTTCCAAACGAGTATGATTGGATCTTTACTTTATCTTACATCTAGTAGGCCATATATTATGTTTATTGTCTGTCTATGTGCAAGATTTTAAGCTAATATAAAAGAATCACATTTCACTACGAGTGAAGAGAATTTTTAGATATCTTGCAGGGACTCGGACACTCGATCTCCGGCATTCAAAAGACTCGGATCTAACTCTCATTGGATACTCAAATGTTGACTATGATGGATACAAGGTTGATAAAAAAGAACCTCAGGAGCATGTCAATTTCTGGGTCAATCACTCATCTCCTGGCACTCTAAGAAGTAAAATTTAGTTGCTCTATCAACAACTAAGGCAGAGTACATTACAGCTGGAGCTTGCTGTGCTTAGATACTATGGATCAAGCAACACTTGAAGGATCTCGGATTGTCATTCACATTTATCCCAATCAAGTGTGATAATCAAAGTGACATCAACATTACCAAGAATTCAGTTTAGCATTCAAAAACAAAGCACATAGAAGTCGGATATCATTTTCCGAGAGACCACTCTAAAAAGGTGATATTGCACTTGAATTTATTCTTACCAAATTTCAATTAGATGATATTTTCACAAAACCTCCGAGTAAAGATCGGTTTTGCTGTATTAGGAATGAACTTGGCATGATGATTGCATGATTATTGGATTGATTGTATTAAAATATATGAGTTTGATTGTTTATTATATGTTCCGAGTGAATAACTAGTGGATCAATTGAAATATAATGAAACCGAGCTACAAGTTATTAAGTTTCGAGTGTGTTATGAATACCTTAGACACATCTCAGTTTATAAGAAAGATGGACATAAAAAATTATGAGATCATCTCTAAATCAATGGAGAATCTTGGAAATATTTTCGAAAATCTTTTTTCTCTCTCGTCATGCGAACGATCAGGAAACTAGCCGTTAGAAGAAAGTAGTTTCAAGAAGTAATCGTTGCTCACCTGGAACGCCAAACGGTAAGATAGTCGTTACTCCGAGTACTGAGTCGATAAGGATTTTGCACTGTTCTTCCTCATTCATTCACTTTGTTATCTCTTGGTCTCTTACTCTCTTTTTACTCGAACTTAGATACCTTGCTCGGATACTCTTCCATTTTAAACTCTCAACTCTCAACTCTCAACTCTCTCTCACTCGTTCACTTCCCTACTCCTTCAGTCTCTCAAATCAAATCTCTTTCTCTTTCTCTCAAAATTCTTAAGAGATGAAGTGTAGCTGAAGGAGGATTAGTCAACAAAAAGGCTAGAACTCGAACCATCCAGCTCGAGAATCCTCAAAAGGATCCTTCTAAGGGCAAGGCTCTCGCTTTTAATGAGCCTAAACAAATCATTGCCCAACACTATTTCATTGAGGAACAATTCTTCTCATCCACCAAACTTTCGTGGATAAAGCCTATTCTCCACACAGGAACCTTCAAGTACCTATGTTTATGTGATTACATCTACTCCCACCTCGTCACTGAATTATATTCTAACATGGTTGCAAGAGACAACGTAGTCTTCTCTTGTTCAAGGAAAGGTTATTCGAATTAACCGCTTTCGCATCACAACGTCTTTGATGTTCGGACCCTCTTTACGAACTCAAATCTCATTCCATTCAACGAAATCACTCGACTATTTCTTTGACAAATATGCCAGAATTATTCCCAAGTTCGAAAGAACTTTTCTATGACTCATATGAAGTTTGAAGCTAGACTTCTTTACTTTATTCCGATAAGAACAATGTTCTCTTTCTATCCATCCAAAGAAAACCCCAACAACAAGGTTCTCAAGGTTTTATATGATATTCTTGAAGGGAATGAGGTTGACCTCTTCCCTATCATTATCGAGCAAATAACTTCGTTCCTACCGATAAGAAGAAACCTCTTCTTCATTTTGGAGCTCCGCTCACTACTGTTTTTACTCACTTCAAAGTGGATCTTCCCGATGATCCACTCAAATGTCTTAAGCCAACTGTCTACATAGGCATGGCTTAGCTAATTGGTCTAGAATACCAGGAAACTTCACTTGGTGTATGGATTCATTCTTCGAGCTTCTACCTCCTGCTTCTCGGGCTCAAAAGAGAGACTCCTCTTCTTATAGATGGTCCATCTTCTTCCCAGCCTGCCCCTTCTATGGAGTTACTTTAGAAGGTGGCCTCTCAATTTGCTCCTCTCGCCAAAGTGTTACAATCAACTCTTGGGGATTTCCAGGCTTTCATGCCTATCTTGACTCAACTTCGAGCACGGCTCGAAGCGAGATAGATCGGAGTCAAGCTTTGGTCTCCGAACCGAAGGAAGTCATTAAGCAACAACAAGATCGGATCAACCGTCTTCAAGAGCATAGATCAAAGGCAGTTGAGGACTCGAGAATTTCACTACGAAGAAGAAGAAGAAGAAGAAGAAGAAGAAGAAGAAGAAGAAAAAGAATAAGAAGAAGAAGAAGAAGAAGAAGAAGAAGAAGAAGAAGAAGAAGAAGAAGAAGAAGAAGAAGAAGAAGAAGAAGAAGAAGAAGAAGAAGAAGGAGGCCATGGAGAGAAGGAACCCGAGGTATTTCCTCATAACACACCGAGTCCGCCTTAGAAGAGGTTGGGGATGCTGGTCAATCCCAGGCTCAACCTTCTGCACAACCATCTCAAGATGAAGAAGGCCGAGGGCTCGAAAAGGACATAGAAGAAGCAACACCTCTACTTCAACAGTTTGCAGTTTAAGTTCAAGACCTTCCATTTCTCTTGCCAACAATTCCATGCCCAACAACTTCATCTTAGGGCTATTGTCGCAAAAGAAGGGGTCCTCATTCTTCCTCCTCCACTCACACTGCTCCACCCCTCCTAATTTTAAATTTTCTTTTGTCCAACATTTTTGTATCTCTTTTTCCTCCTTCCTCGGTTTATTTTGATAAAATGCGTTAGGGGATAGAAAGGATAGACAAATGTTTGGTTTAGAGGGAGTTCATTTTTTTATGTCTTTGTATTTATCTTCTAAGTAATGAAATTTTGCTATTTCGAGTACCATTGACTTGTGTTACTCATATCTATTCTTTTCTGCTTTGATTTTATGCTATAATACTTGCTTTTATGCTATGATACTTACTCATATCTTCACTCGGATGAATACTCAAATATTTATTGCATCAATTTGCTCTAACAATGAATTTTGACTTAGTTTCACAAAGAACATCCTATAGTCACTCGTTTCGAGCCATGAAAACTTAACTCTTTGAACTTCTAGCTTCTATCTTAAGTGTTGATTCATCAAAAAGGGTGAGATTGAATACTCAAGTGTAACTCTCTATCTTTCTATGGTTTTGATTTCAAGTCATTCTCAATCTTTAAGAAGCTTATCTCTAAGTTTTCAATACTTGTCTAACCTACTCGGAAAGCATTTCTTGAGTAAACACATACAACACCTGGATTTCGACCCACTTAGATATAACTCAAACAGTTGTCATGAGTAAATAATTTCACATGTATATATTTTTATGAGCTCGACTTTATATGTTAACAAGAAAAGAATTACTGAGTTAATTCTTAATTCTAAGTTAGTGTTTTTAATAAGAAATTATTTACCTAATCAATTTGATGCATGGAGTCTATATAATCTTAATCTCTCAATTATTTAAAGGTAGACACTACATGGAATTTGAACCTATCGAATATTAGACTCGGAAAATTCCATTCTCTCGGGTTAATGATAATTAAGTGCTTAATTATTATGAATTAATTATTATCCTTGCCTAATCTTGGACTAAAGTACTTTTATATTTTGAGTACGACTTTGTTTTGCTTTTGCAGGTTGATTAAAGTATCTTAATCTTGTTTTGAAAAGCAAAAGCAACCGACTTCTAACCGTTAAACACCGGTAGACAGAAAAAGCATTGTTTCGGGACAAGGCTCGGACACCATGTCGGGATTGTTTGTTACCAAATCTGTTAAACTTCAACTTTGAGTCTAACGGTTGTTTATACCTCATATTTCAGTCACAACTAGTGGGCTAGACCACCTTTTGAGCCAAGGAGCTAAGCACAACATTCACAATTGTTTCCTTAGATAATTTAATACAGATTTTTCTTAGGCATAGAAGCTACCTTATCTACCCTAGTAGTTCCTAATTGAAATACCCTTTACAATTAGGTACAATTGAGCTGAGTTAACGTTGATAACTAAGTCAATGGAATACATAAGCAAAGTGTAGAAGTAATTGAAAATGATTACAAGACTTTCTTGTTCAACTCGGAAAGTTGAAAAACTAAGTACAAGAGTTGAATGCTAGAAGTATGAGGTTTAGGAATGTTGTTCCAGCAAGCTTTCCATCAATCTTGTAATTCTTGTAAAGAGGCTTCTATTTATAAGAAGTAGAGTAGAGAGTTATTTGTGCCTTGGGCTTAATATTTAGGAACAACTAGTCGTTACAACGGATAGTTTGAGTCCTCGGAAAATCCATTGAGTATCGGTTCTAGGCTCAAAAAGTAGTCTAACCTACTTGTTGTATTGAAAATTGGGGTGGAAATAACCGTTAAGACTCAAAGACTGAAGTTTACGAAAATGGTAATAAACAACCCTAACACGGTGTCTAAGCCCGCCTAGAAATAGTGTTTTTCTGTTTGTTGGATGTAAACGGTAAGAAGCCGATTGTTTTTGCTTTGAAATTGAGATTAATTAGCTTTAATCAACCTGTAAAAACAAAATACACATGGTACTCAAAGTATAAAATAACTTTGGTCCAAGATTAGACAAGGATCATAATTAAATAATTAATTAATGACTGAAAATCCTTAATTTAATAAAATAGAATTTTTCAAGTCCAATATTCAATATATTCTAATTCCATTTATGTCTATATTCAAATGATAAAATAGTTCAAGAATTATGTAGACATATTTTAATGTTCACCATATCAAACTAATTTCAACTAAATGAATCTAGTTGTTTTATGATTAACAAATTAATTCTTATTTGAAATTTGAAACAAGTGTTGGAAAGATAAGTTAGGTGTGTGAAATTATTTAGACAAACTTCTTATCCGAGTGTGTCTTAGCCGATCTAAAATCCGGAACCGAGTGTTCACTCAAAAAGACTTTCCGAGTGGGTCGGACGAAGCGAAAACTCACGAGAGAATATTTCTAAATTGTAGGAATTACTTGAATTTAAAACCATAAGGAGAGATAAGGTCATACCTGAGTCTTTAATCTCCCCCTTTTAATTAAAGACATTCAACACTTATAAAGATGAGTTAGTATATTAGAGCGAGTAAGACTTAGATAGAATGGTATCGGTACTCAAAGAGTATTATCAAAGCATTGTGTAAAAACTATGTATCGAGTTTTGTCATTTGAATATCAAAGTGTAGTGCTCAAAGAGTATTATCAAAGCATAGTGTAAAAGTCGACTCTATTTCCTCGAAGAGGAGTCTTCTTGTCTTGTAACTTCTTGTGTTGATGATTTTAAGAAGGTTCGTCCAAATTGCTTTGTTGGAGGCTCCCGAAGATCCTTAATTTGTGCTTCCTACCTTTTGATGGCATCCTAAAGCTCATTAATCGAGTTTTACTCCGATCAATTGGCTTCGAGTCGTTGCTTGCATTTTGGGTTAGAAGCGGGATAAAGGCTTGTAAGGCGGTCATAGTTTATTGGAACTCTTTTGCTAAAGCAGCAAATTGGGTAGCCACCTGCTCGAAGAGGTGAGTAGAGTAGGTCTGGCTGAGAAGAAGGACCAAGCGCCGAAGAAGAGATTCTTGTGTACTCTTCTTGGGAGGAGAGGGAAGTTGAAAGATCTTAGATGAATGAGTCCGGACTCCGGGTTCGGTTTCTTGGTATCCAAGACTTAGAAGCTCCTATTTTCTAATAGAGACAATATGTTCCAAAATTTTAGTTGGGTCGAGGGGAGCTTAAATTAGAAATGAGCAAAGATTTTGAAGAGAATGGCTTTAAAGGGAAGAGGGAGCTTCTTTGAGTCCGGGGGACTGAAGAAATCTACTCAAGAATGAAAGGGAAGAGATCAAACTCATTCTTTCAAGAATATTAAATAAAAATTTGAGAACCTTGCTGTTTGGGTTCTCTTTAGAGGGATAAAAGGAGAACACAATTCACATCAAGAAGAAACATAGAAGTCCGACTTCGGGCTTCAATTGTATAACAAAGAAGCTCTTTCGAGCCTTGGGCTTAACTTGAGCGTACTTAAAAAGAAGTTCTCAACGACTTCATTGAAAGGAAGAGGGTTTGTATCAAGAAACGAGACATGAGGTTCACGATAATTTTCTTGCCTTGAACCGTAGAGAAAAGAACATTATCTAGGGAAGATATGTTCTCGTAGAATTCCATGACTAGATCTTGGTAGATATAGTCACGAGTATCATAGAAGATTAAAGAATCTTGTCTCTCTTGATTTTTCAACCCAAGAAAGTTTAGTAGAAAGAAAGAATTTGTCATCCAGGAGATAATGCTTGGGCAACAATGGGAGTTTGGATTCTTCTAAGTTTAAGGAAGAAATTGTTTTGCCTTTTGAGGCCCCGTTTTGAGGGTCCTCATGCTGAGAAGAAGAAACAACTCCGGAAGAAGTTAGAGCCTTCTTTGTGAATAACCTCCCTCGACGACTAATCCTTTTTAGGCATGATGATCGAGATAGAAAGACAAAGACTGGGAGGAGTAAATGTAGAAGTAGAAGTGAAAAAATGTGAGAGAGAGAATGAGAGAGAGAGAGAGAGTAGGAGTGAGAACTTGAGTCGGTGTTTGATTAAGTTGAGAGAGTTTGAGTGTGAACACAAAGTGTTGAGTTTCAAAGAATGTGAGAGTAAAGTAGCAAGTATGGGAATGAGAATGAACAAGTGCTATTTAATAGATAGAAGCTCTCAACGGATAGAAACCGTGACTGATCGTGTCAACCGTGCAATGGCTTTATGAAAGGTTACAATTCCAGTGCATTTAATGAAACCGCTTTCCAATGACTAGTTTTCTAGTCTAATTGAGTGGGGTAGAGAGAGGGGGTGGGAGAGAAATTTTGAAAAATTTTTCTAAGATTGTCTATTAATTAGATATGACCTCGGAAGTTTTCTTTGTCCATTTTCTATTCACCGATTCCGACTCATTTATCTATCCGAGTGCTCGAAACAACTCAATTACTTATAACTAAAGCTCAATTTCATGAATTCTCAACTGAACTACCAGTCATTGTGACTTCACTCGGAGAAAACATGTTTGAGCAATATAAACACATAACAAATCATGCAATAAAACATGTAATCATGTAGTCAACAAACCAAGCTCATTTCTAATAAAGAAAAACCGATCCTCACTTAATGGTTTAGTGAAAATATCAGCCAATTGGAAGTAATAGGAATAAATTCAAGTTCAATATCACCTTTTTCAAAATATTAATATTATGAAAATATATGGTTAATTGAACTCTATTTTACAACAACAACTAGGATCCGTTTTTTTTTTAACTCTTAAACCACCTAAAAGCTGGACTCTTTTTTTTAAAAAAAATATAGGATTAGCTGTAATTATGACATTAATATTATGAAATTATATGGACAAGTAGACTTTATTTCTATTACAACAACTAGGATCACGTTTTTCGCAGAAGCAGGATCGGGTTTTGTGGAATCCATGTAATAATAGGATTACGAAACTTTCTATCAACAAAAAAAAAAAAAATTAGGAAAGTCCATTTCTACTACGATCAAGATTTGATGAATCTCTGACAATAATCTCATTAAAAAAGTGTTTCCCAAGTAATTAACCACCTTAATCCTCCTCCTGTATAAATTCACATACATTTCCTCCCAATTTTGTATTTCTAGTTGCAAGTATTATGCTTCTTTTACTTATTCGCTTGAGTTCTCCTCCTTTTTTATGAACCTTTCCCTTGCTATTCCCATCCTTTTCCCACGAGCGAGACGAAGATGAAGATTAGAGCCATGAAGTTATTTGGGACTAATATCGAGATACAAGATGATGATACCCATAATCATGATGATCATGCTCTTGATGATCATCATGAGAATTAGGGGTGAACATGGTAATATCTTGTAAGACTCGGAAATTCAGGTGCTTGCCTGGTAATGAATTAAATTATTAAAAGTTAAGTGAAAGATTCGAAATTATTAAATTAAGTAAATTAGAATTTTTCCGAGTCGAATTAAAACCCGAGAACGGAAACCCGAGCATGGGCCAGCTTAATTGGGCTTATTGAAATTGAAGTTGGGCCGAATTTGTCGAAGTCCAAAGCAGAAAAATCAAAAGAAAAGGAAAGGAAATTGAGAAATGCGGGTGACTGGCATTTGAGGAGGAGGAGTTGGCGATAAATAAGCAAGAAAGAGAAAGGGGTCCAATGGAAAATAGGCAGCAAAGCCCATTATGTGTAATTAGGAAAAGAGGAGAGAGAGTAGGACTGAGACATTAGAAGGAAAGAAGCGAAGTAGGGAAAGAAAGGAGGAATGGGAAAATAGAAACAGAGGAAGGCGAGGGGAGCGAGAGGAAAGCAAGAGAGGGAGAAAGCGCGAGAACCAGCGGCCCGTGGCCGCCTGAACGAGAGGACGCCGCCGCCGGTGGGCTCGGGAGGCCGAGCGAGTAAAAGAAGAAAGGGGAATGAAAGAACGCGGAAGCGAAGGAAAGCGAGAGGAGAACGAGAGCCAGCGTGGGGGCGAGAGAGGAAGAGGAGCATAGCGTGCACTGCACGGCCGGCAAACGCGAAGAGGGAGCTGGCGAGACCGAACAGAACCAAGGCCCGGGGTTTGAGAACCCGAAAACAACAGAGCAGAGGGAGACAGCAAGAGTTTGAGCGAAGGTAGTAGAAGTGGGCGCCGAGAAGAAGAGAAAGGGACCGAAAGGGGAGGAAGTAAAGCAAAATCACCCAATCGAAAAACCTCCAAAACCGAAATTCTTAGAACCTCTAAGAATCTAAGGTGAGTAATCTGAATTCATCCTCTAAAAGTTAAAATGAATTAGGAAAATGAAACTTGGAATTGATTCATGAAATTGGAAACCTTAGTTTAATTGAAGAAGTTAAAGGCTTAAATTCACTAAATTAACAACTCATGAATCAAAGAGCATGTTGTGATTATGTGATATCTAGTTCTGAATTTGAGATGTTTAAGTATTATTAAGCATAATTATTGAGAATTGGATGAGATTAGCTTGAACAGAATTAGGGGAAAAATAAGAAAGTTAAGTTCATGACTTATGTGCAGATTTTCAATAATTATGCATGCTGTCCGAATTTATGTGAATTCATTTGTAGCCCAAATTTCTTGAAAATTTTACTGCAGCTTCGTGGCAATGTATGGAAATTTCCTATAAATTTTGGTGTGCATTGGATAAGTAAATCAGGAGATATACAATTTTAAGTGAAAATGTCCTATTTGGGCAAAATCGGAACTAATGGAGTAAATGAGGCTAAGAACTGGAATTTGAGAAGTTATACAACTAAACTAAGAGATATCTAATGTTTAAGGAAAATTATAGAACCATAAACCACCTATGTGCGATATTACGCAATCATGAAAACGACGAGTTCATTGATTAGGAATTCTAATTGACATGTTTATATGATTATGTGTTCATCTTAATAACATTGATTATAAATGACATAAGCATGCTTATGTGAAATGAATTGATTGTGCTTGAGTTGGAACTTGCTTATGTGAATTATTAGTTACAAAGATTTTATGTATGAAAGCGTTGAGCTTGAATTATATGAATTAAGTGTATCTTGTAATAAGAAGATATAAGAAAAATAAGAAACATAAAGAACTAAAGAAGGGAGAAAGGATTGTGTTATTGATCTAAGACCCTACGAATTAAAGAACCCTCTCGAAGTTATGGCCATAGAAGTGTCTCGTCAACCCGAAGCCACGAATTGAATTGCTTCCGAAATTATTGACGGTATGCGTCCTTTAGAGTTGAGGCTGCCTCGAGACCACGAATTGTTTTGCCTCGAGGCCACGAATTGTATGCCTCCAAGAACCGAGCCCAAGAATTGTTTTGGCTCCAAGAACTGGGTCTTTAGAGCGAGAACATAAATCTTCTTTCTATTTGAAACTATGAAGACTTAAGAGTTATGATATGAAGAATCGAATGATCGTGAATAACGAATAAGAAAGAAAGAACCAATGATTTATGGAATGCACGATTGAACTCAAGAAGAAGAATGAAGAGAAGAACGAACCTTGATTTCATAAGAAATTAATACGATAAGAAGCAAGATATGATTTACGTGGTGAATGATTTACATGATGAATGATTCTATGACTTACTTGCGTAGAAAGATGAATGAAGTATGTTTGATTGAATTCATGAGTAATTGATGTCATTATGTTTCTCGGCAAGTTGGTAAGTTTATAATCTCGCATGTCTTAAGCATGTATGATTTGAATCGCATGTTATGAATGAATTGTGAATTTACGTGTGTTTGTTAATGAATTAATGTGCAAAGTGAAACCGGGGTTGGGTTGGGTTATTCATCGGGCTAGTGGACCTCATGACCTCACCAACATTTCAGGTACATAAGTTAAGACTCCCGGAGTTGCTTTTGGCTTTTAGGAGAAACGAACCAACGGATAGGACTTCTCCGAACTTATTATGTACTTTATGTTTTTCATGCTTGTAAAGATCGGTCTATGTGAACTTAAGTTTTGATTATGAATGTAAAAGCCCTATGTGACTACTTCGAGCGTGTGGCTCGTCGAGTTTGTGTTGTGTTTCTCCGAGCGTGTGGCTCGTTGAGTTTAAGATTGTGTTTCGTGCGGGGTTAAGGCTTTAAGCCTATAAGATTAGCCATATTACGAGAGGAAACTCTGTCGAAATTTTCAGGAAAACCTTTGAAAACCTAGAATTACATTTCCGCCAATCTAAGAAAGGGTTATTAACCCCAAGTTGAGATCATAAGCAGCCTTAGGGGTTCCTCGCGAGGAACCCCGGCATGTAATACTCCTAGGGTGGGTCTAGGGGTGTTACATATCTCAACACAACAACACCCTTGTTCTTAATGATGATGATCACAGGATGACGAACAATAACGTTGTAAAAACCCGAGACTCGAAAAAGGCCCGGAGAGAGTGTTTCTTCATCATCTGCGTTGACGGCAGTTGCTATTGCAACAACATTTCGCTATAGCAAACAACATTTCGCTATAGAAGATGCGAGAGGAAAGAGCGGACAAGAAAACAAGAGACAAGTGACGCCAACATCACACCTCCTCGACTTCCTTCGACATCAAATGAAAGATAAAAATATTAGGTGTTGATCTTCAAGATCATGATACCCATAATCATGATCATCATGCTCTTGATGATCATCATGAGGATTAGGGGTGAACATGGTAATATCAACACAACTTTAGTAATTTTAATTTTAATGTTAAAAAGACCTTTTTCTTGCCCGTAGTAATAATCTTAATTACCGTAATAGACTCATGTCGAGTATAATGGTGAATTTATAATTTTATCTAATATTGTCTTATTTTAAACTATTAAAGTTTTGATAAGTATCGATTAATTTGTCGGTGTCTTTTAACCTAAAAAATTTAGTTTTATAAATTTAATTTGGTGTATTAATAGTGTCTCAACATCTCATTCACATAAGTACGACATTAACTATTTTATGAAAGTTTATTATGAACGATCATGGTAATTTACTATAAAATTATCTGACCCTAGAATTAATTTGCATTAACTATTTATTTAGAATTATTCAATGAAAAATATATCTTAGTAAAGAACTCGGTAAATTAATTAAGAACTCATAGTTATACCTTAATCTTGTGAATACATAATGAATGCTAGTTTTTTTTTTTTCTAATGGAATTTTAAGGCTATTTTTATATAAGATTAATTGAAAAAATAAAGACATGAAAAATATACACACAAATATTCATATAGCTTTTTTTCCAAATTAACATTGCGAAATAGAATTCCAATATAACTGCGTGGCTAAGCTAGCTGTAATATAATGAGCCTATTTTCTTTTTAATAAAAAAGTGAGCGCATTTGTTACTACAATGGTTAGAATATAATTAAGATTTGAAGAATCTTTGTAATATTAGGATTAGGAAATTCTATTTTCCAAGTAACTCTTAAACCACCTTAAACTGGATTCTTTTTTAAAAAAAAAAAGGATTCACTGTAATTGTAAGATTAATATTATGAAATTATGTAATTTATAAAAAAAATAGGATCAGATTTTTGGGGGTTTTTTTTTTTGGCGAGTAGGATCGGGTTTTGACGAATCTATATGTAGTACTTAAATTATAATAGGATTTAATAAAAAAAATTAGGTCCATTTTTACAAGGATCGGGATTTGATGAATCCACGATAATAATATGATTAGAAAGCTTTTCCCAAGTAATTAACTGCCTTAATCCTCCTTCTATATAAATTCATTCATACATCTCCCACTTTCGTATTTTCGGTTGCAAGTATTCTTTCTGCTTCTTTTACTTATTAGCTTGAGTTCTCTTCCTTTTTCTAAACCATTGCGTTGCTATTCCCATCCGTTTCCATGAAGAAGCCGAAGATGACGATCGAAGCATGAGGTTATTTGGGTTTGTTATCAACATCCAAGATGATGATACCCATAATCATGATGATTATGCTCTTGACGATCATCATGAGGATCGGGGGTGAAAATGGCAATATTTCAACACAATGGCACCCTTGTTCTTAATGATGATATGATCGAGAGGATGAACAATAACATTGCAAAACCCAAGACTCGAAATAGGTCTAGCAAGAGTGTTTCTTCATCATCTTCATTGACAGCAATTACTACGCAAGCGGCACTTCGCCACGGAAGAAGTAGAGGAAAGAGCGGCCCAACAAACAAGAGACGAGCAATGCCAACATGATACGTCCTCCACTTCCTCTTGAGATCAAAGAGAAGATGAAGATCTTAGGCCTTGATTAAAACCGTACGCCTAAGCTCATCATCCAAAAATACATCTTTAACTCATTCGTTAACCCGCAGCAAGCGCGACTGCTAATCCCGATACAACAACTAGAGATGAGCAAAGACGAATTCCTTGAGCCCCAGGAACAATAAGAGCTGAAACACGTAAAAGGGAGATTAAAGTGACAGTGATACAATCCTCAAACAATGTAGGGAACAGGGAGATGAGGCTTACACTATGGCCGAAGCCCCGAAACCGACACCAGCAGGGGAGATCATAAGGATGGAGCAGGGAACGAAGACAACGATCCCAAGATATGCATTGTAAGGTAAGCTGGAACATTGTTAAAGAAGATAGTAACATCCAAGAGAAGGATTTTGTTCAAGTGTGGGCCTTCGGATATTCCCAACAGAACAAACTTGGATTCACTTTGGTCAATCTTGGACGGAAGCCATAGTAGTAACTCATCAGTATAGTTTCTAATTTCTAATTTTCTAGTATTTTTTTATGTAAAAACGTTACTTAACTTGTAAGATTTTTTATTTTTATGGAAAGACTAATATCTCATTCTATGAGAGTTGTAATTAGTTGGTATGGTGTAACACATTGGATGAAGATCAACATTCAAAATAAATTGTGTTATCATCCCTCATCAATTAAGATGCAAACCAATTGAAGATTATTCACGATAAAATTATCATAATTTGGGTTCTAACTTCCAATAAGATTTATATTAGTTATTTGAATGTTGCATTTCAAGCTTATGTTTCGGGGTCCATACATTTAATCATTTTGTGATTGTGAATTACTCCTAAACTCTAATTGCTAAATTAGAGTTTTGTCCATTTTATAAACAAAAACCAAAATTAAAAGGCTTAACATACCTCATATCCCTAATTTCCTTCCAAACAAAATGTCAAATTCTGACTAATATTTCCATTTAATTAAGAAAATTGAGTCATTTTTTTAAAAATAAAATTCAGTTTGGAAAGGGATAAGGGTGTAACATTCATTTGTATGGAAAAAATTGTAGACAACACTACTTTAATAATTATAATTTTAATGTTTAAAAGGACCATTTTTTCCCATAGTAATCTTAATAATTTTTACTAGATTTGTGTAGTACTCTCTGGAGTAGGAAGCTTCCTACTCTACGGGTGAATTGTTTTAAATAAGACGATGAATGTTTTTTTTATGTTGATGAATTTTATAATCAAACAATGAATTTTTGTATATTCATAATTTAGTAGCAACATTAATGAATTTATTTTTTACATTTACTTATTCATAGAAAAATGATGAATTAAATTTAGTTACTTAATTACACCTTTTGAATAATGTTAATTTAAACATATATTTCTCTAATTAAAAAAAATGATCCATGTAATTTTTTTTATTATTCATGTAAAAAGTATAAAAATTAGAAAATAAGTATATCGAATATTTTACAAATGAATATTGTACAAAACTAATGAGTTTTATAATAATAGTGATGAATTTTACAATAATACTTGATGAATTTTAAAAAGCAATGTTTATATTTGTCAATATTCATGCCCCGTAAGAAAATCTTCATCAATCTTCTTGGCATATGTTTCAATCATTTGCTATGTATGACCTTACACTGACATTTATTACTTAGTTCTCAGCACAACTTCATCAGCAATTAGTAAAAAATTATCATAAATAATTATCATATTCATCAATGCAACTTTATTAGTCTATCAAGAAAATAAATATTCATCGATAAAATTAGCAAAATCATAAATAAAAATCAAAATAATTAACATATTTACCTTAATATTGACAAATTCATCATAGATATGAAAACATTCATCAATATTTATACTTGGCATGTTAATCATTACAATTTATATATTCATCAAAAGGAATATATCTTCAATGTGGACCTGTACAAAAATATATATAAAAAATAAATATTCATTATTAAAATATAAAAATTCATCAAACAACTTCATTTAGTAGAAAAATTCATCAATAATTAGTACACATTCATAATGAACAATTGACATATTCATAAATGAAATTTATATGCATCAAAAAACTACATATTCGTTATAAAATAGTTCAAATACATACAAAGAAAATCGTATTCTACTTGCATAGGAAGTGGCAAAAATTCATTAAAATTTCGCTTATTTTATTCATCATAAGTGGAATTCCCATTCACATGAATTTATCATATAAATAAATATTCGCGACAAAAAAATAAATTCATCAAAACAAACAAAAATTTATCACTAAAATTAAAAATTCATCAATATAAACAAACATTGATCAGTAAAAATGAAAAATTCATCAAAACAAACAAATATTCATCAACAAATTAAAAATTCAACAAAAAATAGAGAGTTTAAATTAAATCTGAATAAAAAAATTTAACAAAAAACAAGGAAACATTTCATTTACTCTCTTGTAATACACTAAAACAAAAATATGCATCATTGAAATTTAAAAAACAAAGGAAAAATCCTTCACCCTCGGAAATGGCGCTTTGAATCTCGGCGCACTTGACGACGATATTTTGGTCGTTAAGACCTTCTTCCTCCTCAATCAAGTAGTCATTGTGCCCATTCTTATGATTGACACCATTGTTGGCGTGCCTCTCCGGCGAGAGCTTTACTTTGGCAATCGGGAACTACTTGATGAGAAAGAAAACGATTCCGACGATGGCGGAATCAAGACCTCTATGGCTAGATCCGGAATCATTTTCTTGCCATAACCTTACCACTCGCCGGAAACCGCATCGAAAAATATATGAATTAAGTTGAAGAAGACGAGTAAGAGGTAATACCATTGGAAAGACGAGAGCGAATGATGAGAGAGAAAGAAAAGAACAGAGAGAGAGATACATTGTGAAATGAAAAGGAATCACGCGCTATATTTAGATTTAAGGTTGTATTTTTAAAAATTTTTTGGTTAGGCCCGCTGCCTGCTCCAGGTACTAACATATATGAATTGTGGATATAATGACGAGTTTATAATTTTATTTAATAGTGTTCTATTTTAAACAGTTAAAGTTTTGATAACACTTTAACAAGTATCAATTAATTTATGAGTGTTTAACCTAGAAAAAAAAATTAATTTTAGAAATTTAATTTGGGGTAACAATAGTGTGTCAACCTCTCATGCATGTATGTAAGTACCACAGTAACTAATTTACGAGAAAGTTTGTTATGAAACAATAATGTCACATTACCCAATAACTTATCAAATAACTTTATTATGGACGATCATGATAATTTACTATTAAATTATTTCACCTTAGATTAATTTACATAAACTATTTGTTTAGAATTATTCAATGATATAAGAATAGGTAAATTAATTAAGAACTCATATATCTTAATTATGGCACTTTCCAAGGAAATCTACAAATTAATTAATAACTCATAGTTATACCTCAATTTTGTGAGTACATAATGAATGCCAGTTTTTTTTAATGCAATTTTAATGCTATTTTTATATAAGATTAACTGAAAAATTAAAGACATGAAATAATAATACACATATATATTCATATAGCTTTTTTTTTTTCCAAATTAACATTGTGAAATAGAATTCCAATTAGTGCCAACTCAACTTTTGTGGAAGTATTGAATAAAAAAAAAACCTTTTGTAGAAGTAACTCTATAACTGCGTGGTTATAAGCTACCTGTGATAAAACAGGTACAAAAGCTAGAATATAATCAAGATTTGATGAATCTTTGTAATATTAATTCAAATTAGGAAACTCTATTTCTCAAGTAACTCTTAAACGACGTTAAATTGGACTCTTTTTTTATATAACAAAAATAGGATTAGCTATAATTATGATATTAATATTATGAAATTATATGGATAAGTGGACTCTATTTCTATTACAACAACGACTAGGATCAGGTTTTTCGGTAGAGTAGGATCAAGTTTTGTGGAATCCATGTAGTAATTAATCTTTATGTAATAACAGGATTAGGAAACTTTCTATCAACAAAAAAATTAGGAAAGTCCATTTCTACTACGATTAGGATTTGATGAATCCTATGATAATAATATGATTAGAAAATTATTTCCCAAGTAATTAACCGCCTTAATCCCCTTACGTATATAAATTCATTCATATATCTCCTCCCAATTTCATATTTCCAGTTGCAAGTATTATGCTTCTTCTACTTATTCGCTTGAGTTCTTTTTTCAAACCCTTCTATTGCTATTCCCATCCTTTTCCCACGAAGAAGATGAAGATGAAGATCGGAACCAAGATCATGATGTTATTTGGGTCCGCTATCGAGATCCGAGTTGATGGTGATCATCATGCTCATGATGATCATCATGAGGATCAGGGGTGAACATGGCAATATCTCAATACAATGGCACCCGTGTTCTTAATGATGATGATCGGAGGATGAAGAACAATAATGTTGCAAAAACCCGAGACTCGAAAGAGGCCTAGCGAGAGTGTTTCTTCATCATCCGTGTTGACAGCAATCGCTATCGTAAGCGACACTCTGCCACGGAAAAACAGAGGAAAAAGCGGCCCAACAAACAAGAGAGAAGCGGCGCCAACATGACACGTCCTCCACTTCCTGTTGAGATCAAAGAGAAGATGAAGATCTTAGGCCTTGATCAAAGCTGTACACCTAAGCTCATCATCCAAAACTATGTCTTCAACTCATATGTTAACCCGCAACAAGCGCAACTACTAATCCCGCTACAACGAGTTGGAGACGAGCGAAGACGAATTCCTTGAGCCTCGGGAACTAAAAGTATTGAAACAAGCAAAAGGGGAGATGAAAGTGACAATGATCCAATCCTCGGACATACGTGAGGAAGAGGGAGATGAGACTTACACTATGGCCGAAGCCCAAGGGAAGGGAGATGACAAGGATGGAGGAGGGAAATAAAAGAAGGAGCCTACGCTATGCATTGCAAGGAAGGTGGAATAAGGTTAAAGAAGAGAGTAACATCCACAAGAAGGATTATATTCAAGTGTGGACATTCAAATATTCCCACCAAAACAAACTCGGATTCGCTTTGGTCAATCTTAGACGGAAGCCATAGTAGTAACTCATGAGTAGTTTCTAATTTCTAATTTCCTATTAGTTATTTTTTTTATGTAAAAACGTTACTTAGCTTGTAAGATTTTTTTTTTTTTTGGTTTTATGGAAAGACCAATATATCTTTCTATGAAAGTTATAATTAGTTGGTGTGGTGTAAGACATTGGATGAAGATCAACATTCAAAATGAATTGCGATATCCTCCCTCATCAATGAATCAAGATGCAAAACTATTGAAGATTATTCATGATAAAATTGTCATAATTCCGGTTCTAACTTTCGAGAAGATATATATATTAGTTATTTGAATGTCGTATTTTAAGCTTATGTTTTAGGGCCCATACATTTAATCGTTATGATTGCGAATTACTCCTAAACTCTAATTGCTAAATCTATCTACTCATAAATTATCCTAAACACTGCTAACAACTTTGTACAACGTTAGCCGTTAACCATCAATGCTAATTGTTTCTAACAATTAGATTGAAATGAACATATCTTTCGATTTTTAATTATTTATACTCAATTTTTCTTTATAAGTACTGTTTGATGTTTATATTTATCTTTTAGGAGGGAAGGATGATACTTAGTAAGTGAAAATTCTATCATAGTTCCTTACATCTATGGGTTATAATTTTTTTAATTCCATAAACATTATCCTTATTTTTCCTTCTCATCCAATAAATAATGATAATATGTGGTACGAATATAGTCATACGGTAAAGATTACAATGTAATAACCATATGTTGGGAAAAACTTTGTGTTTGCTTAGGTACCCGATTACTTATAAGACATTGGTCAAAATTTAAGTAAAATTTCAACGAATCACTTTATGACTTTTTATAAACAAAAACCAAAAATAAAAATACTTCAATTCAGATAATGAAAAATCATTTCATGTCTATAATTTTCTTCCATACAAAATATCAAATTCAGACTAATATTCCTATTTAATTAAGAAAATTCAATCGCTTTTTTTCTTTTTTGAAATAAAATTCAGTCGCTTATTAGAAAGAGTATAAGGGTCTAACATTCATTTGGTGTGGGAAAAAATTGTAAACAATCCGATTTTAGTAATTGTAGTTTTAATGTTAAAAGGACCTGTTTCTTTCCATAGTAATCTTGATTATTTTAATAGATTCGTGTCCTACTTCTAGATAGGGGTGAATTTTTTGATAAGATAATGAATTTTTTACGTTGATGAATTTTTTTAATAAAATAATAAATTTTTTTATGTTGACGAATTTTATAATTAAATGATGAATTTTTGTATTTTTATAATTTTGAATCAACATTAATGAATTTATTTTTATATTTACTTATTCATAGAAAAATAATGAAATAGAATTTAGTTACTTAATTACACCTTTTGTATAAAGTTCATTTAAACATATGTTTCTCTAATTGGAAAAATTGATCCATGTAAGTTTTTTTTATTATTCATGTAAAAAGTATAAAACTTAAAAAACAAGTACATCGAATATTTACGAATAAATATTGTACTAAACTAAGGAGTTTTATAACAATTGTGATGAATTTTACAATAATAGTGAACCCTCTGTTTGGATATAAGAAGGGGAGAGGAAGGGAGGTTAATTAAGGGGAGGGAAATGGAAGGGAGGGGAAGGAAAAGGTGGGAAGATACATTCCCTTTGTTTGGATTTGAAATGGAGGGAATTGAAGTTACCAATATTTCCTTATTTGGATTAAAAAGGGAAATGGAGGGGAAGGAAAACATATTATTATTATTATTATTATTATTATTATTATTATTATTATTATTATTATTATTATTATTATTACCACCATCACCACTTTAAATTAAAAATAATGAATTTAAATTTAGTACAAAGAACTCATTTCCTCTCGGTAACGTTTCACCCAAAAAAATTTATTTTTTTAATAATTATTTTTTTCTATTTATAAATTATTACCCAAAGTAAAATAAAATAAATAAATCAAATAATATAAGCACCCAAAATATAATTAAAAAAAAAAAGTAGGAGAACGATAAAAATATTAATGTCCACATGTATATTCATGGTGATTAACATATATATCATCTACTTTATTCATCATAATTACGAATTTAAAAAAGATACTTAAACTAATAATTTGGACCAAAACAAGTAGGGCAACATATGAATTAGATTAGTTACTAACTAAAGGAAAAAAAATGAAGAGGTATTAACCTTCATGACGATCTGTAAAATAAAGGAAAAAGAGAAATTTGGACGGAAATACAAAAAGATAATGTGATAATAAGAAGAAATAAAATATAATTAAATAAAATAAAATAATTTTTATTCATTATCTTATTCCCTCCCCTTCCTTCCCCTCAATTTGGAGGAGAATGAAAAATTAACAATAAGGGTGAAGGGGGATGGTTCCCCCACCTTCACCCCCTCTATTTTATCCCAAACAAGCGAAATCAAAGGGAATTATTCCCCCTTCCCTCCCTTCCCCTCCCTTCCTCTCCCTTAACCTTCAATCCAAACATAGGCGAAATCTTCATCAATCTTCTTGGCATATGCTTCAACTATCTCGCTATATATGACCTTTTACTAACATTTATTACTTAGTTATATGCACAAATTCATCAGTAATTAGTAAAAATTTAGCATAAATAATTAGCACATTTATCAAGAAATAAAAATTCATTAGTAAAATTAGCGAGAATCATCAATAAAAATCAACATAATTAACATATTTACCTTAATATCGATAAATTCATCATAAATACGAAAACATTCATCAATATTAATACTTGGCATGTTCATCGTTACAATTTATATATTTATCAAAAAGAATGTATATTCAATGTGGAACTATACAAATATATCAAAAAAAAATATTCATCATTAAAATATAAAAATTCATCAAGCAACTTAATTTATGTAACACCCCAATACGTAACCACATAAATAAATAATTAGCAGCGGAATATTTGTAAATTGAGAGACGTCACTGCTTGTTTTCAGAATGAAACAAGGCAAATTCATTTGAGCAAATTAATTATTTAAACAATTTATGTAACAATCCAATCCATTTTTTTTCTTTACATAAAATAAAAATTTCAAAACGCCGAGGATCACTGGAGAGGAATCATGAACCAAGAGACCGAGGAAGGGACTAACATGTATGGGGTCAAGACGAAGAGCCGAACATCACTTCTCCCGACCAGACTTTATCTTTTCATCCTCTTTAAATTTTGGGTGTGATTGTGAATAGTCCGTCAAGCGCTCGACTTCCTAAAAATTTTAAAACATAAAACAATAAACGTGTGAGCTAGAAGCTCGATACGTTACCATTATAAAATAAAATTACAATTTAAATGCTCTTAAATCATTTTTCTTGAATACTCGGTTTGCAAACTTGTCAATTTCGATTTCCTTTTCCGATTTAGCCAAACTTAGGCCCCGTCATCGTGAAACAATCAATCATGGACTCCGACTCCTAGGTTCATCGAACCCCGAGGCGATCGGTCGTGAACAATTGAACGATTAACGATTCCGTGAAGTTATCATATATGTAATCGTGAATCGTATCCGTGTCTTAAAATGTAAACTGTATCGTGAACTGTAATCGTGTTCGTAAATTGTAAATCGTATCGTGAATCGTAATCGTGTCTCGTAAATTATAAACCGTATCGTGAATCGTAATCGTGTCTATAATCGTATTGTGAATCATGCATCGTGTCTATAAACCGTATCTGTATGCTGTGAATTGTAAGCTATGCATCGTGAACTATAAGTCATGAATCGTGAATCTGTAATCGTGGTCATGAACTCGCAATCTGTGATAAATCTCCGTAAGTCGTGAACTATAGGCTGTGAAGTGGATCCAAATTATTTGTGTTATTAGAATAGTAATTTCGGTTATAAAGATGAAAACGTTGAAAAAGGTACAAGCAATAACATACCTCAACGTGCCAAATACTTCAATGATCGATTGTTTACGCAACACAATTTCAATTTGATTTCTATTTCCAAAACGAATCTACTTTTGTAGGTTATTTTATTAGTCCTTTAACCGTATTTATAAGCATTTACAATCACCAAACTTTTATTTTTCGCGTATCTATCCATATTGTTTTCTTTTGATCTCGATATTCATACATTTTCCAAAAATAAGCTATTGCCGATATAGTTTGAAGTCGTATATAACAATTGATGAGTTTAATTTCCCATTCTTTTAATAAAACTCAAGTTTGATCTTTTGCTTCTATCATTTCTAGTATGTGCTTAATGTAGCCTAATCCTAATTATATCTCTTGTTTCATCTAGTACGCCTAAATGTCCTCATGTCCGTAAACCGAATATACTTTCTACTTGAGGTGTCGATTTGGTTTCTCAATTTTCTAAAAATTTTGCCGGAGTTTCGTTTGAAACATGGCCTAACCATTAGGCTAAAAGCCTTAAAAACTCGCATAAAATCCATAATAAAACTCAACGAGCCACACGCTCGGAGTACACGACTCAACGGCCACACGCCGGAGTATATTTACAACCACAAGAACCAAATTTCAAACCGGTATATAAACCAAGTTACAATCTCGCCAATATTCTCATTTGCTTGTGCTCATGAACTTTCGATTTTTGATCATGACATATATATTGATAGCTAAGGCTCCGGTTAAGCAATTTAATCATAAAATCTTCATTATCGGGAGATGGTTCCGTACGATTAATTTCTTTACGAGTAGTACCAATAATCGATTAATGATTTAGTGTGTCGTAGACAAAATAGTGAAACTCATCAATATTTACATGTTAACGTTTAAATATTTTGAAAAGTGCGACGATGAACGTACGTAACGTCACTGAGGTAGTTGTTCGTTTTCCTTTAAATATCGCTTTCGTTCTTTTCTTCGAGCATGTCGTTTCCGTCACTTTTCGTTTTCGTAAAGTAATTTGATTCGATAAGTTAGATCTCTATTCAAATTGTCATACTAATTTTCTTTTCTTTCTTTTATAAACTCTTACGTTCGGTTTCTTTTAATTCCTCACTTGTCGCTCAAAGTTCATTTAAGCTTAAGACTCTCACAATTTTATAAAGATCTATTTTTCCTCCCTTCGCAACTCGTTTCAACATTCTGAATTTCTTTTTAATCCTAATCTCTCTTTCAATAATATCCCCGACCTTTCTTTAAGATCATTCCTCCATTAGTCATTCATGTTTCATTATAATCTAATCGATCATGGCCTTATTTTTCACCTCATCCCAACTTACTTCAATAAGACCTCAGTTAATTCCGATGAAAACCTTCCACTTCATCGGCTAATTTACATTTATTCCATATTTTCAATTCAAACTTAGCATACCCAATTTCCATTCAATTCACGCACATTAATATACGAGATACTCTATCAAATTTCCCCTTTTAAATTGATTCACTCTTGCTTAACTAAACCTATATTCAATCACATTAATTTGCTCAAGTTTAGTACACATACAGAAATAGATTCAATCTTCCATCAATCTCCAATTACACATCCTTAAAATCAACTTACGACAATACATACATACTCATACTTCAATCATCCTCAATATCTTTCCTCCAATTCTTCCACGACCAAATAATTGATACATACTCATATAGAAGTTTAACAAACGCATTCACAATTATAAATAATCCCAAATTAATTTTCAATACTAATTTAACACATAAGAAACCCTAACTCCAATTTCACATATCCATATTTCAATTACTCCCCAACGTTCATCCAAATCCACCACAACCAATTCAAAACTCACTCACAACTTAAATTACAACATTTACTTGTCTAATTATTCAATTCTAACATGAATTTGGGATATAATTTACTGAGAAATTGAGGGTTAGAAATATACCTCAAAAGAGGTTACAGATGAAAGTGGATGATGGAGATTAGGTGATGGAGCTTGGGGGTGTCGAGGTGGCGGTGGACAGCGGCGTCAGGCAGCGACGACGGCCAAGAAACGGCGGCGGTAGCCGGTCCGAGCGCCGGCAGTAGCAGGGGCGGTTCTGCCCCTGTTCGCGCGAGACAAGCGAAAAGAAGGAAGACAGAAGTGTTGGCGCGGTAAAGGTGGTAACCAGGGAGCCGGAGATGGCTGTTGGCGGCTGCAGGTCCGGCCGATGACTGGCCGGTGGCCGGCGACACAGGAGCAACAGGGGCAGCGGGAGAAGAGAGGAAGGAGAGGTGAGAGCGTGGGATTTTTTTATGAATTGGTTCTCTGATCTTTGAAGGCAATACACACTCCCTTTTTTTTTGTTTTTTGTTTTTTTTTTTTTTTGCTGCAGCCTGCTCCAGCAGCTTCTCCTCATTTCATTTTTTTGGAGCCCAAGATCTTTGTCGTTCCAATATTTGTATATCTTTATGAACTTAAAAATATTTAAATAATTATCTGTGCCTAAAAACATTTATTACTTCGTAATGAAATAAATTATATGATTTTAGTACACACACATGTCTACAATTTCACGCAACTCACTGCTTTTAAATAATATTAATACGATAAAATACAAATTTAGAGTAATTAAATATGATTAAGATTTGGGGTGTTACAATTTAGTAGAAAAACTCATTAACAATTAGTACACATTCATAATTAAATTTATATATTCATCAAAAAATTTCATATTCAATATAAAATAGTTCAAATACATGAAAATTGATAAATATTCATTACTATGACTTTAAAATAATAACAAAGAATAATCATATTCTACTTGCATAGAAAGTGGCAAAAATTCATTAAAATTTTGATTATTTATTCATTATAAGCAGAATTCCAAATTCACATGAATTCATCATAAACAAATATTCATCACAAAAAAAATAAATTTATAAAAACAAACAAAAATTTATCACTAAAATTAAAAAATTCATCAATATAAACAAATATTCATCAGTAAAAATAAAAAATTCATCAAAATAAACAAATATTCATCACCAAATTAAAAATTTAACCAAAAAAAATAGAGAGTTTAAATTACATCCGAACAAAAAATTTAATAAAAAACAAGAAAAAATTTCAGTTATTGTCTTGATACATTAAAACAAAAATATTCATCACCGAAGTTTAAAAAACAAGCAAAGGTGAAATCCTTCATCTTTAGAAATGGCGTTTTAAATTTCGGGCCACTTGACAACGATATTTTGGTCGTTGAGACCTTCTTCCTCCTTAATCAAGTAGTCATTGTACCCATTTTTTGGATCGACGCCATTGTTGGCGTGTCTCTTTGGCAAGAGCTTGACTCTTGCAATCGAGAATCACTGGATGAGAGAGAAAATGATTCCGACGAAGGCGGAAGCTGGAATCAAGACCTTTGTGGCTAGATCTAGAACCATTTTCCCCCGTAACCTTACCACTTGTCGGAAACTTGAAAATCCGCACTCGAAATAATTTTTGGATGCGAGTTGTAGAACATGAGTAGGAGGTAGACGCCATTTGAAAGAGGAGAGTGAATGATGAGAGAGAAAGAAAGAGGAGAGAGAGAGATGCATAGTGAAATGAAAAGGAATCACACATTATATTTAGATTTAAGGTTGCATTTTTTAATTTTGTTTTCGTTGGGCCCACTTGTCTACTCCGGTACGAACATATAAGAATTACGGATATAATGGTGAATTTATAATTTTATTTAATAATGTCCTATTTTAAAATGTTAAAGTTTTAATAAGTATCAACTAATTTTATGATTGTTTAACTTAAAAAGAATTAGTTTTACAAATTTAATTTAGGTAACAATAGTGTCTCAACCTCTCATGCATAGAAGTACAACAATAACTATTTATGGAAGTTTGTTAAGAAACAATAATGTCACACTATCCAATAACTTATCAAATACTCCATGCGTTTCAAAATGCATATCACTTTAACTAACTTTTTATGTTTCACAATACTTGTCACTTTATAATTCTAATGATGTATTAGTGACTAGTTTACCAATTTTATCCTTATTAATTACTTTATTTCTCTACTTTTCTCATTGATTTTCTTCATTTCTAATGAAATTTTAGGGTAACTTGGTCTTTTAACACAAATTTTGTCATGAATTTATTGTTTTTTTGGTACTACTTCATAACTTTAAAGCGACAAATATTTTGAAACGGAGAGAGTAACCTTTATTATGGAAGATCATGATAATTTACTATTAAATTATTTCACCCGAGATTAATTTATTAGAATTATTCAATGATATAAGAATCCATCTTGATAAAAGTATTCCCTGCTAAAAATTTGAAAAAAATTATATCTTAATTATGACATTCTCCAAGAAAATCGGCAAATTAATTAAGAACTCATAGTTATACCTCAATCTTGTGAGTACATAATGAATGCTAGTTTTTTTAATGCAATTTTAATTCTATTTTTATATAAGATTAACTGAAAAATTAAAGACATGAAATAATAATACACATATATATTCATATAACTTTTTTTTTTTTCCAAATTAACATTGTGAAATAGAATTCCAATTAGTGCCAACTCAACTTTTGTAGAAGTAACCCTATAACCGTGTGGCTATAAGCTTGCTGTAATAGAATGGGTACAACAGCTAGAATATAATCAAGATTTGATGAATCTTTTGTAATATTAGAATTGGGAAACTCTATTTCACAAGTAACTCTTAAATCACCATAAAATAGACTCTTTTTTTTTTATAAAAAAAGGATTACTGTAATTATGAGATTAATATTATGAAATTATATGGATAAGCTGGACTCTATTTCTATTACAACAACTACTAGGATCGGGTTTTGGGAAGATTAGGGCAAGGTTTTGAGGAATCCATCTAGTGATTAATTTCTATGTAATAACAAGATTTCGAAACTGTCTATCAACAAAAATAAATTAGGAAAGTCCAATTCTACAAGGATCAAGATTTGATGAATCCGTGATAATAATACGATTAGAAAATTGTTTTCCAAGTAATTAACCGCCTTAATCCTCCTTCGTATAAATTCATTTGTACATCTCCTCCAAGTTTTATATTTTTAGTTGCAAGTATTTTTTCTGCTTCTTTTACTTAATCGCTCGAGTTTTCCTCCTTTTTCTAAACCCGTCCACTGCTATTACCATCCTTTTCCCACGAAGAAGATGAAGATGACGATCGTAACCAAGATCATGATGTTATTTGGGTCCGCTTATCGAGATCCAAGTTGATGATGATGATCATGCACTTGATGATCATCATGAGGATCGGGGGTGAACATGGCAATATCTCAACACAATGGCACCCTTGTTCTTAATGATGATGATGATCTCGGGATGAAGTACAATAACGCTCCAAAAGCCAAAACTCGGAAGAGACCTAGCGAGAGTGTTTCTTCATCATCTTCATTGACTACTCGCAAGTGGCATGCCGCCATAGAAGAAGCGAGAGGAAAGAGCGGCCCGAGCAAACAAGAGACAAGCGACGCCGACATGACACGTCCTCCACTTCATATTGAGATCAAAGAGAAGATGAAGATCTTATGCGTCGATCAAAGCTGTACGCCTAAGCTCATCATCCAAAAATACATCTTCAACTCATATGTTAACCCGTAGCAACCGCAACTGCTAATCCCAGTAAAGCAGCTGGTGATAAGCGAGCCGAGTTCCTTCAGCCCTAGGAACTACAAGAGCTGAAACACGTAAAAGGGGAGATGAAAGTGATAGTGATACAATCCTCAAACAACGTGGGGAATAGGGAGATGAAGCTTACACTGTGGTCGAAGCCCAAGGGAAGGGAGATGAAAAGGATGAAGGAAGGAAATAAGAGAAAGAGCCCACGCTATGCATTGCAAGCGAGGTGGAATAAGGTTAAAGAAGAGAGTAACATCCACGAGAAGGATTATATTCAAGTGTTGGTATTTATATATACCCACCAGAACAAACTCATATTCACTTTGGTTAATATTGGATAGAAGCCATAGTAGTAATTCATCGGTAGTTTCTAATTTATAATTTTTGAGTAGTTTTTTATGTAACGTTACTTAGCTTGTAACTATCATTATATATATTTTTTGTTCCAATTAATTAAAAAAATTTTTAAAAATTGTAATTGCCAAGTTTGGGATTTTTGCATTTGAACCGCCCTATAAAATGAGGAATTGTATTTGTTTTGTCAAATGCGTGTTTTCTACTGACAATAAGAATCCAATCAAATTAACTGGATTCAAGTTCATAGGAAACCCATGTAGCTCGGGTGGTAGAGCGCTTGCAACGGTTGAGAAAGAACGATACCCCGCATCTCCATTTTTAAATTTTTAATAAAATTATTATACAAGAAGCTCTAAGTTAATTGGTGTACACATTAACTCCACATTGTAACAATTCTATCAACCCTACATTTCCTCCGAATCATATCACAAGGCCTAAACAAGTATTACGTACACAACAAGGTTGAAATAGCTAATTATCCAGCTGAATTCACACTTTGACATTTGCAGCAGCTTGCTTAATTTGATGGACGGTGAAGATAACAAACATGTCATCGTCTCCGACAAGCATTAACGTTTGCAAGTGCAAGATCATTAACACTAATAGGAGGCACCAAAAGCAAGTTAGAAGTGGGGAGAGAGTTTAGCGGTTTGATAAACTTTACGTGGCACTCGAAAATCTTCTCCCATGGCTCCCGGACCAAATCAAGAGGGATTTCGCAGCCATCCACCCTTCTTTTACTTATATAAATGCTGGCCTTAGCACTACGCCCGAGGAAAATATTCACACCCGAGAAAGAAGTAAGTTGTCCCTTGATAGGAAAATATTCACGGATGAGGAAAATATTTCTACTCATAAACGAAATAGAGGAAAGTTTCAGTATATATAGTTTTTGTTTTAGCCCACCTATATTCAACATCAATAACAATGCTTATCCTGCCAAAGTAGGGTCTAAAGACGTCCAATTAAGCAAGCTTAAGGACGAAAGGCCAACCGAAAGCTTCGGTAGCCAAGGCCCAATAGCATTTATGGTCCAAGTACACAAAGATTAATAGACTCTCACCTTCGAGTCGGTTGTATTAAGAAAATTGAGTTGAAGGGCCAATATGTAAATCTAGGCGATGCAATTTCCCATCACTGTCATGACTTCCCATAGTGAAAATAGCTAAGATAATTTCAACGAGTATAGGTCTAGATTCCAAGCATAATTTAAGAAAACACTATCTTTCAAATAATGGAGGAAGGGGATAAATATTAGTAGAATATGGATGGAAAGTAGCACTCGAATTAGGGTACAAGGAAAGGACCTCTCGATTTAGCTTTCCTCTTTCCGAGTGAAATATGAGGATTGAAGCAAGAACGAGGACAAATTGTAATCATGCATCGAGACCAAGATGAATTTACTAAGATTACGTAAAGAACTTTGCAAATTTTTCCATACATAAGAATTAAATTTTGTGACTTTATCTTATTTAAATCTCTCTACCAATAAAGCGTAAAGACATCAATTCCCGGACATTGGAAAGCTTTCTCCCGGATAAGCATACCAGCAACAATAAGTTCCACATGCTCGATCTGAATATAGATCATGGATTGACCCTAGTTTCGGTATAATGACCTCATTGACCCTCATCATGTTAATAGCAAAACACATCACGGAGAAGAGAAAAAGGAAACCATAAATTTTGGACCAATTCAACTATTCGAAATAAGCAACTATTAAAAAATCCAAAAAGGCATAATGCGGTTGTGTAGAAATTAGACAAGTGACCCTTCACATTTGCTCGTCATGATCCTCTCACTACTTCACGAGTGTGCTATTCGAGTGCGGACACCAAACAGTCTGATCATTTATTCTCTCAATTCACTATATTAGGAGTAGGTATTACAGTAGCATTAGAATACAAGTCATACCATGCTTGCATATTAGAGTTTGAGAGGACTTATATCTCTCACGAGTTTTAGAACCGTATTTGTATATGAATTATATTTGTATCTAAATTAGGATTCCGATAATATAAATACAGAACATATGTCAAGGAGAGGGCATCACAAATAATTCTCTCCAATATTACTAGATTTTTACATGGTATCGAGCCACTGAAAAATCATGGCAAAAGACGACTCAAAAAATTTAGTCTCAACGATCCCCAATCACCCTACTATCTATGTAGTTCGGATAGTCCCAGGAGTATAATTTGCCCAATTAGTCTCAATGGAGACAATTATGCAAATTGGAGCAGGCTTACAATCAACGCCACGAAAGCTAAAAACAAACTAGTTTTTGTTGACGGAAGTTTGACAAGACCAGAAGATGACTCCCCGGATGTTCATGCACGGGAGAAGTGTAATGCCATGGTAATAGCATGGCTTTACAACATCATAGACAAAAGCCTACACGGGTCTGTTGCCTATGTAAAAACCGGTAGCGAAATATGGATAGGTCCGAAGGAAAGATATTCCCAAGGGAATGAAATTCGTGTGCATCAACTCGGAAGAGAATTGGCACTCACCAACCAAGGAACACCGAGTATCACTCGAATATTTCACAAAATTGAGAACCCTTTGGGATGAACTCAATGCATACTTATAATTACCAAGGTGCAAGTGCATGAAAGAAAAAGAATTCAGTTTGTTCAAGTATGAAGAATCGGAGAGAATCCATCAATTCCTGATGGGTCTCGATACAACCCAATTCGGTATAGTTAGATCTAACATTCTTCACATGGAACCTTTACCTAACCTAAACAAGGTATACTCCATGATACCTTGAGAAGAAAGGCAAAAGACCCTTTCCCATATGGTAAACCCGACGAACAACACCGAAGGAGTCGCCTTTAAGGCCACCATGGCAAACGGCGGAAGAGGAAGAAGCTGAAACGCCCCGATGCACACATTGCCAAAAGCTCAGCCATGAGAAGTCTCGGTGCTTCGAATTGGTCGGGTATCTCTCAAATTGGCAATCTCTGCGATAAAATCAACCACCACAACCGCTTAATCAAAGCTAGAACAAGAACAACGGCTCGGGTTCCGACACACCGTAGATCCGAACCGGGGCAACAACGTGGGAGGAATGGCGCATGCGGCTGGGACCGACGTAGCAAACTCGACTGGAAGACAGGGGAGAAAGCAGCAACGAGTGGAGGAAAGAAAAATTTGGAGGATTAACTTCTACTTAGGTGGAAGCCATATACTCCTTCAAAGAAAAAGAAAGGAAAAAATGTCTTGTAAGTTCTCCATAAATGGCATAGAAATTATCCTTGACACTCGGAGCTTCCTTTCACATGACACCTAATGCTCATATTTTAATGGGTCGTCATAAATTATCCGAGCTCATACGTATCTCGCTACCAAATGGTAAAGTGGAGTTAGTCACGGAAAGATTTACCGTGAATTTAGGGAATATACTATTTTTACAGGATGTGCTTTATATACCTACTTTCTCATGCAACCTTATCTCGGTTTATCGGTTAATGCACGATAGTAACTCGTATTATGATGTTTTGGAACCAATCATGTCTTATCGAGGACCTCACCTCGAAGATGCAGATTAGAGCGGGTGAAGCGAGAAATGGGGTGTACTATCTTAAGCATGACATACCGGAGTTAGCCGCAATGCTGCAGTAAGACATGATGATTTCTAGATTTGGCACATGCATCTTGGTCATCCATCTATTGGTAGTTTAACTCTTTTATTAGCGAGTTTGGTGTTCGGTCAAATAAAGATATTTTAGGGTGCTTTGTGATATTTGTCATCGAGCAAAACAAACTCGTAGCATATTTCCTCTTAGTAAATCAAAGGCCACTGCGGCCATTTGCTTTGATACATTGTGATTTATAGGGTTATTATTGAACTCCTAGCCTCGAAGGGTGTCATTATTTTTTATGTATTGTTGATGACTCTAGGGCCGTGTGGGTATTTCTTCTAAAAAACAAAGATGAGGCATGTGCAAAAATTATTATTTTTTCTCTATGGTGAAAACCCAATTTGATTTATCCATCCAAATTGTACCAAGTGACAAAGGAATGGTGTTTATGAACGAGCCCTAAAAAACACTTTCTTGAGAATGGTATTCTCCAAGAAAACTCGTGTGTGGACACATCCCAACACAACGAGCGTGTCGAACGAAAGAATAGGCATCTCCTTAATGTTGTTAGGGCCCTACGATTTCAAACTTCTCTTCCAAAACGTTTTTGGGGATAATGTGTTTTGGTCGCTGCATATCTCATCAACCCGCACTCCTACGAGAGGTGATAGGATCCAAAACACCTTATGAGGCTTTATTCCAAAAACACCTAACTATGCTCATGTGAAAGTGTTTGGATGCTTGTGATACGTTCACAATCATACCAAAACTCGTGACAAATTCGATGCTAAAGCTACTCGGTGTATTTTTCTTGGATACCCACAATGTCAAAAAGGATAGAAAGTGTATGATTTGGAAAAAAATCTTCATATCTCGGGACATGCAATTTTATGAGGACATTTTTCCCATTGTCAAAACCACCACAAGTGACCCTATTGATCATGTGGGCCGGCACCTTCAACATCGGATCCGGGCCCGACATTTCAATGATGACCGAGCGTCCGAGCCCGGTCTCCACATGCCTAGCGCTTCTCGGATGAGCCGGTGCTTGGCCCAACTGCGCT
The DNA here is from genome assembly GCA_021018815.1 of Talinum fruticosum. Taxonomy (NCBI): domain Eukaryota; kingdom Viridiplantae; phylum Streptophyta; class Magnoliopsida; order Caryophyllales; family Talinaceae; genus Talinum; species Talinum fruticosum. Next base: position 6,364,409 of record JAITYX010000011.1, read on the forward strand.
GAACACTCCTTCCACCTAGCGCTTCACGGATGACCCGGCGCCAGGCCCAACGGAAACTTCTTCCATAGAGGCACCAAACGTGTAGGCCTACGTTGAATCCGGCCTAGATGAATCCTCGGGCCGGGCTCTGCAAGTTTTGCTCCGGGCCAACATGAATTAAGAGAAGATGGATTATTAGTTTAGGGGGATCCTATCGGTTCTAGGCCTCAACACACCAAACGAGCTCCGATCAAACTTTAAGACTATGTATGTCATGCTATACATCACCCCGTCTCCACAACGCTCCATGAAGCATCTTCGGTACTCCTTATCCTTTATCACAATATATTAGCTATGATCGGTTTTCACCTTTGTCTCTTACTTTGCTTGCATCCATCTCTTCTCATGGTGAGCCCCAACACTTTAATCATGCAATAATTGATCCAAATTGGCGAGAGGCCATGGCAAAGGAAATTGAGGCACTAGAGGCAAATCGGACATGGGAGTTCACCACTTTACCACCCGAGAAACGTGCATTGGGCTGCAAATGGGTATATAAAATTAAGTACCATGCGGATGGTATAATTGAGCGCTACAAGGCATGACTTGTGGATCTTGGCAACACCCAAGTTGAGGGGAAGACTTTCATGAGACTTTCGCCCTTGTCGCCAAGATGGTTACCTGTACGATGCCTTCTGTCTTTAGCCATATCTCAAGGATGGGACCTCCACCATATGGACGTTCGCAATGCATTCATCCACGGGGAGCTCCTTGAAGAAATCTACATGAATCCCTTTCTCGGTTTTCACCGACCTCGGCCTGCCTTGGTTTGCGGCCTAAGCAAGTCCTTGTATGGACTCCGTCAAGCCTCGAGACAGGTGGTTTTTAAGCTCACATATGCTTTGGAGGCTTACGGCTTCAAGCCGTCCTTACTTGATCCATTCCTCTTCACTTACCAAAGAGACGGACTGTTCCTTGCCCTACTCGTCTATGTTGACGATTTAGTACTAATGGGTAATACTCCCACTACTTGTTGTAAATTCAAACAATACCTACAACGGTGCTTCAAGATTAAGGATCTAGGCCCTCTAAAATACTTCCTTAGCATCGAAGTTGCCCACTCTAGCACCGATCTATTTCTATGTCAACGAAAGTATACTCTAGATATATTATTTGAATGTGAGATTCTTGGTGCCAAACCTACATCATTCCCTATGGAGCAACAACATCGTCTCTCCACCGACTTCGGTCCTACTATCTCTAATGCTTCCTAATATAGGAGATTAGTCGGAAAACCGATATACTTGACGATCACCCATCCGGATATTACTTATGCAGTGAACATTCCGAGTCAATTCATGCATACTCCACGCCAAACCTAGTTGGCCGCCACCGTACGTGTTCTCTGGTATCTCAAATCATCCCCGGGCCAAGGCATTCTTCTCCCTTCTACTAACTCGCTTCAGCTATCCGTGTACTCGACTCGGATTGGGCGGGGTGTCGCTTATCCCGGCAATCCATTACTGGATACCTCGTCAAACTTAGAGGAGCACCTGTTTCGTGGAAACAAAAACGAGGACACGGTCTCTCGCTCCTCGGCGAAGCGGAATCTTGCGCTATGGCCGACACAACTAGCAAGGTTGTATGTATCCGTAATCTATTACTATCACTCGGATTGACGGTGCCCACAGTCCATCTCCATTGCGACAATCAAGCCGCAATACACATCGCTCATAACCCCGTTTTCCATAATCGAACCAAACACATTGACGTTGATTTCCACTTCGTTCGTGAACGCATTGTGAAGGGCATCATTTCACCTCGCTACACGCCCATTGCTGAACAAGTTGCTTACATGTTCACCAAGGCTTTAGGACAACGTCAATTTCATTATTGTTTGGCAAGGTGGGCGTTGCTAACCCACATGCTCCACCTTGAGGGGAGTATTAGGAGTAGGTATTGCAGTAGCACTAGAATACAAGTCATAGCATGCTTGCATATTAGAGTTCGAGAGGACTTATATCTCTCACGAGTTTTAGAGCTGTATTTGTATAGGAATTATACTTGTGTCTAAATTAGGATTACGATGATATAAATACGGAACGGATGTCAAGGAGAGGGCATCACAAACAATTCTCTCCAGTATTACTAGATTTTTACACATTGTTTTTTCAAATTCATAAATGCTTTGACGGATAAACAGTAATACAACCCCATTTCAAGGATTAAACTTAAATTGGAATGACCAAAAATACCTCCGAACCCTCGGACTACAAGATAAAGTCACCTACCGCGTTCTTTTGCTTGCATTCACTGCCACAATGTTAGCCTCGCCATTAATCCATATCATTTGTTCCTCGGTTCCAAACCCTCCAAGGGTTGAAGCAACGACAGTCGCTCCAGCAAGGATTTCATCCCGGTTTGCTTAGAAAACATCACGTGTGACAAGGAGACTTCAAGGAACACAATCCATGAATTTAACAAATGATGATAGAAGGATATTAATAAAATAAATAACATGCTGCATACTAGAGAATTACACAAATGCTAGGCCAACCACCCTGCATTCTCTCCTGAAGGAAGAGGGTGAGAGGGGGGGAGAGGGAGGAACTAACTAACTATTACTTTCGAGTAATGCATGCACATTGGCCGTAGTTAACAGAGCCTAAGCGGTTTAAAGATCAAGATTTTACCACACCAACTTCCAAGAAAAGATTGTTATTGTGACTTATCAACGTCTCTAATTGAATAAGAAACTCGGTGGCCCGAGTATAATGGACTTAAGACCAAATACGCACCCCAGTCCCCCAAAAAAGAAACTCCAAAATAAGATAGAAATTCCACTTCCACAGCAACATCAATCCAAAGGACCCTACATCTTGTTTACTACCTCAAAATTTTCAAAGTACACACTGAAGTCCAACCCACAAGCAGCTAGTATATTGTATCCTACTGATAATCTAGTAATGTACAATTATTCGAGTCTCACAAGAATGGGTTCGGTAGATAATTTTCCCTCTCGAAGAAAGCAAATATTGTCCCCGACAACTTTATATTATTTATGAGCTCATCAATTCAACATGTTGGTTGTCCCTTAAGAGTCACAATGATTGTTCTTTCTAGGCATTGTGCTTGTTATGGACATCTAACTTACTTACAAGTGGAAATTTGCCCATAGATTTAACAAAATCAATAATTCCTTGACATTAAATATTTATATATTTGCTATTCAAAATGAGTAGGGCAGGAATGTTACAATGAAATGTAAGACATAAAAACATCTACTTGCTTTAAGGTCCATTAACGAGCTGCAGTGGAAAGAAGTATTCAAATATGAACTCCCAGCATGGCAGTAGATGGATTCGAGATCTTTAAGCATCTTATGACATCATTTAGGAAATACTAACAAAGCACAAATGATAGTGAACAATGCATGTTAATATGCTAATTTACCACATATAAAAGAAACATCTTTTGCATTTTTAGTTAAAATGTTGAACGTTCTCATACTAATAAAAGAGTTGCACAAACAAGAGATAGTCAACTCCAAATTATTTCAAGATCAACTTCTAAACTAATGTGTCGGATGTTAATTGGAAAATAAACCAGACCATTTTTCCAAGTCTTGAAGCACCGACATTTCTAAAGAAATGTTTCATTATATTAGATAAATGGGATCTGCCGTCCGAGTATTGATCAAAGCAAATTCAAATACCAAGAAAAGTAGCACATGCTTGGTATCCAGTTAACTTGATCTGCCCAAGATTCGACACACGAGGACGTCCCGACTCGCAAAAAATTAACTTAAGCTTCACACCATGAATAAGGATCCAAATATCAAAATGAACCACGACATTCTTAGATCTTTATAATTTCTTTGTGAATATAGAGTACTAACATGTTCAAACAAGTAACTCCATTTATCTAATTATCAATTTCATTTTCATCGATGTATTGGACACGACTTGGAACAAGATACATTTTGATCGAGAATAGGGATAAAGCCTCACCTGCTAAGACTTGAAACCTCTATGCCTTTTGATACTGCAGCCTTGCATATTGTCGAGCCAACAAAGCCACTTGCCTCCTATGACAACTAGCTACTAATTAAAAGAAACAATCCATCGGCAACGAGAGTTCGATTACTTCGATGACGAAATAACTTGATCGAAAATGGAAACTAATAAGAAACATTCAGGTCCAACCTTTTCACTCTTAATATCGGTTGTAACATCTATAGTTGCAGATCCGGAGTCATTTTCTATGCTTGTTCCAGAATAAGAACACTTCACATGATATCTTTTGATCCTGTAATTAAAAACAAAAGTTGTGAGAGTATAACTTTGCCCTAGCTTCTTATACTTCAAAATCAACTTATGTGAATGGAAAACGCATGCCATATCTTGTGAAAAGCAAACATCATGGGCTGCAAATATACTCCCTAATTTTACCATTAGGACCATTAAAGAGGATACTTTATGTCCTTCATATTCACAAAAACACATTCCAAATTATGCGAAAAGAAAGATGTGCCACGATGAAATCACATGATATGAAATATGACAAGTCACATCTCATGTACAATTACCAATGCTATACTACTGCAATACGGTTACGCCAATGGCAAGATCCAAGTCTAACATAAAGCGAGGTGCATCTTTGGCTACTCAAACCAAGCAAAGAATGAATTACTTCTAATAGTACATGAGTATTTAGCAAAGTAAGCATTTCAACTTAGAATGTCGGCTTATTTTCGTTATTGCCTTGAGGTCTATCCATTGTTAGAAATGATAAATATATTCTGAAAAACCAAGAAAAATCTCTTCTAGGAAACGGACATGGAGAGTTATGGTGCATGTTTTGCTCTCTTAGGAGGGTGAAAGCATGTATGGTGCCTAATTTTAGGCTGAGGTAGGACTGGAAGGCTATCTTTATCTATCTACTTTGTAGGCACCTAAAAGAGTCACCATTGAACACCTTTTTGGCTTTAAACATGGAGAATCGAAGAAAAAAATTTAATGAAATTGCCCTCTGCTCCTTTGTTCTCCGATAGTGGGCAGTCAATGTCATCAAAACAAAGGTATAGCATGTCCAATTTCTCTGTCATAACATCCCCATACCCCACCCAAACAATAGAATTCTACAATTTCGATTGAGCTTTCGAGGAAGATCATTTCAAATCTTTTAACTTTTAAATACTATTTACGCAATCTCATAATCCCCATAAGAAGAACTTGTTATTCAATTTGGACAATGAATTACAATCAACACCATTAATTAGTTGCCCCACAAATCAGACAGAAAGTGATATTTGACCTTAATGTGCATAGTCTTTCAATGCTTGAACTAGGTTCTTGGTAATCCTGATAGCACTTTGATTGTCGCACTTGATAGGAATGGATGAGAAGGTCAGTCCCAAATCCTTGAGATGTTGCTTGATCCACAGCAACTTAGCACAACAAGCTCCTGCTACTATATACTCAACCTCGGTTGTTGAGAAGGCGACTAAATGTTGCTTTTTTGAGTGCCATGAGATGAGTGATTGACCCAAAAATTGGCATGCTCCTCAAGTAATCTTTCTATCAACCTTGTATCCAAAATAGTCAGCATTTGAGTAGTCATTAAGAGTCAAACTTAATTCCTTTGACTACCGAGAGAAGTGTCCGAGTTCCTGCTAGATATCTAAAGATTCTCTTCACCATTGTGAAATGTAATTCTTTTGGATTAGCTTGGAATCTTGCTCAAAGATAGACACTAAACATTATATCTGGTCTATTAGAAGTAAGGTAAAGTAGAGATTTAATCATACCTCTATAGTGTTTCTCATTGACTGACTTATGCTTTTCGTCTAAGTCTAGTTTGGTACTCGTTACCCATAGGAGTTGCTTGCTGGTTTAGCATCTTGAAGCTTGTCGTTCTTGAGTAACTCTTTCACATGCTTGGATCGATGGACATAGATTCCATCTTTGTCTTGCTTGATTTACAATCTATGGAAGAAATTCAGTTCTCCTATCATGCTCTTTTGGAATTTGTGTCTCATGAGCTCATTAAATTCTTGGCCAAAAATCTCATTAGTTGTACAAAAAATTATATCATCAACATAAATTTGAATTATGAGAAAATCTTTCCCCTTGGCTTTTGTAAATAAGGATTTTGTCAATCAAACCACTTTTAAATTTATTCTCAACTAAGAAGCTACTTAACCTTTCACACCAAGCTTTGGAGCTTGTTTCAAACCATATAAAGCTTTTTGCAATTTGAAAACATGATTTGGAAATTAAGATTTTTCAAATCTAGGGATTGCTCCATATACACTTCCTCTTGAATAAAACCATTTAAAAATACACATTTCACATCCATTTGATATAACTTGATGTTTATGCTAGATGCAAATGCTAAAAGAATTCTAATTGCTTCAATCCTAACAAGAGGTGCAAAGGTTTCCCCACAATATATTCCTTTCTCTTGGTTATACTCTTATGTTATAAATCCGGCCTTATTTTTGACTACCAACCCTTCCTCATCCAGTTTGTTCTTATTAAATACCCATTTGGTTCCCATTATTGGGTGGTCGGAAGGTCGTTTGGTCAAGGTCCAAACTTGGGTTCTTTCAAATTGTGAGAGCTTTTCCGATGACTTCCTCATTTCACATCTTCTTCCGAATTGATTTGAGATTGTTGACAATCTCAATGAAGCGAATATACATCCGAGTTTTGCTCCGGTCATCCTCCATCTTGAACGTTTCATACTTGTGAAGATACTCGACTTATTTTCGCTTGCTTCACTTGGTTGGTGCCTTCATAGGTTGTGACAAGAGTGTCCTACATCTCCTTAGTAGTATCACAAGCTGATACTCTATTGTATTTCGAGGCATTTATAGCACACATCATAATGTTCATGGCTTTGAAGTTCTTTTTGTGCCTTTTGTTTTCCTCATTAGTAAATTCTCACTTCACGTTGGCCACAGTCCAACCGTCAACTTCCTTAGTGGGAACGTGGTTGGAGATGATTTCACCGCCTTCTTCATCTTAGTCTTAGATAAAGCACTCCATGATCTTCTTCCGAGTGGGCGAAGTTGGACTCTTTGAACTTGGGTGGTCCGGTAAATGACCTTCCTTCATCGAACTCCGGATAATTAAGATCCATCCGATCTTTATACATTTGGATGGTTAGATTTTTAGAAAGGCTAGCCTCTAATATCAATTGATGGTTTAAACTTCGAGTCGAAGTCAACCTAGACAGGGGATGGGTGAATAGGGTGAGAACAAAATTTTACGGAAATAGAAAACTTTTACTTAAAGTGAGAACTCGGAAAAATAAGTTGAATCTAGATTGGACACGAAATAAATGAACAAGCGATTTTACGTAGAAGCCCTCTAGGACAGAAAACCACAATCACTTTCAATCTAGATACCAAGTCAAATCTACTATTTTGAATCTATACAAGGAATGACTCACGGAATTGTTCCCTTGGACAATTCAATACAAATTTTTCCTAGGCATAGAAGTTACCTTATCTGCAATAGTATTTCCTAACTAAAATAAACTTTACGAGTTAGGTACAACTGAGTTGAGTTAACTCTTTAGTTTAGTCAAGGGCATACAAAATAAAAGTGTAGAAGTAATTGAAAGTTATTATAAGACTTTCTTGTTTAACTCGAAAGTAGAGAAACTAAGTACAAGAGTTGAATGCTAGAAGTATGAGAGTTAAGAATGTCGTTCCAGCAAGCTTCCAAAAATCTTGTAAGTCTTGTAGAGAGACTTCTATTTATAAGCAATAGAGCAGAGAGTCATTGTGAATAGGGCTTGATCCTTAGGAACGACTAGCCGTTACAATGAATAGTTTGAGTCGTCATAAAGTGAATCGTTGTAGTGTATCCATTGAGTATCGGTTCTAGGCTCAAAAAGTAGTCCAACCCACTTATTGTATCTGAAAACTGGAATGGAAGCAACTATTAAACTTAAATAGTGAAGTTTATTGGAAATGATAACCAATAGCCCCGACACGGTGTTTGAGTCCGCCTGAAAATAGTGTTTTTATGTCCGTTGGGTGTAAAAGCTAAGAAGTCGGCTATTTTTGCTTCGAAATTGAGATTAAGTAACTTTAATCAACCTTCAAAAACAAAATCTAAATGATACTCAAAGTGTCAAAATACTTTGGTCCAAGATTAAAAAAGGATCATAATTAAATAAATTAATTAACTATCGAAAATCCTTAGTTTAATAAAATGAAATTCGTCAAGTCCAAGTATTCAATATATTCGAATTCCATTTTTTTCTATATTCAAATGATAAAATAGTTTAAGAATTATATAGACACATTTCAATGTTTGCTATATCAAATTAGTTTCAACTAAATGAATATGGCTATTTTAGAATTAGCGTAGTAACTACGATTTGAAATGTGAAACAAGCCAATTGGAAAGATAAGTTAGGTGTGTGAAATTATTTAGGAAAACTTTACTGTCCGACTCTGTCTTAGCGAGTCAAAAACCTGGAACCGAGCGTTCACTCAAAAGTGCTAAGTGGGTCGAGACGAAGCGAAAACTCAAAGAGAGTATTTATAAGTTGTAGGAATGACTTGTATTCAAAAACATAAGGAGAGATAAGTTCATACCTGAGTCTTCAAATGCTTGAGAAGCCTTCTACTCTCATTCATTTTTTTCCTTATTACTATGTTTATGGATGGCTTGTTGTGTACTTCAAAACTCATCATAAGTTAAAGCCTTCTCTCGCATGGCCTTTGATGGTACGATTCTATGGCTCTCAAAGTATTATGCAACAATCATGATGCCCACAAGCTCATCCATGAAGGAAAATCTGCTGAATTGGGATGTGTCATGTTGGGTGAAAATAGGCTAGAGACCTTTGGTGATGGTGGTGAGCTTGATCAAGAGAAAACAAATTACTTGATATTCCTTCGTGGTGGTTACCTTCCACTCCGCCGATGTGCAACTTTCTATGTTGAACCTTATAGCCTACATCGGTTTAAAAGATAGTTTGGGTTTTGTCAAGGGATTCTTGGAGTGCTCCTCGCAAATCTTTACATACATGCGGTATCATACCATGACGCCTTGTGATATTGGAAAGTGTTTTTATTCTTGGGTAATAAATCTCAATTTATTATGCCATGTCGTTCCCTAGCACTAAACGATCACAACAGCTCGAGCATTTCAAGAATATTGGTCTAAGGTGACTGTGAATGACCTCGGGGATAATTCTAACATACTCAAGAAGCATGTAGATGCAAACTCAACCATACACAAAAAGAGGAGAAAAGGGAAAGGCAAAAAGAAGATTCTTCGCCGGAGGATCAAGAGTGCGGTGATGAGACCGATGAGACGCCGGACATCCATCTTATTGATAAGAGGAAGAGCACGGTAGAGGATACGAATAGTGAGTAGGAATATGAAGTTAATTTCAAACATATGGCATGCAAAAAACATAAGACTCGTGATTACTAGAGCTACTAGATTCAATCTTGGGGATGCGGTTTTTGATGATATCCAAAGCTACTCAATCGAACCAGGCTAATATTCAAGAGGTATTTCTCATCATTTCTTATTAAAAACAATCTTTATATGTCATTATTGTCTAAACCCATCTTCTTATATACAGCTTGGTCAGTTTGACTTAAAGGGTCTACACCTATTGTGGATGAGAAGTTACTTGATGAATCTTACATTCAAGTTATCGACTCTTGAGAGAAATCCTCGCGCAAGGAAAGATATCAAGATCATTAGAGGATTAGCATCTCCAGAGACAGTAAAGGAGTCAACTTTAAGTGGGACATAAACATTGCCTACGTTGCCTACTCATAGCCAATAGACTATTGACAAGCCAACTTATCTTGAAGTGATAGAAAAAGGAATGCCCGTTGTTATTGTGACAACTTCCTTCCATACAACTATGCAAAAGAAGCTTGTAGTTGCACCTCTTGTCTCTGCAACTACCTCTCGGCCAAGGCCTGTTTACCAAGATATTCTTACCTCGGCATATAGGCTATGATTTCTTATTACATAACCTCTTTGAAGAGCAAGTCATTTGACGATGTGTCAAATGTTTATGCAAAGGCCTCGGATACATACGGGTGTATTGAGCAACTTAATGGAGATCCGGGTCGCTTGAAGAAATAAGTAGAGGACTATGTGATTAACGTGTCCGCCTACTTAGTTATAAAGAAGGAGGCTTTGACTTACGGACATCACGATGACTTCGAGAAAGCAATGTCCGCATTTGTTGAGTAGGTTGAGTAAGAGCGAGTCTCATCTTGCTGCCGTGTAAGGGGAACTTGATGTTTGAAGGGAAAATTATCAAGGTACAATCCAAAAATTGTTGAACTCGAAGAATCACTTCATGTTGCTCGTGAGAAGGAAGACTAACTTCAAGGTGACATTGCCACAAAATTAGCCTTGGTAACAAGCGTGGCAAAATAAGTTGGCGAAAAGAAACAAGCCCTTACAATCCTTGAAATAATGCCTATCCTTTCTCCATAAAAGGCCAAGGAGCTAGAGAAGTATGAGCGGGAAGCATTGGAGTTGCAATCTTCAATCAAGCCCGATGAATGGATGGACATCAACTTATTAGAGTCTTTAGTTTATGTTGCTTGTTCGCCCCTTTTATTTTATATTGCTAAACCTTTGACATTTTTTATGGCTCTTTCATTTATTACTGCTTCATATCCTTGCATTTTGTTGGATTTGCACTTGACAATTTTGTGGATGTACTTGACAATTTTGTTTACCAAGCTACCTATGTATTCATAAAAACTTGTAATTTTCTCCATGAGATCAAGTCATCATGTAGTTCAATCGAAGAAATTTTATTTATCTATTTGGTTTCACCATTCACAATTTATTCTTTTGCGGGCCAAAACTAGTACAAAAATAATTATTTTTTATCGTTCACAGTTTATACTTTTACGAGGCCAGGACTAGTACAAAAATGATTTTTTCCGCCGTTCACGGTTTATACTTTTGCTTGGCCAGCGGTAGTACAAAGAAATGAATCTTTTATGAATGATAGGTTTAGGCTCTTACTTAGTAGCTTACAAACATTTCTTTAAGAGAAGATCCGTTTCAAGAACTTGTCGTTTATTAGTCTTAAGTGAACTCCTTTTGTGTCAACTATCTTGTAGTTACTATTTGAGCGAGACTTTACGAACGAGTGTAAGGACGTCCCACTTTGAGGTGAACTTGTTTCTGTCTTATGAGTCATGATGATCGGTCGCCTTACTGTAAGCACTTAATCTCCGACTTGAAATGAAAGTCGGTAAACCTTTTGTTGAACGCTTATGACAAGCGTGCTTGATAACATTCTAACTTTTGTTGTGCTTGTAGTCTTTCTTTCATCAAGGGCATCTAATTCAACCAAGCGAAGCTTGTGATTTTCATCTTCAGTTAAACCTTCTTATATGGTGATGGGAAGTAACATGATTTCAATTTCTAAAGGCAAAATATCTTAAAGCATAGGGAGTTGATTGGGTTGCTTTGTTTACAAGCGATTCGGTATGCCTAAAGAGCATCCCCTAGTCTTTCATGCTAATCTTGCTTGGATTTTGCCATCACCTTCTTTAATAAGTTGCACAACATTTTGTTGAAAGCTTTTGCTAAGCCAATTGTAGGAGCATTATACATTGAAGACTTATGTGTGAGAAACTAAACTTTTCACAAAGGCTAGTCATCAATTTGTTGAAGAACGGTTTACCATTATTTGTGATGACCTATCGAGGCATGCCATATGGACGAGATAATATGTGTCCGAATAAAGTTGACAACATTCTCCTTCTTAACTTCCTTTAATGCGATTGCCTCTGCCTATCCGGAGAAGTAATCAATTGTAGTGAGGATGCATAAATGACCAACTAAAGACTTAGGAGTGAGTGGCCTTATGACTACAAGTCCCCATGCCTTAAAGGGCTAAGACACTATAGTTGGGCGAAGCGGTTTTGAAGGTTGATGTATGAAGTTGGCATGGAACAGGACACGCATCACACCTTTTTGCAAAGTCAATACAATCCTACACCATGGTGGGCCAGTAATAACTCATTCTTTTGATATGTCTCTTGTAACTTGGGTCCTAATTGATAAGCACCACAGACACTTGAGTGATCTTCTTCCATCGCCTGCTTTCCCTTTATTTCATCCAAGCATCCCAACTAGAGAGTAAGGTATGAATGTTGATACAACGCTCCATTGTAATAAACTCATTTGGATTTCTACATTATGTCTTACTTCACTTGGTAGTTTCCCATGCTTTAAGTAGTCAAGCAGTGGTTGACACCAATCCTCCTTTTAACTTCAAAAACGGAGGTTACATTGGATTCCTCCTTAGATTCATTGTTAGATGGCATGATAACCCATCTAACACAAACTATGATGGTCATATCTTTTTATGCCCTTGGTGCCAAAGTGGCTGCAAGGTTTTCGATCACGTTAGCCATTTTGTTGACACTCTTAGGAATGTGGTGCAACTTGACTATGTCTAGCTTGTCCAAGATTTGTAAGCCATGCTTGTGATATGGGATCAAATCTTGTTTCTTGACTTTATATTCATGGAGAAGTCGATTAATTGCCATTGGGAATCATCATACACATCAAGGTCTTTAACTCTAATTTCTACAACCATTTACGAGGCCTAGTATAAGCACTCGACACTTAGCCATCTTATTGGATCACAATTGTGTAAGCATGAATGAATATGGAAAGATATGCTTTTCGGAGGAGACAAGTACCACTCCTACTCCAATGTGATCATGTTGTGTTGTTCCAAAAAGTACATCTCCCAAGGTGGAAGATATCAACAATGAACATTTCTTCACCGAAACCATCATTTAACTCCCAATCATCAGGAATTGGGAGGTTTCCAAGAAGTTTGCTAATGCTTGTCAATTGATAACTTTATAGACAAGGTCATATTGTTCTAGAATGACAACCCATTTCACAAGTCGACCATTTAAGATAGGTCTTGATAAGATGTACTCGATAGGGTCAGCCTTGGAGATAACCCTCATGGTGTGAGCTTTCATGTAATGCCTCTACTTTTACACTTGCCAACATGAGAGCCAAGCACATCTTTTCAATAGATGAATAATCGAGTTTAGCTAATGTATGAGAGCCAAGAACATGGGAGCTTTGATATAAATCACCTAATGTATGCCAAATGAGTTTGGCTAATGTATGAGAGCCAAGAACTTTTCCAGTGCAAACATGCAAACATGAGAGCTCTTACCTTTCCTTCCTCATTTTCTCGAGCATAGAGTGCCCGTAATGATCTTTATTAAGTTGCAATGTAAAGTATGAGAAGCTTTCCATGAACTAAAGTTATAATGGTGGACTTGTCAAGTATTTCTTGATGCTATCTAAGGCATTTTGACAAGAGCTATCCTAATCAAAAGGTACAACTTTCTTCATAAGATGGCTAAAAGGGTGGTAACGACCGGACAAGTTTGATATAAATCGCCTTATGTATGCTAAACGACCTTGTAGACCATGAAGCTTTTGAGGGTCCTAGGTTGGGCATGTCTTGAATAGCTTTAACTTTGTCTTGGTTAATTTCAACGCCTCTATTCCGGACGATAAAGCCTAAGAATTTTCCAAAAGTGACATCGAATGCAAACTAAGTAGGTTCATCTTTAGTTGGCACCTTCTTAATCTCTCGAAGATTTGGTAAAGGTCATGCAAGTGGTCCATCCTTTTTATCAACATAGCATTCCACTTTTTGTGCAACATGCCCTCAAAGATGGTCCGTGTTGCTCTTTGGTATGTAGCTCGAGTATTCTTCGGACCAAAATGTATCACCTAGTAATAAAGTTTTCCTTTAGGCGTATGGAATGTTGTGGCGTCATTATCTTTTGGTGCGATTTAGATTTGGTTGTACACTATTGTGCAATCCATGAAAGACAATGTTTCATGGCTTATAGTGGAGTCGATCATGAGTTTTGTGATGGGGAGTGGGAAATCATCTTTTGGTCATACATTATTAAGATCACGAAAATCCACACAAACGTGAAATGGCCATTTTTCTTCCTAACTGGTATGATGTTTGCAATCCATGTTGGATATTTCACCTCACAAATAAAACCAACTTCTATAATCTTAATCACTTCCTTCTCGATGTCGGTATCAACTCAAGGCGAAGCATCATTGCAATTACTTTTTAGGTAATACACCCTTTTTGGTCGATAGGCGATAAATTATAACTTTCGAGGTCCAAGCTAGGAATTTCATTCTAACTCCATGTAAAGACATCCTTAAATTCAAACAGACGATAAAAGTACTCCTTCTATTCCTCATGTGTAAGTAAAGAGCTTATGTATATAACGCGTACTTCTTTGTCCGTTCCAAGGTTCAACTCCTTTAGCTCATTGAATGTGGCTTGGCCCCTATCTTTTAGGGTCTCTATAGTCTCAACAAGCTCTATTTCAAAATCAAAGTCAGCATCCTCCCAAACTGTAGCATGGTTTGAGGAGATGGCCAATAAATACTATCGTGTACCTCTTCACCCTTAGCGAACCATCCGTCTTCACCTCTAAAGCAAAGAAGCCCTTCATACAAGAAGGGATGTAATTTTTACGTCATTTATTTCGCCAAGGCAATCAAACACAGAGTCCTCCTGTGGCGACACTAAGCTTGACGATTCTTCATTGATTTTGATCCTAGAAAAGACCAAAGACTTTGTGTGCTTTCATTTAATCTCCAAAAGACAGAAGACTTATGAGCCTTCCCTTTTCCCATTCTATTGAATATTGAAGGTTGTTTCTAGAAGATTGATGGTTGTAGCCTATCAAACATATAAGACTTTGGTTTTTTTATTTTTTATGAAAAGATATTCATTGTTTCATCACAAACACATTACACCTTCATATGTACATAGAAATATACTAAAGTTACAAGTGGAAACCTACCTTCTAGAAAGGGTTGGTTCCACAAGTAGCTTAGACAAAAAATTAAAAATTATGAGCTTAGTTCATCTATCCATTTTACTGTCGTGAGAAGAGGACATTTTTTGTGAGTTTTGATATTCTAATTTTAATGTCCCTTTTGATACTCCTAAACAACCTTTCTGCTGAATTATCTTTACCTTGAAAAATCCTTTTCCCTATTCAGTCCAAATATAATATATACATGCTCGACAAAATTGCTTTAGACACTTGTTTCCTTACAATGGACCCGTTTTGTTTGAAGAACTTTTGCTTCCATTTAGTGTTAGGTTTTGCTATTCTGGCCTAACTGTAAATTTCCCCAATCACCTGCTGACTATATGAGCATTGAAAGAATAAATGTGAGCGGTCTTCGGTTGTATGCTTGTGAAAGACACATGATTTGTCGGATATTTGCAGCCCCATTTGGTGTAGTCTTTCTTAAAAAATTTGCAAGTGGTTTGGCTTCTCTTAACCAGTTGTATCCCTTTGGTTTAACCTTGGCATTTTTATTGTCCCTCTCAATAATCTCTTCGGCTACAATGTATTGAGATAACAACCGCTTGTTCTTGTGTCATCCCGAGATTCAAATAGGTTATGGTGGCATATAACCAAGTCCAACCTCGGGAATCGCCACATCGCATCCTTGTGCTCGGATGTTCTTCCGTGTTTCATTTATGCCATAAGGCTTAGCTTCAACAACATTTCCTAAGGGAGTTGGTTTATTAAAATCATAACCTGACTTCTTAAGTAATTTGTATGCATTTGGGTCAAATCCATCTTGAGTGTCGACCTTTGGCAAATTAGTCTCTTCTTAAAGTGAACTCTTGGAGGAAGCGACAAAACTAGAGAGATGGGTTTTTGTCATTCTAGTTTGGTTTTCCTTATAAACAGCTGACTTCCTTGTACCTTACAATAGATTTAGTTCTCTCTTTACATGTCATGCACTTGCTAATGGTGATTCACCATCTTTTCGACGAGACTTAGGAATATACCTAAGGACTGGCACTTCAGGGCTTATTAAAACAACAATTCGTTAGATAGGAGAGGTCCCACTTGTTTGCCCCCTTTCCTCCTTACAAAATTGTTGTTGTTTGCTAATGCAAACATCATTGTTTGATGAATTAAGAGCACCTTTAACACTCTTCACACCCCTTTTACCGGTGGATGATATGGTTGCTAGCATGGTCTTGGTTTTTGTACAACACTCTCTTGGAAAAATTTAGCATTAGCAAAGTGTGACTCAACCTTAGTAAATGGTTTGACACCGCCACTTATTTTCTTCTCACTACTCCGTTAGCAGTCAAGACACCGATGCAAAGTTGAGCCAACCAATCCATGTTCATGTAACCATGATTGTCCAAGAAGTGGTTTGTATGAAGTCCGAGAGTCTATCACATGGAAGATTGATGATTTTGATCGGTCACTCCTTGTCAACTCAAGGCACATCATACCAATTGTATGTTAGCCTTCGAGGTTGAAGCCTTGTATCATTATTCGGCTTTTGGAAAGTTCTTCAACAATAATGCCTCGAGTCATTGATTATAGACTTTAGAATAATGTTGACTCGCTGAACCGCCATCCACTAAAATGCGCTTGACCCTTTGACGTTGTATATGGCCACCGATAAACAAAGGAAGGTTATGAGGTTTAGATCCTAACAATACTTTGTCAACTCAAGGCATATCATACCAATTGTATGTTGGCCTTCGAGGTTGAAGCCTTGTATCATTATTCGGCTTTTGGAAAGCTCTTTAACAATAATGCCTAAGTCATTGATTATAGACTTTATAATAATGTTGGCTGATGAACCGCCATCCACTAAAATGTGCTTGACCCTTTGACGTTGTATATGGCTAGTGATAAACAAAGGAAGATTATGAGGTTTAGATCCTAACAATACTTTGTCAACTTAAGGCATATCATACCTATTGCACGTTGGCCTTCGAGGTTGAAGCCTTGTATCCTTATTTGACTTTTGGAAAGCTCTTCAACAATAATGCCTACTTCATTGATTGTAGATTTTAGAATAATGTTGATCTGCTGAACCGCCATCCACTAAAATGCGCTTGACCCTTTGACATTGTATATGGCCAGTGATAAACAAAGGAAGATTATGAAGTTTAGATCCTAACAACAAAATCATCATGTGTGAATGTTACTGCGGTATTACAAGTAGTACACTCGAGAAGGACTACTGTCAAGTTCTCCATCATCCTCGACCTCATCGAATATAATTTCCCATGTCATAAGGTAATAATAACTTGCTCACACATCTTCTCGGGTAGATGGAATATTTTCTTCCAACTCATTTGTGGTGGTAGAACTTCCAAGACTACTAATACTTTGTCATCCCTCTTTGGAGAAGACACTCTTTTAGCCTCTAGTCTTTCATCCTCCTTGTTGTCCTCATCCTCAATCTCATAACATGAAGCCATGTTGACTGCAATATTGTAAAGGAATTCCCTTGAAAAGAACTTTTCTAATGTGACGAGGGATATCTTATTCAAGCAAGTCAACAGAGCTAAACTTCATGCTTTTTAATGACTTCAAACCTCTTTTTCCATTTGGAGCGTCCGGGGTTCTTGTTTCTGTCCTACCTCATTTTATGACGAAGTAAAAGTGATGGAAGACTTCGCTTTAACAACCTCCCTCTAGTGACAAGAGTCCATCCCTCGTCATCTTTATAAACATCTTACGTAGGATTATCTCCTAGCAATGGTACATGGACTTCCACTAGAAGCACTATTCACTCCAACCTCCCAAATTGAATTGTAACTAGCTTTTTCTTATACCAAAAGATAAGTTAAGTACCGCCTTAAATGGTTGTCGTGTAAGTCTTTGTTATTGCAAAGATGGGCAATGTTCACACATGATGGTCGTGTGATTTGTCTCAATAGTATCATCCAAGTCCAAGATGATCCTTCCATCATTTATCGATTGCATAATGTGCTCTTTAAGAGTAATGGATTTTTCTAGGGGTGAATAATGACCCTATGATATCGACAATACTTTGGGTCGGTAGTTTTTCCTGCTTCCGAGGGAACTTTGGTTGAGGTAACTCAATAACGCCTTTCTCTAGCAGGTCATCCAATATTCCGGACAAGCCTAGGACATTTCTTCTCACTCTCCCTAAAATACAAGCCCTTTCTCTCCTCTTCTTTTGGCTTTGTAGAAATCTATATTGGTTTGTTATTGGAGATCGACATGGATTCCTTAGTCAATCTCTTTCAGGACTTAACAATTATTTTAAAATCTTTCTTCACTTTTCTCGGTTCAAAAGTAGAAGAAGACTTCTCATGACGACTAGTTATGGTTATTTCCATGTGAGCTTTTGTTGCCAACTCTTGGAAGGTCTTAGGGTTGCTCACTTGTAGGATATATAAACAATCCGAGTCCATGCCCTATGTACACATCTCTACTGCAGAAACTTCGATCAATGATCTTTATATTCAAGGCTAAGTGCATGTCAATGGTTGATGTAATCGAGGACATGTTCACCTTTCCACTTCTTAGTGTTTGTGAGCTCGGTCATACCGATAATGCGTTGGGTACTATAGAATCCGTAGAGAAACTCTTGTTATATATGTTCTAAACTATTCATAGACTCAAGTTCCAAATCGGTGTCCTAGTCAAAGGCAATCCCTTTCGGGGTCCTAAGAAACTATTTTACTAACAAATCTCCATCGGTACATGTTACTTTAAGTTACCTTTTCCATCAAATTGATTGAACCTAGGAGACTGGTAATCATTAGGCATGTAAAGAGAATCAATCCTCTTCATATAATGCTTAGTTTAAAGGTGGGTTCTTTACATACCCCCTTCTACTTATACCTTTTCCGCACTTGCAATCATCTCTTGGATTTGCTCAGCAATCATTGAGCTTAAAGATGAGTAATTGTGCAGCTTATAGCCTTTCTTCGAGATAACATCATCTTTAGGAGCTCTTCGGGATTGAATCCATTTTCCTCCTCCTCATCGCCTAAGCCTTACTGGAAGGATTCAACTGACTCTTTTCTCGGTTTTCATGATCTTAGTAATCTTTTTGTTTTGGTGCTTGATGCGTGTGTCTTTTCTTCACTTTCTTTGGTAAGCCTTTCAAGTGTTGCCTTCATGCGGGTCATCTCTTTCTCCCAATTGATAACTCTTGTCATCATGACTAGCATGGCAACGGTAGTGGAGGACTTAGTCTCAGCTCACGAGGAGAAAGGCTTCCTCGGTGATAGTGGCGAAGAACGGAGATAAAGACACAGTGGGGCTTTCAACATCACATAAGACTTATTGCTTTATCTTCATCTCTGCAATAGGCTTTCCCAAAAAGAGTTCAACATCAAAAAGTTTTCCGACTACATCGGTGATGTTACAACCGTGATTTTGAGTGTCCTACGACAACGAGTTTACAAACATCACCATTTCTTCGAGGTAGTTTACGTAGCAATTTTTGCCGTACTTCTTGTCGGTACTCTAGTGCTTTGCTTGTTAGAGATACTGTCGGTGGATTCTTGAGATAAGGATCCAATCTTCTTCTTTGAAGGTCTAAGGGCGATGTTTATCATGGCCATGTCTTTGTTAAGAAGAATTAAGTCTTAATTTTATAACCGCAAGTGCACGACGTAATTGTTGCTAACCAGCAAGTACGAGTCATGTCTACAGAGATTGGTGTTTCAAATATCAAAACTATCTTAAACTTTCTATCTAGGAAAATCAGCGAGAGATGAGATCATTGGTACTTAAACTAATCCTAAAAAGAAATAAAAAGGAGTACTTGGGTTATGATTTTACCACTTAATAAACCAACTAATCAAGACAAGCCTAAACCTACCAAGCTTATGCAAGTATTTAGGAGTGGTCGGTTGCACCATCAAAGGCCGCCCAAACCACACTTTCGAGGGTCATGAACTAATCCAATTGTTTTAAGCACCTAGTTTTATGGGGTTAGCCTAATTAGAATACTAGAATACAAA
The DNA here is from genome assembly GCA_021018815.1 of Talinum fruticosum. NCBI lineage: Eukaryota > Viridiplantae > Streptophyta > Magnoliopsida > Caryophyllales > Talinaceae > Talinum > Talinum fruticosum. The sequence continues at coordinate 6,384,272 of JAITYX010000011.1, forward strand.
CCTATGAACCTAGCTAGCATTCGGGCTATTTTCACGCCAAAATCCCGACTATTCTCTACATCCACGCTAGCAAATTGGCTCCACCTTTCAGTGATAGACCAATCACCCAAAAATCAGGATGAAAATCCTTGTGAGGCATTTCATTGAACACGTGGTGGGCATGAGAAGCAATCCTAAATAACAAGCATATACTAAGTGGGTTAAGGCTTAAACGAGATTAATTAGTCATTACAGAGGCTAATCACAACCAAGGCATCCAACTTTAACAACTAATTAACATATAAAAGCATGAAACAAATATAAAAACTACATTAAAGAACAAACTAGCAAAAACCGACTTGAACAAGAACATAAATAAGATCATTAAACTCAAACATGAAAACAAGTAATCAATCAAATTTTAATCAAAATCTAAAATAATAAGCATCAAATCTTTAAATTAAATTGAAAAATCAAAATAATAAACTTGAAGTAAAGAGGAAAAGAGAAAGAGAAACTTATGCTTGAATTGAGATTGAAGGCTTGAATCCAAAATCTTGTACGAAATTCAACACTAATCTCCCCCTCTTAATAGGTGAAGGTTAGCTCTTGGAAATGTTAAGTCACCCCGAGGGTGGTGAATAGGGTGATGGAAGATTTTTGAAATAACAACCAATTCTAAAAAGAATAGACTTAGAAAATAATTCTTAGTCTAGATTGGACTCAGAAAGTGCAAGACACATAAAAATACGTATAAACCCTTACGGGGCGGAAAACCACGAATAGTGCGAATCCAAGCACCAATTCAAATCCACCACTTTGAATCCGCAAAATATAAGGACTGACTCTTTACAGAATTGCTCCCTTATACAATTCAATTACAAGTTTTCCTAAACTTAGAAATTCCCTTATCCGATCTAGTACTTCCTAACTAAGGTAACCTTCATAGTTAGGGACAATTAAGCTGAGTTAACCATTACAGCTCAGTCAAGGGACTTAGTAGAGAATAGAAAGAATATAAGTGATTATAAGACTTTCTCTTTACAACTCAAAAAATAAAGACTTAAGAACTAGAGTTGTAAGCTGAAAATTGAGTGACTATGCGGTGAGTAAGTGTATTGCAATGTGTTCAGCAATCTTTAAGTCTTGTAGAGAGGTTTATATTTATACACAGCAGAGTAGAGTACCCGTTGAGGCTTGTTATAGACTTGTGAGCTTTATTAGCCATTGTAATGGCTAGTCCGAGTCACTCGAAAAGGAGTCATTACAATATGACGTTGTGCGGTGGTCCTTGGCTCAAAAGTGGTCCATCCTACTGGTTGTGACTGAAATTTGGGGTGGAAACAACGAGTTCGGCTCAAAGTTGAAGTTTACCGGATTTGGAAACAAACAACCACTGAAAATGGTGTCCGAGCCTTGTCCGGAAATGTTGCTTGTTTGTCTGCTGGTATTTAACGGTTAGAAATTAGTTGCTTTTGCTTTTTAAAATCAGATTAAAATACTTTAATCAACCTACAAAAGAAAATCAAAGTGGTACTAAAAATATAAAAATACTTTAGTCCAAGATTTGGCAAAGATAATAATTAATTCAAAGTAATTAAGTACTTAATTATCTTCAACCTAAATAAATGGAATTTTTTAGTCTAATATTCATTAGGTTCAAATTTTATCTTGAGTTAATCCTTTAAATAAACAATTAGAATGCACAAACTTGATCAAGTAAATACTTTCATTCAATAAACCGACTTGGAAAAGAGAATTAACGCTGTAATTGATTTTTAGTTTGAGCACCAAGTCAATACTCAGAATATAAAGTGTTTGTGAAAATCTTTACTCATGCCATTGTTCTGAGTTGTGTCCGAGTGGGTAAGAAACACAATTAAATGTGTTATGCTCAATAAGTGGTTTCGAGTGGGTAATACATTCTATTTAATGGTGTACTCGACGTCTCCTTGGTTACAACTCTAATTCCTTCCATCTTCATAGAAGTGTAATTTCCATGTTTGATGATGTTCCAAACATCCTCATCACAGATCTCGGATGAAGCATTCCATCATCTTCTTCCAGTGTTCAAAGTTTGAGCCTTTGAACTTGGGCGATCCGGTAAAAGATCTTCCTTATCGAACTCTCTATTGTTCTAAGCCATCCGATCTTTAGACCTTTGGATTGTGAGATCTTCTTAAAAGGCTAAGCTCGATACTAATTGAAGGTTAGCTCTTACAGAGGTTAAGTCACTCTAGAGGAGTGGTGAATAGGGTGATAGAAGATTTTTGAAATAACAACCAATTCCGCACATAATAGACTTAGAAAACAATTCGGAGTCTAGATTGGACTCAAAAAGTGCAAGACACATAGAAAAAACGTGGAAACCCTCATGGGGTAGAAAACCACGGGCAATGCTAATCCAAGCACCAAGTCAAATCCACTATTTTTTATCCACAAAATACAAGGACCGACTCTTTACAAAATTGCTTCCTTATACAATTCAATTACAAGTTTTCCTAGACTCGAAATTCTCTTATTTGATCTAGTACTTCCTAACTAAAGTAACCTTTACAGTTAAGGACAATTAAGCTGAGTTAACCCTTACAGCTCGGTCAAGGGACTTAGTACAGAATAGAAAGAGTAGAAGTGATTACAAGACTTTCTCTTTACAACTCAGCAAGTAAAGACTTAAGAACTAGAGTTGTAAGTCGAAGATTGAGTGAGTATGCACCGAGTAAGTGTATTGTAATGTGTTCAGCAATCTTCAAGTCTTATAGAGAGGCTTCTATTTATACACAGTAGAGTAGAGTAGTCGTTGAGGTTTCTTCTAGACCTTTGAGCTTTATTAGCCGTTGTAACAGCTAGTTTGAGTCACTCCAAAAGGAGTCATTGTAATGTGAACGTTGTGCGGTGGTCCTTGGCTCGAAAAGTGGTCCATCCCACTAGTTGTAACTAAAATCTTGGGTGGAAACAACTGTTGGGCTCAAAATTGAAGTTTACCGGATTTGGAAACAAACAACCCTCACACGGTGTCCGAGCCTTGTCCAGTAAATGTTACTTTTGTGTCTACTAGTGTTTAACGGCTAGAACTCGATTGCTTTTGCTTTTCACAATAGAATTAAAAATACTTTAATCAACCTACAGAATCAAATCAAAGTGGTACTCAAAGTATAAAAATACTTTGGTCCAAGATTAGACAAAGATAATAATTAATTCAAAGTAACGAAGCACTTAATTATCTTCAACCTAAATAAATGGAATTTTTTTAGTCTAATATTCATTAGGTTCAAATTCCTTCTTGAGTCAATACTTTAAATAAACAATCAGAATGTAGAAACTTGATCAAGTGAATAATTTCATTCAATAAACTGACTTGGAAAAGAGAATTAACAATCCTAAAAATCAAGATGAAAATCCCTTTGAGGATTTCATTGAACACGTGGTGGGCATGAGAAGCAATCCTAAATAACAAGCATACAGTAGATGGTTTAAGACTTAAACGAGATCAATTATCCATTAGAGAAGCTAATCACAACCAAAGCATCCAACTTTAACAACTAATTAACATATAAAAGCATGAAACAAATACAAAAACTACATTAAAGAACAAACTAGCAAAAGCTGACTTGAACAAGAACGTAAATAAGATAATTAAACTCAAACATGAAAACAAGCAATCAATTCAATTTTAATTAAAATCTAAAATAATAAGAATCAAATCTTTAAACTAAATTGAAAAATCAAAATAATAAACTTGAAGTCAAGAGGAAAAGAGAAAGAGAAAACTTATGCTTGAATTGAGATTGAAGGCTTGAATCCAAAATCTTGTACGAAATTCAACACTAACCTACACCACTTTAAATAAACAATTAGAATGCATAAACTTGATCAAGTAAATAATTTCATTCAATAAACTGACTTGGAAAAGGGAATTAAAGCTATAATTGATTTTTAGTTTGAACACTAAGTCGAGTACTCGGAATATAAAGTGTTTGTGAAACTCTTTACTCATGCCATTATTCCGAGTTGAGTTTGAGTGGGTCGAAACACGAGTTACATGCGTTATGTTCAATAGGTGGTTTCGAGTGGGTAAGACAATATTGATAACTTAAAGATGAGTATCTTAAATGCTTAGAATGTCTTGCAATCAAAATCGAGAGAGATAGAGAGTTATACCCGAGTCTTTAATCTCGCTCTTTTTAATGAAAGGCATTCCACACTTAAGATAGAAGCTAATCGGTTCAGAATGTTAATTTTTTATTTTATTTAGATCGAGCAAAAAATATTAAACAGCTCAGCTTAGATCATATACAACTCAGAGCAAACTCGTTGAAGTTAACAGAGCATACTCATCACGGAATTATAAGCAATAATAAAATATATCGAGTAAATAAGAGAGATAGTTCATATATTCTTAGAGAGAAGAAATTTTCATTAAAGGTTAGAAAATATTACATAGAGATAAAAAAAATATTTAATCGAAATAAGAACCAAGGACTCCCCTTGAACCAAAAATCTCTATCATTTCTATCTTTTCTCTCCCCTATGAATTTCATCAAATTGAAAAAAATAGGGAGGAGTGAACAATAAAGAACAAAGATGTTAGACAAAATAATTTGAAATCAAGAGAGAGGATGAGCATTTCTAGTAGAAGTAGAAGAGCGAGGTCCACCTTTGCGCCTGTAGCCTTGAATAGAGGTAGGCTGGGTGAGGAGGCGAGAGTAGTGGTAGATAAGGAATATGAAGTGTCCTCCTTTGAGTCATGTAACAACCCGACCCTAAATCACATTATTCATTTTATTAATTACAATATAAGTGAGCGCGTGCACTTCAATTCGATATTTTGTATTTACATTATCCTTATACATGTGTTGTGCGGTTAAGGCGACGAAGTGGCCCTAATAAAAATCTCATAATAAGATTTTAATTTGTGAACATCGTCATTAAAAACAAAATTAAAAGTAACAATAAAAGAAAACAAAGTAAATAAATAAATAAATAAAATAAATAAATAAAAATAAAATTTTTAGATTTTTTGAAAGAAAAATCCGAAACGGATTTTTACGGAATTTTACACAAAAAAAAAAGAAGAGAAAGGCGGTTAAGACCCAAACAAATCGGGACTTCAATCGTGCTTCCCTTGCTTCCTCTGCTTCCCCTGCCTCCCCCGCCTCTGCCTGCCTCACCGCCTTCCTGCTGCCATCGCACAGTCCGGCCACCGGACGCCACCAACGCCGACCGAAGCCGGCGCTAGGCGCCGCCCGAAGGCGCCCATCTCACTTTCCCTCGCGCTATCGCTTTCTCTCTCCCTCGCGTGCTCTGCTTCTCATCCTCTGCTTCTCCTCTCTCGCTGGCGTCGCCCCTTCGGCCACCAGGCACGATCGACGCCGGCTAGAAGACCGGCGCCGGCCACCCTTTCCCTCTCACTCTCTCACTCTCTCTCGCGCCCTCGCTTTCCCTCTCTCTTTCCGAGCGGCCCTGTTCCCCTGCTCTCCAGCCGCGGCACTTAACAGCTAGCCACCAGCCGCAGCGGCCGCTGGAGCCAGTCCCCGTCCCCTTGCTCAATGGTCGCTGGCGCTATCGTCACGCACCACCACCGCTCCTGCTCTTGCTCTTGGCTTCCATCTCTACGAATTCGAAGGTAAAACCGTAAACTCTAAATTATCAAGTTCATTATTTATTTGAACAATTGTAGTTGTAAATTGAAGTATATGATTAGAAATATGATTGTGGAGTGAATTTAAGGATTAATTTGGGGAAAATCCGAATTGGTGTGAATAATCGAGTTGTGGCATTTTGATGGATTGGTTGTGCATGAATGAGAATGAATGTGATTCTCAACGGGAGATTATGAATTAGTGAATGAGTTTGGGAGATGTTTATTATAGAATTGGGTAAATTGAGGGATTTGTTATATGTAACGCCCCAATCATCATTACTTAATAATCCCTTCATTAGGGACTATTACGTAAGGTCGCAGCGGAAGGTAACGATCGAAGACGTTACCGCCGTCCTAAAAATAGGACAAGGCTAAATAGATGAAATTTAATTGAAACTCAATTTATGCATCCACTGTTATAAGCAACTACTTATTACCCAAGTAGCTAGGTCATCCCAAAACATAGGTTACTTGGTTTAGCAATGCAATATTTATACAACCTAGACTTTTGTCTAATCCACAAGATAATGTACAACGATTCCCAAATTTCTTATCAAGCTTAGCCTTAGCTAATCTTTGAGGAAAAGGAAAAGGTACCACATAGGGCTTACGGGAAGGAGTTTTGAATGCTTCACTCCTATGCTTGGACATATCTTCACCACTCAAATCATTTGGCTTATTAGGAGTATTATCATAGTCATTCCCGGTCTTCTCAACATCAATAACAACTTGGGGACCCTCAAGGTGTTTTCCATTTCGCAAGATAAAGGCATTGCAATTTTCCCTAAGGTTAATCTCAGGTTGGCTAGGAAGCTTACCCAGTTGACTAGAGGAAGAGTTAGCTTAAAAGTCCAATCAAATTATGAAAATGAAATTACTAAGAAAATCAATCCAACCTAAAACCATGAGTATTTTAAAAAATAAAAAAAAAGAAAATATTATGGAATCATTATGATAAATGTCACCTTATTCATGCAAATTCTTATATCCATTTGGGAGCATATACTCTTATGTAACATGTCATTATGTTTGGCTTAGAAAACCGTTGCGAGAATGGTTAGAAACACAAGGATGCAAAAACAAACAAAATAAAAAAAGTAAAATAAACAACCTGGAGTAGTAGCCCAACCCAAGCAAGCAAGTATGCAACAAACTAGTTTTGATGGAACGGTAAAACATGTTAAATTCCTTTATACTTCAGAGAATATGTTATGATAGCCAATATGCTATTTTTAACCTCATATTCCACGCATTTGACACTATATTCATTTTCATTAGGCGATATTATACTTGTAAGTTGTAACCCCAAAGTAATTCTTCTAACAGACATTGCCTCGGATTGACCTTCTTTAGGGTACATTTGTACTTCAAACTCCAATGGTCAATATAAATCTTACATGTTACCCCATACCAGTAATGCCTCCAAATATTTGAAACAAAACAACGAGTAGCCCGCTTAACTTCGTGAGTAGGACTAATCTTTTCACATAGTTTCAGTTGTTGAGATGTATAAGCTATGACCTTATCGTCTTGTATTGATACGCATCCTAACCTGTTTTTAAACGTCTCACTATAGATGGTATACTTTTTACCTTCCATGAGCAAGGTAAGAATTTGAGTTATGGGTAACCTTTTCTTCAATTTCTAGAGTGTCTCTTCACATGGTATCATTAGGGCTCGAGAACTCCCTTCTCTACAACTTTCTGTCCTTGTAGGAAAGTGTTTACTAAATGTTCAAGGCTACCACACACACATACATTTATTACCACCTATTCAACAATTTGATACGGGCGTGATTTGTTTGGCAACATTTTCCCCAAGATTCGGGGATGCTCAATGAGTGACCTCTGTTGAAACTAATAACATGTTTCTCTTGAACTATACTCTCACTTGTGTTGTTCAGCTCTCTTTGAGTCTCCGGAATTTAAAGCCCTTAGTCCACTCTTCCATATAGTCCTTGACAATCTTTGATAGTTTAACTAGCAAGTTAATGTCGAATATGATAGGCCAAGCCATCCCCAAATCTTAACATTTTCACCCTATCAATAATGAAAAGGTCCGAGTCATATCTAGCTAACTCCATAAGTTTATTAGCGTACTCCACTATTGTCATCTTGTAGTCCATTTTTAACTCTATGAACCCCCATTCTTTTCGTACACGAATTGCGGTGGATAAAATTTAGCTCTAACTCTTCCGAGAAAGTTATCCCAAGCGAACTCACAACCTCATTTTTCATTGGGCTTCACCATATGTCCATTGCAATAATATATCCCTATACCTCTTTTCCTCAGGTGCAAATATCTCTTCCCTCTCTCATGAACCAAGTTGATCACAATCTCTAATATAAAACATATTTAGGTAACTCACGCTTTTATTGTGCTTACATGATCAGTAATACCCAATTGCACATTAGATTATCATTCTCTCGGGATTCTTATCGATTGAAGAATCATCGATCAAAGGGACTCCCAAGGCTTATTCAGATGTCGGGTTTGCTTTCTAATTCCAGACTTAAAGGTAATATAAGGAATTTCCTAAGAGAGTTAGGTATTTTCTAAAAATTTCGGCAGAGTTCCGTTTGTAATATGGCCTATCCCATAAATTTAAAGCTTTAAAACCCCGCATAAAAACACAATATCACTCAACGAGCCACACGCTCGGAGTACACAACTCAACGGTCACACGCTGGAGTACAACCAATATACATTAAAGCTTAAAACCACCCAAATGGCTCATAATACATCCGAAACAAAATTTACGAATTTAATTACAAGCTACAAAACTTAAAAGCATATGAAATGTATGTCGGCAACTTAAGTCATTATGTACATGATTTATACTTAGCATCACCCAAAATTATATACCTCAATTCAATATTAGTTACACCGCATCCACAAATCCCAAAATAACAACTTGCGGAAATAATGGCCACGTAGTTTTCTAAAGGTCAAATCATGACACCTTAAAATCCTATTGCTCACGAGTGATTTCTAAACCTTGCTCGATACCACTTCGTAACGCCCCCAATCATCATTACTTAATAATCCCTTCATTAGGGACTATTACGTAAGGTCGCAGCGGAAGGTAACGATCGAAGACGTTACCGCCGTCCTAAAAATAGGACAAGGCTAAATAGATGAAATTTAATTGAAACTCAATTTATGCATCCACTGTTATAAGCAACTACTTATTACCCAAGTAGCTAGGTCATCCCAAAACATAGGTTACTGGTTTAGCAATGCAATATTTATACAACCTAGACTTTTGTCTAATCCACAAGATAATGTACAACGATTCCCAAGGCCATACCTAACCCTGGTTGAAGGTAAAATCACTGTGAGCGTCTATGTACCTTCAGGTTTGCGAATGCCACGAGGCTGGCTAGGGTTTGCCTGCGTCGGACTTATTAAATGGTTGATTGTTCGCGAGTGCTTCTTCCTAAAACAAAAACAATAAAATATTTGGAAAAGTGAGTCGAAACTCAGTACGTTCATTGCTCGTACCTTTCAAAAATTCACATATTTCATCAAATCTCAACATTTCTTATATATACAAATAACAATGAATCATTTACAAGGCAAGTTTTGCCACCTAATTAAGTGGTCCCCGCCCAATTATCAATTACCAAGGGCTTAAGCCCGCCAATTATACCGCGCGCGGCGTCAACTCGGGTTATCGATCGGCCGGGGGTGACACCTGTTCAACGATCGTATCAATTACCAAGGGGCTCCACTTCCGGATAATAACCAGCAAGCATGTTTTACTCATATTCTCTCCCCCGATTTCAAACTAAAACGAATTGAAATGCGCGCGCTCAATCAATATATTCTTCAAAGTTATTTTACGAGTGCGGGAATGTTCGTATCGAGTTTCGACTCACTTTTCCAAATATTTTATTGTTTTTGTTTTAGGAAGAAGCACGGCAAACAATCAACCATTTAATAAGTCCGACGCAGGCAAACCCTAGCCAGCCTCGTGGCATTCGCAAACCTGAAGGTACATAGACGCTCACGAGTGATTTTACCTTCAACCGAGGGTTAGGTATGGCCTTGGGAATCGTTGTACATTATCTTGTGGATTAGACAAAAGTCTAGGTTGTATAAATATTGCATTGCTAAACCAGTAACCTATGTTTTGGGATGACCTAGCTACTTGGGTAATAAGTAGTTGCTTATAACGATGGATGCATAAATTGAGTTTCAATTAAATTTCATCTATTTAGCCTTGTCCTATTTTTAGGACGGCGGTAACGTCTTCGATCGTTACCTTCCGCTGCGACCTTACGTAATAGTCCCTAATGAAGGGATTATTAAGTAATGATGATTGGGGGCGTTACATTATATGTTGGAAATGGTTATATTGAACAAACAAAGGGGAATGCATATGTAGAAGTTGGAATTCGGTAATGTACAAGTGTACAGGTGTGAGGAAATATGAGTCTGTAAATATACCTAATTGTGGTTGTGAAGGTGAATTGTGTTGAGAGAATAATGTTCATCATCTTCACATGGTGTATGTACGGGTTTTGAGCAATTCAGTAGATTATGGAACCTTCCTAGGGAAGGCATTTGATGGGTTGACTAATTACTTAACTATAGGTTTTGAATGTAATGAAGGGGGAAGGAAGGAATAAACTAGGAATAAGTGTTTGAATATATATATATATATATATATATATATATATATATATATATATATATATATATATATATATACCATTTTCAATCCAAGTTAACTAATGAATTGAATTCATGAATGTCATTGGCCATCCGATCAGCCTAATCAACTTCTTAATATGCGTTGTAATCAATGTTCGAAATGGAATTAATGCGGTAAAGTTATGTAAGGAAACGTAGTTTAACCGATTACGTAATAAATATAGAAAATAAGATAATTGTCAATGCTTATACAAATTCAAATATTAAAATTCAAGAGATACTTTATTAACAACAACAACCTATTTGAAACAGAACTCATGCCACTTACATTGTCGACTAGCTGGTAACTTGGATTTTCATAAAAGGGAGAAACAAATATTCTCGGTTCGAGTACGTTCATTGCCTGTACCTTTCGAAAACTCACATGTTTCATCAAATCTCAACATTTCTCATATATATAACTAATAATGAATCATTTACAAGGCAAGTTTTGCCACCTAATTAAGTGGTCCCCGCCCAATTATCAATTACCAAGGGCTTAGGCTCACCAATTATACTGCGCGCGGCGTCAACTCGGGTTATCGATCCGCCGGGGGTGACACTGTTCAATGATCGTATCAATTATCAAGGGTTCCACTTTCGGATAATAACCGGCAAGCAAGTTTTACTTATATTCTCTCCCCCGATTTCAAATTAAAATGAATTGAAATGCGCGCGCTCAATCAATATATTCTTCAAAGTTATTTTACGAGTGCGGGAATGTTCGTGCTGAGTTTCGACTCACTCTTCCAAATATTTTACTGTTTTTGTTTTAGGAAGAAGCATTGGTGAACAATCAACCACTTACTAAGTCCGACAAAGGCAAACCCGAGCCAGCCACGTGGCATCCGCAAATCCGAAGGTACATAGACACTCACGGTGATTTTACCCTCAACCAGGGTCTAGGTATGACCTTGAGAATTACTATACGTTGTATATTATTACGTGGATTAGACAAAAGTCTAGGTTGTATAAATATTATGTTGCTAAATTAGTAAACTCGTATTTTGGGATGATTTAGCTACTTGGGTAGTAAGTAGTTACTCTTAACAAGATCATTGGGAATATAATAGTGGATGCACAAATTGTAGTTCATTTTATTTCAATTATTTAGCCTTGTCCTATTTTTAGGACGGCGGTAACGTCTTCGATCGTTACCTTCCGCTGTGACCTTACGTAATAGTCCCTAATGAAGGGATTATTAAGTAATGGTGATTAGGGGCGTTACAAGTCGGAGGTAGTTCATCCTCTTTTTCTTCTTATGAGCCCTCGCTGACTCGTAGCTGGAGGTCATTAAAGCGATGAGGGGCCTTAGGCTGGCTCGCATCGATAACCTCTTATGAGGCGAGACTAAATATGATGTGAGGAGATCACCACCTCAGGTTCTTGCTCGGCTTGACCCTCAGTGGGTCTGCTCCAATTTCTTTTTCTCATTACGCTTCGCTTCTTCTCCTCCTTCTTACGCTTCTTCGACTCAAATTCCGAAGAACTTGAGGACTCCGAAGGTTGTACTTCTTAAGAGGATTTTTAGTCCTCGGTAGCCTTGGATCATCTCTCTTAGAGGTGGCTAATATGATCTTGTTGAAGCCTCGATCACTGCTTGAGCTCGGCAACGAGGGCTTGACTCTAATCTATCCGAGTCCGAGCCTTGGTTTGGAGCCGAGTTAGTATAGGCATGAAATCCTGGAAGGCTGCCACGACTTCTTGCAGCTCTTTTTCAAGGGCAAGAAATTGGGTTGCCACCTTCCGAAGGAGTTCAATAGAAGGGCGAGGTTAAGAAGACGAAGTTCCAACAGGTGAAAACGGGGACCTCGGAATCTTTATGACTGCGAGGTCGAGGAAGAGGAGCGAGTTCGGAAGTGTGAGCCCAAACACCAACTATTATTTCTTGATATCCTAGGCCAATGAGTTCACCTATGTCGAAACAAATGGTAGGCTCAAAATTTGTTTGGATTAGAAGGGAGAGCCACTTCGAATTAAGTGAAGACGGCTAAAAAAGACCTACAAAAGGATAAGGAAGCTTCTTTAGGTCATAAGGAACGAAGCAATCTGTTCAAGGATGAAAGAGAAGAGGTCAACCTCATACCCTTCAAGGATATCATAGAGAGCCTTAAGCACTTTCCTGTTAAGGTTCTCTTTGGATGGATAGTAAGAAAAGAAAGTTGACATGAGAATGAAGCAAAGAAGTTTTGCTTCAAATGTCATCTCGAGTCACGTGAAAAGTTCTTTTTGGACTGAGGGACCTCTTTGGAGTATTTATCAAAGAAGTCATCGCGACTTCATTGAAGGGAATAAGATTGGAATTAAGAAAAAGACACTTCACATCAAAGAGCTTCACATTAAAGAATCTTCAATGGGGTGTAATTTTATCTAAGTAAGAACCCTAGGAGATCCCTTAATATCCCTAAAAATCAAGGTCCTCTCGCATCGAGCCAAAATTCGCAATTTAAAACAGTAAGAATTGGGTAGAAAACGCGCAGTAAGGGTTGCACGGCCATGCTCAATTCAGCACGAGTTGTGCTAGATTTCGGGAAGATGTCACGGATAATGCCGGGAGATGCACGGCCGATCTTGGACTGCCGCACGAGCAGGTCTTGCCAAGTGTGTTTCACCTGTCTTGGATTGGGACTGCGTTTCCCCACGAATGTTGGGTATCTTTGGTTTTTGAAGATTCTTTTTGAAAGTTGACTTTTCAAAATGGATTTAGAAAGTGGGAGTATGTCTCTTATTGAGATTGTTTATAATTTGATTTTGAACAAGCGATTGACGATTTTTATTAACCATTTTATTTTTAAAAATTAATTTTAAAGAGTCTCCGGATATTATTTTAAAAAATACAATCTATATTCTATCGCAAGACTTTTGGGGCAAAATAGTGGATAACACTCGGCTTGGACCAAAGCCCATCCCGGCCACCGGTCGATGTCGGCGAGAGTCGGCGTTGGCCATAGGCCGAGACCGAAAAGATCGGTCTCGGTCCGTGGCCTTGGTTGTCGAGAAAATAAAACAATTTTGTCCATTTTAAATTAGAAATGTCGAGATGCAATTAAAGAGAAATAAAATAGGAAAAGGGGAGTTGCTAGTAAGTTTTAGGAATAAAAACTAACAAAGATAAAAAGAATACTCTTCCAATCTTAGTAAGGTCGGACTAAGCTTCAAAGAGGTTTAAAAAATGACTCCATAGGTCTAGAACCGAGAATCCAAGGTTCGAGGACAAAGGTACAAAATGTAGGGATAAGCCCTTCCATTCCACTTGTCCATAGATGGCCTCTACTAATTCGAATTGTGAGTTAAAGAAATGTGTTAAAACAGCCAAGCATACAACATACTAGGTGCGAAAATTAAATCAACCAAACATGCTAAGAATACGATAAAAGAAAATAGGAAAGCGATAAACAAAAGCAACAAAGAAAAGCGAAAAGGAACGCAAAATAAATAAAAGTATAGGGGGCTAGGAGGAATTGAAAGCAATTACATTTCGGATCCAAAATATAAAAAATGGTAAAAAACATAAATCAAATTAACCGTAATCGGGATTGAGAATGAAATGTGCACCCTCAAGTTATCCCACCTACTGATCTTGAATCACGAACGGATCCGGAAGCGTGATGGTGGATGAATAAAGCTGAAGAAGGCTTTTTGTGGAATTTGTGATAGTAGAGTAGTGTAGAAGAATAATGAAATGCTTGGTGCGAGTAATGATTAGTCGAAAATGAACCAAGAGATTAGAGTATCGATATAGCATTCAATAGTTCTTAGCCTAATTTCAGCAGCATGTAGTTAGGTTAATGACCTCTGCCAAAGTAAGAGGTTAGGCCCTCTATTTATAGAGGAAAGCTAGGTCACTAAAATGACCTAAAAGCAATGCAATCAACAGACGGAAATTGATTGAAGCTGGACCGAATTTCCCGGAAAGGATAAAGGGAAAAACTGGATAAAATCTCGTTGAGCCGAGGAATCCTACATGGGGAGGTGAGAAGCGTGGCGCCGATCAAGAAATGATGTTGCGTGGAAGTTCCTGGGGTTTCGTGCTTCGGATGACCTATGGGAACAAAATGCGGTGTTTTGGCAAGTTAAGCTCGAAACGCGGCGTCGGTCACAAATGGTATCGTACGGACGTCTCGGGTTCCGTGCTTACTTGGTCGTTGATTGAAAGAGTGAAATGATGTGTTTTGTTATTAATTTTTATATTTTCAGGAGTTTGACTCATGCAAAGGAGATGAATGTCGGACTCTATTCCAAGAACAAATGCATTCTTTTTAGATATGGCAAAGTGGCTTTGAATATGGAAATTGGGATCAAGATTAGGATTAAGGGCGGACCTCATGGGTTATCCTGGTATAGTGGAAATCGAGGCCTTCATAGTTCAAAAGGCAATATTTATTTGGGTTCGATTTTTTTTTTTTGAAACAAGAAAAGGAAACGGACACGGAACGGATATGAAATAGGAAAATGCGCACTTTATTGACATCCTTGATGAGTGATGGGCTCATTGGATAATCTTCTACCTAGTTGAAGCTTTTGTGGATGCCTGCTCTTTTCTATAAGCATGTCAACATCTTGAAGTGTTTTGAAGTATATGATAGGTAAGAACTTCAAGGGCTGATGATAGGCGGGTTTTAGGTTTTTTATAATTAATCTAACCTAATCCTTTTGAGAAGGTCGATCTGCCATGTGGACGACTTTTGCCCTCCAACGAGTAAGGAAGTTGGTGAAGCTCTCCTCGTCTCCTTGCTTGATCAACTCTAGGTCTCGAAGAGTGACTGGTAGATAAGCATTGTAAGATTATTAATGTAAGAACTTCCGACAAAGATCGTGCCGGCTTGTGACCTTGTGTTGGTCGACAACATTATATCACTTCATGATGTCATTGTTGAACGTCCATGGGAAGATGACATGGTATGTGTCCTCTGGTACATTCTTTAAAGTCATTGCCCTTGCAAAGTTCCTCACGCGATGGTGAGATTTTTCAGTCCCATGGAACTTGATGTAAGGCATAGTGAATTTTGGGGGCAACTTTCCTTTAGGGATTGAAGTGAATCCCTGGGCCGGATAGTAGTTATTGAACATGGAAGACTCTCTCTCTCTCTCTCTCTCTCTCTCTCTTCTCTCTCTTGACATTTATATGAGCCCCCACTAAGAGTATTCCCGAGTGTTGGGAACGGATATCTGGCGAGTGGGCCTTAGATTCCCTTAATTGTTCCCACTTGCTGGGAATTTCATTTAGCATCTAGAAAATGGATCCGAGTGGATCCTAAATGGGATCCGTTCGAATCCTTTTTTTCACTTCGACTTTTTAAAAATCTTTTAATGAATTATGTTTTTGATGATTTTTTATGAAATTTTTGGATGTTCAATTAAAATTGGAAAATTATACATGTGATTTTTTTCACAAAAAGAAAAATCTATTTTTTAATAGTGTGTGAAAATTAGAATTGATTTAATATTTTTAAAGTTGAATTTTCATTTTTTGTCGAAACTTTGATATTGTATTTTTGATAATGTGTGTGAAAATTATAAATTTACTATATCGAAAATTAGATTTTTTGATTAATTTTGTTATCATAAAATAATTATTTGATACTCTAAAAATTATGCAACCTATTTTTACGGCTTATAAAATAAATTATAAAAAAATAGAATAACAAAAGTAATTAAATATATATTCGTTGTAGATTCTATAAAAAATATTTTATTTAAAAATATAAATTTAAGATATTGGGATATGGAGATAAATAGTTCAGAAAAAAATTGAATCTCTTAATTAGGTGGAGGGTTAGAGGGGCAGGGGATTCAAAAATTTGGGTACGAATTTGGAGATGCTCTCATACGGTCACAATATACGTGTCATGCAATAAGCAAGACAGTGGCATTAGTTGTTATGCCCTAACCAATTGAGCAGCAGTAGCAGTCACAATAGTCGGTGGCTACATATATATATATATATATATATATATATATATATATATATATATATTTTGCATGACATATTTTCCCCTGCTTCTTTCAATGATAAGCTACAACGAGCTCGAATAACACAGAACTATCAATGGCCGGCTTAACAACGTGCCGTATCTTTCTTCAGCTGATGATGATGGTACTATCGATAACAACGCCCTCTCATGCGGACTCCTCCACCATCGTCAAGTCTCTACCTGGCTACTCTGGTGACCTCCCCTTCAAACTTGAAACTGGGTATGTACCTCTCTCTCTCTCTCTCTCTCTCTCTCATTTATACCACAGATGTAGATTGAAATTCTGCACCGTTAGCTCCAAAATAGTATAGCAACATGTAATGCTGTCAGTGTCTTCTGAAGTTGATTTATCATGTTTTGTTTTTGGTTTTGTTTCTTTTACTGGGATCTCTCTAGTTAGCCTGTTCTCAGAATGATTTCTATATCACTATATGTAGTGCTGTACAAGTCTTTTCCCCTCTCAATAACAAAAAGGAATGATACGTAGTCCTCCCGAAGAAACAGTGCACATTTAAATCTTTTCCCAATTCCAATACAAGGTTATTTTGCTTTTATCTTCATTTTCCAACTTTTGAAATTTGTATAATAAATTTATATTATTTTTCATATTTAGATAAACCGTAAGTTTTTGTGAAAATTGTGATAGTTTCTTAAAAGAGTAACATTCTGTGCAGGTACATTGGAGTGGGGGATTTGAACCTAGTTCAACTATTTTATTATTTCATCGAGTCAGAGAAGGATCCAGAACGAGACCCTCTCATGGTTTGGCTCAATGGTGGCCCTGGTTGTTCAAGTTTGACAGGACTATTGTATCAGATTGGTAAGTGACTTTATTATAATCTTTATTTGTTATTATCTAATTATTATTAAATTCGAGAAAATTGACTATATTATGTATAATAGATCTTATTATGAATAGAAAGATTAGAATAAGTAGATGTGATAAATAGATTTTTAAGTTGATTTAATTTCACAACGAATTTTAAAATGGGTCAAATTAATTAATTATTATTAAGATTTGTTATTCTTTAAGACCATAATCAATTTAGCTTTATCAGATGAAGTCTACTTGAAAAGGAGTCTAATCAAATTACTTTTTAAAAAAAAATACATGACATTTATATTCTAATTAGGTGTACAGCAACATAAACGTTAGTTGATTTTACCTGACTATAATAATACAATAATACAATACATTAATGCTAATGAAAAAAAATGGAATGAGTTATGGCAAGCAAAACGCGCAAGAAAATATGTCGACATATAATAATGATTAAAAAAACGATGGAATGAAACAGCTAGAGTTAGGGCAAGCAAAACGCGACAAGAAAATATGTCAATATATTGGTTGGGGTTGGCCACCCAATTTTTCCGTGAATTTAACTACTAATAATAATAATAATAATAATCTATACTATATATAATAGCAATCTTTTTAAAAAAATGACATGGCGGTCTGTGAGTGAATTTAGGAGTTTCGTCCAATAAGAAAATAATAATTTATCATTGAAAAAAAATAGGTTTCCACTCATATATGGAGTCTTTTTTACTCCATGCCAAAAAAAGAAATAATAATAATAATAATAAAATAATAATAATATAATTTTTCAGAAAAATTAAACAAAATTAAAAATAATAAAATAAAAACATAATCTTAAATAAAAAGTTAAACAAATAATAAAATGCACTAAATAAATAAAAAATAAATAATTAAATTACCAAAATATTAAAACTATTTTCTGAACCTAATAGCCTAAAATCTAAAATAAAAATAAAAAAACTAAATTTATAAATTTATTAAATTAAAAACATGTTTGAACCTAAATTAGTAAATAAGTCTGAAAAATTATCAAATCAATTATATATTATAAAATTATCTAATCATAATATAAAAATTAAATAATAATTAATCATCCTAATTAATTCATAAAAATATAAAACAGAAAATAAAAACAAAACTAAGTAGAAAATTAATAAATAACAAATATACAAAATTTTATAAGAAATTAAGTCAAAAATCTGAAAAAATATAAAAGTAACCTAAAATCCAAAAATATTTTTTATAGTTTTCTAGAAAAATTAAATAGAATTAAAAGTAATAAAATAAAAATATAATCTTAAACATAAAGTAAAATAAATAATAAACTGCACTAAGTAAATGAGAAAATAAATAATTAAATTACTAGAATATTAAAATTATTTTTTGGAACTAAATATATCCTAAACACCTAAAATCAAAATGAAAAAACTAAATTTATAAATTTATTAAATTAAAGATCTGCTTTAACCTAAATTAGAAAAAATTTTTAAAAATTATCAAATCAATTATAAAAACTAAGAAAATTAATACTAATAAATTAAAAAGACTCTAACTAAACCATATAATAATATAAAAATAAAATTAACTGAAGAAGAATAATTTTATTCTAACTTCTAACAAACTGACTAAAAAATAACAAAAACGAATAGAAAAGTAATTTGAAAATTAAAATATATTAAGACATAAAATAAAATTAATATATATAGTTATGTATTTATTTATTTAGGGTTTGGATTGTATGTTAGCTCTCATTTATTTTTATGTATATTGATATGAAATATTATTTTGGGCATGAAATATAACAATTTTGTCTAATATTATTAATTTTTCATTGTTGATGGTGTTTTTTGACTTGGTGCCATAAAATTGTATTAGTTCAAAATATATTTATTATAAGATTTTTTAAAATTAAAATCAATAGGAGCATATTATAAAAATAATATTTAAATATTTAATTATTTGAGAAGTAATTTGGTTATTACATTCATCCTATATAAGAATGATTTAATAAACCTTAAGAAATCATAAATTAATATAATAAAAATGTAACAACTATATATATACTTGATATTAATAATTAAAAATGCCTACAAGGTAGAAAGTTATGATTCAAATATGTTGTGGAATAAAATGTAATGAATAAAAAGGTAGGAATTACATTGATTCGGATCGTAATTTATGAACTTTAAGTTTTTAATTTGTGTTATGTTTAAAGGATTACAAACTTAATATGCCAACTTCTATTAAGCCCACATGACTTCTAATAAATTCATTTGTCTCAAAATTTTTGCACAACATACGAGATCATTTTTTTTTGTTACAAATACAATTCATTTTAGTTTCTTCCTAACATACCTATACTGTGACTTATTATTGATAAACATATTTAAATCATATAGTTTACTATTGTAAGTTTTCTAAATTATTAAAAGATGAGTATTTGCCATCAAACCTCCTTGCCATCTTGAAATAGATCTTCATGTTACTCTTATTGTGTTAATTAATTGAGAGGAAGAGTTGTGTCTCGAGGAAGCAATTGGTTGTTAATTGAGTAAAACATGTATTTATAAAACATCAATTGTATCAATATTTTTGCCCCATTGATTCACTACTAAAATCGCGATTAATTTTCAATATAAGTACAAAACACAGATGATTTTATTACCCTATACCGCGAATTGACCTATCATGCCCTTTATTATGATACAAATTACCTATTATTGTTAAATAATATTTGGATCACTTCTATCGTACAATATTTTTCACTATTAATCTCAATATAAGTAGTCATTATATGTTTAATTATCTTTGTGTGCAGAGGTAGGTAATAATGGATAAATCATTATATTCACCTTATAATTTTAAAAAAATGAGATCCCATTATAGGTATATGTATACTTTTTAAGAGTTCGTGTAATATTTAAGTCAATGATGTTTTAGTAGGTTGGTTGCATATAAATATTTTTCTAGGCGTCTATTAAGTTAAATTAGTATTGACTTTGTAGAGAGTTATGAGTTATAAGTTTGATATTCTTTTATTGATTTGATGTACTTTGTGTTGTAATATTAATTCGTGACATAATGATATTTATTGTCATCTATAGGTTATCTAATTCAATATCTACCAATCATATATTATTCCTTTTCCTACTAATATTTACCTTTTGATACTCAAATATATTGTCATACTATTTTTATAATTGTAGAAGTTAGAATTATTTAAATTGTTTGATTCTTAGAGGGGCTTGACTTCTTAATATTCCAAATCACGAGTATAATCTTAAAACCTTGATGATATTTTTAAATTTTTTTTAATTATTTTAGATTATTTATTTATTCTTTTGAAATTTAGAATGATTGTAAGATGAATATGTGTAGGGCTCTAATGATTTTTATGTGTTGGGTTCCGATAACTTTGATGAGTCACGAAAGCGTTTTCGCTATGAGGGGATAACATGTACAAAAATGTTGTTGAAAGTGAAATCATTCAATAAAATCAAATGATCGAGAAAAAGAAACTTACAAGTACAATATTGCTCCGTAATTTAATAACTTCTTAAGTTATGCATAATATAACATTGTTGCATGCATAGCATGGGTCTAGACTAGTAATAATAATAATAAAATTTTTATTTACCTCAATGCTTTTTCTGACCCTCAAAATTTTGAATTATTATTTACCTTCTTTTACCTTTATGTCAAATTATCATAAGTCTCCAAAATTTCACATTTGTGGTAATAAGCAATTATTGAAGCTAGTATTGATGATTTATCATCATAATGATGAGTATTTATAGTTAGGATCGCACCAAAAATGACTAATTTGAATTTTTTGGGAAAAAGAGAGAGGAATCAATGTTAGTTATGAGCTCGAAACTTTGAGCAATGGACAAAGAAGAGTTACCAGAATACGAGTCCCTAGTGTCGGGTTTTAATAAGAGGAAAGGTTTAGGGGCTGAGTCGAGTAGGGGTGGAAATGTGAGAGAAGAGAGACGTTTTTATAATATAAGTTTTTATGGTAATGAGCTGAAAATGTCAAGGAAGGTAAAAAATAATTCGAAAAGTTTAGGACTAGAAAAAACATTTACCGAAATCTCGAGAAGGGTAAATGAAAATTTTTCATAATACTACTACTAATAATAATAATAATAATAATAATAATAATAATAATAATAATAATAATAATAATAATAATAATAATAATGAAGAAGAAGAAGAAGAAGAAGAAGAAGAAGAAGAAGAAGAAGAAGAAGAAGAAGAAGTTACCTAATATATAAAGTCTACCATGGATCCGGTTTTATAAACCAAAGTTAACATATATGGTATTGTGTTTTACTTTTTTAGAATCCACCCCTTATTTTCATAGTTTCCCTTTCCGAAAGATATTAAATTTTCTTACTCAAATTATGCCATGTCATTAGGTCTATAGATATCCTAGTCCATGGTATAAGTACCTAATAAGTGAGCCATTTTATTTATTTTTGGGTCATGTTAACTTTGGATTGAGTTGTATCCGGGACAGACAAAACCTAGTTTGATTTTGGTTTCAATTTGGGTTATTTTCGGTTCAAATTAACTTCGCTCACTAGAATTTGTTTCCTATGAACTTGTCATGTAAACAAAAATAAATTGTTTTGCTCGGGGTGTCAAGTCGGATACGGGTTCAAGTCACTTTTATTATTGTTGTTGTTGTTGTTATTGTTATTGTTATTATTATTATTAATAGTCTGCACCCGTGCAATGCACGGAGTCATTTTGTACAATGTATAACTTAAAAAATTATTAAATTATGGAGCGATATTATACTTGTGAGTTTCTTTTCTCGATCATTTGATTTTATTAAATGTTTTCACTTTCAACAACATTCTTTTACATGTTATCCCCTCATAGCGAAAACACTTTTGTGACTCATCAAAGTTATCGGAACCCAACACATAAAAATCATAAGAGCCCAACACACATTCATCTTCTAATCATTCTAAATTTCAACAGAATAAATAAATAATAAAAAATAAAAAAGAATGTTAAAAAATATCATCAAGGTTTTAAGATTACACTCGTGATTTGAAATATTAAGAAGTCGGACTCCTCTAAGAATCAAACAATTTAAATAATCCTAACTCATACGAGTTATAAAAATAGTGTGACAATATGTTTGGGTATCAAAAGGTAAATATTAGTAGGAAAAGGAATAATATATGATTGGTAATATTGAGTTAGATGATTGGTAATATTGAGTTAGATGACCTATATGTGACAATAAATATCATTATGTCATAAATTAATATTACAACACAAAGTACATCAAATCAATAAAAGAATCTCAAACTTATAACTTATAACTCTTTACAAAGTCACAACTAATTTAACTTAATAGATGTCTAGATAAATATTTATATGCAACCAATCTACTAAAACATCATTGACTTAAATATTATACGAACTCTTAAAAAGTATATATATACCCATAATGGTATCTCATTTTTTAAAAATTATAAGGTGAATATAATGATTTATCCATTCTTACTTATCTACACATGAAAATAATTAAACATATAATAACTACTTATATTGAGATTAATAGTGAAAAATATTATAATGATAGAAGCGATCCAAATATATTTGACAATAATAGGTAATTTGTATCATAGTAAAAGGTATGAAAGGTCAATTTGCGGCGTAGGTTAATAAAATCATTTGTGTTTTGTATTTATATTGAAAATTGATTGCAACTTTAATAGTGAATCAATGGGGCAAAAATATTGATACAATTGAGATTTATAAATACATGTTTTACTCGATTAAACATCAATTGCTTCCCTTGAGATACAACTCTTCCTCTCAATTAATTAATATAATAAGAGTAACATGAAATTCTATTTCAAGATGACAGCGATGTTTGATGGAAAATACTCATCTTTTAATAATTTAGAAAACTTACAATAGTAAAAGATATGATTTAAATATGTTTGACAATAATAAGTCACATATAGACATGTTAGGAAGAAACTAAAACAAAGCTGTATTTGTAACAAAAAAATGATTTGTATGTTGTGCAAAAATTTTGAGACTAATGAATTTATTCGAAGTCTTATGGGCTTAATAGAAGTTGGCATATTATGTTTACAATATTTTAAACACAACACAAATTACGAACTTAAAATCCACAAATTACAAACTGAAACAATATAATTCCTAACTTTTTATTCATTACGTTTTATTCCACAACATATTTGAATCATTAACTTTCTATCTTGTAGGCATTTTTAATTATTAATATCAAGTATATATGTAATTTTTATATTTTTATTATATTAATTTATGATTTCTTAAGGTTTATTAAATCATTACGTACATAGGATGAATGTAATAATCAAATTGCTTTCTCATATAGTTAAATATTTAAATATTATTTTTATAACATGTTCCTGTTGATTTTAATTTTAAAAATTCTTATAATAAATATATTTTGAACTAATACAATTTTATAGCACCAAGTTAAAAACGCCATCAATAATGAAAAGTTAATAATGTTAGAAAAAATTATTATATTTCAGGCCCAAAATAATATTGCATGTCAATATACATAAAAATAAATGAGAGATAATATACAATCTAAATCCTAAATAAATAAATACATAACTATATATATGAATTATTTTATGTCTTAATATATTTTAATTTTTAAATTACTTTTCTATTCGTTTTTGTTATTTTTAGTCGAGTTTATTAGAAGATAGAATAAAATTAGTCTTCTTCGTTTAATTTAATTTTTATATTATTATAAGGTTTACTTAGAGTCTTTTTAATCTGTTACTATTAATTTTCTTAGTTTTTATAACTGATTTGATAATTTTTAGATTTTTTCTAATTTAGGTTAAAGCATGTCTTTAATTTAATTAAATTTATGAATTCAGATCCAAAAATTAATTTTAATATTTTGATAATTTAATTATTTATTTTCTCATTTATTTAGTACAGTTTATTATTTTTTACTTTCTTTTTAAGATTATATTTTTATTTTATTACTTTAAAAACATTTTCCAGAAAACTATAAAAAATATTTTTGGATTTTAGGTTACCTTTATATTTTTTCGTATTTTTTATTTAATTTATTATATAATTTTTATATTTGTTATTTATTAATTTTCTACTTAGTTTTGTTTTTATTTTCTGTTTTATATTTTTATGAATTAATTCAGATAATTAATTATTATTTTATTTTCATATTAAGATTAGATACTTTTATATTATATAACTGATTTGATAATTTTTCAGACTTATTTACTAATTTAGGTTAAAGCATGTTTTTAATTCAATAAATTTATAAATTTAATTTTTTATTTTTATTTTAGGTTATTGGGTCCAAAAATAGTTTTAATATTATGGTAATTTAATTATTTATTTCGTATTTATTTGGTGCATTTTATTATTTGTTTAACTTTTTGTTTAAGATTATGTTTTTATTTTATTATTTTTAATTTTGTTTCATTTTCCTAAAAATTATATATAGTATTATTATTATTATTATTATTATTATTATTATTATTATTATTATTATTATTATTTTGGCAATGAGTAAAAGAGAGTCCATGTATAAGATATTTGACCGGTTCAAAAATACTACTATTATATATTGTATAGATTATTATTATTATTATTATTATTATTATTATTATTATTATTATTTTTTTTTTTTTTTAATTTTTTAATTTTTAATTTTATTTTTATTTTGGCAAGGAGTAAAAGAGAGTCCATATATAAGTGAAATTTTTTTTTTTAAGAATAATTATCATTTTTTTATTGGACTGAAACTCCTAAATTTACTCTCGAGCCGCCATGTCATATTTTTGAAAAGATTGCTATTATATAATACTAGTTTGGACCCGTGCTGTGCACGGACCAATGTTGTACGATGCATAACTTAAGAAATTATGAAATTACGGAGCGATGTTGTACAATGCATAACTTAAAAAATATTATCAAGATTTTAAGATTACACTCATTATTTAGAATGTTAAGAATTCGAGCCCCTATAAGAATCAAACAATTTAAATAATCCTAACTCATATAGTTATAGAAATAGTGTGACAATATGTTCAGGTATCAAAAGGTAAATATTAGTAGGAAAAGGAATAATATATGATTGGTAGATATTGAGTTAGATGACCTATAGATGACAATAAATATCATTATGTCACAAATTAATATTACAACACAAAGTACATCAAATCAATAAAAGAATATCAAACTTATAACTTATAACTCTTTACAAAGTCAAAACTAATTTAACTTAATAGACGCCTAAACAAATATTTATATGCAACCAACCTCCTAAAACATCATTGATTTAAATATTATACGAACTTTTAAAAAGCATACATATACCCATAATGGGATCTGATTTTTTAAAAATTATAAGGTGAATATAATGATTTATCCATTTTTACCTACCTCTGCACACAAAGATAATTAAACATTTAATAACTACTTATATTGAGATTAATAGTAAAAGATATTATAAATGATAGAAGTGATCCAAATATATTTAATAATAATAGGTAATTTGTATCATAATAAAGGGTATGATAGGTCAATTTATGGCGTAGGGTAATAAAATCATTTGTGTTTTGTACTTGTATTAAAAATTTATCGCGATTTTAGTAGTGAATCAATGGGGCAAAAATATTGATACGATTGAGATTTTATAAATACATGTTTTACTTGATTAACAACCAATTGCTTCCCTTGAGACACAACTCTTTTTCTCAATTAATTAACATAATAAGAGTAACATGAATTTCTATTCCATGATGGCGAGGAGGTTTGATGGCAAATACTCATCTTTTAATAATTTAGAAAACTTACAATAGTAAAAGATATGATTAAAATATGTTTGTCAATAATAAGTCACGAGATAGACATGTTAGGAAGAAACTAAAATAAACTATATTTGTAACAAAAAAAATAATCTGTATGTTGTGCAAAAATTTTGAGATAAATGAATTTATTCGAAGTCATATGGGCTTAATAGAAGTTGGCATATTAAATTTACAATCCTTTAAACATAACACAATAAGAACTTAAAGTCCACAAATTACGAACCGATGCAATATATTTCTAACTTTTTATTCATTACGTTTTATTCCACAACATATTTGAATCATAACTTTCTATCTTGTAGGCATTTTTAATTATTAATATAAAGTATATATGTAGTTGTTAAATTTTTATTATATTAATTTATGATTTATTAAGGTTTATTAAATTATTATGTATATAGGATGAATTTAATATCCAAATTGCTTCCTCGGATAGTTAAATATTTAAATAATATTTTTATTAAATGTTCCTGTTGATTTTAATTTTAAAAATTCTTATAATAAATATATTTTGAACTAATACAATTTTATGGCACCAAGTAAAAAAACACTATCAACAATAAAAAATTAATAATGTTAGACAAAATTATTATATTTCAGGCCCAAAATAATATTGCATATCAATATACATAAAAATAAATGAGAGCTAATATACAATCCAAACCCTACATAAATAAATACATAACTATATATATTAATTTTATTTTATGTCTTAATATATTTTAATTTTCAGATTACTTTTCTTTTCGTTTTTGTTATTTTTTAATGAGTTTGTTAGAAGTTAGAATAAAATGAGTTTTCTTTGGTTAATTTTATTTTTGTATTATTGTAGGGTGTAGTTAGAATCTTTTTAATTTGTTAGTATTAAGAAGTTAGAATAAAATTAGAATCTTTTTAATGTGTTAGTATAAATTTTCTTAGTTTTTATAATTGATTTGATATTTTTGTAGATTTTTTTCTAATTTAGGTTAAAGCAGGTTTTTAATTTAATAAATTTATAAATTTAGGTTTTTCATTTTGATCTTAGGTGTTTAGGATATAATCAGGTCCAAAAATAAGTTTAATATTCTGGTAATTTAATTATTTACTTTCTCATTTATTTAGTGTAGTTTATTATTTATTTTACTTTCTGTTTAAAATTATATTTTTATTTTATTATTTTTAATTCAGTTTAATTTTTCTGGAAAACTATAAAAAAAATTTTTGGGTTGTAGGTTACTTTTATATTTTTTCAGATTTTTGATTTAATTTATTATATAATTTTGTATATTTGTTATTTATTAATTTTCTACTTAGTTTTATATTTTTATGAATTAATTAGGATGACTAATTATTATTTAATTTTTATATTAAGATTAGATAATTTTATAATATATAACTGATTTGATAATTTTTCAGACTTATTTACTAATTTAGGTTAAAGCACGTTTTTAATTTAATAAATTTATAAATTTAGTTTTTTCATTTTTATTTTAGGATTTTAGGCTATTAGGTCCATAAAATAGTTTTAATATTTTAGTAATTTAATTATTTATTTTCGTATTTATTTAGTGCATTTTATTATTTGTTTAACTTTTTATTTAAGATTATGTTTTTATTTTATTATTTTTAATTTTGTTTAATTTTATTTTTCTGAAAAATTATATATAGTATTATTATTATTATTATTATTATTATTATTATTATTATTATTATTATTATTATTATTATTATTATTGTGGCATGAAGTAAAAAAGAGTCCATATATGAGTAGAAACTTTTTTTTTCAATGATAAATCATTATTTTTTATTAAACGAAATTTCTAAATTCACTCTCATACCTCTATGTCATCTTTTTGAAAAGATTGCTATTATATGTAGTATAGATTATTATTATTATTATTATTATTATTATTATTATTATTATTATTATTATTATTATTATTATTATTATTATTATTATTATTATTATTATTATTATTATTATTATTATTATTACTGTTATTGTTGTTTTGTTGTTATAATTATTATTATTAGAGAAAAATAAAAATATAAAGGATATTTTGTCATTTTAAAGCTTGTAGATCAATTTGTTCAAATTTTGATGGACCTTAAAATTATTTTCAATTTCCATAAATTCCAAAAATTATTGTGTAAAAACTAGCGGGACCAAAATGTAAAATCTTCCTACATATGGACTATGAATTCTTTGAGAAATTTTCCAATATATTATTTTTAACTTAGGGTGTGTTTGATGGGGGAGGGATCATTTTCCCTGAAAACAATGAAAAATCATTTTTCACATACATTTTCCTTTGTTTGATAGAATAAAAAACAATTATCCAAAAATTCATTTTTTATTATTTGGTAGGAAGGAAATTAATAACCTTTTCCCCAAACCCTAACCCTTAACCCCAAACCCAAACCCAAAACACCCAAACCGTAAACCCTAAATCGTACACCTCATACTCGTAAATCCTAAACCGTAAACCGTAAACCGTAAACCCCATACCCTAAACCCTAAACCCCATATCTCAAACCCTAAACCGTAAACCGTAAACCATAAACCCCATACTCTAAACCCTAAACCCTAAACCCTATACCTTAAACCCTAAACCCTAAACCCCATACCCTAAACCGTAAACCCTAAACTCTAAAATCTAAACACTAAACCCCATACCATAAACCCTCAACCCTAAATCCCATACCCTAAACCCTAAACCCTAAACCCTAAACTCCCTACCCTAAACCCTAAATCCTAAATTCTAAACCTCATACCCTAAACAATGAAACGGTAAACCCTAAACCTCATGCTCTAAGCCATAAACCTTAAACCGCATACCGTAAACCCTAAGCCTTATACACTAAACCTTAAACCCTAAACTTCATATCCTAAACCATAAACCCTATACACTATACCTTAAACCCTAAACCCCATACCCTAAACCCTAACTCTCCTATTCAGAGTGCGGATCGAGGTACAGGTGCGAGTGCGAACAAAAAATTCTTAAACCAAGCGTCGAAACTTTTCACTTGCGGTAATGTGTTTGTGTTATCATTCTTCACCATATGTGTCATAAAACAATGTCTTCATCATTATTGCAATGTTGTTCTGCTTCATTTAAATCCTGATTAACTAATCATGGAAGCCTTTGAAGTATAAAAAACAACAGTGAACAATTATGATCTCAACTTATCACAAAGGTTTAGATAACTATGACATAGAGAACCCTAGAGAATACGGTGAAAGTATAAAGACATGAACATGGAGCATAGGCGGCCGAACAAGATGGTCTAATTTTAAGTTATATTTATTTACAACAATGCTTATAATCTAGAACACAAAGCTCTCCCTCAGTATAATGCAAGAAATAATCCCTCCTTGTTCCCAAGTATAGTATTATCCACTACATTCATTCATCCGAGCTTCAAATGGAGCAACTAAGGGACATCAAAAGATTAAGATTGAAGCAAAGCAACATCCACGAAGAGCAAAATTAGCTCCGGACTACCAAACAAGTAGTATCCTTCCTGCATCAAGATTACAAGCATAGATATAGTAAACTGTGAGAACCTGGATGGGCACGATGGACCACTCATGGGGCTTAGCCAAGCTACTTATAAC
Source organism: Talinum fruticosum (assembly GCA_021018815.1). Lineage (NCBI taxonomy): Eukaryota > Viridiplantae > Streptophyta > Magnoliopsida > Caryophyllales > Talinaceae > Talinum > Talinum fruticosum. The sequence continues at coordinate 6,413,874 of JAITYX010000011.1, forward strand.
ATTGCGAGAACCAATAACCAAAGTGCACAGCAAGTAACGAGAGTAATGAATTCAATAAAGATAATTCATCACCTATAAAACAAAAATAAAAATAACTAACTTCAACAACCAGCACATTTTATAAGCGCCCATCTTCTTTAGAGTCTCACAAACTTCGAGTGTCTTCGGTTGAGAATCCAAAGACAACTTCTGCAACAGATCTGCTACATCTATGACATTACAAATTAAGAAACCACAACAAGAATCAGAATAACACTAGCAAAACACACTTCACCGAGTATCAATAGAATAATGAAGCATCCAAAACTTCAAGTGTCTTCTTTGGAGTTCCAACTTACAACTTACAAGGAGTCCCCACAACTACAACAAGGCTTTGGGTATAATTAATAAGTTTGAAGGCAAAAATAGTTTCTCACAACTAAACTTCGAGTGCAAGGCATTGTAGGTGTAGGTGCGAGTCGGTGCGGGCGATATATTTCTTGCTATTCATCTTCACCTCAATTACCATGTCTTTTCACTACTTAGAAATATGTGATTTGTACCTATGTCAGCCATTCTTAGTAGGAAAATCAAATGAACCTGTAATGCAAACTATGCCTCCAACCAGAATATAAGCCAAACCATATCAACAGTTCAAAATGGTTATAACCCATAATATTTCACCACCTTCTTCAATTCAGGAGGAAAATTATATACGGTAGAACATGACTTCTAAAAAGCCAAAATCATAATCAGAAACCATAGTTTGATTACCTATAGACTAAATGAGGTGATATCACACACAAACTGTGAGGCCTCCTAAATTCGAGATATGATTGCTGCCCATCCTTTTCCAAAAAAATTATCAATCACGGTGTAGTCCACTAATCACCCAGATCCAACTCATTTTAAGATAGTAGTCTTGTTATATGGTTGTTGCCCATCCTCTCCTAAATTTAGATACAAATTTGGGCACACATAAAAATTAATAAACAATTAAATCCTCCAGATTAATCAAAGAGAACCTAATCAATATTCATCGATCAATTCTAAACACTAATAATCCAAAAACCACTTATATACCACACAATCAACTGGAATAGAATCGAAACACAATCGCACAATTGAATAACATCAAACCAATTCAAGAATGGCTAAAATGTCAAGGAAATTAAAACTGGGATGTTACCAAAGGAAGAACATGAGGGTGTGGAGGAGAGAGAGAGAGAGAGCGTGCAATACTGATTCGGAGTCGGCGACGGAGGTGCGAGAGGGAATTGGACTTGGAGAGAAGATAAAGAAGAACATTTGGAGTTGGAGAGTGAAGAAGCAGCCGCTGATGAGAGAGATGTTGCATGACGAAGGACAGGGAGAGAGTCGACCATGGAGACTGGAGAGAGAGAGAGAGAGAAATGAGGGTGGTGTCGAGCGAGCGAAGACAAGGGAAAATTCAACTTCCCTCCCTAACAAGGGAAAATATTTTACTCCTTTAGGGGAAAATATATTTTCTCTAAAAATCATTTTCCAAAATTATTGGTAGCAAACAGGTGAAAATTGAAAAATTATTTTCCAGGATAATGATTTTCCCCCAACCAAACACACCCTTACTATATACATACAATTTCCTGAACATTGTATCAAGTACTAGGGAGGAGAAAGCCTCAGCAAGATAGGAAGCCTAATGGACATACCTATTAAAACCGATAAGCAAACCATGAACAACTTATGTTGAGCTACAATAGGTTAATGGTGAAAATACAACTTAATAAACCCTTCTCTAAAAGGTAGAATTCATCTCCGACGGAGGCATAGTAACCAAGCAGAAAGTTAAATATGAGTGGAAGTTAGTGAAATGCCTATACTTGTTCCATGTTTAGTCATGAGGATGATACCTACTTGGAAAAAGAAAAAATCAGGAAAGAATGGAGAATTGTCCACAAGCCTCAGCAGCAAGCATATACTGCACATGATTTGAATAGAGGAAATGAAGAGGGTTTTACAAGTGTCTAGAGGAAATCAGCGTAAAAGATTACTCAACTACCAGAAAGCCATACCTTCTATCAAATGAATATCATATTTAATGGAATCTAAAATCTTTGAACAGGTAGCAAATGGGGCGGAGGTTGTTGAAAACCCCACACATGGATAATATTCGTAGTTAGAATATAAGGGGGCATGAATAGCCTTAATAAGTAGGAGGACATCAAAACCTTCTTGTAGAAAAATAAAAATTGGCTTAGTAGGCATTTTAGAAACCAAGATCAAACATCACAATATAGGAGTGAAGCACAATATGTTATCTAGCTGGCAATTCCACACAAACATTCGAGTAAAACCCAAAAGGAAGGATTTGGGTAGCATGGAGACATTAATTTACATCACCTAAATTTTCAACACCACTTGCACAACCGATCCAAGTGCAAAGTAACCCAACTTAGCTCTCAAAAGACTTTACATATAACTTTTGTATATGGTTTCAATAGAGCCTCCGAAAGGAAACCTCTAAGGGAAGATCTACAAACTATCTCCTCAATAATCCAAGGAGCTTGGTGCATTTTAGGTGATTTTAATGTTGTTCTTCACCCATAGGAGAGAATATGAGGGTAGGATATTTTGATATATGTGCTTTGCGAGAACTGAACTGCTTTAGAATTCAATATTCTTGGTCAAACAGACACACAAATGGACAAGTTATATGATCCAAAATTGACAGAATATTTGTCAATACTCACTCGGTTTAGGGAAATGGACTACTCCCATACAAAATATATACCAACTGGTCTCTTTGACCACTCCTTTATATTAGTATCTTTCCTCCATCGGCCTAAGGAAAAAACAAGTTTCAATTACTATGATATATGGAATAGAGATCCCAAATTCACAAGCATAATTGGGGATGGAATATAACACTTGAAGACAAGTCTGTTAAATGTTTCGATTGATTGAACTCCGAAAAGATTGAAACAGACCTTTGAGAATCCTTCACAATGACAAATTTGCTCGACATTTACAAACAACAAGAAATTCACAAGACCAAAATGGAGGTTGTATAAAAGAAACTAAAGCATAACCCTAATGATGATTTCCTCATTCAAGAAGAAAAAAATACTAGAGATGACTATACAAGCATTTTGCATTAAGCCATGGACCTTAAAAAAGAGCAGATAAGATGAACTGGATCCATTTTGGGGGTCAATCTACACAACTTTTTTTCCCCAAGGTTAAACAAAGGAAAATGACAAATTATGGCTACACCATACATGTGTTGAGAAAATACAGCAAGCGCACGGTGTAATTGTAGTTAGCAACATGTGAGTACAGGTCGCGTCCTCGAGTAACTCGCTTGTAAGTACTAAAATCTTCCTAAAAACTCTAATCTAGGCAAAACTCGGTTCGACGAAGATTTGTTTGGCAACTAGATTCAACTAATAACGAAATAAATATGGACAAAAGCCTTAGATTGGGATTAATCACATTATTATGTATGAAATCAAAACCAAATTTCACATGAGACTTGTCTACGCTTGCAGTTTAGAAGGGGAAACGCCGATTAAACCTATCTTTGATTACTATCGCAGGTCAAAGACTAATGTTGCTTAATCTAATTGCCTATTTTCATGGGATTAACAAATAACAAAATTACAACAATTGCATCTCATAACCCCGATTGAAAACCTTAATTATTTTCATATCAAAGTTTCAATCATTTGCAACGTCACTCTGGGTAGAGATTCAATCTTTCTATGTTCACAAAACTTGAATAAGACTAGATTATTTCTCTTTCGAGACTTTTATCGAACATGTAGTGAGCGAAGCAAATTTTAAATAGACAAGCATAGAATAACTCAATCGGGAACTCAATTCATGATTATCAAGACATAATAGGGATTAACCCCAACCTAAGTAGAGAATATAAGCATGAAAACTATAGAGAAATCACAAAGAGCAAAAGTAAAGAGAGAGAATTAAGAATTACCGAATAGAAATCCGAATGCTTGAATTCAAATTAATCTTCAAAACTTAAAATCATAATTTCAATCTAAAGGAATTTAAATTCTAGAATTACCCTAGAAACCCTAAAAACTAATGGAGAAAAGAACTGCCTAAATAAAATAAACAAAAATCGCTTAAAAGTCACCGAAACAACGTCGCACGACCATGCGACCAGGCTGCCCGACCGTGTAGAATGCCTAAACTTTCTACCTCCTTTTAGCTGTCCTCGCACGAGCCGTGCAAGTTCTGCACGATAGGTCATGTATGACTTCAACTTTCTGTAGTTTCCTACACAACCGTCCGAGTGTGTATGGGGTAGCCGTGTGGCTTTCCTTGACTTCGAACCCTTGGTTTGATACTCTGCACGGCTGTGCAACTTTGCACACCTGCCTGTGCAATCTCGACTTGATGAGTTTTAGGCCCTTTTCTCATCTCCTTTTATGCTCAAACCTTCCTCTTCATCACTTTTCATTAAATTTACCTCGAATCTCCCTCATTTAAGCCCAAAAACTTATAAAAAGAGATTTACGAGCCTAGGTGGCGATATAGAGAAAATGAGCATAATCTAACCCAAAACAAAAAAATATTATCAAAATCATCACGCAATTGGGTGAAATAATGCCTTAAAAGTCCTAAGTACGAGGTTTAACAACATGAAAACAATGGAAACAAAGTTAAGGGATTTGAAGAAGTGGTGACATTCTACCAAAATTTTCTTGGTAAGTCAAGAATACATAAGGAGACTTTGGATATTGACCTCATATTCAAGGGTCCTATTTTGTCAACTGAGCAGCAATTTGATTCATGTGAGAGCTTCTATGATAATAGCATTAAATAATCCATTTTCTCCATCCATATTGCAAAATCACTCGATCCTGATGGCTATAGTAGTGCTTTCTTCAAAACTTGTTGGGCTAAGGTTGGTTAGCTAGTTTGCGAGGCTGTAAAAGACTTCTTTGAAAATGGCAAATTACTCAAAACTTGTAATGAACAACTTTGGTCATTCGCCCTAAAATCAGCTCTCCTAGCATTGCAACAAACTTTAAGCCCATTTCATGTTGTAATGTCATATATAAGGTCATATCAGAGCTTATATGTGACAGAATCAAAGTAGCCCTACCTTCACTCATTGATTAGAGTCAAGCGGCTTTTGTACAAGGTAGGAAACTACAAGAAATTGTTAGAGGCTACAAAAGGAAAAATATCTCTACTAAATACCTCATGAAGATTGATTTGAAGAAGGCTTTTATTCTGTTCACTGTGATTTTATTCATGAAATGCTCATTGCCCTCAAATTTCCCCCACAATTAATCAAATGGATCATGGTTTGTAAAACCTCACCCACTTTCTCTCTTAAACTCAATGGAAGAAATTATGGCTATTTTAAAGGTGGACGTGGCCTCAGACGGGACAACTTCTACCCATCACTCTTTACACTAACAATGGAATATCTATCAAGATCGCTCAAACAAGCCACTAAACAACTAGGTTTAAGGTTTAATCCCATTTGTAAGGCTTTTAAACTTTTTCACCTTGTCTTTGGTGATAATATATTAATGTTTTGTATTGCCGAACCAAAATCTATCTAAAAGCTTATGCTTTCTTTTGAAAAGTTCTCTATCTCCACTAGACTGATAGCCAACCATCAAAAATCTCATATAGTAATTGGAAGTGGAGACCCACTCACAAATCACGTAGCAATCAACATCACTGGATTCACAAAGGGAGAGTTCCCTTTGAGATATTTGGGGGTTCCAATCACTTCTAGCAGACTCAGCAAACTTGAATGCAGAATACTTGTGGACAAAAAAACTATCAAGGTCAAAATGCGGTCTACAAAGCACATATCTTATGCAGGAAGGATTATTTTGATTAACTCTGACCTTATAGGGATATACAACTTCTGAGAATCCATTTTTATTCTCCCACAAGAATTCATCAATCAAATCACATCTATATGCGGGAACTACCTATGGGGAGCATATTACACTTACAAAAAAAGTGCCTTTTGTTGCATGGTCAGCCACCTGTCTACCTAAGACATATGGACGGATTGGTTTGAGGAACCTTGATACATGGACCAAGGTATGCATTGTTAAACAAGCCTAGGCCATTGCAACAAAACAAGACATACTTTGGGTCGAAGGGGTTCATGGAAAATATCTTAAAAATCACTCATGGTGGGATTATACCCCCTCAGTCTATTGATACTGGAGAAAGCTTTGCAAGGTTAAAGAGGAGTTTAAATGGAATAGTACCAACGTTAACAAGGATCTCTAGAATTGGCATGGGAATATAGAAGCTTATATAGTAAAAAAGAAATTAAAAAAAAAGGTTACATTTGGTACCTGAACCTTACAGGAAAACCCCTCTGAACAAAATTTGTATAGTCAAGAGCAAATATCCCAAAGCACTCTTTTATTACATGGATACTCCTATGTAATAAACTCCCTGTAAGATCGAGGCTATAGCAAAGTATGTCCCTCAAATGGAGGAAAACTATCTCGTATGCAAGCAAGCGAAGGAAACTACTATCCATCTATTCTCAGAGTGTTCAATGGCCAAATAAGCCCTACATACCCTTTGTGAATGGCTCAAGCTAGACAACACATCCATACTCTAGGGTTCTTAGCTACAAAATCTTTTGTCACTCAAAATACCCAAGGGATGCCAGCAATTGATCTTCGCAAGTTTTGCAGCATATGTTTATCATATATGGTGGGAGAGAAACAAAGCAGTCCATCACCAGAAGATTGGCAGCAGCATGGACATTATTTATAGAGTTTTGAAGGATATATAGAGCATATTTTTATTATCAGCCAAATTCTCACAAAGATACTAACTTATTATATAGAAATGATACTAAGTAATTGAGACATTCGCTATGAGGTCTTCATTATCTAAGCATTACTGCTCCTAGAACATCTTCAAACGTCCAAAGTTCATTTGATAAATCTAATGGAGTTTTGTCCAAGGTAATGAAGATTTTTTTATCTTACCAAGAAAAACTTACAATATACTGAAATATCTCCGAATCAAAACTATAATATGTCGAAATATCTCCAAATTCTATTGAATTGTCCATTAGAACTCATTAAAATTTTATAAATTGTTTGTTCAATAGATTTTGAAAAGGTTGTGCAATATGATTTTGCCAATGTTATGTTGGTGAGCTCATTAGAAATTCCAACGAATCTTAAACATGCTGAAATATTCTATTGTAGTAAAGTTATTTTCTTGAAGCAGTAATACAACGAACACTACCGTTACGATCAACCCACCAAGGAAGGTAACCTAAAGGATTTTTGCACTCTTTTCCTTGAGGAATCTGACATTAATTAATTGAACACTAAGCTATTCGAGTTAATTTCACCCCTTAATCAGTGATGATTTGTTAAAGTAATACCGATTTCCATTTGCAAGCTGATGTGGCAGATAAAAACAAGAGAAAAATATGCTGAATTGTCATAACTACCCCTGTTGAAAATCATAGGCACTGTTTAATTGAAGCTTAGTTGTATCTCTCTATCTCTATGAAAAGGAAAATGATAAAAAAAAAAAAAAAACAAAGCCTCCATCTCAGTTCTCTTTCTTTTGTTCTAGATCTCAAGTTGAGTTCTCCATTATTGACCAGTCAATTTTTTTGGGTAATTTGAAGGTTATTAGAGATATTAATGTTATTTTTCGACAAATTTGGAAGTAATTTTTTTATTTTTTGTCATGACCTCAACCCGCTAAAAGGAAAAGGCAACAATATTGTACCATTAAATAAGGACATCTCAATCAATCTCTATAAATTTTCCATTTCTTTACCGGAGCCACATTAAATAATGTCCTTGCAAATTCAAAATGGATAAAATTATTATTCAAATAATTCCGAATTTAATTATTTAATGTTAGAGATAGGGGTAGTGCAAAAAATCCTAACCTAAAGCTATCTCGTACTCGCCCAACCTTTCTACACAATTTATTAGCTGGGCTTATACCATCCATATTGCCGCCGACACCTTTGAATTACTAACGACACTATGAACTCCAACAACCACAATCACCAACACCACCACCACCACCAACGCCACTACTGACACTCATTGTTTTCACTTCTCCAAGTACCATGCTTTTCCTCTACTACATCCTCTTAACACCGTCCATAATTACCTGCATGACTTAAGCTAAGACCTCTCTTCACATTAGGCTGTCATTCAAGGTGTTGTTGATGCCCTAAGGCGCCACTTCTTTTGGGCCATGTCGGCTGTGAAAAGTCCGGTGAATAGCAAACTTGCAGTTTCTCAATTATCTCTGATGTTTTATAGAACACTACCTAGCTATCACCTAGTTAATGAGAACGGTAGAAAACACAACTCTGACAAAGGAAGAAAAATGCTACAAAAATGCACCGACCTAGTCTATTTTGAAAGCTTAAGGCTAGCTGAATAATTCAGCAGTTATAATGAAATATTGTCAAAAAGCTCCGACATTATGGCAGAAAACGGAAGCTTGTAATAAATTGGATTAGTTGTAATAATAACTTATAAATGGCCACCCTTGTAACCGCACAAAGGCAATCAAGTTGTATAAGCATTTCTATTAAACACTTTGAGTGTTGAAAGGTTGATTGTTTCTCCCTTCCTCTATCAATTCCTAAGAGTAGGAAGTATAGAGTTCCTGTATCGTTCGATTGGTATCCAACATGATGATTTAGACCTCCGATTAGATTTCTCAATTCGAAATTTATCTATCCCTACCCATCCGGTGTTGGTTAATCCTCTATAGAATCACTTATGAGATAAGAATTTGTTTGGTATGTTCGTAGGTGGGTATTTGTTTAGCATTTTGATAAGCAATGTCAAAGCTCTGCAAATGCCTCTTCTTTTTCCAATGGGAAAGTACCATAAATAGAAAATTGATATATCAAGCCCTGGGAGTAGAGATCCTAATCCACTCATGCAGCCCAAAAACGCTTGTGTTGATGTCGTTTGTGCATCACCGTATGGGCACACCAAATATATAATATATATACACCAAACATAGTACTAATGCACACCAAAAATAATACTCATACACATCCATCTTATATTGTGCTTACACAATATATATTTTGCGTATTTGGTTTGCATCTCCATTTTTTTCTTTTTGTTATTGATATTTATGATATTATTTACAATATTGTCATATATATATGAAGCAAAAGTTCATAATTGTATGGCAAGTTATTATTTTATGGGTTTTAGTTTAACTTTTTTATAAAAAAATGTATGTGTGACAATATTGACCAAGTTTGACATTAATATTCAAAAATATAATATTAATGTTCACTGAATAGAATAGTAATGCTCATTAAGTATATGGAGTATAATAATAATAATGCCAACTATATTTCAATAAAAAATAATGCTCATTATATAACTACCCAAAATTACGTATGTGTGATAATATTCACCAAGTATGATATTAATATTCATCCAATATAATATTAATGTTCACCAAATATAATACTAATGTTATCTAAACATAATTAAATCGTTCACCATAATGCTAATATAATATGATATGCATTACAAAATATAAAACTGATGCACACTGAAAACGTTATGCACACCAAACATAATAATAATAATAATAATAATAATAATAATAATAATATTATTATTATTATTAATAATAAAATTTAAAAATAGGTTATAAATACTCACTAAATATGATACTAATGTAACCCAAACATGAGATTCATGCACTCTAATACAATCTCCTATGTTTATATGTTTTTTTTTAAATTAACTTATAACAACATCCGTTGTGAAGAAAAATTTGACTGAGTAAAATATATTTAAAAAAAAAAGTATAATGGGTTAGCGAGAGAAACACACACTTTTCCATAAAATTTTTCTGCACCTCTCGAGCTATGGCGTGGGGTAATAAAGATTGAGGATGAGGGTGAGACAGTAATGGGCATGGACAACAACAATTGTCTCCAATTTTGGTGGGTGGTGAAGCAACGAGGACTACCTCTCAACAGGAGGCTAGTACGGTGATGGTTGCTTAGACAATCCCTCAATTAGTACAAGAGGAGGGTTTCACACTCCCTCCGGACAAACAGCTATTTTGATGAATGCTCTAGAGTTGAGTTCGAATCAAGTGCAGAGATCATGGACTGATGAAAGTTAGAGTCAATTAGAGCATACAACATTCTTATGCATCAGTAGTTAATATGGATAATGGGGATGACCTATGTTTTGATCGCTTTTACTCAAATAGAAGGCCATAAATATACCAAAATAGGTATCGAGGATGTCCAATCAGAACTTGATTTCTGGAAAAGTGTTGTTTGTTGCATGGTGGGTGCAAGTTGATGGAAGGATTTTTAAATGCATTTGGGGAAATTTTGACGTTGAAAGTGTGGTGGCACATAAGGACGGTATGTATCTGGTTCGTTTTGATTCTGAAGAATATCGAAAACAAGTCTGTCAAGGAACGTTTTTGTTTGACAACAAATCGGTGATAATGAAGGCATGGACTCCAAACCTTGTGATCGATCAACAAATATAGAAACTCTTTCAATTTGATGCCATTTCCTCACCTAGATGTTAAATATTGGAGCCGAACCAATCTCTTCAAGCTGGGAAGTATGATTAGTAGACCGATCAAGATGGATAAGGCTACAAAGCTCTAGGATAAAGTTAGCTATGCTACAATACTTGTTGAAGTACAAGTGAAGGAAGGGCAACTAGACCTGTAAATTTAGAAAGGCGGGTAAAATACAGGTCGGATATATCTTAGTTTCATATAAAATACGGGCGGTTATATATCGAGTTATACAGGGGTTTCGGGTCGACCTAAGCTGGTTGAAAGCGTCTTTTTGATTAGTTATTTTTCTTTTAGTAATTATAAAAATCCAGCATTTTTTGTTTAAAATTGCCCATAATTTTATAAAGAAGTATCGTATTTGTATTTTCTAAAAAATTATTCAAAATATTCAAAATTTTCATCATAATATTCGCGTAAATACCCCATTAAGTCAAGCGACCTGATCGCTTGACCCATTTGAATAAGGCCAATGAAAGGTTGAGTTAATAATGGGTGAATAATAATGAGTTCTTACTGTTAATGATTTGTTTAAGGTTTCGATGTCTATTTCACCTCTTTTATTCTGCTAAGGTGGTTTTTATGTATATTTACTCCATTTTAAAATAGTTCGAGAAAGGGTTGTCCTAGGTATGCTCAACCGACCCGTTTTATTCATTGGCAAAAATTTAACTCCATTTTAAACCAACCCGTTGTCCATGTAGCGTTATGGCTCAACTATAGCTAGATCGAGTATCAAATAAATTAGAATTAGAAATTTACTATAAACTAAACTTATTATTTTAATTATAACATCAAAATTTTACATTATTATAGTAATATTATTTACAAAATAAAAGTATATTATTTAAGATTTGACTAGCTATATTCACTTGATGACCAAAAATACAACCATATAACTAATGTACTTTTAATATTTTTAATATATCATGATGTTTGAATTCAAACACATTTTATTGAAATTTTACAATGTATAATTTTTGTATATGAGAAAGAAGTTAAGAAAGGAAATAGTATTAGTGTTCGTTTATAAATGATTACGATAGCTATATAACGTCTCTCCAAATTATATGACATATTAAATAATCATTACTAAAAGAGTGATAAAATGAATGAAAAATCATACAATGAGCATAAAACATTCAATCAAGAAGTCACATAGCTAAAATTGTTGTTTTTATTGTCTTGACCCAATGGGTCGAACGGGTTCGGGTCGGATTTGACCCTCTATTTTGCGGATTTTTTGTGTTTGGGTTCAGAAAATAGACATTAAATAATCAATGAATCTTCTAATGGGGTAGTAAAAAGAAGGGAAAAAGGGTGCGTTTGGTTGTGGGGAAAATATTTTCCCAGGAAATTGTTTTTCATGGGAAAATGAATTTTTCAAGGAAAATAATTTTCCACCAACATTTTCCTTTGTATGGTAAAAGAAAAATAATTTTCTAAAATAGTTATTTAAACGCAAAAACCAAACGTAAAAACCGCATAAATATGAAAAGAAAAAGTAAATAACTAATTCAACTTCAAAACCCAAATATATATATATATATATATATATATATATATATATATATATATATATATATATATATATGATAAGTTTGTACATCTCCCTATAATCAAACTTTTTCATGTACAAAATAATAAAAATTAAAAAAAGAAACAAATATTGTAAAAAAACTTTTCATCTATGAACTTTACAATAAAAAGGGAAAAAGACAAGCATAAAACTTGAAAAAAGAAACTAAAGGTGGTAAAGTAAGAGAAGCTTAGAACTTGAACTCCCATTGATAAGACTTTATTTTCCCTTGATTGAGGAAGAGGAAAATTGACTTCCTTCCTCATAAAAGGAAATTTATTTTCCCTTAATTGAGGGAAATTATTTTCGCCCAAAAATATTTATCCACCACTTATGCTACCAAATGCCGAAAAATAAAATGATAATTTTCCGAGAAAATATTTTCCACCGAAACAAACACACCCAAAATATATTCCACTAACGTATTCACGACTTAAGGAAATGTAATTAGCTCCATATGGGGCAGCAACCAACAAAGCAATCTTAATTTAATTAGAAGAAAATTCATAGGGGACCTTCATATAGTGTCTGTGTGGATTATGTTATAATCCTATTAACATGCCAAATCACATACACAAATTGTTTAAATAATCAAGTTTCCAAAAATTAATTAACTAATAAGTCCTTTCCTTTCAAATATTTATATCTAAGAAAATCATAATTGACGACAATTAAAAGCTAAACAACAAGAGGAATAAATCAATTTGATGGGCACAAATTATGTAAAATGTACAAAAAATAAAATAAAATAGTAACAAAAGGAATTTTTTCCCTGATAAATGTTTTTATATGAATTGGTTAAAGGCACCGAGGAAAAGAAAATAATGGAGGCATAAAGGGCGGGGACCTGGGGAGTCTGGGTAGTAGTAGCATAAAACCACATAAATTAAATGGATAGATTGGTTAGAATTTTTTAAAATAGAATGGGTACATTTATTGTATTTTTGTAAATTATGTTGATTTTTATAATATTATTACGAATAGTATTTCAACAAAAAATAGTTACATTTTGTTTATTTATCATTATGTTAATTTTAAAATTATAAATCCGTGGAAGTGCTAGAGCATAAACTAGTATATTATAACACATTGTAAAAAAAAAAGATTTTAATTGTCCATTATTATTGATTAGGGCTTTTTTTAATTATAAACAACCTCTTTAAGATAGTTGTAAGCTTAAAACGAAAAAAAAATAAAGCATACAACTTATAGAAGACTTTTGGATATTTTCGATAAATATAACATTTAAGACTATGATAAATTGTACATGTTTGAAATGAGCCTTCTAGTAACCATAACCTCCCAAATTTCGCTAGTTATGGACAAATATAATATACATACTTGTGTGGGGTTACTCTATCATGCGATTCATGAAAGCCAAATTAATCCATATCCTCTCGTATCGGAGCAGATTTGGTTAGGGATTTGTCCTGAACCAATCTCCGTTATGTATTTATGGATGGGCTATTTATAAACTAATCAAGCTTTTTCAAAAAAAATATATTATTAAACATACATGGTTATATCTTGGTATAAGAAGTCTATAGATTTCTCACATTCCAGGATCAATTTCCATGGGAATCATTTCCCTCCTCTTATAGAAGGCAGATTGATGCATGCCTAGTTTCATAAATTTTCTGGCCAATATCAGCTATGTAATTAATGCCAAAATTCATTGAACAGGTCCACTAAGGTTCAATTACAGTTCCCTCAATTCAGAAGCGACCGTACCAAATTTTCGACAGAGTCCATACTCATGGACAAAGGTATACATCAATCCTTCTTTACGTACAAATATGTTTGTCTAATGCATATGTCATACTTTTGGGCTGCACATGGTTAGGGTCACCCTCACAAAAAAAAAAAAAAAAAATAGTTTCACCGGTTAAGAAACCAAAAGATGCATCATTTAAAACAGTTTCACATAATACAACTGAACTGGAATGGGATCTCGTATTGAACCATCATATGGTGAACCTGTAGGACAACTCAAATGTAGGGCTGGTTTCCCCTCCAAAGAGCCTTCGATGCTCAAGTTATAGAGGAAATTTACAAGGAAAAGAGAACTGAATAGTAATAGAAAAGTGTGTCTAGGTTGTTTAATGTAATTCCCGTATGCTTAACTGAGTTCTAATCCGCTTTGAAATTGGTTTACCCTACGAACTTAGCATTTATTTATAGGGACTACGACCAACATTAGGAATTTTTTTTTTTTAACAAAAAGGGTAAAGGTAATACAAAAAGTAATTTAGACAGTCCTTCACTTAAGGATTTTATTTATATTTGTCATCAAATATAATAGAAAAAAAGAAGGAGGATGATGCGATACAAGACCAAATAACAGGAGATGACACAGTAAAAAATTATACGGAGTTACCCTCGGGTTTGGTCTAACTATTTTAAGGTCCTTTAGGTATAAAAAATAACTCTTAGGTACCTTTACCTTTCCAAATAATTATTCAAAGGCAACCTCAAGTTTGGTGTAACTATTTTAAGGTCTCTCATGTATGAAAAATAACTCTTAAGTACCCCGACCTTTGTAAAAAATTATCCACAGACTACCCTATGATTTGGTGTAACTATTTAGAAGCCCCTCGGGAATAAAAGCAAGGTTTTCGTAATTTTAATAGGATTATACCTATTTTGAATGTCCAACTATGAAAATGACAGACTTAAGTTTTATAGGTGGTATTACACTTTTATTTTAATAAAAGCAAGTTGAAGCATATTTCCTAGATTACCACATTTCCTAGATTACCACATTTTGGCCATGCTTGGCAAAATGAGTTGTTTGAGTAACGGATTACTGTTTGTGTAACTGATAGTTGTTTAGGTAACTAATAAATGTTAGATTTTAACTGTTAGCGGATATCTGTTCAAATAAGTGGTTGAATAAATGTGTTCGGTAAATTTAGAGGTTGAGTTAACCGATTATTGTAAATTGTCGTAAAATGATATAAATAATTTGCCAAATATAAATTAATGAATGGATATTTTTGTCAAAAGAATATGAAATGCTACTTTTAAATGTGAAAAACTAATATTTTTAGATTTTCAAAAACATTACTTGAAACGCTATAGGCCCTATTCGGCAATAGCGTGTTTGGAGTAAATTTTAGCGTTTTAGTCAAGTCAAACCACTAACCAACCAAATATTAGCGTTCGATAAGGTAGTGTTTCAATTAGCGTTTGTAGTAACTTATAGTGTTTCAAGTAGTGTTTCGAAAATCTAAGAATATTAGCTTTTCACATTTAAAATTAACGTTTTATATTTTTTGACGAAAACATCTATTAATTTATATTTGGCAAATTATCTATATTTTTTACGCCAATTTACAATAATCATCTAACTCAACTAATAAATTTACCGAACACATTTATTCAACCGCTCATTTGAACAATTATCCGCTAACGGTTAAAATCTACCAGTTATCGATTACACAAACAATTATCCGCTACTCAAACAGACTCATTTTTCCAAACACGAGTCATAAGCTATTGCAAACGCTACTTGAAATACTACCTTATCGAACGCTAATATTTGATTGGTTAGCATTTTGCCTTGGTCAAAACGTTAAAAATTACTCCAAACGCTATTGTCGAGCAAGACTTTCATAGTATTTACATTTACATGACTATCACAAAGGAGACAATTGCAACATTTCTAATTTTAATTTTAAATAATTAAAAAAACTACTTATAAATTCTCAACATAAAAAATGGTACATTTTGTAAATACAAAAGTTTTATAAACAAGTAACTATAAAATTACAACATAAAAAAATTATAAATTTTATCATGTTAGATGGAAAGAAGATAAAAAATTAATATTTTAAGTTTCAGCCATTGAAAGCGAGAGATAAAATTAGTACTCTACAAAAAAATTTGAATTTTATTCGGATATATAATGTCAATGTCACATTACAACAAAGGGAAGTATACTTAGGAGTATATTTTCATTCCCGAGAGGCGTTTAAATAGTTACATCGGACCTTAGGGTACCTCTGCATAATTTTTTGTAAAGGTCGGGATAACTAGGAGTTATTTTTTTATACCTAAGGGGCCTTAAAATAGTTACACCAAACCCGAGAGTACATCTGAATAATTGTTTGCAAAGGTCGAGTACCTAAAAGTTATTTCTTATACCTACGGGGCCTTAAAATAGTTACACCAAACCTGATGGTACATTCGTGTAATTTTTGGATGAGACAGTATGGCCCAACTTTGCTAACTAATCAACAGCACTGTTAGCCTCCCTAAAAAGTGATTGATAGAAGCACTTAAGATCCCAGCCAAGGTGAATCATAGCTCTAATTAGAAATTAACTTGCCACGGTAGTTTGATCTTCCTTTTAACCCTATCGATGATAATTTGTTATCTCCTTCAATTTAAATATTCTAATGGCCGGCTGTGGTAGCTTCTTGAAGCCCAAACCGAAGTGCCATAGCTTCTGCAATTAGGATTGAAGTAGCCTCAGTATTGGCCGCTCGTGCTTGTAGCATAACAAAACCTTCCTATTGTTAACTCTATCTAACATAATGTATCCTCTTTTTTTGGATTGGGTGTTGTAACTTGTGGAAGTTGAAACTCTCAATCTTGCTTTCCATTCGATATATGACCTATTTGCTCAAATAATTACTCTGATATTATTGAAGCTTTCCTTGTTGAAATAGACTTTATTTCTTTCCTTTTACAAGATTCATATGAGGAACATGAACATAAGGAATTAATCTGATGGTAGGCTTGAGTGATAGTACTGTAGTAGATGTTTCCCATTAGCATGATGGGAGTGAATCCATCAAATGTCAATCCACTGATGTGTCGAGACTGTGTCTCACATTTCTTTAGAAAGTGGGCATGAAGGAGAAGATGATCGGCTGACTCAATCTCCCCATGACAGAATTGACACAAAGGATCTATATTGAGCCCTCTCTTAACAAGAGTCTTTTAAGAGCTAATCCATTGTGGAAGATTTTCCATAAGAAAATTTTTAGCTTTGTTTTGGGGGGTTCGGGGGTTTAGGAGCATTGATCTTCCAAATCCAATTTTCCTCCCATGCACGTTGACTATCAATCCATGACATAACCAAGTGGCTGATTTTGTAGAGAAAATGCCACTATCACAGAGCCCCCAACAATATTCATCTTCTAAAGGATGAATTGGCAAAGGAATACTTGACATCCAATTGGTGACATTGACCCGTAGGATAGAGGAAAGTTTGATCATATCCCAAATATTATCTTTAGTGATAAACTACTACAAGACATTGTATGTTGATCAATTGCCGGTCAATGCCTATTAATTGAATAAGATTTTAGTGATGACATCAAAAATGAGTCCAACATATAATCTTTTTACCATCCCAATTTTCCATGTGACCCCATTTTTGAAAATGGGATAGCAACATTAGGAAAGTATACTAGGAAACAATCTCTTAGCAAGATCTATCTTATCGTAATATGTGTTTACTACTTGATCAGTGGCTTAAATCACAATAATCTATGATCCTTGTCCTAGTGACGGCTCTTGTACCACATGGTTTTTAGATATTTGGCTAAGTACTCCTTTGAGTTTATCGATGGACCAGGGCCTAATGCATCAAAGGTTCAGGCCTATATCAATACCAATACTTGTCCACATCAGAGGGTGAATCCTTGTGCTAAGGTCCAAACCCCATCAAACTTATGTATCTTATGTATAGGTATGGAGAAAAAATTGAGTGAAGGAGTGGATAGAATTACAACTGAGTCACTGAATATTTTGCAGGTTCCCATTTTCTGATTTATCTCCGCAAGTTCAAAGTCTAGTGTCGAAGCTCTCTTTCCTTTTTTTTTCCCCTTTTCTTTTTCACACTTCCCTTTTTTCCAATTCTTTTCTCCTACCCCGGAAGTTCGGTGTTATCTTTCTAATAAAATGTCTTTATAATTTTTCAAATGCTTTTTTTCTGAAAATATCTGTTCAGTGTTGATTTGCATTTTTAAAAGCCTCAAAATATAAGCAATCACTTTAGAGGGAGGTGAATAGGGTCATAGTCAAAAATCAATTTAAGAGACTTGGACTACAAACTTTGAACTCGCTGAGCTAAAACAGTCAGAGTTGGTAATGTAGAAGAAAAGACCACACATAACACACTATATTTATTCTCAATGTTCAACAAATCCAAGTGGGCAATATCTCCACCAGAAGGTCCTCCATTAAGTTTAAGCATAACAGGAGTTCCTCACTAACTCTTTGACGCTTCCACACCTGAAGTGCACGCACTCCTAGGCAGTCAGAACTCATCAGTTAGGCCCATCCATCAATTGGATGTCAATAAAGCATTTCTTCATGGTTTCCTGGATAATATGGTATATAATCGCTCTCCTGAGGGGAATGATTTTCCTCCTGGGAAGGTGTGTAAACCTAAAAAGTTCTTGTTAGGGCTTGAAACAAGTATCTAGTGGAATTTTATATTAACTTGGACTTTTTCGACATTACAAAAAAAATAATATAATATCATATATATCACAAATAAATAAAAAGGAACAAAAACGAATAGAAAAAAATAGAAAGAAATTGAAAAGAGTATAAAAGAATATAAATAAACAGAAACGAATATAAATGATTAACAAAAAGAGAATAAACGAACGAAGTGAACAGAAAATAAAAATACATGATGATTCTTATGTAACTTTGAACATACCCTAAGTTCCTTAAGAAGCATCGCTAAGATAGTAAAACATGAATATTATATTAATTCTTCATTCACTAGGCAGTAAGAAGAACAATTCATTATAGCCTTTAGCGTATGTTGATGATATGCTTGCTGGCTATCACATATGAGAATGAGATTACTCAAGTTAAAGGGTCCTTGATAAGGTCTTTCCCATCCAAGGCCTTGGTTACCCTTGATATCTCGGTTGATGCTAGCTTGTTGGCTTGTCAAGCTGGTTTTACTCCCTTGCCTGCTAGTTTGCATCTTTGCGGTGAGTAAGGGGATGCCTTCCACAAAACAATATAGAAGACTTGGGGGAAGGTTGTAGTATCCCAATCTCCACTAGCCTAACTTGTCTTCTGTTGTTCAGCCCTTGAATCAATTCTTAAATGCTTCAAGGAAACCCCATCTTGATGCCGCCCATCATGTTTTGAAATACTACTTAAAAAGGTGCACTCAGCAGAGGTTTTGTTGTCTCCATCTGCGTGTGTTTTCGGATGCAAATTGGGCTACTCGCACTTGTAGTAGAAAGTCTATGACAAAATTTCATATGTACTTGTAGGTATATATTGTAAATAAGGACTAACCTTAGTAGTTGAGGAAGCGAATAGATCGACTGCCGTTCGATAGCCCACAAGTCAATTCCCGAGTCACGAACCCTCCGAGTCCGGTTGTACTCCGAAGTCCGGTTCGGTGTCGTCCGGAACAGTATATCCGGCGTCTACTAGAGTCGCCGGAAACAGCCACGTCTCAAACCCGAAGACCCTAAGATGGTCGGTTTAAGCGTGAGGGAGATTAGAGGATTTCTTAGGAGAATGCGAGAGGAGCAACCAATGCTATGTTCGTCTTTCTCGTATTCGCGTGTGTCTCTCTCGTATATCCCATTACAGCTTAAATAGGAGCATTCGCTCCTATCCCCAGAGTTGGGAAGTTGAGTCTAACTCAACTTCATTAACCCTGCACTTATCCAGGAACGTTTCTCGGATAAGAAGGAAACCGATTAAGTTGAAATTAACGGGCCTAAGTGGCCGTTTTATGTAATTCGTCCAACAGCTCCCACTCGGCCACGTAGGCCGTACAACAAAATCTCTAATCCTTTATATCTCCTCACGTTTCATACTGGGAATGAAGCGTGCGACCAAAAAAATAACCGGTAGTGTCATATTAAGTCACCATCTAACTAACATGACACTTTCATAAGGACAACTCCCCAAACCATTCAAGACATCACTCGTGGCATGTATAATCCCTTTATGCCTACTAATATATCATATGATTATATTCCGAATATAATCGCCCGGGCTGATATGGTGAATACGAAATGGTTTTCCTTTGCCACTCATGATGTTATATCTTGGTAAGATTGCTTTCCTAATGTATTCAGCTGAGTTGTATATTTCTATAACTCTTGGAGTGTACATTAAAGTAGCAACATCCGACTTAGATTTCACATCATAGTTCTAAGTCAAAGGGAATTGTGTTTTGAAACAATAATGTTTCGGGATCACACGAGTGACAAGGAAGGGAAACTATTGTCACTCCACAAGGTCGTCTTTTTAGCACACACGGTATGAAGTGTGTGTTATGATATAACTCCCACTAAGGTGAGTCTGTCACTTTTATATCATACGAATTACAAGTCCAAGTTTTTCCTAAAACCTGACTTGAGTCACTGGATTAGCGCACTCAATGTAATCCCGACACTTAAATTCGGCTAAAAGGCTTCAATATAAGGTTGTGTTATATTCGATTTTTCTTAAATCTCATCTTAGACTTACTAAGGCGACTATTCATGTATATTTTTCATACTTGTCGAGTACGAAAAATTAATCAATATTGCACACCTAGTGCCAATATGATTTTAGTCTCATTCTAACCGCTACTTGAAGCGTTAGTGTTGATTATCCGTGTGACAAGATAATCGAAGCCTAGTGACATTCGAGATGTGCCAAATCATGCAACCAAAAAATTATGAACATTCAAAGAAAAAGAAACACCAATCTTTATTTCAATGAGAAAGTTCATCTAAAATGTATGTCCAAAAACAAAAATTACAAGATGTTTCAAATTACTAAACTCTATGAAGACCTAAACTCATTATATGAGTTTTGAACACATCTCTAGGAGTAGGTTTAGTCAAAGGGTCAGCGATCATCTTGTTAGTAGATAAGTATTTGACAACAATCTCTTTCAACTTTATAGCGTTCCTCACAAAGTGATAACGCCTTTTAATATGCTTAGCCTTCATATGAAACTTAGGATCCTTAGCATATTGAATGGCAGCAGTGTTATCGCACCACATCTCGATAGGATCGTCAACTCTAGGAGAAAGGTTGACATCCTGGAGAAAACTCCTTAGCCATATTGCCTCCTGAGCGGCAAGGGAACTAGCGACATATTCCGCTTCCATAGTTGACGGGGCTATGTAGTCTTGCTTCTTCTGTACCAAGATATGGCTCCCCACCAAGGGTGAAAACGTATCCCGAGGTTGACTTGGACTCATCCAGGTCACCACCCCAATCTGCATCCGAGTATCCCCTCGGTTTTAGGTCCCCTCCTTGATAACAAAGTACCAAGTCGGTAGTTCCACGAAGATAGCGCATTATTCTTTTGATAGCTTGCCAATGAGCGGGTCCCGGGTTATTTTGGTAACGACTCACCATTCCAACCGCGAAGCAAATGTCGAGCCGTGTACATAACATGGCATACATTAAGCTTCCTATCGCACTAGCGTAGGGAACACTACTCATATTCTTCTTTTCTTTATCTGTTTTAGGACATTGCTCATGACTTAAAGTAAGACCTTTATCGACTGGAGTGTCAACGGGTTTGGAATTTTGCATCCGAAAACGTTCCAGGACTTTCTCGATATATGCCTTCGACATAAACCAAGAAGCTTTTAGAACGATTCCTAATTATTTCCACACCAAGGACATACTTGGCTTCACCCATGTCTTTCATCTCGAAGACGGAAGACAACCACTTCTTAGTAGCGTTGATCATTTCCAAGTTGTTTCCAGCCGGTAGTATGTCATCAACATACAACGTAAGGAACATAATCCCTACTTGTCGTCCTCTTGACATATACACAATGGTCTTCGAAACCATGGTTAAGCCATACGAAGTAATAGCTTCATGGAATCTAAAGTACCATGATCCGGAAGACTGTTTAAGACCATATATAGATCTTTTAAGACGACAAACTTTGTCCTCTTGTCCTTTTGATACGAAACCAATAGGTTGATCCATATAAATCTCCTCCTCCAAATTACCATTGAGGAAGGCAGTCTTTACATCCATCTGGACTAACTCCAAATCCAAATGAGCAACCAGGGCTAGAAGTAGGCGAATAGAGGTCATTCTCACCACAGGAGAAAAAGTCTCTTCATAATCTACACCTTCAACTTGTGTAAATCCTTTCGCCACTAATCGAGCCTTGAACTTATCAATTAATCCATCTGCTCGATGTTTAACCTTGAAAACCCACTTGTTTCCAATGGCCTTACGTTTGGGAGGAAGATCAACCAGTTCCCAAACTTCATTCTTTGCCATTGAGTCCAACTCATCTCTCATGGCTTCCATTCATTCCGTATGGTTTGGTGAGTTTATAGCCTCTTCATAAGAGGTTGGCTCTTCTATTTCCAAAGGCATACAAAAGAAGATATCCTCTTCGATTTGAAAAAATTGTCGGGGAACTTTTCCTCGTTCGCTCGTTCGAATAATTTTAGGACTTGGTTCTTTTGTTTGACTAGGTTCAGGATCCCTCCCCTTTTCCTTTGAGGTGTGAGACTCGAGTAATAGGAGAATTTCTCCCACTAATCCCTTGGGATGTGGATGAAGGTTCCTGAGAAAGAGGACTAACCTCGTGATTAGGAACTGGAGATTGAGGACGTTCCTCATTCTCTTGTTGGATCTCCTGTGTAGACACATTTCCATCATTAGAGATAGTAGGACCACTCCCACTATCTCTGTTGTCCGGAAAACTATTATCCTCGATGACACGATGAGTGTACGAATCCTCCCCTCACCGAGAGATAATTGTTGTAACTCATACAACTCTAAGTCCTTTTTAATTTCACCAATACTTGGGAACTCATCCTCAATAAAATCGACATTTCAGGATTCTATTTCCTTCATGCCGCCGATTGGATGTTCTCCATACATGACATATCCTTTTGAATTTTCCGGATACCCGATGAACACCATTTTTGTAGCTCTAGGACCAATTTTCCCGTGTGGATGAGTTGGGTTGTGCACATAGCCAGCCGAACCCCATGGGCGTAAATGGTCCAAGATGGGCTTTCTACCATTCCATAACTCATATGGAGTGATCGAAACACTCTTACTAGGCACTCGGTTCAGGATGTAAGTTGCCGTAAGCAACGCATCCCCCAAAAACTAATTGGCAAATTAGCTTGGGCCATCATTGTCCTGACCATGTCAAGTAATGTTCGATTCAGTCGCTCGGCAACTCCATTTTGTTGAGGAGTGCCTGGAATCGTAAGTTGCCTGCGTATGCCCTTTTCCTCACAAAACCCTTTGAACATATCGAAAGGTATTCACGACCACGATTGGTGCGAAGAGACTTCACTCTACGCTCCAATTTGTTTTCTACTTCCGCTACGAAGCGTTTGAACACATCTAAAGCTTCATAACGGTGTGATAAAAGGTACACATACCCATATCGTGAATAGTCGTCTATTAAAGTGAGAAAATAACTAGCACCATGACGTGCTTTGACATTCATAGGTCCACATATGTCGGAGTGAATAAGTTCTAAGGGATGTGACGCCCTAGAAGCCTTACCAAAAGGCTTTTTGGTCGCCTTACCAGACTAAGCATGACTCACATCTAGGCAACCTAACCTTAGTGAGTCGGTCTAGAAGACCTTCTTTTGCTAGTCTAGTCATTCTATCTTGGCCAATATGACCAAGTCTTGCATGCCATTTAACAGATTCGAATTGGAATCAACAAATGAAACTAATGCGGAATTATCATAGCAAACGTCTAAATCCAAAACAGGGAAATTGTTTTGAAAACTAGCATGGCCAAACAAATTGCCACCATAATAAATTTCTAAACCATCTTCTTTTGAAACAAATTGAAAACCTACTTTTACTAAGGAGACAAAGGAAATAAGGGAACACTGCACCCCGAGCGCGTAGAGAGCATTTAGTAGGAGTAACTTATTTCCTCCACGTAGCTTGAGCTGATACGTTCCCACACCGAGAACGTCTTCAATCGTGCCATTCCCTAATGTCACGGTTTGTATGCCCACCGGATAAGGGTGAAACTCTACAAACCCAGCTTGGTCTTGAACTATGTGCTTGCTTGCTCCCGAGTCTACAATCTAATTAGGAAGAGAGTTAGCAACTAATGCATGGGAACAAACAAATAATTCGGAGACTTTAATGGAGGGGTCACCTTTTGAGGCTCGGGACAACCCCTAGCATAGTGACCCTTCTTTCCACAATTATAACACTTCACAAGTGTCATATTTTTCTCTTTGTTGCCCTTAGCCTTATCGTTGTTTCTTGGCATTTCCACCTGCAGGCCCAGGTTTCTTAGAGGGTTGAGAACTTTTCTTCTTCCCTCGTTTAAACTTGTTGCCTTTAGGTTTGTTTCCTTTAGCAACTAATGCAGCAGGAACGGGAGCAGGAGCATGTGACTTCATGCGGTCTTCTTCAAGTTCAAGATGACGAACAATATCGTCCACAATCTGGAGGTGATCACTATGCACCATCGGGGTCTTGAACGTTTTCCAAGGATCCTCGGATAGGATAGCACGAATCACATTCGTGACTTGATCACGCTCGGAGATCTCGATCCCTCCAGCCTTAAGATCACGAACCATTGCACTCAATGTTCGTATATGTTCGATTATACTATACTCCGGGCCAAAAGTGTATTGCATCCACGTAAGATGCAATTGGCGGAGCTTAGTAGCGAAGTTTGCCCGAACTTGATCTTAAGTTGATCCCACATATCTTTAGCTGTGGGACGGTTTCGAACTCTCCGATTAAGTCATCATGCATAAGGTTCAATAGGGCATACCGCGTCGAGCGGTCCTTTTGAACCACTCTTGATATGCTTTCAAATCCTTCGATCATCGTGCGGAACTAGTATCAACGTCCTTGTCATCTTTATCCTTAGTAGCGGGGGATACATTTTGGCGGTCAAGAACTCTAGTAGCTCTCGTTCATTCGGAAGGAACTGAACCCTCCGATGCCAAATGTCATAGTTGGACCCCACCAACTTTTCGATCAAGGCCATATCGAGTCATAGGTTTCGTTGCCATATCTACAAGTAAAAATTGGACATTTAGGCACATCTTAAAACAATTAAAATTTTCACAAAATTCTTTACTCAAGTCATATGATCGAAAATTTTGCTAAGCTCATAATCATCACATATGAAATGAACTAGAAATTTTAGAAAATTTAATTGACACTTTAATTCCATAGAAAACATATTCATATGAATTTCAACATTAAACGAATTAACATTGAACTTTACATACCACAAAGGTAGTTAAGATGTAAAACTAATTTACATGAAAAAATTTGTACGTGATATTATTAATTCGCATGAAATATATTCATATTAATTCTAAAAACTAATTTATAGATAATATCACTTAATTCATATTATATAAAAACTAATTTTATAATTAATATGATTTCATGAAACAAATTCATATATAGCATGTAGAGCAAAGATATTGCCTTTTATAAAACTAATTTATACAACACTATATTAAACATATTTATATAATGTTCATGCTAATTTTCCATCTTTGAAACATGTAATACGAAATTACATATATTAAACAAATAACATGCCAAAAATCAAATAATTATATAAAACACAATTATATAATTTACATAATATGAAACAGATTTATAAAAAATTAACTGATTAAAATAACTTACATAAAATCATAAAATCAGATTAATGTTTATTTAAATTTACACAAAGTAAAAAAATAAAGTTACGTACTAAACGTATTCAATTTTCAGCATGCTTTGTTTAATAAAACGGACCGAAAACCGAAGCGGCATGGGTTGGAAAAAAAAACTTCGGGAACCCAATATCAATTACTGGGGCTTGAAAAAATAACAGAGAAAAATAAATGAAAAGGGGGCATGCTTGCCCTTAATCGCTTACGCCTGACTGTTTTCCTCCGATAACTTCTAATCCTCTCTCCCTCTCGGTCTCTCTATCTTCTCTTCCTCCCGCCTTAACCTCCTTGAGTAGCCATGGCTACGGGAGGCGGGGCTCGTCCCGACTCCATAATTTCCAGCGACACCAAGCAAAACCACGGCCTTACTTTTCGTTTTTCCGGTGACCAAAAACAACCCAAATGATGCTAACCCCGCCCTTCGCCGCCGAACCAAAAACGAGACCCACAAGCCTCGTCCCACCTTTTTCGGCAAAAATCCTACTTGTCATGATGTAGATCGGCCGCCAAGCAACCGATTAACACCAATCTCGAGCGGTGGTAGTTACGGCGTGGTGGCGCTTGACCCACACGCACCACCGCCAGGCTGTTTTCGCAAAGAAAAAGGTTGATGGACGTATATAGGCGGTGGAGAAGCTAAGAGAGAGGAAGATCTAATCTCAATGGCGGCGCGTGTTGGTATGCGCCACCCCTCTCCCGGCGGTCCGATGGGTTAGTCCGACAACTACCATTTTTCTACCTTTTTTATTTATTTATTTATTTAGGTCATAGAGGCCGGACCGGGTGGTTTTTGCGTTGGGCCACTAATGGCCATGCCGCGGTCGCCGTTGTCGCCGATGAGGCGATTGGCGGTTTATTCTATGGTCGTCGAGAGGGAGGGGCGCCGAGAGGCGATGGTTCGGTAGTGACAGAGAGTTCGAGTCGGGAGTTTTAACACGGTGTTAATTAAACGGGATTCAAATTTGTACTTAACAAATTATGCGGCCTTAAACCAATCGGGCTAATAACTAGTCGGGGCTAGGAACTAGGCAATCCAAAGCTACGATACCACTTGTAGGTATATATTGTAAATAAGGACTAACCTTAGTAGTTGCGGAGCGAATAGATCGACTATCGTTCGATAGCCCACAAGTCAATTCCCGAGTCACGAACCCTTTGAGTCCGGTTTGTACTCCGAAGTTCGGTTCGGTGTCGTCCCGAAACAGTATATCCGGCGTCTACTAGAGTCGCCGGAAACAGCCACGTCTCAAACCCGAAGACCCTAAGATGGTCGGTCTAACTGTGAGGGAGATTAGAGGATTTTTAGGAGAATCCGAGAGGAGCAACCAATGCTATGTTCGTCTTTCTCGTATTCGCGTGTGTCTCTCTGTATATCCCATTACAGCTTAAATAGGAGCATTCGCTCCTATCCCCGGAGTTGGGAAGTTGAGTCTAACTCAACTTCATTAACCCTGCACTTATCCAGGAACGTTTCCGAATAAGAAGGAAACTGATTAAGTTGAAATTAACGGGCCTAAGTGGCCGTTTTATGTAATTCGTCCAACATGTACCTTGGTGATTCTCTTGTTTCTTGGGAAAACTAAGGAGTAAAAAACTACTCTAAATCCATTGCTGACAATTCATGCGTATTCCAAGCTTCAAGTTGCTATGATTTTCATGAAACCATTGTCTGGCCCTCATCATTTCTCCTTCAAGCTCTTATAGATCCTCCCCAAAGTCCAGCTTTAGGAGGCATATGAAGAATATTACATTAATTACTTTATATATGAAGCTAAAAACATAAGCTGCTCGAAGGACAGCGCAGAAGCTGATCAGCCGCGGCGATCAGCACCGATAGTTTCCTTGCTCTCTCCCACTCTCACCGCTCTGGCATTCCTCCTCCCTCTCTCGTTATCATCTACCTGTCCTCACCCCATATCTGGGGTTTTAATTTTAGATAGCGACGTACTAAGTCCATCACTAAAAAATTTGAAAAAATTTTAAAAAGCGGCATAGTGTGTGGCTCCTTAAAAAATTTGAATAAGTGACACACTCAGCAGAGCTAGGTGTTCTATTTCCGTTACTAGGTCCATCGCTAAGCGATAAGTAGCGACACATTTTTCATATCTCGCTAATTCCGTTTTTAACTGAATTTTTTCTCACAAATGTCAATTTCCATCATTATTTCCGTTGTTATTTTGCGATGAATTTGTGTTTCCTTACTATATAATGTTTTTGTATTAGTGAAAGGCAAAAATAATATTCCACTTTTTTAGATTGGTTTTAACATGTTACATTCTTTTAAAGGGAAAAATCTAATATTTTATGAAAAATTGAATTTTTATGAAAAATTGAATATTTTATGAAAAATTGAATTTTTATGAAAAATTGAATTTTTATGAAAAATTGAATTTTTATGAAAAATTGAATTTTTATGAAAAATTGAAATAATATAGGTTATTCTATGGATTTCAAAAATAAATTATTGTATATGATTGATATACTTTGTAATTTGTAAAAGAGGAGGCCATATGGGGTGGGGGTGGGGGTTGGGGAGTGTAAAGTAAAACTATAAGTACAAGTATTAGGGGTGGATTGTAAATTTATAGGCAACATATTTTTTAACTTTATCTTCCGTATTACTTGGGAATAATAAGGTTATTATTTTATTAATTAAAATATTTTTCTATCGATAAGTAATTAAGGAGATGAATTTGGATTGATAGAATACTATATGTACACCTGAGCAAATTAAAAATGAGGAGTGAGAACGATAATTATTGAAATGGGTACTATGTGTAGATTAATAGTATGATATATCATATACCTTGCTCTATGTATATGGGTCATTAATATTTATTGATAGGAAAAACTTAATCTTTTTTTTATGAAAACTTACAAATAAGGTGACATGTACGAGTTTTAAGGATTTAGAAAATAAATTTGCTATTGGTTTAGTCTATAATTTGTAGCATAATTTTTTTTCCATGGAGAAGGGAGTTTGACAATGTAGCTTAGGAATGGATTGTCAAAAAATATTGTTTTAACTTAACTTTTGTTATCTACGATAAAATCCAGAAAACCCACATTTATTATATTGAGAGCATTCTTCTTTTTTCATCAAAAGTTCATCTTTGAAATATATCAAATGTATTGCACTTAAGGTCATTGTTCCCATTAACTAGGTTAACATTATCACCATTTGATTAATTAAGATAAATAATTCACGATAGTAATTTTAACTAACATTATGTAATTAGTATATCTCTAACTACTTATAAATGTGAGAGTGGTGACGTTGATTGTTGAATTGAGCAGGTATTGAGGATTAGTACTATCTGGAAAGTAAAAGATGAGGTATCAGGTATACCACATACCTTGGTCTATTGATCCAGGATATGTGGCTTTTTATTAGTTTATGATAGTCTTTTGTTTAGAGAGCGATCAAAAATTATATTTTTTAAAAAATCAAGTAAAGATAAGGGCTTTTAGTTCTTTTGAAAAACATGATTACTATATATGGTTATACCGGCAATCGGGTCATTTGGTTCGGGTTCGGTTTGGGTTAGTTCGGTTCGGGTTAACTTCGAGTCGATCTTGTTCGGGTCCGGTTCGGTTTCGGGTTCGGGTCAACTTCGGTTCGGGTCAACTTCGGGTCGATCTCGTTCGGGTCGGGTTCGGTTTCGCTCGGGTCAACTTCGGTTCGGTTCAACTTTGGGTCAATCTCGTTCGGGTTTGATTCGAGTTAATTTTCAGATCGGGTCGTAATCATATCACTTTTTGGGTCAAAATCGATTCAAAATTATGCCACTATAGGCACAAAAGTCCATCCTCAAAAAAAATGTGGGTTGGGTCACTTTTATTTGGGTTAAATCGATTCGAGTCCGATTCGGTTCGGGTCATTTTCGGTTCGGTTCGGATCATTTTAGTTCGGGTCGGAATCGGGTTCATTAGATTTCGGGTCAGTTTGGTTCGGGTCTGTTCATTTCGATTTTCGGGTCAAAATCGGTTCAAGCTGTTTCGGATGTCGGTTCGGTTTGGGTTTCGGGTCGTTCGGGTTGACCCATTCGGTTCGGGTCGGTTTTGCCGAGTCTATATATGGTTGGTCTACTTTATTATTTCTTAAAAACGAAAAATCTATATTTTTTAAATCTGAATTAAAATCTGATATTGGTACCGCGGAAATAGGTAAGATTTTATAAAATTAAAATAAAATATCATAATTGGTAAGTTGGGTTTATAAATCTGAATGCATGGTATGATTTGTAGTGTTTGAGAGGTGTGTAGTAGGAGGGACGAACATACCATAAAATGTAGCACTAGTTCAGTTATCGTACGTTCATTTTACATTTTATTACATTTTACACAGTTATATTATTTTGTTTCACGTTCTAGATATTTCTTTAGAATTGATATAAAAAATAGATAAGGCACGAGAACTTTTACCATTCTTTAACATGTTACTGCAATTCTTCTAGGCCTTATAAAATGAATTTATCTGTAATATATGTGTAATGATGGTAAAAGTATAATTATATAGTGTTTTATACTTAATTTTATTTATAGATAGATATATTAATAAGCCAAAGGCAGTGTGCAAGATAAAATGCAAAACTTTTGTTATATGTCATATAGAATAAATTGAAATTTAAATTAATATATTTTAATTTGAATATTCTATACATTAAAAAATTATTTAGTGATACTTTTAAAGTATTATATAATTATTAAAAAGTCAATTTTAAAATGACACGTGGATCTTAACTTGGTACTAAAGAAAAAAATGGTTTGAATTTGAACAGGTAGCTAGCATAATATTCCTCGACACTCCTGTTGGCACTGGTTTCTCCTACGGAACAACCTCAGAAGCATATTATACCAATGATACACTACAAGCAGCATATATTCATGAATTTTTGGGAAAGGTCAGTGAAACTTTTCAGTTTGATCCTGTGTTTGATATTTTATTTTTAATACGTGATAAAGTTATCTTCGCTCCCGATCCAGGCATGGAATTCCATTACTTTAAATAATAGAGTATGTAGAAACCTAAGGCTTCCAAGAAAAGAAAATCAGAAAAATATAATATTAACAAAGGAAACTAAGAAGATACAACAACATTACAATATCGAGTTGCTAAAAATATGATTTGGTGTGTGGGCATTGAAGCTGCCCAACTTGCCCAATATATAATGGAACTGGCGATGACCTCGAGCCTTGATGAAAATATCCACCAACTGTTCCCTTTGTTAGGATTGGGGGATCAATCAAATAAATAAAACAAGAACAAAGAAATAACAAAAATGGAACACGTGAGATTTTAATGTGGAAAAACTCAAAATTAGGAAAAAATCATGAAAGATGTACTAGAAATTTGAGCAACTTTACAAGGAATTTTACACAAAAGCTATCTTAGCTTTACACCTTGCAAATCTGCTACCTACTCAACGATGGAGGTCAATATACGATTTTATAGTCATTATCGTGCCTTAAACAAGCATTAATACGCATTAACATGAAGCAAAACTAAAGAAAATGGCCAAACACACAAGCAACCCAATCGCCAAACGCTCGGGACGAGCTGCACCCAACAGCACGAGCTGCTCGTGTTGCTAACATTGTTGGGTATATGGAGCCTAATAGATATTTAGGGCTCGGGGATATGCGTTGCAAGACAAAAGACGATAAGCACGACCACAATGCATCAAGTACGGGGTCATATAGGCCGAAGAAATCAAGAAGCGGAGAGGCGGCGGTTGGCACAGGCTGGCCGTGTCGAGAGGACACAGCCCGTGCCGGTTGACACGAGCTGGCCATGTCAACCGGCACAACATGTGCCAATTGCAACTCTTGGGCTACCTTTGTTTTTCGTTTGTTTCTTCCTTTTCTTGTGTTTATTACTTGCTTAGTACGTTTAATTACTCGGTTATGGCTTTATAAAGCAGTACAATCCTCC
This sequence comes from Talinum fruticosum, assembly GCA_021018815.1. Taxonomy (NCBI): domain Eukaryota; kingdom Viridiplantae; phylum Streptophyta; class Magnoliopsida; order Caryophyllales; family Talinaceae; genus Talinum; species Talinum fruticosum. The sequence continues at coordinate 6,445,597 of JAITYX010000011.1, forward strand.
ATTGTTACGTAGAGTAGTTGAATTACAAGGTGTAAGCTAGGTTGAGCTTAAATGTAAATTCCTTGTAAAGCTACTCGGTTTCTAGTGCATCGGTTCATAGTTTTTTCCTAGTTTAGGTTTTTCCACGTAAAAATTTTGTCTTAATTTTGTTTATTCCTTGTTCCTGTTTTAATGGTTTGAGTGAGCTCCGATCTTAACAAGTGGTATTAGAGCGTGGTGAGTTAGAGAGCTCACATCAAACATGGAAAAATGGTACGATTAAGATTGAGAGGTTCGATGACAAAGACTTTGTGTTCTGGAAAACGCAACTTAAGGACTTGTTATACCCGAAGAAGTTGTATCAAACCCTCGGAGAGAAGCTCACCGATATGGAGCAAAAAGAATGGGAGGTGCTCGATCAGCAAGCACTTGGGATAATTAGATTGACGTTGGCACGAAACGTGGTGTTCAATGTGATGGAACATAAAAAGACGAAGGGGTTGTTTGAGGCGTTGTCAAATTTGTATGAGAAACTCTCAACCATGAATAAGGTATATCTTATGCATTGTTTGTTCAATCTAAAAATGCATGATGACACTATTATAGCGGATCATATTAATTAGTTTAATATGATCATTTCAAATCTTACTTCGGTAAAAATAAATTTTGAGGATGAAATTCAGGCATTAATTTTGTCATCGTCTTGACCCGAGTCATGAGATACCATAGTGTCTGTGGTTAATAGTGCTAGGGGTTTTAATGCCTTAAAGTATGATGAGGTACGAGTCATTGTGAAATGCATTTCATGTTAGGGGTAGGGAGAAACGTGCTAGGGAAGGTTGTTTGTTGGAGTTGTGGTGATAAGGGGCATTTTAAGAAAATTTGTCCTAAAAAGTTTGATGACTAGGATTCATTGCATTCAGTTGAGGATGTAGGTGATGCGCTTATGTTAAGTGTGGAAAGTCCTATTGAATCATGGATTGTGGGTTCGTCGGCATCGTTTCATTCCGGGTTTAGTAGAAATTTGTTCTATAATTTTGTTGTGGGAAATTTTGGCAAAGTTTTCATTGCTTATGGGAAAACTTTTGACATACTAGCCAAGGGGGATATGAGGATGAAAACCTCTAGAGGGGTGTTTAGACTTTGCATAAAGTTAAATTTATTCCGGGGTTTGCCAAGAATTTGATTTTGATGAGTCAATTGGATGAGTCGGGGTATCTAATAAAGTTTTACAATGGTGGCTGGAAAATCGTTAAGCGGGCATTGGTTGTAGCTAAGGATTTAAAATCGACTCGTTGTATTCTACCGGGGTGTAGTGACATAGTTGCGAATATCGGGGTGGATTGTTCCAGTGGGAGTCTACGGGGTGTTAGACTTGGTAAAGAAACGGATTTTGCTGTAGTAGGAGTTGGTGAGGATGACGGGAAGTTTGTTGGGTCTACAAATGGGTTATCGGATGCTCTACAAGATAAATTGTAAGAATCGGGGATTATGAAAAGGGTGGCGTTGTCAAAGGGAGGTAAAGCCCAAAAGTACAAATTATTTCTTCATTATGTTTTCTTAACTACTGCCGGTGAGCAAGTTTTACATGGTGACCTTATATAAGAAGTTGATCAATCCGAGTGGGAGTTCACATCGGGTGATGTTGAAGATGGGCTTGAGAATGGCTTAGATAGCGGGATACTGGCAAGGGTGCTAGTCCAAGGTGAAGGTGCCAAAACGGTGAGGTGGTGTAAAGCCTAGGTTGGTCTCTCTTGATGAAGAGGTCGGGTTTCAAAGAACTAGAAGGATGTAACAAAGGAGAAGGGCAATTAGTCTCCAAGTGGGAGATTGTTGGGTATATGGGACCTAATGGATGTTTAAGGCTCGGGAATATGCGTTGCAAGGAAAAAGACAGCGAGCACGACCACAATGCATTGAGAATGGGCCATGTAAGCCGAATAAATCAAGAAGTAGAGAGGCAGCAGCCGACACGGGCTGGCCATGTCCACTTGGCACGGCTCGTGCCGATTGCAACTCTTAGGTTGCCTCGATTTTTGTATGTTTCTTCTGTTTTCTTGTGCTTATTGTTTGCTTAATGCATGTAATTAATCGGTTATGGTTTTACAAAGCAGTACAATCTTCCATTCTTATGTAGAGTAGTTGAATTACAAGGTGTAAGCTAAGTTAAGCTTAAGTGTAAATTCCTTATTAAAGCTACTCGGTTTCTAGTGCATCGGTTCGTGATTTTTTTTTCCGGTTTGAATTTTTCCATGTTAAAACTCTTGTATCTCAATTTTTTATTCCTTGTTCTTATTTTATTTGTTTGAGTGAGCTCCCTATCATAACGAGCACGTGCTGTATCACTTGGACACGGCCAGCCCGTGTCCGAGTGTTGGCTCGTAGTTTCCTCATCGGACACACCACGTTCTTGTTGTCTTGTGGTCGTGCTCGACGTTCCTTTTCCTTGTAATGCAATTGTTCGAGCCCAAACCTTCCATTAGGCTCCACATACACAACAATCTCTCACTTGGAGACTAATGGCTTTACCACCTTGTTGCATCCTTCTAGCTCACGAAAACCCAACCTCTTCAAGAGAGAGACCAACCGAGGCTTTGCACCAACTCAACGTTCAACTGCTTCACCTTGGACTGGCACCCTTGTCGGAATCCATCTATCCAAGCCCTTCTCAAGCCCATCATAACCCGAAATGAACTCCCACTCGGATTGATAAATTTCTTACATACATTCACCATGCAAAACTCGTTTACCGACATTAGTCAACAAAACATAATGAAGAAATAATTTATACCTCCGAGCTTTACCTCCCGTTGACAACGCCATCTTCTTCATTATACCTAGTTCTTGCACTTTTCCTTATGGAGCACATAATGACCCATTTATAGACCCAACAAACATCTCATCATCCTCACCAACTCCTACAATTGAACCCACACCAAGTCTTTCACCCCGAAGACTCCCATTGGAACAATCAACCCCGACATTTGCAACTAAGTCATTACACCTCTCAATGGAGTATGACGAGCCAAATTTTAAACCCTTAGCTATAACCAATACCCCATTAAAAATTTTCCAGCCACCATTACAAAACTTTGTTAGATACCCCAACTCATCTAATTGATTCACCGAAATTAATTTCTTAGCTAATCCCGTATGAACCTATCATCATGCAATGTCAAACACCCCTCCCCCACTAGAGGTTTTGATCCTCACATCCCCCTTTCCTAGTATGTCCAAACTTTTCCCATTAGCAACAAAAACCTTGCCGAAATTCCCTGCAACAAAATTGTGGAACAAGTTTATACTAGACCCGGAATGAAATGATGCCCCGAATCCACAATCCAAGACTCTATAGGAATTTCCACACTTAACACAATTACATCACCTACATCTTCAAGTGAATTCATTGAGTTTCGATCAGAAATTCTTTTACGAAAATTTTTCTTAAAGTGTCTCTTAGCACCACAGCCTCAACAAACAACATCCCCTGGATTTTGGGATTGACCCCTTGCTTTGGACTTTGACATACCCTTTTGTTTCTCCCTACCCCTTACATGAAATCATTTCTTGATGACTCCACCGTATCTTTGTTACGAATCCTTTCTCTCAAGATAACATCCCGTACCTTATCATATTTCAAGGCATTAGACCATCTAGCACTACTAAGTGCAAATATTATTGTGTCCCATGACTCGGGTAAAAAAGACAACAAAATCGACGCCTTAACTTCATCCTCAAAGTTAATTTTCAGCAAAGCAAGATTTAAATTAATCATATTAAACTCACTAATATGATCCGCTACACTAGTGCCATTGTGAATTTTTAGATTGAACAAACAACGCATAAGATATATCTTATTCATGGATGAAGGTTTCTCATACAAGTTTCACCATGCCTCAAGCAGCCCCTTGGTCGTTTTATGATCCACCACGTTGAACGTCACGTTCCGCGCCAACATTAATTATCCCCAATGTTTGCCGATCGAGCAACTCCCAAAGCTTTTGCTCCATTTCAGCGAGCTTATGGTTGATACAACTCCTTACGATATAGCAAGTCCTCGATTTGTATTTTCTAGAACGTGAAGTCTTTACCATAGAACCTCTCAATTTTAACCTTAATGCTCTCTATGTTTGATGTAAACTCTCAAACCCACCACGCTCTTATACCACTTGTTAAGATCGAGCGCTCACTCAAACAAATAACACAGGAACAAAACCAAGAAACCAAAGGTACCTCCAATCTCAATCAACCCAAGCACTAACCATCTCATAAAATGTTGCTCCAATAGACCTAGCTTAGGTACATAAATTGCATTTAGGCCAAAGTTTAAGAGAGGTCATAGCAAATCCACTACATTGTCAAATTGTCAAATAAAAACCATAGCATGACGTTTCTTGTCTCTCCACAAATTGAGATGAAGATGAGCTCTCGAGTAGGAGACATAAGTTTTTCTCCTACAATATCGTATAATCTAACATTTTTATGAAAAGTGACCTGGTATTCCTATCCCCTGGACCTTCAACCTTGACTGGAATTACCCTTGAGATAGAGACCCAGTTTGGATAGCTTGCATTTACTCTTTAAAAAACTTCTTTAAGGAAAGACAAACAAATGCATAATAAGCAACTACTCCAATGTATATACCTTTTGGCCATTTGGCACAACCAACACAAAGAAATCCCAATAAGAAGTTAAGCCCTCAAAAATTGTTGACAGATATAAAAGACACATCAATAGAGATTGAAATTGACATTCATATGGCTTTTTATCCACTTATGGTTCTTCTAATCAATTTACATCATATCCAAACATTCTTCTGATTCACAAAGCTCCATAAAATTCAATCGTACATCCCCTCCACCAACAACCATCTATGTTATATATAAAGCTAACATCTTCTTATTGCTGTATAAATTTTATTTTTCCATATTTACCTTTTTTAACTTTAAATTAAATTTAATTTATTCAGTTATTTTGTTATCCATGTTGGTTTACACCACTTCTTCAGGTCAATTTCCTGCTCATCCCCTAGTTCTCTCTCCCACATCATTCCATTCCTCCAACCCCCCTCCCCCTCTCTCTCTCTCTCTTTGTTCCAATGGCATCCCAAACCAAGTTTAACTTTCTATGAAGTAAGCGTATCTTATAATGGTGGCAGATAAGCTTGGGCAAAACTGCAAAAGGATTCATGGGTTTTTCTTATTTTGAACTTTTTTTTTACTTTTCGTCTTCAATACAGTGATTTTTAGAGTTATAATTGATCGGGTAGGTGAAATTTATTGATGATTTTGGTATATTTAGTTGGATCTCTAAATGGCGCCTACAATCCCAACTTTTGTGGAAAGAAGAAATATGCCCATCTCCATAAGTCTACCATCTCATTGACAACCTCTGCTTCTTTCCGTTATCTCTCATCCCTTGGAAATTGTTTAAATTTTTGCTATTATTTCATTAACTATTCATTGAGGACAAATAATTTTCATATTAACCGGTCATTATATGATTGATTTTGGATTTTTGATTCTAGTATTTGTCTTATTTCATCGAATTCTACCAAATTCTAGAAGGGATTTCATAGAGATTTGATATATGTGATCCATGTCTATTTATGTTGAAATTTTATACTTCTAATCAACTTATTTTGACTGTATATAAACGGTGGCTGTAATTTAGAGGATATTCAAAGGATAATATAAATGAGAGGATCCATACTTGGTTGATACCAAAAGATTTAAACTATTCATTTGGGAAGGACATAGAGATGGAGAAGATGATGAATTGAGGGGGATTGAGTTTTCATGAATTAAAAGAAGAAATAGTGTTAAAATAAAAAGTTGTTTAACTATATGTAAATTTTTAAATTTTTAGTATTATTTTTTCTAACTATATTTATGATATAATTATTTAATAAAATTATTTCTATAAAGTTCTCACACATTTACGTGTAAATCAAAGCTGGTATATATTATACCAAGAGCCTAATAGACATGTGAACAAATGCAACATTATATTTAGCATTTTTAAAGGCCCGAAACGAACCTAATTGTATTCCTCGAGCTTCTACTATTTGTCTTCTCTGATTGATGATCTTTGCCACCACAGGAGCCTCCGTGGATTTGATATTGCCACTTCTACCCTCTATCCTCCATCACCTAATTGCATACCCCCTTGACAGTGCATAAACTACCCAATATAATTGACAAAAAGAATTAGATTTTGAAAGGACAAAGCCATATATATATGAATAAAACTTAGACAAAAATATTGGTCATACATAATTTAGTGGAGATTTCTAAAGTGGACAAAAACAAAGATATTTAAACTAAAAGAAAAAAAGGTAAGAAAAAGAAGTTAACATTTTGAGATACTGAAAAACGCAAGGCAGGAAAAACAGAGGAAGAGTAATTGCATGTTCTTCTCATTGATAAACGCAGTAAAAATGTTACATATATACATCAATTCATGTCTTAGATTTTGTAAATAATCCTAATTCATTAGCACCCTAGATATTGAAAATAGTTGAAGAAAATAATTAGTATTGAAAATAGTTGAAGAAACTAGGGTTTTGTTCGACTATAGTGTATGAGAGTAGTGTTTAGTGTTTCGATTAAGTTAAAACTCTAACCAATTAAATATTGGTGTTAATTAAGTTAGTATTTTAACTAACGTTTGTAATAATTTGTACTGTTTCAAGCAGTGTTTTTGAAAACCTAAAAATATTAACTTTTCACATGTAAAAATATAGTGTTTCATATTATTTTTTTTTTTGACAAAAACATGCCTTTGTTAATTTTATATTGGTAATAGGTAATGTGATGGTCGTGAAATGGTCACCATGATAACTACGATAATTCCCGCAATATACACCGTACATGTGTCCTGATATAATCTAATCGGTTAATTTAAAATAATATTTTTAATTATTCATAAAATATCAATAAATAAATAAAAAATATTTTTGTTGAGTGTCGTTTGGATATAAAGGGGAGAAATCAAGAAAGATCAACAAATAATGGCTATGTGCTTCCAATTTTTCCGGCAATTTTCCGGTAAGGCCTCCATTTTTCCGGCAAGGCTTCTATGTTTTCCGGTGAAGCTTTTTTTCCGACTTTCACCTCCATTCCGACCACCATAGTTCATTTTCCGGTGCATGACCTTCGTTGGACGAAGAAAGGGTCGTTTTTGCCGGCAAATATGGAGATCTCGATATCCAATTTGGTACAGAATCTGACAACATGCATAACTACTATTCTTGAGCCAATAGTCAGCGCCGGTCTCGACGACCTCACTGGTCTAAAGGTTTTTGATCGACGGTGGACAGGGGCGCGGGAGATGTGGGCATCTTCGATTCGTTCATTTAAGAGAGACGGGGTACAGAGAGGGGGAGGGAAAATTGAGGTTGGGATGTTCTGGGGTAGGAAGCATGACTTGTTAGTCGCCAGAAAAAGAATTCATGTATCACCGGCGAAAATGGTGTGGGTGTTCTTGGAAAATAGGTGGGCATGGGTTTGGTGTTTGTCCGGAAAAGGAGTATTGGAAGAAGAACGGTGGGCGGGAGGGGTTTTGGGGAATGATTCATCCGAACACAACATAAAAAAATATATTTTTTTGTTTTATTTTACTTTCTAAATTTATTAAAAAATAATTTACTAAATTAAATATTAAAAAATTTAATGATTAGGAAATTTAGACCGAAATAAAGAATAGGAAGAGATTTCACATGAAAAACAAAAACTTTAAAAAAATTAGTCTTCGAGTCGGATTATCAACTCGGGTAATCTTTTCTAGGTCTAGTTACAAGTGCATTTAATTTTTTTCCCTTCTACAACATTATAAGTATACTTTTTCTAAACAAAAATTGATCTAGTCTATTGAATTTATTTATTTGATATTAAACCTATTTCAAGAGCCAATCTATAGACAAGAAAATTATATAGGTATTTAGATACATAATTTCTAACGATAAAATATTTATTGATAACTTAGAGTGGTAATTAGTGAAGGAGGAAAGATAAGAAAACAATTTAAAAGGGTGAGGAAACATATCAGTTTTGCTCTTTTAAAGTTAAGTTTGATGGTTGCTTATATTTATTATTTGAAAAAATATTAAAAAACAGAATTAGATAAGTAGAAACTTCACGTGTAAAGCCTTCTTCAAAATTCAGCATAAGCAAAATGGTCAATCCTAACCCAAATGGGTTTGACCCAACTGAATTCGGGATCTAAAGTTTTGTCCAAAGACACTAAATTTTTCGGATTAGTTTAGGTCCGGTTATAAGTCGGGTAAATTTTTGTGAGTTCTTCTTGTAAGTGGTAATGTGTACCAAAATTTAGAAAACAAAAATAACTCAAAAGGACATTTGTTGGATATTTGTCTGTCAATTAAGCATAGCAATTTGGTCCATATTGACATGACATATTTACAAATAAGGATGCAATTTCTATAAAAAAAAAAGATATAATCTTTTTAACTTAGAAATTCAAATATTAACATATTTTCTTGGAATTATTGCAAATGAAAAACTTTAATTGTGAATTAAAAATCTAACAATTTTTCAAAAGAGCGGCGATGCATATTTTTTTAATCATATAATTATTTTAACTACACCGAGCAGAAAACATTGGCATATGCCAATTTGATCTATTATAAGGCAAAAAGAGTTTATCTGAGGTTTAAAGATATAATTTAGACAAGCAAGTAAAAAAATTAAGCTAGTATACCTTTTTTACTTGATTTAGTTGGTGAAAGTACAATTTTTTAATGGTATAACAATATAATTTATATTCTTTAAAAACTATATATGATTTATTACCGTCTCGTATTTATTTTTATTCAAATATCGATTATTTTCATTCACAGAGTTTTATTCTTATATGTTTGCAGTGGCTTTTGAACCATTCAAGATTTTTAAGAAGTCCTGTGTACATTTCTGGAGACTCATATGGTGGCAAGATTGTCCCTATTGTTGTACAAGAGATTTTCAACGGTAATACTCTAAATTGCATGTGATTAATGTTTCTACAATAGAAAATATCTTCTTAATTTCAAAAATAATAATAATAATAATAATAAATCCTCTTGCAATATCTGTTTTTTTCATTGTTATGAATTCTTGCAACATCTTTTTGTCCGTTTGGGATTTACAAACAATTGAGAAAAAATGGCTCTAACTCACTTGCTAAAATAACATGCATTCTTCAATCCAACTTTGAGGTAATCACTGCTACTTCTAGATAACCAATTCCATCAACTAAGCGCCCTGATTGAACCCAAACGGGTCGTGAGGCATTTAAGCTCGTCTCCTCCATCTATGGATTTGGGAGCAACTAGTTCCGGGTCCACAATACACACATGGTCCGGGACTACCAAGTCCTGGTCCATAATATTAGCATTGGATTTAGATTAGTGACATAAAGAATTAGAATAATTAAGAGCAAATTTATCACCTTTTCTTTTCATTTTTCAAATACTACGTATCTTTTTAATTAAAAAATGGTTAAATGTAGATAGAGAATGAGGGCGACTTGATGGTGGTGTTAAGAAATTTTGTTGGTAGTAATAGTTAACTACTTAAAAACCTTAAATACTTTAAACATTAATTATACTCCCTTTGTTTTATAATACTATAGTTTTTTGTTATGAGGAAACGCGAAAGTAATATAAAATTTACAAGAAATTTGTATTAAGATACTAAGTTACTTAAGGTTTTATTGAATATGAAAAAGTTGATGAAAAAGGAGAGAGAAAAAAATTAATAAGGACAAAATTGTTAAATTAGTTATTAACATATCACTGGAATTATAACAAATATTATAAAATAAAAAATAATTAATTAAAATAATAAATATTGTGAAACAAAGAGAGTATATTTTACACTATTCATTTATTTATAATTTAATGATAACATTTATTATCTTGCTTGCCCTTACTGTTTCTATTTGATGTTATCCATAACTATTTGTTGTAAAAAATAACACTTTTTTTTTTTTTGGTTGAAGACCATTGGGATAAGATTCCTTATTTTTATTCTGTCGGAATTTTTCATTAGTGGTATGGTATGCATTTGTAGGTAATGAAAACGGACGTAAACAGAAAATCAATTTGAAGGTAATGTTCTCATTTCCCATCATAATTTCAAATAAATGTATTTTCGACTTACTTATGAGATATGTAAAAGACACATTGAAACTCTTCATCTTTTTTGTTACAGTTATTCAGAAAAAACATTTCTGAAATATATTTTTCAACCAATTGGAGGGGAGATAATGAAATTAATTAATTCAAATGAAGTTCATAAAATACATTCTAAACTTATTAGGGTGGAATTTTAATATCCGAATTTTGGCCATGTTACTCATAATATCCAAAATTATTAGTTTACACTATAAGGGTCTATTCAAAGTTACATAAAAAATACACGAAACAGAAATAAAAATAAAACGAAAAAAAAGAAAATAAACGAATAGAAACGAGCATAAATCAACAGAAATGAACATAAACAAATAAAAATGAGTAACGAAAAGAGAAAAAATGAACGGAAACAAACATAAACGAACATAAAAGAACAAAAACAAACAGAAATGAACAAAAACGAAAAGAAAAGAATATAAACGAACGGAAAATAGAAATACATAATGATTTTTATCTAACTTCTAACAGGCCCTAACATTCATACTTTTTAATACTAATATTTTTTTAATATCTCATACTTTGAGAAAATTATGCTAGTTGACCTAATCCTAACACTAATGACTAATTTTCAAAATACGAGATCTTTAAAAAATATTAATCTTAAAGGTGGAAATATTTTGAGATAAATCGATAATTCATGATATTATAAACAAAATGAACCAAAATTCGAGATATTAAAATTTAATAATCCTATTAATATTAATATTATATGTTGCAAAGAAAAGTAAATCTGAAATCAAATCAGGAGTTTTTTAGGTCAATCTAAAAGTATTTCATCAATGTTATTTGAATAACTTAACTTCACCACAATTTGCTTTCTTTTTGCTGGATTTAGGGTTATGTTATTGGAAATCCAGTGACAGAAAATTATTTTGATGGAAACGCAAGAATTAGATATGCACATGGGGTGTCACTGTTGTCTGATGAACTTTATGAGGTAATGGCTAATTCTGATGAACTATATTACAATTTACACCTGTAAAAAGAAATATCCGATTGTTTATATCATAAAATTCAAACCCTTAGACTGCCAAGATCAGCTGTAATGGCGACTTCGTGAATGTTGACGTCAACAATACGATGTGCTTATTGACTCTCCAGACTATATCAAAAGTGAGCTCTTTTCTTTTCATTACTTCTCTTCTTTATTTATTTATTTTTTTGACCTTTCTGACTGTTAATTGATAAGTAGGATAAAAAAATTAGTGAATTATTTAGTTGATTTTTTTAATTGTAAGCTCATTCAGGATTTGGAGTCAATAAACTCAGCAAATGTACTTGAGCCCACATGCTCTTTGGAATCTTCACGGCCAAGTAAAAATTATGATGGTGAAGAGACCGTTGATATTTCATATTCGGACATTGACTCCCCAAAACACTGGTGTCGGGTATTTCTTTTTAACCATTCTTTTCAAGCTTTGTTTATTTCATTTTTGATTTGATGGTCTCCATACCTAGCAGATGTTGCTGCATATTACGTCTATCACCTTAGGGTTACAAGAATATGAGATCCTCTCGGTTTACAAGGGAAAAGAAGTCTAAATATAAACAGTTTCCTATAATATTACACCAAGCAGAATAAGATCCTAATCCAGATCAGAATAATATCTTAATACTTCCCATGAAGTAGGCGCGTAAAGGCTCGAAACTCCCAACTTGCCAAGTAATGATGAAACCGACGCTGACCCGAGCTCGGTAAAAATATCAGCAAGTTGATAAGTGGTAGATACATGCTTAATGATTTCGTCATATACTAATCTCACAAACAAAATGACAATCAATCTCGATATGCTTTGATACGCTTGTGAAATACCGGATTCGCAGTAGTATCCAAAGCAGCTTGATTGTCACAATGCAATTGTGCTATAGGAAAAGGAATATGTAGAGATCAAAGCAAGTTTAGAATCCAAATGGCCTCGTTAATGGCATTAGCGATGACACAATATTCAACTTCGACGGAAGACCGAGACACGATAGGCTGCTTTTTGGTTTTCATGAAAATAGGTGTAGATCCAAGCAAAACAAAATAACCGGTAATAGAACGATGAGTCATAGGACAATTCGCCCAATTAGGGTTACGATGAAACATGAAGACCGAGATCATAAGAGCACGATAATAAATTGCCATCCCCAAGGAAGATTTGAGATAGCGAAAAAGATGCATGGCGACATCCCAATGTCCTTACCTTAGATCTTGCATAAATTGTCTTAATATGTGAACGAAATAGGTGATATCGAGGTTAAGTAATCGTGAGTTAGATATAAGTCGATCAATGAGGCATCGATATTGACCGGAATCAGAAATTGGATCACTTGTATAAGTAGATAATGTGTGTTGTTGTTCCATAGGAAACAAGTTTAGTTTGACCCCGAGCATCCCCACTTCCATTAAAATATCTAGAGTGTATTTCTGCTAACATAAATAGAGACCGCAGGAACCCATACAACCTCAATACTAAGGAAATACTTTAGGGGCCCAAATTCTTAAGTTTAGAGCACTTTAAGTATGTAATCTTTGAACGCAGCATGTCCTTGAAGATTGTTCCCTATAAGCACTAAGTCATCCACATAAATGTGAATATCAAAAAAAGTTTTGCCTTTCACGAAAGTAAACAATGAATAATCCAAAGAAGATTGCTGGAACCCACTTAGGCGGACCGCAAGTTTGAAGAACCACCTGTCAAGGAGCCTACCGAAATCCATTTAAAGACCTTTTGAGTTTGCAAACAACATTTGTCGAGTAGTGTGAAAACCTGATGGAGGTTTGACATGAGTATCCTCGTGCATATTTCCATGCAAAAGGCATTATAAACATCCATATGATGCAAGCTCCATCATCGGGCTGCAGCGAGAGTTAAAAAATGTGGACTATAATCATGTTTACTATTAGAGCGAATGTTTCATTATAATTCTCTCCCTCAACTTGGTGATTGTCCAACGTCACAAGACAAGCCTTCAAACTATCAATTCATTACCAAAAATGTAGCATGCATCTCAAGTTAAAATTGCCTCTTGCCATGGGTATTGGTGTGGCGAGGTATGCTTACCACGCTTATGTTGTTAAGCATGCATAGGGTATGAGTGGAGAAATATTTAGCATGTGTAGTAACCGTGGTGGGAGTCGCCTCCGATCACACTTAAATCCAAGAATGCAACATCACTCTCCACAATTGTAAGAGTGGATAGCTTGCAAATAAAAGAATACCAATTTGCACTTGAATGGATTCAAGCATGTGATCATTGATATAGACACTTACGCTGTTGGAGTGCTTGACCAATTCAGCTACAAAATTATTTTTGAAATTAACTGGGATTGATTAACGTATATTAGATTTTTTTCTTTTTACACAATTTTTTTCGAGTGACCCCGGTTGCCTCAATATAGATCAGCCTTAAGGTTAAGAATACATAGTTCTTCAAATTAGGGCTAATGTGAGTTTATTTTATTTTACTTTTTCTTGAAATAATATTTAAAAAAATTATAAAACGGTTGCATGTGAAATTTACTAATTGAGTAGGAAATAAGAGAGGAAACGAGATTTGAATTTGAGGTTTATTTCTTATTTTTATTTTTCCAACATATTGGGCACTCGTGTTATAAAAGAGTGGGAAATCGAAAATTCGCATAAAAATGTTCCCTCTTTGTGTTAAATATTAAAACAAATTTCCTTTTTAATTATTTTTAAAAATTCCTTTTTGATTGCAAATTTAATATTTCACTTATTTGATTATCATAAATTGTCCAACCCGAAAAAATTTCTTTCCAAGTATTTATTTTAAAACAACAATCGCCCGTATTATCCGTACTAAATAACCCTAGTTCCAGAGATATAAATCGCCACTCTTAATATCCTTGGACATACCTTAATAGGTTACTACCACTTTCAAATGAGTAGTTATATTTTTCCTCACTTATTATGATTGGAGATGATTTTAGAAACTCATTTTTGGTTATTTTTACAGCACACTTAGCCGTGTGTGGTTAGATAAGGTGTAAGCTTACCATATTTTTTTGTAATGATTGACTTATCTCGCATTGTATTTAATTTTATATACCTAATTACACCCGAGGGCCTTTTTACCTGGACGAAGAGCTTGAAGTTCCCAAGTGTGGCTTTGCTAAGGGGAATTTATTTAGGCAAAGCCTAACTTCATTAAGGATCCTTGACCACGTGAGAAAATGACGGGGCTCATCCTTATAGTGATGGCCGCTAGGCATGCATGATGGTGGGCAGAAAAATTATCATAATAAATATAATGAGATAAGGGATAAGAAGTACATGAAGTGGGGATGAGTTAGGGGTGTTAGAGTTGATGACATGACATACATAATCATGAAGATGCACGAGTGGTCAACAATCACGTTGAGGACGAGAAGACATAACAAGATTAATGTGATATAAACAGAACTACACGCTAGCCATTTACATGACAATTAAACAAAAACTTTTTCCATAATACAAAAAGAAATTATACACCGAACACATCACAACAATCCAAAAAACGTTATTCATCTCAAAATCACAATGTAAGAAGCTAAGCTATAATGAAGCTAGGTTTATAATCAATTTATGAATTCATTTAGGCATTCATATATGAGAGATAGGGGTAAGAGAGATATAAGATAATGAGAGAGAGAGAGAGAGAGAAAGAGAAAGAGAGAGAGGTTAACAAGGAGAGAGAGAGAGAGGCTGACAAAGGGTGAGAGGGGGAGGAGAGAGAGGCTAGCCGAGAGATATAAAGAAAGGGTATAATGGTCTTTTTAATTTCTGTTTATGATCCAACTGTAATTATAAATTCAGAATATGATTTAATGAACCTTGCAAAAGACTTTCAGTCATGTCCCCTCTTCAATGACCTACAAGAAATTATAAGATTGATGTGACATAAACAAAACAACACGTTAGCAATTTACATGACAATTTACAAGATTAATATGATATAAACAGAACTATACGCAACCCATTTACATGACAATTAAACAAAAACTTCTTCCATAATGCAAAAAGAAATATACACCAGAACACATCACAACAATCCAAAAATCGTTATTCATCTCAAAATCACAATGTAAGAAGTTAAGCTATAATGAAGCTAGGTTTATGATCAATTTATGAAATCATTTAGGCATTCATATATGAGATAGAGGGGTAAGAGAGAAATAAGATAGATAGAGAGAGAGAGAGAGAGAGAGAGAGAGAGAGAGAGAAGTTAACAAGGAGAGAGAGAGAGAGAGAGGTCGACAAAGGGTGAGAGGGGGAGGAGAGAGAAGCTGGCTGAGAGATATAAAGAGAGGGTATAATGGTCTTTTTAATTTCTATTTATGATCCAACTGTAATTATAAATTTAGAATATGATTTAATGAACCTTGCAAAAGACTTTTTAGTGATGTCCCCTCTTCAATGACCTACAAGAAATTATAAGATTGATGTGACATAAATAAAACAACACGTTAGCAATTTACATGACAATTTACAAGATTAATGTGATATAAACAGAACTACATGCTAGCCATTTACATGACAATTAAACAAAAACTTCTTTCATAATGCAAAAAGAAATTATACACCAAAACACATCACAACAATCCAAAAATCGTTATTCATCTCAAAATCACAATGTAAGAAGCTAAGCTATAATGAAGCTAGGTTTGTGATCAATTTATGAAGTCATTTAGGCATTCATATATGAGAGAGAGGGGTAAGAGAGATATAACAGAGAGAGAGAGAGAGAGAGAGGCTGACAAAGGGTGAGAGTTGGGAGGAGAAAGAGGCTGGCTGAGAGATATAAAGAGAGGGTATAATGGTCTTTTTAATTTCTGTTTATGATCCAACTGTAATTATAAATTCAGAATACGATTTAATGAACCTTACAAAAGACTTTCAGTCATGTCCCCTCTTCAATGACCTACAAGAAATTATAAGATTGACGTGACTTAAACAAAACAACACGTTAGCAATTTACATGACAATTTACAAGATTAATGTGATATAAACAGAACTACATGCTAGCTATTTACATGACAATTAAACAAAAACTTCTTCCATAATGCAAAAAGAAATTATACACCAGAACACATCACAACAATCCAAAAAATCGTTATTCATCTTAAAATCACAATGTAAGAAGCTAAGCTATAATGAAGCTAGGTTTATGATCAATTTATGAAGTCATTAAGGCATTCATATATGAGAGAGAGGGGCAAGAGAGATATAAGATAGAGAGAGAGAGAAAGGTTAATAAGGAGAGAGAGAGAGGCTGACAAAGGGTGAGAGGGGGAGGAGAAAGAGGCTGGTCGAGAGATATAAAGAGAGGGTATAATGGTCTTTTTAATTTCTATTTATGATCCAACTGTAATTATAAATTCAGAATATGATTTAATGAACCTTGCAAAAGACTTTCAGTCATGTCCCCTCTTCAATGACCTACAAGAAATTATAAGATTGATGTGACATAAACAAAACAACACGTTAGCAATTTACATGACAATTTACAAGATTAATGTGATATAAACAAAACTACACGCTAGCTATTTACATGACAATTAAACAAAAACTTCTTCCATAATGCAAAAAGAAATTATACACCAGAACAAATCACAACAATCCAAAAAATCGTTATTCATCTCAAAATCACAATGTAAGAAGCTAAGCTATAATGAAGCTAGGTTTATGATCAATTTATGAAGTCACTTAGGCATTCATTTGTGCTATTAAGTGTTAGCCCCATTTCATGTGATTAATTTTTACCGTTACCTTGGTTGTTTGCATGGTAGAGTAAAAATCACATCTTCTCCTACATTTGGGCTAATGATAAACGAGTTCAAGAAGCTCTTCATATTCGAGAGGTATGTATTAATCTTCAATTTTGATTATTTGTTATTCGAGAGGTATGTAAATTGGATTCTTTATATCATTTAGTCATAATTATTTTTTATGTTATTGTTTGAATTATTAAGAAAGAAGATTTTGCAGTTTTGGTTCCCCTATCCATCAAAGTTTGAAATAGACAAAACCCAATACAACTTTCACAAAAATTACATTTGACTCCATTGTAATTTGTTATATTAATTTATAGAACCCACAATTTTAGATAAATACTTATGGAACATATGAGGTTTGATTAAATATTATGGGACACCAATTCGGGGGACAAACTTTATTTTTCGGTTAATTTCCAATAAAAAAGTTCACATGACGAGTTGAATTTAAAGCTATCGGATCAGTTTTTAACCGAGAAAATAAAGTTTATCGCTGGAATTGGTCCTCCATAATATTTAACCAAATCTCATATGATTGATAATTATTTATCTAAAATTGTGGGTTTCATAGATTAATATATCAAACTACAATGGACCCAAATGTAATTTTTTCAATTTTCACATTATACTCTCAATAATAAAAGATAAATAATTCATAGACTACTAAGATAATGAAAAATTTTGAGATAATGTATGAACTTTTAGATGTGAAAAATAATTTGTTCTCATACTTGTGTTATTCTCAAGATGCCAAACGGCTATTTATACATGCAAGATACCTAGTTCTAGTAAAACTAGGATGGCCACCGCTAATATAACTCGGACTCCTAATTCTAGTAAAACTAGAAAGACCACTTCGAAATAACCGAGAAAAATTAATTCAAACTAAAGACATATTTAGTCTCCTAAATCGAACAAAATACTTTGTTTCCTTAACACTCCCCCTCAAGTTGGAGCATATAAGTCAATAATTGCCAATTTGTTTTGTAAAAATAAAAAGTCAAGCTTTCCTAATGGTTTGGTGAAGATGTCAGCAAGTTGATAATTAGAAGGCACATATGACGTCCCTAAATTGTGAGCTATGAGACGTTCTCAAACAAAATGACAATCAATTTATATATGTTTCGTCCTTTCATGAAAAAATGGATTCTTGGCGATATGTAACACAGCTTGATTATCACAAGTATAACTTCATTGATCTTTGAAGGAATACTCCTAGAGATGCCAAGAACGATTTTGTCCAAATCAGTTCACTCGGTTACCATCGCCATAGCTCGATATTCCTCTTCCGCAGATGACCTAGACATCGTACTCTATTTTTTGTTTTCCAAGAAATAGTTGACCCACCTAAAGTAACGAAGTATCCTATTAAGGACCTTCTAGTAATAGGGCATGCTCCCAGTCCGAATCATAGTAGGCATAAACTTGTAGATCTTAATCACTTTTCACAAAATACCTTGTCCCGGGTGTCCTTTCGGATATCCCAAGACCCGTCAAGCTGCTTGCATGTGTTTTTCCTTCGGCTCTTGCATAAATTGTGAGAGAATGTCCACTGCATAACACAGTTCTAGTCTTGTAAGGGTTAGGTATATAATTCTCTCCTCTTGTGTACCTTGTTAGGTCGTCAATCGGTGGCCCATTAGCCAATGTGAGTTTATGACCGGCTTCCATCGGGAACTTTGCTGGCTTTGCCTCGAGTAGTTCGCATTCTTCAATTATCTCAAGCGCATACTTGCTTTGACTTAAAAATAGCCCTTTGAGCTTCTATCAACTTCAATCTAAAGAAAATACTTGATGGGACCCAAGTCTTTCTAATAAAAACAGCTTGTTGATATATTGTTTAAACTCAAGCACATGCTTATGAATTATTACCTATAAGCACCAATTTATCTACATACACCAAAAGTCCTATGAATATGCCATCTTTATTGTATGTGAATAAGGAATACTCTTCATATGACCTAACGAAACCATAATCATGTAATTTGGATGAGAGTTTGGCAAACCACCTGTCGTGATGCTTGTTTAAGTCCATAAAGAGACTTCTTCGACTTACATACCTTGTTGGAACCCAAAGTTCTAAATCCAGGAGGCATTCTTATATAAACTTCTCCATCTAAATCTCCATGTAGAAAGGTGTTATTCATGTCCATCTGATGTAGTTCACATCCTTTCGCTGCTGCTACGGATAAAATAACCTTACACTAGCCATCTTGGCTACATGAGCAAAGGTCTCATGATAATAAAATCCTCCGATTTGTTCGTCTCCTTGAATCACAAGTCGTGCCTTATAGCGTTCAATGGACCCATCTAAATTATACTTTACCTTGTACAACCACTTGCAATTTATCGGTTTCTTGTTAATGGGTAGATCTTCTACTCGTCCAAGTCTCATTTGACTTTAGGGGGTCGATTTCTTTCGTCATAATTTTGCTCCTGTGACAATAGAATTTTGACAACATAATTTTGCTCCCGTGACAACGTAATTTAGATCTTCTACTATCCAAGTCTCATTTGACTTTAGGGCAACAACATAATTTTGATGTGCATGTGAAAAATTAGCACAAGCACAAGTGATATAATTTTCTATGGGATACGGTTTACCCGAGGATACCTTTTGTAGAGGTGAAGACAAAAAGGGGTTTTTGGTCAAGTTGTATAACAAATATAGTCCTGTAGATGGCTTGGGAACTTCCTATCGCGTTTTCCTGGTCTAGAATATCAATCTCGAAATATTTTGGTTGCTCCGGGCTCGTTTGGAGGTTCCGTGGATTCGCGCACGAGATGGGTCGAAGTCGTCGGTCCGTGTTCCAGCTGAGGAAATGTCGGGCGGTGGGCTGGCGATGCCCGGGCCTGCGTTTCACTTAAACGCGGCCCAATTTCTTCTTACTCCAGCTGAGCGACTTCCGGCGACACTTGGGCCAGCTCGGTTTCTTCTTGCTCCAACCGTGCCTCTCTTTCTCTACTTCGCGGCCATGCTCTTTTATTTCCCGTATTTCGTCAGGCCTTGTACTCTTGCCTAACTTTTCAATGTCCAGACTTATGTTTGAGTTTGGCAGGGTTGTGGTCTATGATCCTCAAGTCCTCATTTTCCTTTCTCATTAGGAATAGCATACGGAAAAATTTCTTGATGAAAAATTACATCTCTACTCACAAAAATTTCACCAGTCTCAATATCATAAACCTTCCAACCTTTTTTCCCATACGGGTAACCCACAAATATGCACTTTTGACTACGAGTAAAAACTTATGTTTTTGCCTTCTATGCACATAGCATAATGACCCAAAAACTTTAATGTGCTCATATGTAGGTTTAGACTTAAACAAAAAATCATATGAAGTCTTGCCTTGTAGCTTTTTGGAAGAAGTTCTATTATTTTATTAGGTAAGTCTGTATTTAACACACATTCATCCCAAAATTCCAGAGGTAGATTGGTTTAGAATCGAAATGCCCTAGCAACAGTTAGAATATGACGATGCTTTCTTTCAATTCTAGCATTCTGTTGTGGTGTTCCCACACAACTAGTTTGGTGTATTATTCCTTCCTCCCCATGAAAGTTTTTCATACGCCTAGAAGTAAAATCAATTCCATTGTCACTTTTTATGACCTTAACTTGGGTATTGAATTAAGTTTTTTCCATATGACAAAAATTCATGACTAATTGGGAAGCTTCACTCTTTTCTATCATTAAATACACCCAAGTCCCCCTACTAGCATCATCAAGAATAGACAAAAAGTAGTGAGCTCCACATAGAGACTTGGTGTGATATGGACTGCAAATATCACAGTGAACTAAATCAAAACAGCTTTAAAGCTTTATTTTCACTTATTAGAAAGGGTAAATGAGTCTGTTTGGCTCTTGAACACACATTGCAAACATCATTACTAATTTTATTCTCGCAACCTCCAACACTCGCTAACAAAAGAGGACACAGCTTGTCCGGAAGGATTCCCTAACCGTTAATGCCACAAATCTCTGGTGATGACTTTGTTTACTCGGATTGTACTTGGTTAAACATCCTTGTAAAAATAGACCCCACTTCGTTGTTCACCCATTCCAATCGATATCCTCATAGAAGGGTCATGTATCCCACAAAGGTTATTAGTAAACGTCACTCGTGCATAATAATTCATTAATAAGTTGAGCCATAGAAATAAGATTGCAGTTTAATCCAAGTACATATAGGACATCATGAAGGATGATTGTCGAATTTAATTGCACCCATCCACCTTTACTAGCAATACTTGCTCTCGTTGTTAGGCATACTAACCTCGTATTAGGTGAATATCGTAGACATCTTTTAACTTACATAGGTCTCCAGTCATATGACATGAGGCCCCATTATCTAGTAACTAATCATCTTTTTCGATAGCTTTTCATCACCTCTTTTTGAAGTGTCAATGAGACTTAATAGCCTCTCAATTTATTCGGGTGAGAGACCCGGAATAGATGGGCGAGTTCCTTCGATCTCTTCTTTGCCTTAGCCATGATTATTTTATAACTCTAATACCATGAAGAATTTTGAGATAATGGAGGAACTTTTAGATGTGAAAAAAATTGTTCTTATACTTGTGCTATTCTCAAGATGTCAAATGGCTATTTATGCATGCAAGATACCTAATCCTAGTAAAACTAGGATGGCCACTTCTAATACAACACATACTCCTAATCCTAGTTAAACTAGGAAAACCACTTCTAATATAAATAGAAAAATTAATTCAAACTAAAGACATATTTAGTCTCGTAAATCAAACAAAATACTTTATTTCCTTAACAATGAGCTTATTGTGTATTCCTAATAAGAAAGGTGATCCTAACCGCTTTATCAGTAACTTTTCTTTTTGGGTATGGAATTTGATTATGTTAAGTGATTGCAATTCAATGGAGATGTTAGTCAATGTATTATGGAATAGGATTAATAGTTCACGGAACATTTTAGTAATCATATGTAATATTCTTTGTTTGGAGAGTTAATCCACTTCGAGTTATTAGAGGTGAAGCTCCTAAAGGAGGTTGAAGTCATCGTACAGGGGAATGTAGGATCATAATTTTTTCTTAGTTTTTTCTCGAATAAAGAAAAATCAGTAAAAATCAGGGTCCATAACAAAAAACAAAGTAACACCAGAAATTAAAATTAGACAAAATAAGTGAATTATTCGTGATATTGGTTAAGTCTACCATCATGGCCATAGTCACTTTGTCACTTTTAGACTTGTTTTTCATGGTGTTTCTCAGTTGTTTTTCCTTTTTTACAAAGAAGACCATCCAGGTAGTAAGCTCTAGCCCAATATCAACTAGTTTTCTATTACAAAGGGATAAATCAGAAAATCTACTATGAAAAAATTAAATACCTATTTATTAAAAAAAAAACTTCGTATTATAGAAAAATAGAAGAGAAAGGCAAGTAAAGATCAAACCTTACTCTGTGCCTCCCGAAAATTTAAAAAATTCTTAATGCAATAGGTGCTAAAATCCCAAATGAAACCATACGTGTGGTTCTAGTTCTTATTTTCAAATTCTTATATAAGTACTCAAAACCACTCCACACCAATGAAAATAATAGAAAATGCCTATCAAATGATGAGAATAGGGAACGCATACTACCAACATATGCATTATAAGTAATTTTTATAAGGATATTGGTCTTCTCACAATGTAATTCAAATTGGTGAGCAGGGGACAGTGAAAGAGTGGGTTAGATGTAACAGAAGCCTACCAGGGTACAAGAAGAATGTTCCAAGTAGTGTGCCCTATCATCAAAATTTCACAAACAAGTTCATTCGTACACTAATCTATAGGTGAGACTTCCCTCTAATTCAAATTATCTTTTATTTTTAGTCACCATTATATTTTTATGTTTGATATATAATATCTTGATGATTTTAAATTAAGGTACTTGATTAGATTTTTTGTATTGTCATACTTATTAGGATAACTTCAACCTTATCGATTAGGGTTTTGTTGAACATCACTATCTGTCCATTTAATTATAATCTTATTTACTTAATATTAGTAATTAATAAAAATTTACCAAATACTATCCTTATAAACAACAAATCTATAGTTAAAAATAAAAGTCAAACTCTCTCCAAATTTTTTCTAGACAGACGTTAGATCATACCTCTCTACCCTAACTTCTTTTTCTTTTTAAATTTTGTTTACATGTTTTTGGCTACTTGCAGTGGCAAAGCTTTCTCTGTCACGGTAGAACGTCACCCACTCCATAATAGAGAAAATTGAGTCAAATGGAATACACAAGTTAAGTTTCTGAGTTTGTTTGAGAATCCCCGATATTTATTTGAAGGACAAAGAAAAAAGAGGCTTGCATTTTCGACCCAGCCAACCAGTATGGTTTCCGCCGGTGGCCAAAATATCATATTATATTTTTGCATAGTTGTTCCTGATGGATTCTTGGGCTGGTGAGGCAAGAAGCATGGAGGTAGCGGTGAAAAGAAGGCAACAAAGTAGCTTCCGAAAAATAATGGGGCAAGAGTAAAAAGTCTTTCCTTTTTTAAAAATAATTTTTAATATTCATTAAATAAAATTCTGATTAAATAAATAAAAATTCTCCGTTAGCAAAATTCTATTGATTATAACCTAGGCTACATGCCCTTTTATTAGATTCCTATTGTCGATGAAAAGCTTTATCAATATCTTAAATGTACGAGAGCAAAAAGTGAAAAGTGACATGCCCTTTTATTATATTCCTAATGAAAATAAAACCTTTGACGACGTTTTAAGAATAATATTTAAAATAAAATTTTCAAAATGGGCTAAAAACAATTGCACTATATAAAAGCTAGACCCAAAACCTAGGCTGCTGCTTGAAATGTTTTCCAAGCCTTCCAACATCACAATAGGATAAACCTTTGTTGTATGTAAGATACCTACACCATATCTTCTAAGTTAGAGATGCTCGCATGCGATACTTGTAGATGTACCTAAGTCGATAAGCAGAATCAATTAGCACACTTAAGAATAGTGATGACAAAAAGGTTTAATAATATGGTTTGTTTATCTGTTAATATTTCTTCCAGCTAAAGTTTTCCCATAAATCCTATATAACTCTTTTTTTCAAAATTCTAACTAATCAAAAAATAGAATTGAAATATATTTTTCCTATAAATTAGTGACAATATATTTATAATTATACCATTACAATTTATTTGGATAGTAAAACATCGGGTATAATTTTAAGGTATAATCTCACAAATAAATATGATTAGGATCCCTCACCATAAATCCATATGATTAATATATGTATTGTTATGTCTATGATTAATGTAAGAACCACTACGATGAGGCATATGATAATTAAAAAATCCATCATGTTGTGTTATTTTAATTTCCTGCTGGATAATTCAATACAATACCCCTTTTTCAATCTATAGTCCATATCTAATTTATTTTAATTAAAATTAAATTTAATATAAGAGGTATAAATCAATTCCATAAAAAGAAGGGGTTCTAAATAAATGTTGTTGATGCTTTATTCATTAATTTTTTGATTTATCATTTTAACAAAGTTGGTACTACGGCTCATCCACTTTGAACCACAATTTCCCATTCTTCCTAGAAAAAATTCACATTGACCCACATCTACCCTCTCATTCACTCTTTTTTTAAATCTTTCAAGAAAAAATCCACACTCACTCATCCTTCCCCACTCATCAATTCCTTACCACACTCACCCATGCCAATCCATTCCTTGAAAAAATTTTCCAACTCTAGTGAGCAACCTGCCTTTCATCATTAGTCAAAAGATGAAATTGTGTTTGAGAGCAATTGAAGACCATACAGCTCTCCAATACAGATGTATCTTGTTGTACCAAAAGCCACATATACCAACCACATGTAGTATGTTCTGTACCTTTGATGTTCTGCCAGAGTTCTAATTCATGTCCTTACCTGAATTATTCTTTGACCTTATTTACTTTGGTCCAATACTAGCATAATCCAGAGGGAGGTTTATAATTCCCAAAAATCTTCCCCTCTGAGATAAACCTCATGGATCCATTTGACCCACAATGAGTCAAATTTAGAGGAAATAATCCATATGAGCTTCCCTATGGCTGCCAGGTCCCAAACTTTGCTGTTTTTCATATTAATTCCTCCAACCTTTTTAGGCTTACAGACTTCATTCCAAGAGACTAAGTAAAAGCCTCTTCTAACTCCACTTTCCCACAAAAATTTGTCACACGTGTGTTCTACCTGTTTAATTATTGCTTGGGGCGGGATGAAGATGGTAGACCGGTTAGACATCATTGATAGTAAAAAGGACTTAATGATTTGTACCTTTGTTGCTTATGAGAAGTACCTGTTAGGAATTGGAGTCACAACAACCAATAGAAATAAAGGTAAAGAGAAAGAGAGAAAAGTGAGACACAAATTTTGAACGTGGAAAACCCAAAACTGGGAAAAACCACGAACAATCCACTAGATGATTTGGATTACAAAGAAGCTTTTGTGTTTGTATGGGATAATATCCATGGAGGTCTCGCAACCTCCATTATATAGCTAAAGCTCACTTACAATACATTAATACTGCATTAATCGAGCATTAACTAACGCAAAACGGCCGGAAAACAGCGAAGCTCAACATTTGACATCCGACACGGGTCGTGTCCTTGGACACGGGCAGGCCGTGCAGGCTGCTGGAAATTCCAGCTTTGGTTCTTGCAGTGAGCACGGCCCGTGCTCCTTGAAAACAGCCCGTGTTGATGGTAAGCGCATGCGAGAAATGTTTCCGAGCCTTGCCTTGATTAGTCTTCACTCCTAACAATCTCCCACTTGAAGATTAATCAACCACTTCACCTTGTACACATCTAGTAGACCGACCACCCTCCTTAGTTTTAGCAAGAAAGGCCAATTGAAGTTTTGCACAACCTCAATTTCCAAGCATCCACTCCTTTGGTTAGCATATCTGCCGGATTTTTGCTACCCATGACTTTCTTTAGTTTCAACTCTCCACTTTCTACCAAGCTTCGAACAAAGTGGAACTTGCGTCGGATGTGCTTGGTTCTTGAATGCAAGATGGGATTCTTGCTCAATTGGATTGCATTTTGACTATCACCGAAAAGCACTCCGTTCCCTTGTTTTTGGCCCAAAACTTCCAAGAATTCTTGTAACTACACCATCTCCTTTCCGGCTTCCGACATGGCCACATACTCGGACTCGGTTGTGGACAAAGCAATGCATTTCCGAAGCTTTGACATCCAACTCACGGCTGTGCCTCCAAGTGTGAAAACATAGCCCGTAGTACTTTTGCTTGTGTCAAAATCTCCGCTCAAGTCAACATCTACAAAGCCTTCAAGATTAAGGCTACTTTCTTGGAATACTAACGAGGTGTTAGATGTTCCCTTCAAGTATCTTAGAAGCCATTTTACAGCTTCCCAATGCTCTTCTCCGGGATTGGTCATAAATCTTGCCATCTGCTCCCACTGCAAAAGCTATGTCCGGCCTTGTGCAAACCATCGCATACATGAGGCTCCCAATAGCGGAGGCATAAGGAACTTTGAGCATATGTTCTTTCTCTTGTCTTTGGACATTGCTCCTTGGTCAACTTTACATGATTTGGAAGCGGGGTGTTCCTTGGTTTGGCATCACAAACATTGAACCGCTCCAAGACTTTCAACACATACTCCACTTGAGACAGACTTCAAGACCCCTTTGGGCCTATCTCTTGTTATTCTCATTCCGAGAATTTGCTTTGCTTGGGCCCAAATCTTTCATCTCAAACTCTCTTGACATCTTCTCCTTTAATTTGTTGATCTCATTTAAGTTAAAACCTGCAATCAACATATCATCCACATAGAGAAGTAAAATGACATAAGAAACAAGTAAAGTTTTTGAAGTAATAGCACTGATCCTTATCACTTCTTAGGAACCCGTTGTTGCACATGAAGGTGTCAAATTTGAGATACCACTGTCTCGGTGCTTGCTTCAAACCATATAGGCTCTTTGTGAGCCTACAAACCAAATGTTCCTTGCCTGGAACCTTATATCCCTCAGGTTGTAGCATGTAGAGATCTTCCTCCAAATCCCCATGTAAAAATGCCGTTTTCACATCCATTTGTTCCAAGTGAAGATCATCAGCTGTAACCATACTCAAAATGATTCTAATAGTGGTTAGTTTCACAACAGGGGAAAATATTTCAGAATAGTCAACACCCTTCTTTTGTGAAAAACCCTTAACACTAATCGAGCCTTAAATCTGGTATGACCACTAGGCTCACTCTTAGTCCTATACACCCATTTGTTTAAGAGAGCTTTCTTACCAACCGGTAACTTAGTCAACTCCCAAGTTTAATTCTTGTCCAACGATGCCATTTCCTCATCCATGGCTTGCTCCCACTTGGACCAATCACTCACTTGCATTGCCTCGGTGTAGGATTCCGGCTCACCAAGCATCGGTCAACAAAAGGAAATGTAAAGAGGGAGAAAATCTATTAGCCGGTATACCTTTAGTTGACCGCGTCGACCTTCTCAAGGTGGGAGGAGTTTGGGGCTCAACTTCATGAGAGATTTCTGGTTCAAGTGATGGTTCATCAACCGGTACTTCAACTTGTGGAGCTTTCCCCTCCAAAGAGACTTTAACCACTTTGTCTTCTTCCACACTCTCATTCAACCTGTCTTTGTACAAAACAGTCTCATCGAAGACAATATCAACATATCTAAACACCTTTTGTCCATCCCATACATGATACCCAAACAAGTTATCACCATAACCCAGAAAATAACATTTCTTGGACTTAGCATCAAGCTTGTCCCTCTTGTTAGGCTCAACCATAAGACATGCAACACAACCAAAAACACGTAGATGAGATAAAATTATATCCTTACCACTCCAAACCTCTTCCGGAATTTTGTTTCCCAACGGTATGGATGGTCCCCTATTGATTAAATAGGCGGCTGTGTTGACTGCATCCGTCCATAGAAATTTGGGCAGCCCGGCATGAATTCACATGCTCCTTGCTCTTTCATTGAGGGTACGGTTCATCCTCTCGGTTACACCATTTTGCCTTGCCTTTCCCGGAACCATTCTTGACAACCGAATTCCTTCTTTAGCACAATAAACCTCGAACTCATCCTTCTCATACTCACCACCATTATTGGATCTCAAGCATTTGATTTTCAACCCTGTTTGGTTTTCAATTTCTGCTTTCCATCTCAAAAAAGTGTTAAAAACATCAAATTTATTTTTTAGAAAATAAACCCACACCTTCCTACTGTGATCGTCGATAAAGGTGACATAGTAGTAAGCATCACCCAAAGATTGAATAGGAGAAGGACCCCACACATCGGTGTAAACTAACTCTAGTTTGTGTGCCTTTGGTTCCCTACTAACCTTGGAGAAACTAACTCTCTTTTGTTTCCCAAGAACACAACTCTCACAAAGTTCTAACTTAACATCAACCAATCCCAGCAAAACACCCCTAGTAGCCATAACTTTCATTCCCTTTTCACTCATGTGTCCAAGTCTATTATGCCACAAAACTGAACTTGAGGATTTGTTGTCAACATTAGCAAGCAAGTTTGTACAACCGAAGTATAGTACAATTACCCGGATTTAACCCCTTTTGCAATTACCGATGCCCCTTTCACAATTTTCCAACGCTCATTCCCAAAATGAGTGAAATAGCCCATTTCATCTAATTGACTTACGTAAATTAAATTCTTAGCAAATCCCGGTATATACCTTACATCCTCTAATTTCTAATAACCCCCATTAGAGAGCTTGATGTTTACATCACCTCTCCCTAAGATTTCCAAACACTCATCATCAACAAAACATATTTTACAAAAGTGTCCAATCTCAAAGTTATGGAAAAATTCTCTACATGAAGTAGAGTGAAACGAGGCAACCGAGGCTACTATCCAAGACTCAATTGGACTATCTACACTCAAAATAAGGGCATCACCAATGTCCTCAGCAGAATTAACTGATTCTCGGTCATCATAGTTATTGCCCCTCCCCTTGTTCTTAGGTTTAGGACAATTCTTCTTGTAATGACCTTTTTCACCACAGCCCCAACACACGGTTTCCTTGGGGTTTTGAGATTTACCCCTAGCCTTTGATTTAGACCGACCCCTAGACTTGTTACTGTTTCTTTTTGTTTCCCTCTACCTTTAACATGTAAAGCATTTCCAGATTCACCGAGTCTTTTTGCGAATACTTTCACTTAAAATGACATCACGGATTTCATCAAATTTCAAAGCATTTGAACCTCTAGCACTACTCACAGCAGAAACAATAGTGTCCCAAGATTCGGGTAGAGAAGACAATAAAATCAAAGCTTTCACTTCATCCTCAAAGTTGATATTAACCGAAGCAAGCTTAGAAATGCACATATTGAAGTCATTTATGTGGTCGGCTACACTAGTGGAATCATGCATCTTTAGATCAAACAAACGGCGCATAAGGTATACCTTGTCAATTGCCGATGGTTTCTCATACATGTTGGACAGCGCTTCCAACAAAGACTTTGTCGTCTTTTTCTCCATGACGTTGAAAGCAACGTTCTTTGCCAACATCAACCGGATGGTCCCAAGTGCTTGACGATCGAGCAAGTCCCAATCCTTTTGTGCCATCTCTTCCGGCTTCTCTCCAAGAGGTTTATAAAGCTCCTTTTGGTATAGCAAATCTTCAATTTGCATTTTCCAAAATGCAAACTCTTTTCCATCAAACCTCTCGATCTTTGCCTTTCCACCCTCCATTTTGTTGTGACTACTAACCTTGGCTCGATAGCAGTTGTTAGGAATTGGAGTCACAACAACCAATAGAAATAAAGGTAAAGAGAAAGAGAGAAAAGTGAAACACAAGTTTTTAACGTGGAAAAACCCAAAACCGGGAAAAAACCACGAACAATCCACTAGATGATTTGGATTACAAAGAAGCTTTTGTGTTTGTGTGGGATAATATCCATGGAGGTTTGCAACCTCCATTATATAGCTAAAGCTCACGTACAATACATTAATACTGCATTAACCGAGCATTAAATAACGCAAACGGCCGGAAAACAGTGAAGCTCAACAGTTGACACCTAGGCTGCCCTTGCTGCCAAGCACGGCCGTGTCCTTGGACACGGGTAGACCGTGCAGGCTGCTGGAAATTCCAGCTTTGGTTCTTGCGGTGAGCACGGCCCGTGCTCCTTGAAAACAGCCCGTGTTGATGGTAAGCGCATGCGAGAGATGTTTCCAAGGCTTGCCTTGATTAGTCTTCACTCCTAACGATGCACTGGTAGCTATGGCTTGTAATATGCTAGTTAGCTTCTCAACCAATTTTTGATATTCAGCATTACCGCATTTGGTTTGAGAAAGAGGCATTCGGAAGTACTTAACGGGGAATGTCCCTTTTAGCAAACCCTGTTAAGTCCGGTATAACTTCTTCAACTCGTGCAAGTAACCCCATTGATATACACTTAAGACTTGCTAGCATTAGCCCTCGGTCCAGTGGACCGCAGATAAGTGCTCAAAGCCACTAGTCATAAATATTTATAGGGTAAAAAGATAACCGAATGTATAGGAGTCATATACAATAGAGTTCTACATATTATGAAATCCTACTTCAATATCTTATCCATTTCAGTAGGAACTATGAAGACCATTACAATTTCACATTCTATATTTTGCTAGCATTACAATTTCGGTCTTCAACTCTTATACCGTGATCCCGGGTCTATAGGGCCGGGACGAGTGTACATAAATGGCAGCAATGGTAGGGGAGGGAGATTTTTGGGCAAAGAAAAAAAAATTTTTAAAATTAATTATAGTGGTCCGGAACCACTAGTCCGGGTCCACTATATAATTTGTATTCGGCCTGGGAGGTTGGTAGCAACAGTCATAATTAAATCTTTTGGTGAGTAATTGAATATTTTACTAATAGTGCTAACCGCTGCCTACAATTTATTATAGATTAATTATTTTCTAAAAACACCTTTGATTTTTAACCATCATTGTAATTGTTCAAGCGTAAAATATGCAAATTATTAAATGTTCCTAGGAACATATACTCCGAATAAAGAGAAAAAAGATTAGGCCTACAAAATCCCCTATTTTGTCGTTCGTCCAATCATCCGTTAGCATATGACGAAGAACGAATACTTCCAAATGCATATAATACGTTCGTGTAAAATACATTACGTGTGAGCAATTGTACCCAACATCTACTTTAATGGTCTTTTAGTCTACTTTTTATGGCCTTACCGTTGTCTTTTGCATGTATCATAGTGGTGATCAGGACAGTACAATACCATATATTGGCACACTAGAATGGATCAAGAAGCTAAACCTTCCCATCGATGATACATGGAGGCCATGGTTCATCAATGGTCAAGTTGCCGGGTAAGTATCAATATTTCAATCAAACAAATCCAATTTTAAAAATATTTGTTATAAAATATTACATATATCTAAGAGTACCGCATTCTTTTACTAGTATACCAATATTTTTTTTTCAGTATTCTACTGACACTGTTACGCATATAGTTCAGTTCTTATTATTTGAAATTCAATCATGTTGATGAAATTTTCTAATACCATAAATTTTGTATATTTTGTGTAGATATGTTACATCATACTATAAGTTTCCTTTTCGCTTAACATTCACCACAATTAAGGTAAAATATTTCTATAAAATATGAATATATTTTCTATTGCCATTTTTATCATTCGTTTTATTGTAATAATTAAAGAAGTGAACAATATAGGGAGGAGGACACACTGCACCGGAGAATGAGCCCGGAGAATCCTTTGCCATGATTGACAGGTGGTTTGCATTTGGTCACTTGTAGCTCATTCACTTTGTATTCAATTAGTCAACAATGTAATGTGCCCTTATTAAAAAATATTCTACAAAAATATTCTCAACAATTATTATCTCTCTTTTTCACCAAATAAAGATAGAATTGTTTTCATCATATTATAAAGAGTCATTATTAAGAAATTTTTGTTTACTTTGGTTGGGCATATGAAATTTTACAAAATTACTAGTTATATATATATATATATATATATATATATATATATATATATATATATATATATATATTTATATATATGTAAAAGACAACCATTCCAAACATAAATGCAATTATAGTGGTTATCGTTACATTACAGTCACCGTAATTGAGTGGATCATAACGATGCATGTATCCTTATTATCTCCACCATTCATTTTTATACTTTTAATTAAAGTTGAATTTAATTTTTAAAAATTAGAAAAAAATATTTTTAATTCACATAAAACTAATTAGTAAGGGAATGTTTTGTTCTGGACTAATTCATCAATTGTCCTAAAAAAGAAGATTAAAATTTTAAAAAATCAAACATATTGTTATTCACGGCCCCTGTCCTTCATGTTTTCCGACTAAACTGTCGTCTTTCCATTAACTCAGGCAATGTGTTTTAATTTTCGACCAGCGTCTTACTAGTCTTAATCATTCCCAAAAATTCCCTTCAATCCAAGAAGTTGCACCGTCAAATGAGGCTAGACTTTACTCACAGTCGCCGCCGACAAGATCAATGGAGCCACATCTTAGTCATCGCAATGCCTTCACCGGCGAAATTCTCGTGGGGTGAGCCACGATTTCAACCGAAG
Source organism: Talinum fruticosum (assembly GCA_021018815.1). Taxonomy (NCBI): domain Eukaryota; kingdom Viridiplantae; phylum Streptophyta; class Magnoliopsida; order Caryophyllales; family Talinaceae; genus Talinum; species Talinum fruticosum. The sequence goes on from JAITYX010000011.1 coordinate 6,478,128, forward strand.
GAGACAAGAGTTGGGGGAGAGAGAACTTGTTCAGGTGGTGGGAATTTATTGTGGTCGGAATCCATGGTGGTCGAGGAAAGGCCATACTTAAATCTGCAATTTTTTTTGGGGGGAGTTTGGGGTTGGTTTTTCTTTTTGTTTTAATTATACTTTTAGTCTTCTACTGGTGAGTTATTAAATGATACTGAACACAATCACATTTAATTATTGTTCTTAAATTTTGAAATATTTATAAGCGATCGGACCGAAACCCAAGTCGACATTTAAAAAGTTAAATTGAGGTCACACGAAACGATTTGAACCCGAGCTGAACCGAACCCAAGACGAATATTTTTCACCAAAGTATTTTATCTCTACAAGACAAGCTTATTGAACCAACAATAAGTTGATATGAAGTTAACCCAACCTAAACCCGAACTCGACCGAACCCGAAACTCAATCGAATTGTAGTGACCCGAATATAACCCGAACCGAACTAACCCGAGTCGAACTAACCCAAACCGAAACCGACCCGAATGACTCGATTGTCACGTTTATGACACGAAAGCTTTGAGAACACAAACAAGTCTAACTTGTCGGACATTAATAACTACAACTATAACGACTAATGTTCCATTCAACTATAAAGGGTTATAAGGTTGTAAGGAGTTATAAGTAATCGTAACAAGTTGTAAGAATTTATAAGATAATTGTAAAGTTAGTTATAAAAAGATGTAGGGAATTCTAGATAGCTGTAAGGAGTTGTAAGTTAATCAGTTAAAATAAATGAAACAGGGCCCAAAAGTGATTTCATCAGGAAAAAAAAATGCCCAACTTGCTCAATGAAGTCTGAAACGTAGCATATGTGGGCCCAAAAGAGATTTCATCAAAAAAAAAAAAAAAAAATTGCCCAGCTTGCTCAACGAAGTCTGAAATGTAGCATATGCATTCACTGTTACTCTTTTTGGATTTAGTTATCACTTTTTCTTCTAACCATGCTTACAATGTATTTGCTGTACTCTAAGGCCCTGTTTGGTTGGAGAAAATTGACATAAAACTTGAATTTTTTGATTTTAAATTCCTTTTTCATTTATTTGGTTGGGGTATTTTGAAGGTGTAACTTGATATTTAGAGGTTTTGGGTTCACCTTAAAACAAAGGAATTCGAATCTTTCCAAATAGGAGGAGGATAAATTCTCTCGTCCCCAGGGATCAATTTATGATTATTTAATAAAAAAATTAGTCCAATATTAAAAATTTTGCTATTAAAATAATAATAATAATAATTTTTATTTTTATTATTATTTTTGTTATTAGGTTGGGGGTATTTTGTTATTATTATTATTATTATTATTATTATTATTATTATTATTATTTTTGTATATATTTTTTGTCATAATGTTGATAGAATATTATAGTTTGAAAATAGGTTTACTAAAAATTACAAATAATATTTATTAATCATTGAAAAAAATACAAGATAGTTAACTAAAAAATAAATAAATATAAGACTCAATTATCAACAAATATGATGACAAGTTTCAATTTTTATTGAATCAAATGATAATAATAATAATAATAATAATAATAATAATAATAATAATAATAATAATAACAGCAACACAACAACAACAACAATAATAACAACAACAACAACAATTTACGACATAAAGTAACTTAAGAAATAAAACAGTTATGATTTTATTCCATGGTTAACAATCAAACAATAAGAAGCTGGAACTTGATTCCGTTCCCGTTCTCTACCAAACATTTGAAGAAAATATTCAAATTTCATACCTAACCCCTCATGTATCATTCCCTAATTTCATTCCATTCTAATTTTTCATACCAAATAGGGCATCAATACGTTCAATCCATCCTTTCCCTACCGATCAGAACACAGTAAATTCAAACATAAGAAGCCTGGACAAAAGTCTCAGGACTAGCTTTTTCGAAATAGACAAAGGCTCTTCTCCAACAAAATGAAGTCAAACACCATTTAATTAGCAGGCCTCCCAATAGCAACTCAAGCTTTGTGATACTGTCTTCTTACTCATATGCTATACTATTATGATCAAGAAATGCGCAAACAATGCCACCTCAGGCGCCTTTTTAAGACCTTCAATCTTCTTAAATAAATTGAGCAAAAAAATATGAAACCTAACATATGCATGGATACATAATATAGACATATATGGTCTGATTTAAACTGAATAATTGACCCGAAACACTATACTTAAATCCTAAATCATAAACCGCGTATCCTAAACCCTTAAATTACGTACACTAAACCTCAAACCTAAAAAAAGATCTAATAGGCGAGGGCTAATAGAGAGTGAGAGAGAGAGAGAAAAAAGGGGAAACTTGGTGGGGGACGAGGGGATTACCTCTACAGCAAAGACGAGTTTGGTAGGGGAAGACAAGATTTCTCAATCTTTGTGAACAACTTGTCACATAAATTAGATCAATATGGGTTGAGAGAGGTGTTCAGGAAAGTTGAGAGAGTGAAAGACACATATATACATTCAAAAAGAGAAAGAAGATCATATAGGAGATTTGGATTTGTGAGATTCTGGTCAGAGGAAGAAGTTGAAAGAAGCATCCAAATGATGAACAATTCTACTATTAGAGGGAGTAGAATTCAAGTAAGTATGGCAGGATTTCAGAGACAAAATAGAGAGACAGAACAAAAGTTTTATAGTAAAGGTGGGAAATATCAAAACCAATAGACAAGCAAAAGAAGTATGAAGTCAATAATTGAGAAAGAAGAAAAATCCCAACACTAAGAACAACCAGTTGGAAGTACTTCGGGGATAAATGAACGAGGATTTTTGTCCAATGGCTTAATGGAAGCATAGTTTGCACCTCAAATGAGCTTAGAAACTTGGGAGCATTAGCATCAGCCTTGATAAATGATTACAAGAAGTGCACAAAAATTTGCTCTTTGAGCAAATTCAAGTTCATCTTAACATTCCCGGATGAGGAGATCATGGGGAAGGTACTCGAATAATCCTGCAGAATTGGATCCATGGTTTATCAATATCGTAAAGTGGAGTAAATATGAATATTGTCACACTAGAAGAATCTAGATAGAACTTTTTTGGTATGCTCCCACCTGGATGGAATTGAGAAAATTTTTAAAAAATTGGTAAATATGAGGTAAAATGGCATGTTTGGGGAAGCTTATTGATATGATCGAATCATTTAAGTCAATGCAAATCCTCATTGACATAGACATATTAAAAACAACTGAAGGGGACTTAGTCATGTCTATAGAAGATCCAGGCTTCAAAATCATTGTTATAGAAGTTGGTTCATCAATACTGATTGTCCACCAAAATCAATATCTAGCAACACAACCATCTCTTAAAAGCCCGAGCTCTACTCGAAGAAGACTTTGGGGTGAACAACCAGGTGGGTAACGTAGATTCGAACTGTCACAATAAGGAACCGGAGGAAGAAGTAGTCGAAGAGTCACAATTTTTTTGAATTTGGTAAGAGAGATGCCGAGGTCATAAATGAGGAAAGGCAAAAGGTAGTTGAGTGTATTAAACTCGAGCATGCTCAAGATAGTGAAAAGTCAAACGACAAGATAAGTGGTTACTCTAGGACTAGAACCAACACAAGCATGCTTCAGCCAAAATGGCTACTCCGAGGAAATTTTCAAGGTCACACAAATGGTGTCTTCATTAGGACAGGAGAAGAACAAGATAGAATTCAATGCTCGACAAACCCAACCTTGTGGAATTACCATAACTAAAGGAGATAGTCTAGACTAGGAAACCAGTTAAGAGATAGCCCAGCCTCCCGGCTTTGAACAAATAGCAAACTTTGACATCTCAACTCATGGAAAATTAGAGAAGTGTAGGGAGACATCCCAAGAAGCAAGTGAAGGATTATCACTCCTACTAGGCTTTGAATATCCAACACAACTTGCCTTGTCCTTACACGAGTCGATTGAGAGAAGAAATGACAAAGTAAAAGCAGCAAAAAGAAGGTCCGTGGCTTACAGGATTATTGTTTTTAGGAGTAACAAAATGTCCGTAATAAAAACGGATCATAAGAAAAAGAAGAAAACTTTGAGAAGAGTAAGTCTTCGATCCGAATCGAGTAACAATACCACGAGAGTATGCAGCAAACTGTTAAGGAGGCAATTCGGATAGGCAACATCTTGGGTTTGAACATACTTCGGAATGAAGAAGTTTTTGTGAGGAGAATCACAAGGTCCTTAAAGAAGACCAAAACAAAATTGTCGACAATGAACAAACTTCGACCTTAAAGAGTAGATAAATTAGATCCATACGACAAGGAGAGCTACAACTTAGAGTTCTAAAGTCAATCGATATTTGTGTAAGAACTAACTGGGCTTCAAACACTCGTAGGATTTCTTAGAGGTATTTTTTCGAACACTTAGAAGACCTCCTAATGGTTGAGGTAAGGAACACCAGCTTTTACGATTTAGGGGCATTAAAGAGAGATGGTTGAAGTGCAGATTTAGGTATGTGAAAGTTGGAAAAATGAACCTCTTTTTAGAAGCAACAGCTGGGATACCCCAAGATGATACATATGTCGAATTGGAGAGGAAGCAAGAAAACCTCCACAAGCCTTCAGCTTTGGCTAATGGAGGGGTAACACTTGACGACATATGAAAAATTGATTATCAACATTAGGAAGATGTATGCTAAGATATCTTTCAAAATTGGAGAATTCAACTTGCACTACTTTGAATGAATCCGGTGAATAGAGAATTTGGAGAACTCAATCCTTGCCAAAGGGAGGGTGAGATGTCCACTATACTTCGATGGTGAAGGAGGTGGAAATTTGAGTGGGAGTCGCCATATTTTGATGAAGCAAAATTAGGGGTAGATGTAGAGAGGGGAATAGCGGAAAAGGAACAAGCACAAATCAGCCATTGAAGCTGATTTCAAATTGGACCACAATGAGAACATTAAACAAGATTGATGTTGAGATAGCTTTTAGAAAAGAAAAAAGAAGCAACCAAGCAATCGGTGAATGTGAAGGAGGTGGACAAAGTCAAGGGCTGAATTAATTGAATAATGAGGAAGAAGATGTTTTGAGTGGAATAAACCTACATGTGAGGGATAGCTCGAGGAGGTGAAAGTAAAGAGAAGGAAAAATTTCAGCCTTTTATTGGGGGATTCAACCAAGACTTGGTTGATGTAAATGGGGAGATAAAAGAGAAATCTAACAATAACTCCATCTCTCTATGGATTGGGATACACATCTTCCGAGTATATATTTTGAGTGGAATAAACCTACATGTGGGGGATAGCTCGAGGAGGTGAAAGTAAAGAGAAGGAAAAATTTCAGCCTTTTGTTGGGATATTCAACCAAGACTTGGTTGATGTGAATAGGGAGATAAAAGAATCCAACAAGTAACTCCATCTCTCTATGGATTGGGATACATATCTTCCGAGTATATATTTTGTTGAAGGTTCGGTTATTCTCTTGCCGGTGAAAATCAAAAGTGGGTTGGGTTATCTATTGCATTTGCAGGGAGTCTTAGATGGAGTTTGTTTTCTTTTTGTTTTTTATTAGATAATAGGCTTATTTCGTAAGTAACTACAACTATTATTTTGACTCGTATGGTTACTTTTCTTACTTTTTGTCAATCTATTTATCGAAAAAAAACCTCAAACCTTAAACCTTAGGTCTTACACACCACACCCAAGAGAAAAGGCATGCGATTTAGGGAACTTCAATGTAATTCAATGTCGGTTTTGGATTGAAATTGAAGAGAGGAGAGGGGGAGGGGGGTAAGGTAAATTTAATGCGAGGGATGAAGAGGAAGGGGGGACCATCATTCCCCTCATTTTAGGTGAATAAAAACATTTTTCCCTCATCCCCCAATTTAATATTTTCAAAAAGGGAAACTAAAGTTAATTTTTCATATTCCCCCCTCCTCTCGTCCCTCCTTCAATCCAATTACACTAACATTTGTAAATGTATGATTTAAAGTCTTAGCTCATATGTAGGGGTCTATATCCTCTACCATATCCCATAATTCACCTTTTTGGGATTTGAACCATTTGCAATGTATGATCCAAAATTTTGGATCACATGTAGGGGCTTATAATGTCCATCTCATCTCACAATTAAGTTTTTTGAACTCAATTCATCACCTCTACACTTCTTGGATCACCAAACATATTTAATTTAGTTTATTTTTATTTCCATGCCAAATACATTTTCCAAAATTGACAAGTGGCTCTATAAAAAAAATTAAAAAGGTAAAAGCCGATTATTTGGAATTGTAGGTAGATTTCTTGGAAAGGTCAATATAAGGGTAGATTATGTGATCCGTGCGTTACAAAGTGCTCCTTGAACCGCATGCAATTAATTTAGATCATGTGATTCCCATTGCAAATGCTCTTACTTCATCACCTCCACATCCCTTATATCACTAATTCCGTCGTCGAATAAAATATTTTTCTTTGGAACCCACTAATGAACATATTTAATTTAGTTTGAAGGTTTGCTCGGGGAGAGTCCGAGTTACCCTAGAGGGGGTGAATAGGGCGATGGAAGATTTTCGTTGAAAATCAAACTCTTTTGCCAAAGTAGAAACGCAAATAGATTCCGAGTCAAAAGCGGAGTCGAAAAGTATGAACTCGTAATTGCAGGTAAAGAGTAATGAAGCAGATTAGCGAAACTTTGAGACTGTCTAAGTCTAGAATCAACTCGGAAAGTAAAGACACAGGAATTACGTGGAAACCCTCCTGGGCAGAAAACCACGGACCGTGCTAGTCCAAGCACGAAGTCAAATCCACTATTTTGAGTCCACAAAATACGATAGACTGACCGAACCCAAGTTGCTCCCTTAAACAACTCTTTACAAGTTTTCCTAGACTCATAAATTCCCTTATCCGATCTAGTACTTCCTAACTGAGATAACCCTTACAGTACGGACAACTAAGTTGAGTTAACCTTTAAAGCTTAGTCAAGGGACCTTACCTAGAAAGTAAGAAAGTGTTTGTAACTAAGTACAAGACCTTACAACTCGAAAGTAATGAATTACAAAGTGGGAGTTGTAAGTAGAAGATTGAAAATGAATACAATGACTTTGCTCAAGTACGTGTATTAACAAATAGGTTCGGCAATCTTCAAGTCTTGAGAGTTGGCTTCTATTTATTGATGACCAAGCAGCATAGCCGTTATCTCCAACTTCGACGGGAAGTCCTTTGTGACCGTTGATAAGGGCTTTCCGAGTCACTCGAAAGTATCCGTTGTGATATGAACGTCGGGCAACGGTTCTTAACTCTCTTGGAAGTCCCAAAACCACCGGCGGTGTCTTGAAGGATAAGGTGGAAACCACCGTTAAGCTTAGCGTTTCGGTTTTCCAGATTTGAAAACAGACGACCTCGACACAATCTTTTGGGACTGGGACGAGAGAAGAGGAAAAGCCATGTCTGCTGGTGATTTGACGTTTTGGAAGCCGGTTACTTTTGTAATTCAAAAGTGTATCCTCTTTTGAATAACCTACAAAAGTAAATCGATTTTGGTTCTCAAAGTATAAAATACTTTGGTTCACGAATAGACACGAGATAATAATATAATTAAAATAATTAAGCAACTAATTATCTAAGTCGAAAAGAAATGGAATATTCCGAGTCTAATATCCATGAAACTCAAAATTCCATTTGAGTTAGTCTAAGCGAAAAATCAAGTTACATAAAGAATATCGAGTGAAATAACTTGATATAGACTAAGCACGATTCGGACTAGAAGCACCGACTCCAACAAAATAGAACTTATAACATGAAGTCGGATCCGAGTGTGGTAAAGCGAAATACTAGTCAATTCAACATGCGATATATCTAAGTGATGAGGAACTTAGAACCGAGTGAGACATGCAGATCTGTTTTCCGAGTCACTTAGAGACAAGCAACAAATGCATGAAGTAAATGCTATATCACTTAGAGAAGATACCATATCACTCGAGAAAACTTTCTAAGGTACGAGAGAATGCCTTGGAATCAAAACTCTATAAGTGAGAAATTCTTAGACTCGATTCCTCTGTTAGAACTCGGAATTGTGCCGAGCGAGTGTATGAGTCTTCAATCTCCCCTTTTTGATGAAAGGCATTCCATACTTAGACAGAAACTTTGTTAGTAATAAAGATCCGCTTTTGAATACTTGCATATGAAATCAAATAAGTAAAGCAAGCCTAATGTATCGGATCATAAAAAATATATGCTTAGCCATGAAATAATGTTAACTCGTAAAGGGTTGCAATCACACGAGAAAATTGAAGCGAAAGCATTAATTCATTGAAAATAAAGAGAGTACACAGATGGAGAAACTCCCCATAAACAAGACAACAAGTTTTCTATCTATATTCTCCCCTTGCCTTTCAGCAAAAACAATAACAAAAAGGGAAGAATACAGCAGTTAGTACAAATTTGATGTCCGGACAAAAGAAATAAGTAGAAATCTCTCGGAAAGAAGAAGAATATGGCGGACTATGGAATTGTGACACGGTGCATGGCGCCTACGAGGGAGAGGGGGAAGTCCGAGTAGATGTGCTTGAGCGCGGTGGAGGGAGCACAGGGATCGCCGTTAAGGGCTCAACTACGAGTGGCCGACCCGAACGAGAGGATCTAGGGGTTCTTCCCTGTGGACCTCGGTAGGCTGGAGGGGCTGCTCTGTCGACCCGCTGCATGTTGTCGTAGCACGACTGGGCCTTCGACCCACTCGGACTACTGTCCGAGCCGAGTATCGCCACCTGGAGCTTAAGGAGCGATCGACCCTCGGCAGTTCTCGCTGCTTCTTCTTGTGATCCACCCCTTGCCTAGATGGAGCTGCCTCAACCGCAGGCTCCTCGGCGTCCGCTTCTTCGTTGTCTGCAGCTTCTTCCTCCCCACTTTTTGAGGAGGTCGGGCCTGGACTCGAAGACGCTTGAAGTGTCCGAGTCGCCATGGTCCTGAGCCGCCTTGGACCTTCTATCTTTGAGGAGCTCGACCAGCTCCTTTTGCTCCTTCACCAACTCCCTCATCTCAAGAACCATTGTTTGCTGCTCTCGGATTTGGGATTGGGCGGTTTTTATGGATGAACATAGATCGATATACGATCTTGAATGAGCCGAGCGAGTCCTTGAATTCGAGAGGACACGGAGCTGATTTTGTCCATGAAAGCGGAGGACAAAATAGCGGAGAGAGATTTTGAGGCACCTGAGGTGGAAGCACCAACAGGTGGGGCAGGGAGAGAGAGAGGGGTTTCTTTACGAGTCCGAGGCGGAGAAGGAGGCCTCGGCTCCGAGTTGTGTACCCGGATACCGGGCTGAGTTTCCAGGTACCGTACCCCTAGAGTTCCTTTTTGCCGACCAAAACGGCAGCCTCAAACACAGCAGTTAGGTCTTAGGGAGAGGAACTTTAAATTGTTTGAAAACAAGGGTGAGAAGAGCACCGAAGGAAAGAGGGGTGTTCTTCTTATTTTGGAGTTGAACCGGCACAACTGCCATCCGCTCAATTATTGAGGGGAAGAGGTCTACTTCGTAGCCCTCAAGAATGTCAAAAAGAGATTTGAGATGCTTGGAGTTGGGATTCTCCTTGCTGGAATGCTTTGAGAGAAAAAGGTTTTCATCAGCAAGAAGCACAGAAGGCGTGCTTCGACTTCAACCGATTCACCGAAAAATTTTTCCGTGACTCGGGGAACTCTTTAGCAAATTTTTCAAAGAAGCCGTCGGCGACTTCGATGAAAGGAATGGGGTTGCTGTTCAAGAAAAGAGAGGAAACCTTGAACAGGCGGTGGAGGAGAAAGGTGTTTATTCGGACAATCACATTCGAACTCGGAGGTTAGGACACCTTCGAGTGAGTGAGGTGAGTGTAAAACTCAAAAATGAGTTTAGGGTAAATGAACTCGCTGAAACACAGAAAATTATACACTCCGGTGGTTTAAATGTGGGGCAACCACGAAAATTTTGTGGTTGGGAAGAACTTGTCGTCTAGCGTGAGATCTCTGGGTGACAATGGGCTTAGAAGGGGTTGAGCTTTCCGGGTTTTTGGTGCGAGGCTTTTGGAGGAAGAGCCACTGAAAGTCGGGATGATTACCTCTCTTAGGCATTTTGAGAATGAGGAAAGAAAGATGAAACTTTTGAGGAAGAGAAGAAGAGAGTAGGTAGATGAGAGCAAAAAAAAAAGGAGTAGAAGAAAGAGATGAGAGCGAGTTGAACTTACTTGAGATGGTCTTTACGTCGCTTGAAGAAGTCCAGAGAGCACCGTTGACGTAAAAGCTTCCGCGAGAAGTTTTACGTACGAGAGAGATAGAGAATGGAATCTGAAGTAACAAGACGAAGATGAATAGGCGCTATATATAGAAAGAAAAACATCCGTTAACTTTCCGTTCGACTCGGCTTGTCCATCAGTCATCTTGACCGGTGTGATGGTTCTCTTCTTCGACGGTTAGGATTCAGCGCAGTTTGAAATCTATCGGCTAGCGTTTCATCACGGATCGCGAGAGAGCGGGAGAGAGGAAAAAATTTGAAAAATATATTCTGAAATTCTCCACTCATCTAGAGATAATTCCGAGAAAATTTGAAGTCCAATTTTTCTCGACATCCGAGTCCGACTCAGATTGGTTTCGAGTAACTCGGAAACTAACAGCTATCGGCTCGGTATCACGAAATCAACTGAACTAATAGCTAGCAATAAAGCATAAGTACATAACGTATGATCAAGCAATAGAAAATAGTTATGCATTTAACATACCAAGCTCATTCCGAATAAAGCAAAACTGATCTTCACCAAGAGGCTTAGTAAAGATATTAGCTAATTGAAGATTAGTAGGAATGAACTCAAGTTCAATATCACCTTTCTCGGAGTGGTCTCTTAAGAAATGATATCTGACCTCAATGTGTTTTGTCTTTGAGTGCTGAACTGGATTCTTCGTGATGCTGATTGCACTCGATTGTCACACTTGATTGGAACCGATTTGAAAGAAAGTCCAAGATCTTTCAAGTGTTGCTTTATCCATAAAATCCGAGCACAACATGCTCCAGCTGCAATATACTCAGCTTCAGCAGTTGATAAAGCTACTGAGTTCTGCTTCTTTGAGTGCCAAGATATTAAGGATTGACCCGAGAAATTGGCAAGCTCCGGAAGTACTCTTTCTATCAACTTTGTATCCAGCGTAGTCCACATCCGAGTATCCGAGTGAGGGTCGGTTCCGAGTCTCTTGAGTACCATAGACCTAAGTTCCGAGTTCTCGCAAGATATCTGAATATTCTCTTCACCACGGTGAGATGTGATTCTTTTGGATTAGCTTGGAATCTTGCGCATAAACAAACACTGAACATTATATCTGGCCGGTTGGAAGTAAGACATAGCAAAGATCCAATCATACCTCGATAGAGTTTCTAATCTATTGCTTTACCTTTCTCGTCCGAGTCAAGCTTTATACTGCTTGCTCATGGGTGTAGATGCGTGCTTTGCATCTTGAAGTTTGTATTTCTTCAGCAGCTCCTTGGTATACTTGGATTGATAGACATAGATCCCATCTTTGTCTTGTTTGATTTGTAAACCAAGGAAGAAATTGAGTTCTCCCATCATACTAATTTAGAATTCCTGACTCATCAACTCGAGAAAATTCTCGGCACGAGATATTCATTAGTAGCTCAGAAGATAATATCATCAACATAGATTTGAACAATAAGGAAATCTTTCCCCTTGGTTTTTATAAAGAGAGTCTTGTCGATCTGACCTCTTTTAAAATCATTTTGAACCAAGAAACTGCTCGAGTCTTTCATACCAAGCTCGGGAGCTTGTTTAAGACCATAGAGAGCCTTTTGAAGTTTGAAAACATGATCTGGAAATTCTGAGTTTTCAAAACCAGGAGGCTGCTCGACATAGACTTCCTCTTCAATAAAACCATTGAGAAATGCACACTTAACATCCATTTGATATAATTTAATATGCATGCTTTGGATGTAAATGCCAACAATATTCTAATAGCTTCGATTCGGCAACAGGTGCAAAGGTTTCCCCAAAATCAATTCCTTCTTCTTGATTGTAACCTTGAGCCACAAGTCTAGCCTTTTTCTGACTACCACCCCTCCTTCATCTAGTTTGTTCTTGAAAACCCATTTGGTTCCTATGACTCGGGTGGTCGGAGGGTCGGTTGGTCGAGTCCGGACTTGGTTTCTTTCGAATTGATTGAGTTCCTCTTGCATGGCCTCTACTGCATTTTTGGGTTCGAGTTAATGAAATGAATGCAGTGAATGCACATAGATTTTGAAGAGAGGAACGAGTTCTTACCCCACTTGTTGATATCGGATTGTATGTTTTCTAATGGATGATTAGAAGTAAACTTGAATGCTTTACCTGTTCTCCGATTCACAAGATTTGTGGGCTGAGCTACCTGATCTTCGAAGCTTGTTCCGAGTGAGCTTCTTCATTGACTTGTTCATTCCGAGCGGGCTCTTGAGTTGTCTCATTCCGAGTCACTTCGTTCCGAGTGACTTCATTACGAGCCGGTTGAGCTTGAGTCTTTGTAGACTTAGTTTCATCATCTTCTCTGCTGAGTTTCGGATCTAAGTATGAAGACTCACTTGGTTTTTCCTGTTCAAGCTCATCAAATACAACGTGGATAGTTTCTTCCACTTTATTAGTTCTCTTATTGAAAATGCGATAAGCTTTGCTTGTGAGAAGAATAACCCGAGAAAAATACCTTCGTCGACCGAGCATCAAACTTGGTCGGGTGATCCTTACCATTGTTGTGAACGAAACACTTACATCCAAAAGGTCCGAAGTAGGAAATATTTGGTTTCTTCCCTTTGTAGAGCTCATAAGGTGTTTTCTTCAATATGGGTCCGATGAGGCATCTATTTAGAGTATAATTGGCTGTGTTGATCGCCTCGGCCCGAAATAGTAAGGTAAGTTGTGCTCAATCATCATTGGCCTTGCTATTTCTTTAAGGGTTCTGTTCTTTCTCTCCACTACTCCATTTTGTTGAGGAGTTCTTGGTGCTGAGAAGTTGTGAGAGATGCCATTTTTGTCACAAAACTCCGAGAATTCAGGTAGTCGAACTCCCTTCCATGGTCGGTTCGAATTCTCCGGATCCGAGTCCGAGACTCAACTTGGATTTTTCTACGAGCTTGCTAAACTCCTTGAATGCTTCATTTTTGTGCTTAAGAAAACGCACCCAGGTAAATCGTGAATAATCATCAATAATAACAAATATATATGATTGACCTCCGAGGCTCTTAACGAGGATTTCACCACATAAGTCCATATGCAGTAGCTCAAGCACTTTGGATGTGGAAGCTGTCTTCAAAGATTTGAATGATGATCTGACTTGTTTCCCTCTTGTGCGTGCTTCACAAACTTTATCTTTCTCAAAGGCACGATTAGGTAAACCTCTAACTAGACCATGAGATGCCAATTTTTGATAGTATGTATGCAAATATGGCCTAATCTACGATGCCATGTCCATGAGTCATCATGAAGAGATGCTTTTAAGCAAGATAAATTCCGACTCGGGTAAAAAGAGGAATAACGTAAGTGTTACCTGATCTTTTACCTGAAAGTTTGACCTCCTTGGTGGTAACATTAGAAATGTGACAGTTGGTCGCGAGTGAATCTTACCTCTTGACCTTTATCGCACGGTTGAGAGATGCTTGAGCGGATTGTACTTTAATCCTTTGACAAGATAAACTGGATCGACCAGATTGCATCCTTTTCCAATCTTGCATATCCCAACTATCTTGTCTTGCTATCATCTCCAAAAGTGACCTTTCCTCCTTTATGTTTTTCTAACTCGGAGAAAAGTCCTGCGTCTCCTAACATGTGGCGTGAACATCCACTTGTCAAGGTACCAATGTCCTTTTGATCTCTTCCGAGTGACTCGCGAAACAGAGAAAATCTAACCCTTCTCACTTCCTCCGACGAACCCGGTAACATTCTTTACTTGTGGTCCTTTTACGAGGAAGAAGGTCTTTCGGAACCCAGATTTGAATGACTTTGGGTTTAGTCCGATTACGAGTCTTCCTTGCGAGAAGCTGAGTCTATGTCTCTTTCTTTTTGAAAACGAAGAGGATGGTTTCTTCTTGTAAACGACTCTGGGCTTAGTCCTCCCTTCATTTCTATGAATGGGACCATGCTCAGCTTTCCTGAACTTTACAATTCGGAATCCTTTTTAAATAGTTCGAGTAGGAATTGGATTCCGCCTCTTTGTTGAAACCAAGACCTTCTTTTCTGAAGGAGACACTTTGAGATCCTAAGAGCATGTTAAGGTTTTTCGACCTTGAGTAAATTTTAAAACCAGATCTTGAGACTCAATGAGCTTACGCTTTAGTCTGCTCATTTTCTTTTACGAGTAACTCGGACTCGGTCTCATTGGATTGAGCACTAGTCTTGAGTTCTCACGAGTGTGAGTCTCGGTTTTATAATTCATTCTTCAAAGAGATGCTCTCGGATGAAATTGACTCAAGTTGTTCTTTGAAACGAGAAGAATCGAATTGGACTTTTCTTCCAAAGTAAAAATATATTTAGCTAAATCAGCTTTAGAGAATTTGAGGAAGTATTCAATTACCTCTTGAGGATTTGTTTCCTCATTGTTCGAGTCCGAGTCGACTCTCTTTCAGCTTCGAGTCGAGATTGCCATCGGACATTTTGAGTCATCTAACTCCTCATCATCTTTTGATGAGTCCTCATCGCTCCATGTTGCCATCATAGCCTTTTTCTTCTTTCTGTCCCTTTTTCTCTTTGGACAGTCTTTGACTATGTGGTCTTTGCTGCCACACTCAAAACATCCAGAATTTTTAGTTAAAGATAACTTTGAAGGAGAAGAATACTTACCTTTTCTGTCCCTCTTATCTTTCTTGTAGAATTCTTCTTTTGGCCTTTTATCCCATCTTTTGTGCTTCATCATTCTCTTGAAGCCTTTAGCAATAAGTGCCATGGGATCCTCTTCGAGTCGGAGGAACTCAGATTTTCTTCTCGGGTTTACGAGGCTTTCAGCACTATGTTCCTTTTTGTGCTGCCCTCGGCATCCTCCTCTTCCAGGTGAATTTCATGAGTGAGAAGCTTCCCGATGAGCTCATCCGGCTTAAGAAGTGACATATTCCGAGCCTCCTCTATGGCAGTCACCTTGGGACCCCATCTTCTCTTTGGTAGACTTCGAGTATCTTTCGCACATTTCTTCGTGTGTAATCTTCTTACCCAGAGACTTGAGATTGTTGGTAATCTCGGTAAATCGAATGAATATCCGAGTAATGTTCTCTTCGGCTCCATCTTGAATAGCTCATATTTATGAAGATATTGACTAATCTTCGCTTGTCTTACCTGGCTTGTGCCTTCATAAGTGTTGACCAGTGTGTCCCACACTTCTTTGGCTGAATCACGAGGCAGATACTCGATTATATTCCTCCGAGCTAATGACACACATCAGAATGTTCATTGCCTTGAAGTTCTTTACGAACTTCTCTGCTCGCTCGGAGTAAACTCGGCCTTTGTCTTGGGAATGACTCTAAACTCCTCTCGTCTTTATGGGAATATAGTTTCCTTGTTGTATGATCTCCCAAACATCTTCATCGTGATCTAGAAGGAAACATTCCATGAGCTTCTTCCAGGTGCACGAAATTTGATCCTTTGAATTTTGGTGGTCTGCTGGAAGATCTTCCTTCATCGAACTCTCCGTTGTTCCGAGCCATTTAATCTTTAGACCTTTGGATGGTTAGATCCTTTCCGAAAGGCTAGGCTCGATACCAATTGAAGGTTTGCTCGGGAGATTCTGAGTTACCCTAGAGGGGGTGAATAGGGTGATGGAAGATTTTCGTTGAAAATCAAACTCTTTTGCCAAAGTAGAAACGCAAATAGATTCCGAGTCAAAAGCGGAGTCGAAAAGTATGAACTCGTAATTGCAGTAAAGAGTAATGAAGCAGATTAAGCGAAACTTTGAGACTGTCGAGTCTAGAATCAACTCGAAAGTAAAGACACAGGAATTACGTGGAAACCCTCTTGGGGCAGAAAACCACGGACCGTGCTAGTCCAAGCACGAAGTCAAATCCACTATTTTGAGTCCACAAAATACGATAGGCTGACCGAACCCAAGTTGCTCCCTTAAACAACTCTTTACAAGTTTTCCTAGACTCATAAATTCCCTTATCCGATCTAGTACTTCCTAGCTGAGATAACCCTTACAACTAGGGACAACTAAGCTGAGTTAACCTTTAAAGCTTAGTCAAGGGACCTTACCCGGAAAGTAAGAAAGTGTTTGTAACTAAGTACAAGACCTTACAACTCGAAAGTAATGAATTACAGAGTGGGAGTTGTAAGTAGAAGATTGAGAATGAATACAATGACTTTGCTCAAGTACGTGTATTAACAAATAGGTTCGGCAATCTTTAAGTCTTGAGAGTTGGCTTCTATTTATAGATGACCAAGCAGACATATCCGTTATCTCCAACTTCGACGGGAAGTCCTTTGTGACCGTTGATAAGGGCTTTCCGAGTCACTCGGAAAGTATCCGTTGTGATATGAACATTGGGCAACGATTCTTAACTCTCTTGGAAGTCCCAAAACCACTGGCGATGTCTTGAAGGATAAGGTGGAAACCACCGTTAAGCTTGGTGTTTCAGTTTTCGATTTGAAAACGAGATAGTCCCGACACAATCTTTTGGGACTCGGGACAAAGAAAAGGAAAAGTCATGTCTGCTTGGTGATTTGACGTTTTGAAACCGATTACTTTTGTAATTCAAAAAGTGTATCCTCATTTGAATAACCTACAAAAGTAAATCGATTTTGGTTCTCAAAGTATAAAATACTTTGGTTTACGATTAGACACGGATGATAATATAATTAAGATAATTAAGCAACTAATTGTCCGAGTCGAAAAGAAATGGAATATTCCGAGTCTAATATCCATGAAACTCAAAATTCCATCCGAGTTAGTCTAAGCGAAAAATCAAGTTACATAAAGAATATCGAGTGAAATAACTTGATATAGACTAAGCACGATTCGGACTAGAAGCATCGACTCCAACAAAATAGAACTTATAACATGAAGTCGAGATCCGAGTGTGGTAAAGCGACATACTAGTCAATTTAACATGCGATATATCTAAGTGATGAGGAACTCGGAACCGAGTGAGACATGCAGATCTGTTTTCCGAGTCACTTAGAGACAAGCAACAAATGCATGAAGTAAATGCTATATCACTTAGAGAAGATACCATATCACTCGTAGAAAGAGAATGCCTTGGAATCAAAACTCTATAAGTGAGAAATTCTTATACCCGATTCCTCTGTTAGAACTCAAAATTGTGCCGAGCAGTGTCCGAGTCTTCATAGTTTTAGCATTTTATTTCTATTTTTCAAGCTAAAATTAGTTAAAGACATTTCCTGAAGCTGACAAGTGGCTCCATAAATAAAAGGTAAAAGCTGACTGTGTTGAAACTGCAAGCGAACTGCTTGGTAGGGCTAATATGAGGGCGGATTGTGTGATCCTTGCGCTGCATAGTGCTCCTAAGACTGTGTGCCAAAAATTTGGATCATGTGATCTGCATTGTAAATGCTTAAGTGACAGTTCAAAAAGGATTTTTAAAAAAAAAACAATTTCAATTACTAGCTCTTCAAAATTGAACTTAGCTAGTGAATTGCTATCGTTGTTTCCTACTGCTTCCCCTAACCATGTACTCTCTCTCTGTCGGTTTCTCTGTGTCGACCCTCTCTCTAGCTTCTACGCGTCAATCACACTCTCTCTTTCAGTCGTTGCGTGAGTCTATTTTTTTCTTTTTTGCTCTGAAAAATCTGTTGATATATATATTAGGGTTATACCCTTGTTATGAAAGAACATTACTAGTTTTATTTTATACTTAGTTATTTTTCTAATTTTATTATTTATCATTGTTTTATAATGATAAAAACTAATAATAAGTTAAAAAGATAGATGGATATATATATTTTTCAATAATTAAAATAACATTATTTTTCTAAATTTTTTCGAACATAGTAGCTTATTTTTCATTATTTATATACTTAACACATTATTTGCCTTTTCTTCTTTTTAGAGTTTTAAAACTTTAAAATCCCAATTTCTTTTGAAAAAAATGTTCCATTGAGTGAAGATAATATTTTATCTAAATTTGCAATGTAACTCAATATTGTTCACCAAATTAAAATAAATTAGTTTTAGAAATATACACACCAACATAATAAATATATTTTATATATATATATATATATATATATATATATATATATATATATATATATATATATATATATTTACAAATGATCCTTTCTTCATATTGGTAATTTTTGTGATTATTTAATTATATATATATATATATATATATATATATATATATATATATATATATATATATATATGGTTGTATAATTGTACATGAGGTATGAAAAAATTTTAAAAAACAATTTCAAACCTATTACTACAATTCTTATCAAAGTATCGTAGTAATAGGTCTAAAATACACCTATTACTACGGTTCTTAGGCAAGAACCGTAACAATAGGTCGACCCTACCCCCAAAATTTTAGCCAAAAGGGGTTTAGGCCCCGACCTATTGCTATAGTTCATTAACATGAACCGTAGTAATAGATTATATTTTACTATGGTTTTGAACAATAGTAAAAGATACCCATCTACTACTATCCTCGCATATACTACGTCTTGTAACCGTAGTAAACTGTAATTTTAAACCGTAATAAAAGATGGTTACTGTATTAATTATTGAACTTTATACAACCAGATTGAATATATGGTATTGTTGGTAAATTGTTGCAGATGATGTGAAAATGGAGATTGAGTATTGGAATTTTACACTAATATGCTTTGTGGTGAGTGGCCATCTACTATTTGTGATAATGAAGGGTTTCTTAGAGAGGATTTTGGGGAATTTCTGTATTGAGAAGATCATTTTGCTAGAGAATGGCATATTTCTAGTCAGATTTGAGTCAGTTGGGAAAATAAAGGAAGTATTATAATCACGTATCTATCATTTTGATTGTAAGCCGTTTCAATGAAACCACAATCACTTGATTTTGCCAGCTTTAGGGATGAGGTGAAGAGGGTTCTTATCTGGGTGCAACTGCCTGGACTGGACCTGAAATATTGAAAGTCTTGTGGGGCTATTAATTATGACTGATAAGATTACAGAAATGAGATCACGAACAACTTATGCTAGTATGCTCATTGAAGTAGAAGTGACAGAGGAACTGATAGACAAAGTGATGTTTGAAAATGAGAATAGTTTGTTACCCGAGTAGAAAATTGAATTTGAATGGAAACCAGCCAAATGTACAATTTTCCATGAATATGGACACCCTTAGGAGCAGTGCAAGAAGTAGTTTGGTACTTGGGTTTGGAGAGTTAAAAATAAAGGCCCTCCAACCCCACCTGAACCAGAGCAAGACTCTCATATCATTATTCAACAGTGAGATGAAGAACTAGGATTCAATGCACTAAGGGCTCAAGAGACTAGAAGCAATAAAGTTATTCAATAGAGTGTGATCAGGCAAGTTGTGGTTGTACATAATACCCCATAGAAAATGGTTAATCTCATCACATGAAATGTGAGAGAGCTAAATAGCCCGAATAAACAAAAGGTTGTGGCTATTTTTTTTAAGAAATAAAGGAGCATGGATTTGGGGTTGATATTAGAAATAATGGTGAGAGAAGTAAATGTGCATAAAGTGTATGAGAACATTTGCAAAAGCAGGGGCCATAAAATCAACAAAATTAAGCATCATTTTGGTAGAATTTGGTTACTATGAGACTGCAGATATGTGGACTTAAAGGTAGTAAAAATGGCTCTTTTGGAATGTTCACTGTCTAGTTTATTTGCAAGGTAGAGGTGTTTATTACCTTTATATATGGATTTAATCAAGATAAGTTCAGGAATTTTTTGTGGTATGACGCGTGTGCTATGATACCGACTAATGATGAACCATGGCTAATACCTGGAGATTTTAATAATGTATGGGGTGCAGCGGACAAAATTTGAGGACTGCATATTCGGCCTCATGAATACAAAGATTTTCAAGACTACATAGAGGAATGCGAGCCAATGGAATTGAAATGGCTTGGTCTAGGATATACTTGGTGTAATAACTATACAAATGGTACTAGGGTCTATTCTAAGATAGATTAAGCTTTTGGAATGTGAAATGTGTGAAGTTATATAGAGCTAATCTAGTGCAATTCTTAGCACATGATATCTCAAACCATGCACCAATTTATGTGCAAATGGGAGACCATGACACCAAGGAAATAGGGAGATTCAAATACTTTAATATGTGTGGAGCTCTTCAAATCAATTTGATAGTACAGTACAACATATTTGGAAAAAACTAATGTAGGGTTGCAATATGTACCAAATACATATGAAGTTAAAGACTCTTAGAAAGAAATTTTTTTAGGACATTGAATAAGGAGGAATTTAGAAAATCGGTGCATAGGTTAAACAGAATAGAGAGAACTTGCACCAAGCTCAGCAAGCTCTTCAGAGATGACCATTTAATAGGGAATCGCAAAACCAAGAAATACAAGTTCTACAGGATTTTACAAGCAAATACACTTTTGAATTATCTTTTCTGAAGCAAAATAGAAAAAACTGAATGGATTCGGCAATGGAATCAAAGTATTAGACTCTTTGACACATCTATTAAGCAGAGACAGTAGAGGAATACTGTGGTTGCCATTCAAGACAACCATGGTTGTATTCAAACTGATCATTACAAAGATCTAATTCATATTCCTTGAGTTTTATAAAGCTTTGCTAGGGACTGAGTATACTGCATAGGAGTAGATTGATCTAAATGTGATAGGTAAGCACTACAGTAAAAGTGGCTTTTAGTGTCAGAAAACAATTGACACTGATATAAGAAAATCTAATGCTAAATTGATTTAGCAAAGGATTAGCGTCAGAAAGAGAGTTGACGCAAAAGGCATCGACAGTAAATTAAGTTAGCATCACATGACATCTCCAACGCTAATTAGCATTGGATTTAATGTCGACTTAAAGTCTGATGTTAATAGTGATGGACCACAACTGGACGCTATTAGTATCAGATTTTCAAAATTAGCGTCGAATGCTAAATTTGTCATATATTCACCCCTCCCCTCCCCCAAAATGGAAATTTGCGTCAGATAGATTCTTTTAGCGTCAGATGCTCAAATCTGACGTTAATTTCTTTAGTGCAAATTCAATTATTATCATCCTATTTTTGAAATTTAGCGTCTGAAAATCCAGTGCTAAATGTTTTTCTACTATTCCATTTTCTACTGTTTTGAGCATTTCTTGTACAAATATTGTACACATTTACAATATATTTTCCTTCACAAAAAATCAACAACCACACAACAAATCAATAACCATTCATAAAAAAACCACCAACTATTCACAAAAAATCACCCAACCATTCACAACAAACCACTAATCATTCATAACACCAACCAACATTCCCAACCGAGTTACATAAGTCAAACAACGAGTTTATCAAACAAACCCTATTAGAAGTTCCTTACACAAAGCATACTAACAAATTAGATCATAAAAAAACAAGTGAAATTAGTGTATAGATAAATTAAGTTACTTAGAACCAGAGATCATGTCAAGTTTTAATTGGAGGCTTTGGATGGGTTTCCTTGCTTCTTCCATGATCTTTTGTGACTGAATGAGTTTTCTTTCGTCATCAAGTTGTTCCTAGGTTGTTTTCAGTTGTAGGTAGAACCTATACAGGATATGGAGACAGTAGGTTTCTAATAGAACATTGTCGCGCAATTACCTAATCCGTATATGGTTGATTTTTTTACTCCATCCACTAGGGCTGAGCACGGCTGATGGGTACCCTTGAACCAAACCGAAACTGGTCAAACGGGTAAGGTTCTGGGACCAAAACTGGTCAAACGGTTTCGGGTAAGGTTCCTAAAATTTAAGAACTTGTGAAAGAGGTTCCGAATCCGGTTCCAAAAATTAAACCCTAAAATTGGAACTGGAACCGTTAATACATGTATTTTTTCCAGAATTTTTAGTTTTCAATTTGTGAATATGAGACCCATGTAATTTCAGGTTCAATTAGTTTGTGGTTTATGATATTTACTCTTTAAATGCAAAGAGAAGCAGAAATTGATGTTTTGCTTCTTGTTTCCTTTTTCCTAGGATTTTTAAGTTCTCTTCTAACTCTTCCTGTGGAAAATTAATTTACTATTTATTAATTCTTAAAATGTAATTAATCTGAGAAAATATAACTTTTAAGGCCCCCACAATCTGACTTTCGTTGTAATTTTCGCTGCAATGAGTTGACAGTCATTCATGCTGAGTTTTCCTGGCTTTAAGGGTACACCAAGATATTTCATTGTGGGAGCTCACCCTTAGCAAAGCCTGTATTCTTCAATATTTCCAGTTCAGTCTCTTCTGTTGTGCCAGCCAAGAAAATTTGAGATTTTTGTATGTTACCTTCAAGTCCAGACACAACAGAAAATTTCTCAATTACTTCCATGATGCAATTCACAGATTGAACATTGGCTTTACAGAATACCGACAAATCATCAACGAATATCTGATGGTTTAGTTATATCCCCCTGCAGCCAGGGTGGTAATTAAACCTTGCATTCTAAGCAACCTCTTGCAACATTCTTGGTAAGTATTCCATACCAATCACAAATAATAGGGGAGATCAGATCCTCCTATCTGAGACCTCTACTAATGTTGAAAAAGTCATGCAATCCTCCATTGTAGTTTAGGGAAAAGGAGGTCGTAGATAAGCATGCGTATGTTCAACTCACAAACTTGGAGGGCATGCCAATACCAATCATCATTTCTTTTAGAAAAGTCCAGTTAATAGTGTCATAGGCTTTCCTATGTCAGTTTTGATAATACAACTTGGAGGGAAATTTTTCCTTCTATACTGTCTCATAAGGTCCAGACCAATCATGATATTGTGCAATATGTTTCTATTTATTATAAATGCTTACTGATTATTTTGAATCACAGAAGGCAGAATATTTTTCAATCTTTTGTAAAGAATTTTTGAAATAGCTTTGTATAGGGTATTACAGCAAGCTATTGGTCTGCAGTCCACAGGACTTTTTTGGACAATCAACTTTTAGGACAAGGGTAATAGCTGAGGTATTGAGTTGTTTTAATAACTTGCCATGCTCAAAGAAATCTAGAATTGTCATGATCACCTCATTGCCAATTACATGCCAACTGCTTGTGTAGAGTTTGCTGATGAAACCATCAGGGTCAGCGCTTTTGTGCTGCTAATTGAGAAGATTGTCTCCTTTACATCCTGGATAGTGAAAGGTTCGATCAGATTTTACCTTTGTTCCTCAAACAGACTGTTGCCTACCTGCAATGTGTTCCAATTCAATTTCTGCCTTGGCTTTGTTGCAAGCAAACCTTTGAAATATTGTACGAGCTCATCCTCAATCAATTTGGCATCATAAATAATTTCACTCTCAACTGTCTCCAAGGACATGATCCTATTGCCTTTGCATAGAGTGGAAATAGGTAGTATTTTTATCCCCTTCCTTCAGCCACCTTAGTTTTCTCATTTGAATCTTTATCTCTCTATCAGCTTTTTTGAATTGATTAAGTTGATCAAGTAAATCTCTCTCTACAGAAAATATTGCTTCATCACCCTGTCCTTGGAAGATCTGAGCCTGGGTTTGCTTCAGTGGATTTCTGGCCTTTTCAATTCTTGTCTGCAGCCCTTTGAATTCCTCTTTGTGGAAAATCTTTAATCTAGACTTCACTACCTTCTGTTTTTGTACCAATTGGTACATTTTAGTTCCTTTGCCATCAAATTGCCAAAACTGTTGTATTATCTCTTGGTAATTTTTGTGCATGCACCACATATTACAAAATTTAAAAGAGTGAGCTTTTGATTCAGTGGTGTGGTCACTGATGAATAACATGCAGTGATCAGAGATACAGCCTGGTACGACATTACAGTCCATAGTGGGATAAGCTTCCAACCATTGTTCATTTATCAGCACCCCGATCAAGACGAGAGTAGATTCTGTCACCCTCTTTCTGCTTGTTTGTCCACGTAAACAACTGGCCCTAATGATGCATTTCCTGTATGCACTGATTTATGCATTCCTGAAATTCCATCAAACTTTAGTAGTTGATCTTTGCCCCTCCAATCTTCTCATGTTCATCTAGCACAATTAAAATCTCCTGCTGCAAGCCATTTAGTAAATGTCTAAGTCATTGTAATTGTATAAGTACATATTAATGTGATTACAATGCAATTTTGATTGTATTACAAAGTTATAAACAAACATGATAATGTAACGACCATTACCACTTTAATTACATTTAACCAAACATGTCCTTAGATGCATAAATCACAGTCATATAGAAATCTTGTACAGATCTCTTCACTCTTATCACCATGTGTATGAATTGGGTATGTATCAGTATAATGGTAATGTCATACACATTAGGTTTCCATATAAACCAAATTCTGCATCTCTCCTCGTCTGTTGCGTTTGTAACTACTTTCTATCCCCTGCATCCAGTTGCTGCCACCACTGGAACTTTCGTTTTTGCAATTTTTGTTATAATATGGTGAATAGTTGCTAACAATTGGATTGGTTTGAGTGTGTCCATATTAATTAGTTATTTAATTTATTCCTTTCGTACTAATTGTGTAAGATATCATGATATCTCCAATGGTGGTTGAACTTTATTCAGCACCTCATCAACCTCCCCTTTAATTTCTTCACCCATTATATATTTTTATTAGTGCCCAACGCCTACTTAAATTAATTTTTTTTATTACCTAATTAGTGCATATTTGTTTTGAATTTCTTTTTTTTTTAATTGAACATATTCTTTTTAATGAAACATTTTTGGGGTTGGACTAGTTCATCTTCTCTCTCTAGTAACTATACATCTGAAGATAGCTAGGAAGCTTCTTTGAGAGCTTTTAGAATTGGGCTAGCATTCTTCATAAGTTGGATACTGAGGTCAACAAGCCGAACAGCACAGAAAATCCCCTCCCAACATTGTTTCAATGGCAAAAATACTATTGAATGAAACCGAGAACGCATCATTCTCAATCTCGTGACCCAAAATTTCTCAAAAATTCTACAAATGCTTATACAAAAGCAACCTTCACCTCCAATTACCTCCCTCACTCGCTATTGTAATATTAAAAGCATGAAGACCGAGGAAGAAATAAACCATGTTCACACCAAAATGTCAGTAGCAAGTCATTATCAATCAAGAAAATACATCACTAAGTTCAACAATGGAATGGGCAAACTATTATAACGGTATATCTTTGGGAATATTTCTTACAAACGCCCAAAACGCACATCCAAATCAAACGCCCAAAACGCAATTAGCCATGAAAATTAACGAAGTTCAAGCAAAAGTGTAACAATTTGACCCTAAGAAAATAATTAACTTTAATATGCTACAATTATTATGAACACGTGTATTTCAAGTTTAGATTCTTATGTCACGTTATTTATATATATATATATATTATTTAAAATGCAGGAACGGTTGATAACAATAATGATGTATGATCATATTTCGTAAAATTTTTTAACATGACTCGCAAATTATTAATTATATATTATTATTTCTATACTTATTTTATTTCAATTAATAAAATATTGATAAGTAAAAGTTATATTTAAAAATATGTAAGTTTTATTGAAACTATTATTTTGGTCTCAAACTATTATATTTTATTTTATAAATTCAATAATTTTTAAAATAAAAATATTATAAACTAACATAGTAGAAGAAAATATATTAGAAATTAATTATATAGTATTAGTATATGAAGATATTGGGCTTCAGGGTAAAGAGTTAAATTAGTCCGACTTGGGAATGATGAGAATATATAAAGGCAGGCCCATGTGATAATTCCCCTGCCTCTGTTCGGCTACCGATAGTCCACCACCACTGCCCCTGTTGCCGCCTGTCACCAGACGTCACCAGCACCATAACCACCAAGCACCACCAAACTACAAAGCCTCTCTTCCTCACAACGGCAGAACTAGGGGGCCGTGATCCCCCATAATTTTTTCTTTTTGTAAAATCTATCCTAAAAATATAAAATAGAAAAAAAAATTATTTAGGAAAATTATTTTCATATTTTTTAAGGGA
Organism: Talinum fruticosum; assembly: GCA_021018815.1. NCBI lineage: Eukaryota > Viridiplantae > Streptophyta > Magnoliopsida > Caryophyllales > Talinaceae > Talinum > Talinum fruticosum. Next base: position 6,504,218 of record JAITYX010000011.1, read on the forward strand.
TTATTATCCGTACCCTCGTACTTATGGTACAATCATTTTTCTATCCATGTCCTATTGAAATTATTTTCAACCCCCGACCTTACGGACATATTAAAATTGTAGGTAAACTTGTGATTTTAAGTTGACTAGAGACGTTAAAAGACGAAATTACCCTTATATTATCTTCACCCTCCTCCCCTAGCCCGACACCCCATCTCTCTCTCTCTGAGTTTCTCTCGCTCTCTCTCCCCCTCTCCCTCTCCCTCGCTCTCTCTCTCCCTTTCTATCTTGATTGACCGTTGAAAAGTAATTTCTACATATTTTTGCTTCAACTCGCTTTGGTTTTATGCCGTATTTTTGGTGCATATGTTCGAATTCGCTCTCTCTTTGTCTGTATTGCTCGTGTAGGTGTTTATCATGTGTTTCAAAGTTGAATTGCCTCATTTGTTGGTGAGTAAATTTGTTCAAATTTGGAGAGAGAATGGATCTAAGATGTTGGCTTATGCGCTTTGGGTTGGTGGTATCGAAGCTTTTCCGGGTTTAGGTGGAATTTGGGTTTCGGGTTTCATTTGAGCCTTCTTACTGTTGTGTGCTTGTTCGTCAATTTGTGCTTGTTATGGCAGGAAAAATCTCCACTTCGAGGAGGTTATGAGGATTGGGTGAGCTTGTTATAGCAGGAAAAATTTCCACTTCGGGGAGGTTATGAGGATTGGGTGAGCTTGTTATAGCAGGAAAAATTTCCACTTCGGGGAGGTTATAAGGATTGGGTGAGAAGAGGTGGAAGAGAGAGAAAGTTTGGAACCTCTGTTTTTGGGTGGAATCCATTGACTCAAAGTATGAGATTTGATTAAGAGAGAGATTGTGGCACAATTAGGGTTTTACCTTGAGAGTACGAGAATTTCAATCCCAAAATTTGTTGGGTGGTTTGGGTTTTACAGTTTTCTTGATATTTGGAGGTATTTCTATTTGGGCAAGATTGAATTCCATTTTCTTTTGTATCTTATAACTACTATTGCCAGCAAGTTGAATCCAGCAAATACATCCTCTTCTATTTCCAACATATAGGAACATGTATTCATCAAAAGTGAGATTGATCCAATTTTTTAATCAAATTGCATTTGTGAATCTTGGGGATGCACGTTTTATTTACCACCTAATTAATTACTCGGATAGATATGGATATGAAGTTGGCCATAGTCAACCAACATAGAGAGGAAGAGAGAGAACGAGGGAGAGGGAGAGGGAGGGGGAGACAGAGTGAGAGAGAAGGGGGTGTCGAGTTAGGGGGCGGGAGGGTGGAGATAATACAAGGGTATTTTTGTCTTTCAACGTCTCCGGTCAACTTAAAATCGAAGTTTACCTACAATTCTAATATGTCAAGAAGGTCAAGGGGTTGAAAATAATTTTCAATAGGATATGGGTAGAAAAATGATTGTAACATAGTACGAGGGTACAAATGTTAATAATCATTTTTTAACTCTCCAAGTAAAATAAATTTTCGTAATCATTTTTGGTGTAAGATAAAATTATACAACTATTGTATAAAATATATTTTTTTCATATAATATTTTGCACATGTCTTATAGTAGTTTAATAAATTAGGATGGAGAAAGTTAGGGTGCATGCTATGAAAAATTGATAATACATATAGCCATCTCAACATTGTTTTTTAATCTCTCTGTCATCCTTCCTTTCTCTCTCCAACCTACTAATATGTTTTCTTATAAGTTATAATAGTACCTTTTCTCCCTACCTTCTAATGTATAATAGTGTATATTTTATTTTCAATTAGCAATTTTCAAAAGAAGATAATTTTTTTGGCCTTTCAAAACTCCTAATTCAAAAACTAGGTCTATTTTACATTAATATTATATTTCTTTTAGTGAGTTGATTATTATTAAATTATATATTATTATATTAGTTAATCTAATTTATTTCTCAAATTATATTAGATTTTGTAAGTGATTATTATTAAAGGGATAATTTTTATATTATTAGTTGTGAGTTATAACTTATCTATTTATTACACAAATTTTCTTCATAATATTCTTTTTTTTAATATATAGTTAATGTTTAATATATGATAATAATTTATTTTATAACTTATATAAATAGTAATGATAGAGGTAAAAATTTTATTTAGCGGTGCCCTTTTTTAGTATCATTGAATTTATAAGTATTAATTATTTTTATGGGCATCTCCTTTAATATTTTCGTGGATTTTTTGAGGATTTTTAATCATACAATCAAAAAATTTATTTTGGCACCACTGACCAAATAATAACTCCAACCCTGATAAATAGTTTTTTTTTTTTTATCTTACTACCTCGTCCCCTGGAAAATTTTCTGGGTCCGCCTCTGCTTCCTCACCCTCTCTTTGCTTGCTCTACTTGGTCGCCGCATGCCGCCAGCCACTACCACCTGCTGCTGCCGGCGTGCGTCCCAGCAACTGTCAACCCACCGCTCCATCTGCCACAAACCACCACACCCTCTGCCTTCCCCTGTCCCCTACCCCTGATGCTGCCTCTATTTCTCCCTCTACCCCCCTCTGTTCTGCCTCTGCCATCCTCTGCTGGCTACTACCGCCGACTGTTCCCCCCTCGGCCGCCAGTCAGACACCACCTGTCGCCGACCCTGTCACCCACCAGCCACCACCCAAACTACCACAATCTCCTTTACTAACTTCCTCCACCTTTTCTCCTAGGTAAAATTTTGATTTAAAATTCCTCATAATTCAAGTATTTGGAGTATAAATCAGTCATTTTGTTTAGTAACATGTGAAGAGGATGTGAGATTAAATTTAGATGATATTATTGATGCATGATTGAATTAATAAAAGGTTGAACATAATTAATTTTGACTAATCATGAACATAATTAATTTTGACTAATCATGGTACATATGTGAGTAAATAATAATTAACGGAAAGGTTTTGGATAAAAATGGTGAATGTTGGTGGATGATGTGAATTAATCATCTCTTTGTTATTAAATTATAGTGTAGGTTAGGAATAAATAAATAAATATTAAATAAAACAAAATCAATAATAATAAAATTATTTTAAATTTTTAAATAAGAATTAATTATCTTTTATATTTTTCTAAGTAAAATATTATATTGTGTTAAAAGTTAATATTATTTATTTTTCAAAAGCAAAATAAACCTCTTTTAGGGAAAAATAAAATAGGACATTTTGATATATATATATATATATATATATATATATATATAGATAAAACGTAAGACAAATAGGTTATAATTGTTAAGTTTCATAATTTGGTGAGAAAAATAGTATTAAAAATTGTAAAGCTTCTTTGTACTTTGCAAAAAATAAAACTAAAGTTTATATACTTGTCAACAACAAAGGCAAATAGATTTTATAACTATGTATAATATTAATTTAATTTGTGATAGAAATTGACATTATTTGTCTTTCAATTAAAATAGGATTAAAGTATTAAAATAAATAAATAAATGAAAGCGAAAACTTGATTTATTAATTGAATTTTTATTTTTACAAAATCTTTATGAAGGTCATCGATCACCGTACGTTCGTTCGGATTCTCGCTCGAGAAAAAGGAAAAAGGACACCAACTCAAGGTACGGTTATTGATCGTGCCCTTCCAAATTTTATATGATTTACTCATTGATAAACTAAAGCCAGATATACTTGACATTGATAAAAATAAAGAATTATTTACAAATAGTATTTGTCATTTATTAATGTCGACCGCCCCATATCATTTACGATTATTTGGTAATCATATCAATATTCATATTAGTCACAATGTATATGTTGGCCACAATCAACTGGACTTCCCAATTAGTCAGGTGTGCACATTTTAGGGAAACTTTATGATCGCAAAGGATTCCACTCAAAAATTAATCAGCAATTATTTTAAATTATTCTCTCCCCTCATTTACAAATGAATTGAAATGCATGTGCTTAGCTCAATAATTTGATAACTTTTATTTTACTGAATAATAGTGAACATATTGAGTTTTGACTCACATTTGGAAATGTTTTTTGGTTTTGTTTTAAGTAAAACTATTGAAGGTAGCAAGCTTGTAGTGGTAACATTTTTGGGTATAAGGGTTAAGTGTCGTTGACTTAAGTTATCACATGTTAAGTTGTACTTCTGTTTATTTTTGTATAATTTATAATTGCTAAGAAAATGTAACCAAGGTTATATATATATATATAAGCCTCGTTAGTAGTTTTGCCCTTTCCGCGGATAAGGGCTGCAGTGGCGACTTCCTGACCTCTTTCCGTTGCGTTAATCACCGGGTAGCGGTTTATTTAGACAAAACTGGTGATTATTGGTTGGGACGTTACAAAAGAGAAGAAATTACTTGGATTTGAGCCAAGTTTCCAAGTTTAATGGATGAAATGAAGCCCCAATTCACTATGAATGACTGCCAAAGTATTTGCACATAAATTAAAGTTCTCAAATCCAAATTAAAGTTTTGAACTAGAAAAAAAAACAAATTCACTTGAATTGCAACGCTTAAGTCTTCTGGATTAGGGAAAAAAACAAAAACCAAATTTCTTGTATTTGCATAGAAAATTAAAGTTCTCAAAAAATGAGTCTCGGACATCCAAGGAAGGATAAGCAAGCACTAGCTCTCAAGCCCGCGAAGGTGAAAGCTCTTGGGTGGCCACTGCGAATGACCACGGCACCGGTACAGGGTGTTAGGGAAGAGTAGAGAGAGAGGCACAAATAAAGCATGCGAGATAGAGAGCAAAATAAACAGAGAATGCGATAGAGTAGAGAATAGAGACTACCGAAAAGACTTCACTGGAAAGAAAACGTTGGTGACAGAGGGGAGTAATGAATGCTAGCGATGGAAGGGAGTGACGAACATGAGCGGATGTGGAATAACCACGGTTCAAAACGACATTTAACTACGGTTATCAGACGTCGTTTATGTGCCTGTCGTTGTAGGTGGGAATCTTTAACTACGGTTCACAGCCGTAGTAAAAGAAGACGTATGACGACGGTTTAGATAAAGAACCGCAGTCATAGGTCATTCTATGACGATGATTCTTAAAAAGAACTGTCATCCTAGGTCTGACCTCGGACCTATGACTACGGTTCTTCCTTAAGAATCGTAGTCATAGGTCTGATTTTTTTTTAAATTATTTTTCTTTTGTTTGCTTGCCATCTATACAAGTACAAATCATATACAACCTTACACATTCAAAATATGCAAACAACAATCTAATATAGTCTTCACTAGAATATATACAAAACAGCATATTCATCATATTTGTATATGGTACATATAATAGACAATGTAAAAATATATATACCTATGTACATATAGACCTATAACTGTATGACTATTAAAATCACAAACTTGATCAATCAAATAATGAAGAATAAGTGTAAATATATACCTATGTCTTTATACGGTTATATACAAATTCTGCCCAACCTTGTTTTAACTTGTTCAACACTTCATCTATATAGGAAGTGGGCGAGTTCTTTCCCGAGAAATAGTGTAACCAATGCTGTAAAAGACATATTAATTAGGTCAAGTGCAAGTGTTAATCAAGCTGAAAAAAGAACATAATCAATTACAAGTGCAAGTGCAAGTATACCTCTTTGGGACTAGAATTATTTAAAGCGACTTCAGTCACAATCTCTTTCATGTACTTGGAGAATGTAGAAGTCGCACTCTACGTTCCCCGGTTGTTTATGACACTATAATAACAAAATAGATTCCCAACACATAGAGAACTAATTAGTACTTTATGTAGCTAGCAATTAGTATGAAATGACAAATAATTAAAGTAGACTCTAACTAAGAGAACCTCACCTTGACGCAGACAATTATTGGCTTTGGTTTCACTCGTCGGTCTTTCAAGCCTCCACCATAATAATAACGTGATAGAACACTATTTTTCGATCGAAAAATAAATTTCAAATTAGACATACAATTGAAACGAATACTAATTAACAAAATAATATAGAATGATTAAACTATGAACTCACGACTCGAGTACGTCCTTGACATCTTCCCTTACGGTATGACTAAGAGGATCAAGCCAGTATACCATATTAGCCCTTGAAAATATGACAGCAAGCATCCAATGGTGGCTACACAACTATAAATAACACATTTATATAAGTATGTATAACACCATAAAAACTTCAGTTAATTAGTTTATTTGTAACACCATAAAAATTTCAGTTAATTAGTTTATTTGTACACTTACCTCTCATTGAACGGCATCATGTACCATGTTTTATCATGCGCATTATGTTTCAAGACTTCGAATATATAGTTGACTCATTCTTCATGTTTCTCCCCAACTCCTTGAATGGAATTAGGATTGAGAAACTGAACGAAATCCTTTCCAATCTCATGCATCCACCTTACATATTAATTATATGTAGTTAGAAATTGAAATTAATAGTAAAAAAGAACTTATTATGAATATATGTAGCTAGAAATTGAAATTAATAGTAAAAAAAGAAACTTATTATGAATATAGTAACTCAAATAATGCCAAACATAACAGTGGATGCGTTGATATCCTCTATCTGCAAAAATTGCATTATGTCGTCCAGGAAGATAAATAAGGTCATGTCCCCATTCTCCCCTTCACGTTGCCCAAACACGTGACCTGGTGCGCTACGGATCAACGGTTCCTCTAATGACAGAGTTTTCATATAACTTTCCAGAGTAGCACACCAATCTATGTAAGACTCCTCAATGGATATGAGAGGACACTTCTTCGAACGACGAACGGGCGCCACTGAACGTTTGCTTGTGCTAACCGAGGGAGATGGAGTGCCCTTCATCCCACTCTCGGATCTATCCCCGACATCCTAGTGAATAATCAATACAAAAATAAGAAATATATATGCGTGATATTAACAAGAGCTAAATCTAATATCTTAAAAAATAAATTACCATAGAGGATGACCAAACTCTTGGGCCAATAAAGAAAACTATTGATTGCATCGTCAATAGTGTGGAGGTCCGGTGCCCAGATCGGTAACTCACACTCACCCTTTCCATGCATGACATCTTTCACACTTATCCTCACCTCATCACCTACAAAGGGTGTCCCGTGAACGACAGTATTTGACCTCCACGGGAAAACAACACCCAATGCCACAACATGATCTAGGGAGGGTGATGAGAAGATAGCTTGCACTTCGTCGGCTGCATAAGAAGAAGTGCAACAATTATAATCATAAGAATAAGTACAACATAGAAGTTAAACAACATAAAAATCCTGAAAATAAACGGACAGAGTTTCCCCTCAAAAGTAAACATTTTCCTAGAATAACGGCCCTCATCCGATATACAAAAACATACTAAATAAGTAATTACTCAAGGGCCACACACAGGAGTTACGCAGCAACCACACAATATACAAAATTCATTCAAAAAGATTATACACCAATTAGTCAAAATATAAACATGCATGCAAATAATGGCACTCATCCGAAACAACAAAAAATACTATAAGTAATTACTCAACTGCCACACAGCGGAGTTCCACAACAACCACACAATGTACACCATTCATTCAACAAGTTTGTACACCAATTAATCATAATATAAACATGCATGTTAATATAATTAGGTTGCAAAATATGAATTACCTCCACCATAAGTTTGAATTGGTCGATTAGTGAGCTCGTGTTCCCGCTTCCTGGTGTTTGGGGTAAGAATTGACCCAAATCGCACATGGGTATGTCGGGTGTCGACATACCCATCTTTCTGAAGTTTGCCATCTGTTCCTGTATATGTTATATCTAGGCAACCAGTTGAGTCATTTGGGACTGTTGGAACTCCATTGGGGACCTCATTTGTGCCACTTCGGCCTTCATATACGTTTGCTCGGAAGTGACGGGGTGCTTCTTCCTAGTCCCAAAGTGCTCAACTATCCCCACCCTCCTAACTACGACTCAAATATGACTAGGATGCTCATCTCTTTGTAGGGCCAAGGGTAGCTTGTCCCTTCCTCCCCGTGGTGTCAGCGACTTCTAAAGTTGATGTCTATGACAAAGACTCCTGTAAGAAGAAAAACCGAATTATCATTTGACAATTCATAAATATTAAAATCGATAAGTTCTCAAAATAAAGCAAATAGTAAAAACTCACGAATCACTGCGCGATATATTCTCAGTCGTAGTGAAGGTTCCATCTTTCTTTTTTCTTCCTTCGACCGACAGCTCGTCCTTCTCGATAGCGAGCTGCGAAGTATTTATGTTGGAACCTTCACCGAATGTGGTTTGAAGTTGTTCAAGCTTTTGCTTATACAACCTCTCCTCCAACTTCGCATATCCCCCACGGGACATCATACGAGGATATGCATTGCTCTTAATCCTCTTCCGGTTGGTCTCACCTAACGCCTGCGTAAGTAATTAAGACAACAAAAATATCAGTGCATAAGACTTAAATAAATAAAAAAAAGAGATAACAAATGATGATCATAAATTACCATGTATTCCGGAGAGGAGACATGTGATTCAAATAATCTCCAGTCCTCCTCGTTGATACAATTGTAAACCTCCTAAGGTCTACCTTCTTGTTTTATCTACTTTGTTTTGTAGACCCATATAGCAGCAATGCCAGATTTGAAGTCTCTAAACTTTTATGCCGCCAATATGAGGGTCTTGTGTTTCACCGAGGGGATCTCAGATTCATTAACGTTCAAGTTGAACGTTTTCGAAACACAAGAATAACTCTGCATTAGTACATATATATTAACCATTTACAATAAGTTGCAATAATAAGTTGGGATGTAGTGCTTTTATATGAATATCGCTCCAAAGGTTGTCCTTAATGGAATCGAGAATTTTGTTCCATTTTCTATAATCACCTACAGCATTTCCGTGCCTATCAAAATCGACCCGTGTAAGGATGGTTGGATCATCTCTACTCCAGCACCAACTTCTCCTTGTTCATCATAGTTCGCCCCTCGAACTTTTTGTACTTTTGGAAGAATTCATTTATACTACAAGCAATTATACAAATCTTGATAAATAAACATTTACAATAATTTTCGGACGGAAAAACAGAAGTTGGGTTGGGTAACAGCCAACATGAGCTGACCGTGTAGTTTGGCACGACCCATGCTCGCTGCCCGAACCCTAGTTCCTCAATTTTTGCCGTTTTCTTCATTTTCTTTGTGTGTTATGTTTTTCTCCTCTCATTGTCACTTATATTCCTATTTTGCTAATTGGCTCCCATAAAAGATATTCCTATTTTGCTATAAAAGACATCTTGACCAAAAAAATGGGCTGCCAAGCGGATAATGCCTCCAAACCCTCAAACAATGCACTACTACTTCTGGTACCTTCAACTTCATGATTGTATTCCAGGCCGAGCGAAAAACATCGCTTCTGGCTTGATTTTAAACGCGAGTTTTCGCCCTAAAAAAGCCTATGTCACCTTATAAGGAAATCCCTACGGTACAGCCACCCTATAAAGAGTGCGTAATAACTCACCGATCGAGCGCTCTTGCACATCCCACAATTTGACATAAGTGCCTCAACTATAAAATTACACATACAAAATTGTTATCACCTTAACCAACTCTTTGTTGGTAACAATATGGATATGCTTGCATGCATTTTCAAGTTTGTATTGGAGTGTATTTTCATGATAAGAATAGTAACAAATACGAAAACTTCCAAAACATTTGAAAAATAATAATAGTTACATATTGCGGGCGAGAGTGAGACAGAGGTAGGCGAGAGTGAGTGGGAGGACCGAAAACCACAGAGAGAGTGAGTGGGGCGGTGCAGCCACAACTGGAAACGCAAAGGGAGTGAGTGGGGGGTGCAACCACGACCGGAAACTGCGAAGAGAGTGAGTGGGAAGCCAACGAAACCACCGAAACCGTGGAGAGAAGGGCAACCGAAGATAGAGACAGTGGGACTGAAAATGAGAGTTAGAAAAGTGAAGCGACATGGGCCGAGGGTTTTTTCTAAACAACTTTTGACTACGGTTCAATAAATGAATCGTCATCTAAAGTTAGAATCGTAGTCAAAGGTTCAACAGATACTTTCGATGGTTCACTAAAAGAACCATAGTCAAAGGTTTAGCAAACACTTTAGATAACGATTCTTCTATTAAACCGTCGTCATATGTACATTAATAATTGCTTTTTTTTTTTACGAAAATGTCATCCGTCCATTTTTCATGACGGTTTGTCCTTTTAACCATTGTTAATGACCCATCGTTAAAAGTGTTTCCTGTATTAGTGTGGGTTTAGAGGGAGGGATAGAAGGGAGATAGTTAAGGATTTGAGGCTTGAATATGTCCTGTGTCTCTGCATCGCCCTGTATTTTGTGGAATATGCATCTCCATTTAGCATCAGACAAATAATCTAACTCTATTAGAATTCGAATAGTATTTTGACTTGAGTATGGGACGCTATTAGAGTCGGATAAACTCATCCCACGCTAAAAAAACAACTCTAATAGCATATGGCTTCTTATGTTGGATGTAAATAGTGTCTTTTTTAAGTTTGCTAAATACATCACTATTACCATCAATTTTTTTAGTTGTCTCTAAATTCTGATGATAATAGCAAATTTTTTTATAGTCATGGGACCTGTATTTTTGATTGAATAGCAGCTAGCACTAATTACACCTTTACTAATAAAAAAATGTCAAGAATGCTAAAAATTAAATTGAAAGATCTCAAAGGGGCTTAGATATGAATATTCCAGGAAACATACTTCTAGTTAAGCTTAGAATTTAACCAATAGGTTGTCCAAAAATTGTGTATTTGCTAAAACAATGGAGTTGTTTTCACTATGATTGTGAAATAGCTTAGGTCAGGTCAATTTGTATTCATGTCAAATTTAAACAGGTTAAAATCCCTATGACCTGGCCTACCCATTTGTTCAAGGGATTAAAAATCTCAATCTAAATCCATTAATTTTTTAAATGGGCTAACTTAAAATTTACCAATTTAATCCGTTAATATAAACAAGTTAAAATTGAACCCACAGATATATAAAGGCCAAAGAAATATAAAGGAGTTAATTTCAAATTCTCCTGTTATTAATTAACTTACCATTTCAAGTAACATGTAACTCTAAACTATTATAAAATATTTAGAGTAAACCATTTCAAGTAATGTATAACTCTAAACTATTATAAAATATTTAGACTAGGTTTACTCCCGCTTTCATTCAAAAATTTAAAATAATAAAATACTATTACTTACTAAGATCTTGATGTTACACCCAAAATTTCATATTTTGGATTCCAAAATTTGACATTTATCGCAAAGGTATAAATGATAAATGGGCAAATACGTTACATTTACAATTTTTCATGTAAAATTTCAAATTAAATGTTACCTAATTAATTAAATGAGTTAAAATATTTTGGACTTAATTAAGAAATTTGAAAATCCCATTCCAATCCTGCTTGTTCGTGTCCAATTTAAATATAATCTAATTAATTAAATGGGTTAAATATAGCAATTGACTTAATTAAATAGGTTGAAAATTTCTGCCTAAACTCTATTTAAGTTTATGTCCAATTTGAACAGAGATTTCTCTCCTTGTGAGAGTTTTCATTTCTCTCTTCTCGTAAGAGTTTGTGTTTCTCTTATTTTTTATGAGAGCTTGGGTTTATCTCTTTATTATGAGAGTCTTGTTTCTCGTCTTTTTGTGAGTTATTTCTCTTGCCTATACATGCAGTGTTTTATTAGGATTATTGATTTGATTAGAGCATATATTTTTGATATTTTTAATCACTTAGTGTCATTTATTTTGATTCAGAATTATTCAACAATGGAATTTCATATAACTCGATCAAAGTGATATTTTTTCAAGTTGGATCTATTATATCACATAAAGATCTATTTTATGAAATTTTATAATAGTTCGCTGATGTTTGCGAAAAATATATTAAAGTCGAAGAACACGATTTATGACAAAATTGATGTTAGAAATATGGAGCCAAATGAAAGTATATTTATCATTAATGTTATCAAAATAAAAATCTATTTTAATATTTTAAATTTATTTTATAAATATCTTGTGATATTTATTAATAAAATTTCTCATTTTATTAAAAAAATATCCAATTCGAATTGATAACTGTGTCGGTTTTTTTTTTATAGCTGTGGTTTTCACGGCGAAGATGGTCCTCCAATAATTGGAAAGTTGAAATAAATGAGATAACAAACGAATGGTTCTCCAATGCTGCTCATTAATTTATGACACAGTGGCAACACATTCATTGATTGCTTTTGACAACTCTTTAAAATTAGGATGATAAAAAAATTTCTATAAACTTAGGAAAAAATATGATGTACGAATTCCGATAGATTTTAATAATTTAATGTTTCTAAAGTTGTAAGAATTAAACTTGATAAAACTAGCCTGAATTGTACTAGCCTCACCTAATGACCCGAAACTTAACCCAAACTGAAATCCGAAACAGTCTCAATCGATTTTGAACTGAAACTCAAAACTGAACTGACTCAAAACTAAACCGACCAAAAATCTAATGAACCTTATTCCGACCCGCACCGAAACGACTCGATTCGAAAGCGAATTAACCCGAAATATAATTGACCCAATTAAAACTCGAACTCGAAAAGACCGAACCGATTCAACCCAAATTTAAGCGACCCGTATGCGAACCAACCCAAATCCGAGTTTGATCAGACCTTGATCTAATTCAACCCATTTCAGACCAAAATATGTTTATATAAGTTTTGAAATTCTTTTTATATATTTGTTGAGATAAAGAAATGATAACTATATGCATATATATATAATTTATGCCTCCTGTCATAATTATATTTTGATGTTCCATTTTTGGTACATTTATTTAGAAATTAAATCCAATAAGTTTTCTAATGAATCAAGAATCGCATCAATCGGAGTTCGAACGAGAAAGTTACAACTAAAACAAGTGACATGATTGGAAGTTGACTCAGCCCGATTTTAACCGATCTAAAATTGACCAGACCAGATATTGACCTGACCCAAAAGTGACCGACCTGACACAAAGTTGACCCCAAACCATACCCGAAATTTACCCGAATCGACATTGACCCAATCCAAACCGAACTCGACCAATATTAACTTCATTTGAAGTTGACTCGATCCGAAATTAACTCGAACCCAACTTGAACAAGATCGACCTAAAATTGACGTGAACCGAAGTTGACCCAAATCGAAACCAAACCCGACCCAAACCGAACGTGATTGACCCAAAGTTGACTCGAACCGAACCTCGAACCGAATGACCCGATTGTCGGATCTAATAAGATTACATCCTAAAATTAATTGACAATCAGTTGAATAACTCACTAATTTATATATATGTTTAAGACCATCTATTTTACAAATGTGGGATAACATCTACTTTCATATTCTTCTCACATGTGGACTATTGATAAGACCTAGCATGTGACATGATCCAATGTGGTGGTGGTGAGCAGGTCAGAACGAAGTCATTCATCATGCTTAAAGATAAGTCGACCGATACTTAAAAACTCATCAGTTTCATCCCAAAATCAATTGAAAATAGATAAAGTAACACACAAGTTTATATACATGTTCAAGATCTATTCAATCAATCTAGACTAATATCCGATGTGGCAATTTCCTGGGAAAAGCCAATTCATCTCGTTACGTCCCACACCAACTTTGCTAATCAGCGAGATCAACACGACATTAGTCTAAATCCTTATTTACAGGAGGCTAGATAATACCCAAGCTCATTAGGGTCAGGATTTCCTAAATGATTACGGTAAAATACTATTTTACCCCATATTTATTTCTTTTATAAGCACTCATCAAACTTGCACAAATCCTATCATATCACAACTACCCAAAAAGTCATACTTACACTTGGCACATTTATTCTCTACTCCCGAGAGAGAAAGGGAATCTCCATGTTCCCTGGATCCAACCCAAAGCGTGCCTTCTTTGCAGGACTGAACGAGCGGCACAAGGAGCCTATTGATTTGAGCCCATTCATCGGAGGCCGTGATAGTAAAGTCATTCTATCCGACTCATCATCCACATCATACTTACAAATTTCGCTCCGAAGCAACATTCACTTTTATATTTTTCAAACTTATGAACAAGTTCTCTATAATGTTTTTTTATCCGCCACTTATCACACCATAGAAAGTGAAGGGAGAGCACGAAAGTACTCCTAAATAACCTGATAGCATTAGAATTATTACAAAATAATAGATTATATTCAACAAATATGTCATAAATACAGTAAATCATGTTTCTTGTGTTTCTTATGGACAAGTAGCTTATTTTCTCCCCTATAAACTGGCGGTGGCTTAAGTTGAAGTGCAAGTTCAATGGCGACGTTGATAGCTTCCTTTGTGTTTCTTCAATAGCAAGGCGGAATTTTTAATAGCATTGTGCGTGCTTGTTTGAATTTTTAATAGCAAGGCGGAATCATTTGATTTATTTACTTGTAATGAAGAGAAAAAGAGAAGGATATAATGGAATATTCATAATATGAGTGGAAGAAAGCTGTAAAAGATATATAATGTATTGAACTTGGTAAATAAATTAGAGTGTGTTGGATGGTGTCCCAAAATCTCATGTTTAAGGCTAATTGACGCTTACAAGTTGAATCTTAAGGTGGTCGACCATACAAGTTTGTTTGGTTCAATTTTAGGAAAGATTGTTTCCTAATAAATTTGTATATCCTAAAACTAATAGTATTTAGATCAGAGTTTGTTTCCTATTTGTATCAAGTAATTGTTACCTATTAAAATTAGGAGTAAGAGTTTTGGTAGGTTAAGAAGATTTTGTTGGGAGGTTATATTAGGGTTCCTATAGTTTTAAAAGTGTAACGCCTCAATATAATCGCTATATAAATCACACTTATTGAATAAATATAATATAAAAAGGCAGCAGAAAACACTGTCATGTTAGGGCGTTACTGTCGTCCCTCCTCGAGAGACTAGGCTAACTTTACAACAAGACATATGATAATCTTTTCAATTTACCCAAACACTTACAATTAAAATCTCATACATCAAATCTAATATATACATAATTTAAACCACCAAACATGAGTTCGTTCTTCCCAAAATACATTATGACATTTAACAATTCACCATCAACAGAAATAACTCCGCAAGCAATTAAATCCACCTGGATGTCCTAACCAAAAAACACAATCGTCAAAAGCCAATCATAAAACACTTCAAGATTAAGCCAAAGCCCGATCACCGATCCGAGTCAACACCTCCTGATTCTTTTGCTCTTGTCACTTCTTGCCCAACATTAACAATATTTTCTTCCTTTAAAAACATTTAAGAAAACATAAAAACAAGAATGAGCCATAGGCCCAATGACGCTACCCTTGTACTGTAAAAATATATTATAAAAGTCGATGAGCGCGCAGATAATTGAAATCAGTTTCAAAAGCTATTTACGTGTAAAACTAAAGTAAACTGAAGTAATGTCACTATACGTTTATATTTGAAATAGTTTAGAACCCATTTCTGTACATATGAATGTCATGGCAATTCTGTGAGATCATCATATATGTAACTGTGACTGTATAAACAATTCATTCATTTATCCCGATCGATCGGGGAGGGCCCTGTGAACTGTAATCGTGTTCAGTAATCGTAACTATGAACTGTAACTATGTCCGTAAGCTGTAATTGTGAACTATAACTCGTAAACTGGGAACTGTGACTGTGAAGTGGGTCCAAATTATTTGTATTATTAAAATACTAAACTCAATAGTAAATATGAACACTTTGGAAAAGGTACAAGTAATAACGTACCTTAAATATCGTTTATTTTCCTTTTTACACTCCCACACGTAACTCATTCCTCATGTATTATTTCAGTTTGGTATCTGTGCTCATAAGAGTTCAATTCGTAAGTTTTTAGCAACGAACAACGTTAATTAATTAATTAATTTAATCTGTAATTATCTTGAATCTTTAATAACTTATTATTATTCTTTTAGTTATTAACGAGCTCCTTTGCAAGTTTTAAGCCATTATAAGTCATTGTTCACAATAACCACCACATTAACATCATACTTTAAATTTGGTAAAATTAGTTAAACCACTCTATCTAATCACACAGTTAAAATGTGCGACTTCAGTTCAATTCTCAAATCGTTTCAACTTATATAAGAGCATTTAGAATGAATTTGGCGTAAACTTGCATTTATAAACCACTACTCAATCATAATTTCATACAAGTTCGAGTTTAAAAGTTGCACATTCAACACAATTTCAGGTTTGATTCGTTTAAGGTTCAGTTTATTTCAATTTACTTATAATCAATTTGCAAGGAGATTTAAGCCAAGCAACATTTAGCAACTAACTAATTTTCTACACTGATTCATAACAGAACTTGAACCTGCTGCATCCCCTTCCCCTGTTGCGTTTTACCAACATCAAATGCCATCAACAGTAACTAATTTGGATCCCAATTGGTCTATCCCTATACTAAAATTAAATTCTCACATCATAACTCACAACTTGTCCATCCAATTCGATTCATAACCAACTCAAACATGTGAATTCAAGCAACATAAAGTCGCCTTATAAAAACAAGCAATGAAACCCATAAGTTTTCGTAATCCACACTCATTTCTTCGCAATCCATTCACACGAGAGATATCCTCATTTATCTCCATAAACTCAACTAAATTACAACATCCTAAATTCAACAACAAACTCATTTGGGCTTTGAAATTAATATTAATTTGAGAGTTTGCAATACCCACCTAGTACCCTTCCTTTTAAATCCAAACATAACTTGCCCAATTCACAACCACATACTCCTCAAATCAATTTTAGCAAATCACATAATTACCTAATTAAATTCCACAAAATCCCCTACCAATTCCAATCACACTCTCAAATATAGTTTCATCCATTTTTTTTCCAGGATTAACATAACCAAATTTTTACTCAATCAACCTCACGTAACAAAATAATCTATTCATACCCAATAGGGTTGGCCAATGGGTAGGGTACCCATTGGGCCAGCAGGGCTGGGCCAAAAGAAAAGGGTCAAAGTCCAAGTTTAGTAATAAAATGGTCGGGCTGATTTAGGGTCATGTGAAGATGGGTCATTAAAGGGTCGCCGCGGGCCATTAATGGGTCAAAGTAAAAGGGTCATCTCATAATATTCACAAATTCCATTATTAATTCTAATTTTAAAAATAATTTTTTCAATCTACTTTCTCTTTCCATTCTTTTTTTTTTTTAAAAAATAATTTTATTACTTTTGATAACTTATTTATTTGTAGATAAATTAAAAATCAATTTACATGTATTTTTAATTTGTATAGTAAATGTTATGAGAAATTAAAGCTCTGTATTCATTCATTGATTGGGTTTGCTCAAAATCTCAGCACTGCCAACATGAGATTCTTTTTTTATGATGTTCCAAAATATTTTACTTCAAAAAAAAAATAATGAAATTTGATTAAGGATGATTTTTTTCTTTTTAAGATTAATTATTCTACATTTTTTTCCATTGCTAGCAGTGAAAAAGAGAACAAAACCTTCTATTTTTTGTATTTTTAGTTAACCAAGTGGGAATTTTTTTACAGTGGAAAATAGAAAAAAATAAAGGGATTTTTTTCTCTCAAAGAAATGACGCTAATTAGGGCAGGGGCAACGGGCCGGACCGGGCTGGGCCGGGCTGCCCACTTACTTAACGGGCTGGCAATACTTTTTAATAAATGGGTCGGGTCGAGTCATGGGTCAAATGACCGTGACCACCCAAAACCCACCCAATACATGCTTGTAGAAAATATGTGACGCTCGAATTAAAGGAAAGTCTAAACAAGAAAGTTCGATTTATATATGCGACTTATTTATTAAATAACTTGAATTGAAGATTGATCATAAATTTTATGTAGTGTTAGTTTGTTCAAAACTTGGTATGAAAATTATGTATGTTGCATGTGTATTTTAATGGGTTTTATTGAGCTAATATGTTACTTAGAATGTTGAAATGAACCTTTCATAGACATCCCACAAGGACAAGATAGATAGAAGATAAGAAAATAGAGTTTGGGAGCCACTGCCACTCACCACGGGTGTCCTCACAGGCTGTGGGGTAGGCTGTGGTGGCCAGCAGCAATTTATTTAACCCAAAACACCCACCGCGGGTGCTCCCATAGGCCGTGGGGTAGGCCGTGGTGGCCACCAGAAGTCCTCACTAACCATGGGAAGGCCCTTGATGACCTCTAGAGCCAACCATTGACCTCCACGAGCTGTGGGAAGGTCTGTGGAGCTCCAAAGCAATTTTGGACCCGCACAACCTGTGGGCTTTGTCCCATGATACTTGTAAATCTTGTAAGTTGTATCGAGAAATGAGTCTAAGACCTTAAAGTATGATTTTGGGTCCAGTGAAAAAGTTTTTTACTGAAAAACAAGAGTTTAATAGCATGTAGAGTTGCAAATTACGACATATGTTTTTTCCAGGCGATTACCAATTTGTATTAGCTATGTTTTTAATGGAATTTGCCATAGGTTGAAAACGAGGAACTCTGTTGTCTTACAAGTTGTTTCAAGTACGGATATTCTGCTACTTGTTTTATGCTACCAAACCAAGCACTAATGTCAATTCATGTTTAGCTTCGGCCCATGAGCCGGTCATGGGCGGGTCAGGGTCAGCTGGCCCATGACCCGGCCCAGCCCACTTATTTTTCCCTAGCCCGGCCCGACCCGTTATAGTAATGGGCCGGCCCTGACCCGTCCTGGCCCGCCCCATTGCCCAGCTCTAATACCCAATAAAATCAGAGGAGTTTATTTACTAATATGAGCATACCCATGTAAATTTTTAATTTCATATCAACGCACAATAAACCCTAAATCCAATTTTAATTGCTCCAAATGTTCTTCCAATTCCACCGCAAATCAATTCAAACTCAATTACAACTTGAATAAAAACAACTACTTGTCTAATTATTCAGGTATAACATAATTTTAGGATAGAATTTACTTAGAAATCAAGAATTAAAGAGATACCTCAAAAGGGGTTTGGGGTGGAATTTGGTGTCGGAAGTTCGGTGGTGGAGATTGGGTGGCTCGGCTGCGCTGTGAGGCACCGATCGACGGCGTCAGGCAGCGACGACGGCCAAGAAATGGCGGCGGTAGCCGGTCCGAGCGGCGGCAGTAGCAGGGCGATTCTGCCCCTGTTCGCGCGAGACAGAGCGAAAAGAAGGACAGAAGCGTTGGCGCAGCAAGGGTGGTAGCCAGGGAGCCGGAGGTGGCTGTTGGCGGCTGCAGGTCCGGCCGATGAATGGCCGGTGGCCGGCGACACAGCAGCAGCGGGGCAGAGGGAGAAGAGAGGAAGGAAAGGTGAGAGAGAGATGGATGATGAATGTGTTAGGCTTCCTTATAAATTTTCAGTATCCCGATACTTCTAGTGAACTCTTGCCCCTTGATTTTTTTTTTTTTTTTTGTCTTGGAAAATTTAATTAACTTTCTATCTTTTTACTATTAGTTTTACCATATAGTTAAATGTTTAATAACAGATTTGGCTAAATTTTATTTGTTATTATAATAATTTATACATTATTTTATTTTTGCTTATTATTTTAAATTATTTGGGTTTAGACCAAAATTTGCATTATTCGAAAGTATATACATTTTTTTTTTTTGCACAGCTCACTGCTCTTAAACAATATTAAGATAATAAAATACAAACTCGGAGTAATTAATTACGATTAAGATTCGGGCGTTACAAAAAGGAAGGCTTATGTACACCTTGTGATTATTGGTGAACGGAGTGGGAAAACGGTGTAGGGTGTAAGCAAACAAAATAGGGTGAGGGAACCACCTGAGACTATCTTATCCAGATGATAGAGTGCTATTGTAAGGAGAGTGGTGTGAGATTGGGATATATCTTGGGTTTGGGAAGGTCTTGCAGTTTAAGGTCATTCTTGTACTCTCTTATAATAACGGATTTGTTTGTGCTCGAGCTGTCCGTGATTTTTTTCCGAGTTGAGTTTTTCACGCTAAATCCTCGTCTTTTTACTGTTTGTTGATTTCCATTAAATTCTTGGTATTATTTTTGTCATACGCTTACGTTTTCGCATCATTGCTCTAACTTCACCTAACAAGTGAGGTTTAGAGTGGGGCAAAATTTCTAACAGAATCACTACTACACGAACCACTTTTAACGATAGGTCTATAATGACGGTTAAAAGGAGAAACCGTCATGAAAAATAGATTGGTGACATTTTTGTAAATAACTAGCGTCGTTTGTGACATATGACGCCTGTTGTTTGAAACAACCGTCATCATATGTGAAGGCACCAACATATGATGACGGTTGTTTCAAACAACCGTCATCATAGGGCACATGTAATAACGGTTCTGTGCTTGAACTATCGTTAAATGTGTTTCACAGATTTAAAAAACCCGAGACCTGCTCCTGCTCTTTTTACATGCCCAGTTGATCTTCTCTATTTTCTCAGTCTTATTTCTCTTCCACAGTCCTCTCGTCCATAGTCCTAAGATCTAGATCTCCTCGGCTTGATACTTGTTGCCGGTAAGCTCTCATCGCTCACTCTCGCCTGTAAGCTCTCGATTTTACCTTTGATTTCTCTTTCCTTTCCCTCATTATTTCCACTCGTTTGTTTTAGGTGTAACTCTCCTCTTTCCTTTTGCTCGGTCTACTACTTGTTCGACCTCTAGCCTCTCCCTCCCTCTCTCCGCTGCTGTCATTCTTCCGGTATAATTCTCTATCATCTTTTATTTTTCGCTTTAAGTTATTTACAAAATTTAGATAGTTGAATGTTGAATGTATTTGAGGTCATTTGAATGTTGAGAATGTGGATAATGTTTGATATTGTTGAAATGTTGAATTGTTTATTAAGAATGTGGATAACATTTGTTTAGTTTGTTAAGTTGGAAATTCATGAAAATTTGAGATTTTGAGAAAAGGGTTTAGGAGTTTAAGATTTACTTAATATAAGCCTAGGGAAATAAAATGATAGTTAGGATGGTAAATCGAAGAAGTGTATACAAATTTGTTTATGATTTAGAGAAATAGAAAGATAATTTAGATATAGAGTTTTCCCTAAAAAACTTGTCATGAAGATAAATTTGTATCCAAATTTGTTTATTTTGATGAGATGATGTTGGGGTGAACTCATTTATCCAATTATCGAAACTGGTATCCAAATATAGTTAGAGTTTAGAGAAATAAAAATATTTATGGTTTAGGGTTTGAGGAAATAGAAAATTTGTGGGTATATGTTTAAGGATCAATATGGAGAAAATATAAATGTAAAAATGTAAAAAATTGGAATAGTATTTGAATATAGGGATCTTCCCAAATACTTGTCATAAAGATAAATTTGTTATCAAATTTATTTATTTTGATGAGTTGAAGTTGGGGGTGGACTAATTTATCCAATTATCTAAATTTTCGATTTCCTTTTTGGTTGCAAGTTTGTTGTATTATACTTGATTGTAAACTAGAGGCCATGATTTATTTGAAGTTTACGTAATTCATAAGACAATAATAAAATATGAATAAAATGTTGAGGCCATCGATTTAGTTTGTTTTAATGACCGAAGACATAACAGGAACTGGAATTCCCTTATTATGATTAACAATGAGGTAAGTTTTACAAGATAACACATGAAGTGTACTTTGCAACATAGGTCGATCCACAAATAAGGGCAGAAGGTCGAGGAGTCAAATGGAAACAAAAGGTGATAAATAATGACTATTGTTTATGACCTTTTGTTTCCATTGAACTCTTCGATCCTTCTACCCTTATCTATGAATCGGCCTATGTTGCATGTACACTCCATATTTTGTCTTGTAAAACCGACATCGTTGTTAACCGCAACAAGAGAATTCCGATTCCTGTCTTATGCATTATGATAAATGTATAATACATAAAAATTGGAAGCAAAAGGAAAATATATATATATATATATATATGTAAACAATCAAATTTATTTATTTTAATGAGTTGAAGTTTGGGGTGGACTAATTTATCCAATTACCTAAATTTTCGATTTCCTTTTTGGGTGCAAATTTGTTGTAATATACATGATCCTAAACTAGAGTTACATGATTTTTTGAAGTTTACATAATGCATAAGACAATAATGAATATCAATGAAATGTTGAGATCATCCATTTAGTTTGCATTAACAACCTAAGACATAACTAGAGTCGAGCTCCTATAACCCTTGTTAACTTTAGCAATAAGGTCGGATTATTTGGGTAAGACATAAAGTTTATGTACATCGTGGGTCGGTCCATGAAGATAGAGAAAAAGAGGTAAAGAATTCATTGGAGAAAAAGGTAATAAATAATAGGGAATTATTATTAGTTTTATGATTGTTTATCACATTTTCTCTCGATGAATCCTTTACCCCTTTTCCCTTTCTTCGTGTACCGACCCATGTTGCATATAGACTCTATATCTTAACTTGTGAATCCATTTCATTGTTAAAGACAACAAGTGTTATGAGAACTTCGGTTACGGTTATGTCTTGGAGTCGTAAAGCGAATTAAAGGGATGACCTTAATATTTTATTCATTTAATTTGTTCTATCCATTGTGTAAAATTTCAAATAAAATCATGTCTAATTTATGATAATGTATAATACATCAAAATTAGAAGCAAAAAGGAAACTATATATATATACACACACACACACACATAAACAATGAGAAGCAAAAAAATTATTTGAATGGAAAGAGGGGTAGAGGCTTTATTGAGGGAGTTGTTACGAATAATTCTATGACTTAACTCTCCCCTTCGATCATAGTGAAAATGAGTTACAGACCACTTCTTGCTGGTTACGAGAAATTGTGCCAATGCCTCAATAGGGACCGTGCCGAGCAAGCTGTTGTTGCCAATTGCTGCCTGTCGCTCATTACGAATACATTCTATAACCTTCTGATTGATGATGCCATGAAGCTAAATTTTGTAGACTTTGACAAAGCTCATGCTCTCAAACAAGCTCTGTTGCATTTCGACTGGGACATCCTTGAAGCTTGGGTAGAGCGTCACTTTGACCATCTTGTAGAAATTCAAGCAAGCAATTCACACTCATCAGCAAGTGACGCGGCAGGCAGAGGCGCCATTTCAAGCATGGGCTCATCGTCTGGTCCCCCTTGGAAAGCAGTGAATCGGTGGAGGGCCTTTTCTCTCGTTCTTCTCCGGTCCGAAGGAACTTACCGAAGGAGAAGGAGAAGAACCTCCCTAAGGAAAAGAAAATGAACCTCCCTAAGAAGAAGTTAGGTTCTCCACCTCTACCCTTGCACGAACTCAAAGCAAGCAAACAAAGAACTAAGCTCTCCAGCGGCGAGTTAGAAAAAGTCTTTTTACCGGATACAAATAGAAAATTTTCTTTCTTTGTTACGAAATCGACCTTTGATTAGACAATTCCCCTTTTTTTTGTTTGAGAGTATTCGACGAGGGTCAAAAGGACTAAACTCCTGAATGTTACCTTCGTCCCTGATTTTCTCATTGCATTTTCTAACAGCTGAGAGAGTTTGCGGCGGAGGAGTAATGAGGTCGCTCTTGACAGGTTCGTGGGAGAGATCATTGAGTTTGTATGTTGTCCACCTCTTTGTCAGTATTTATGTCAAAAAGTCCATATCTTTCTGTTTGAAACTTTGTGGTTTAAATGATTTCAATATTTATGCCAAAAGGTTCATCTCTATTTTCCTAAAGAGATACTTTTTAGTAGATTGAGTTATGTGTTTGTGTTTATGACTATATTGCTTATTTGGAGTTCGTGCAAAGGTAGCGTAGACAATAAATATGATGTATATATGTTGTCCAACCGACCTCTACAACAACTCCAAGCAAACAATATCGTCATAAAGACAATGACATGACTAAATATACTATAAAAGCATCACTTTGGGTAAATAGAGATGAACTTTTTCACATAAATACTAAAAGAGTACTCTTTGTAGTATAATTTCATATCATTGTAATATATTCATTAATGAAACTTATTGTAAAATATAGAATTGTATTGTCAAACTTGTTCAAGATGGAACTTATTGTGGTTGTAGTAAGTGGGAAATTTTTGTAATTTATATTGAAAAATTGCGGTTGCTTGGTTGTTGTAAGTTGTGATGTATTTTCTACTGTATTTTGTACAGGGGTGCAAAAAACAAAAAAACAATAAAAAATTCTAACCTATGTAAGAACCGTCGTCATAGAGTGACCTATTACTATGATTTTGAATCGTAGTAAAAGGTGATACATACAACGACGACCACATACACGACGCCGGTTAACCTTAGTTAAATGTCGTTTTTAAACGTAGTTAAAAGTGGTTTCCGTAATAGTGAATGAATAAAAGAATTTGGGACAATTGGTGCTTAGGATAACATATTAAAGAGAACTTACACCAAGTTTAACAAGCTCTTTAAAGGGAACCATTTAATAAGTAATCTTAAATCCAAGAAAGACAAGTTTTACAAGATTTTGCAAGCAAATATGTTGTTGAATTATCTTTTCTAAAGCAAAAGAGCAAAATTGAATGGATTCAACAACGGGATAAGAGTATCGTACTCTTTTACACATCTATTAAGCAAAGACAGTAGAGGAATAGTGTCATTGATATTCAAGACAATCATGGTTGTATTCAAACTAATCATATAAAGATCAAATTCACATTCCTTGAGTTTTCTAAAGTGTTGGTAGGGATTGTGTATACTGCACCGGAGTATATTGATTCAAATGTGATAGGTATGGGACCTGTACTCTTGATTAAACAATAATAGAAATTAATGGGAGATTTACAATTCCGTACAGCTTCAATTTATAATTACATTTCAGTCACTATACATTTACACTTAAGTTAATGTTATAGTTGAAAAGTCAATTATACCCTCCCTTTTATCTCTCCTCTTCGTTGTCAGTTCCCTCTCTCTCTCCTCCCCCTCTGTCAGTTCCCTCTCTCTCTCCTCCCCTTGTGTCAGTCCATCTCCCTCTCTCTCTCCTCCCTCTATCAATGTCTCTCTTACACATATTTGTCTAAAATATATTAGTTTTTAAAAAAATTATATATTTTTTTAGATAGAAAATTAATTATTTTTTATGGATAATTTTTTAAAATTTTTTAATGAAAATATATTTCACAATTTAAGTTTTACTTTTATTATTTATTTCTTTTTTATTATATATTTTTTATTATAAATGAATTAACTTATTTTCGTATAAAAATATGTTTATTTCTATTATTCGATTTTCAATAAAATTTAAATTTTAAGTAAAATTTTAATTTTAATTCATGATTATAAAATTTAAAATTTTCAGTTTTAGTTTTTTAATTTTCTTAAAATTATTTTGATTATGAAAATATAAAAATATTGTTTAAATCCTAAAAGTTAATTACTCAATCAAAAATATTAAATTAATAAAGGTAAACATAGACAATCATCTCAGAATAATATAAATAATCATCTCGGGATAACATAGACAGTAATCGTTGGTTAACCATAATGTTATCCCGGAATGATTGCCTATATTAACTAAGAGAACAAAATCAAATAAATTCAATGTTATCCCGTTATGGATTTCTATATTTTTCCAATCGAAATAATTTTAATTGAAATAAAAATAAAATTTAAAATTTAAAATTTTATAATGAATTAAAATTATAATTTAACTTGAAATTTAAATTTTATTTAAAATTAGATCATATGCGAAAATACGTTAATTTATTTATAATAAAAGAAATGCATAATGGTACTAAAAAACGAGAAATGCTAAAAACTGTACCCTTGAGATTTAAGGGTGAAGGGAACCCTTCCTAGAAGATGGCTCCTCTCTTTAAATACTCTCCTTATGTATTTACCTATCAAGGTAATTTGGTTAATGAATGAAGCGATTGCCTTTGTTCAAAAAAAATATAGAAATGAATAATAAAAATAAAATTTAAAATGTGTAATATTTTTTTATTAAAAAACTTTTAAAAAGTTTTTTATAAATAAATAATTAATTTTTTATCTAAAGGAAAATTTTAATTTTTTAAAAAATATTATGCTTTAAAAATAAATTAATTTTTTATTTTTATTTAAAAAATTATTTTAAAGAGATATGTGTGTGAGAAAGAGGTTGATAAAGGGAGGGAGAGAGAGAGGGGGGAATATGAAAGGGTATAATTGTCTTTTAATTACAAGAATGATTTAAATGAAAATAAAAGATCACTTAAGTATAATTATAAATTAACATGATACTTAATTGTAAATTTCCCAAAATTAATTTTGAAGAGCTCAAGGGGGTAGATATGAATACTCCAAGAAACACACTTCTAGGTAAGCTTAGAATTTAATGAACAACTTGTTGAAATTTATTGTATTTTTTAGAACAATGGGGTAATTTTTTTACTGTTGTCAAATAGGTTCGGTCAGGTCAATTTGTATTCATGTCAAATTTAAATATATTGAAAATCTTCCGATATAAACTTACCCACTTATTAAAGGGGTTGAAAATCTCAATCTAAATCTGTTTATTTTTTAAACGGGCTGACTTGAAATTTATCAATTGAATTTGTTTAATGTAAATAAGTCAAAGTCAAACCCAAAGAAATATAAAGGAGTGAGATTCAAATTCTTCAATTATTAATTTAACTAATTACCATTTCAAGTAAAGTATAACTATAAGCTATTATAAAATATTTAGATTCGGTTTAGTCCCGCTTTAGTTCAAAAATCTAAAATAAATGAATATTATTTTTTTATCAAATAAAATAAACAAATCAAATACTATTACTTATTAAGATCCTGACGTTATACCCAAAATTGTATATTTTTGATTCCAAAATTTGACGTCACAAACATGTAAATGACAAATGGGCAAATAGGTTAAGTATATATATTTTTTCATGTGAATCTTAAGTGAATTAATTAAATGATTAAATATATCAATTAATTTAATTAAACAGTTTTATGCTCAAAAAAAAAGTAAACAGTTTAAAACTATCTATCCAAACCTCGTGTCTAATTTAGATCGATAACTTATTCGGCTCTTTTTGGCAAGTGTGGTTTTATTATCCACCACAATAATTGGAAGGTTGAAATAAAGGAGATAAGAAACGAATGGTTCTGCAATAGGCCTCATTAATTGTTGACAGACAGTAGCAACGCATTGATTGATTTTGACAATTTTATAAAATTAAGAAAAAAAATACAATATACAAAGATTCACATAGATTTTGACAATTTAATACTCCTTTTATTTTAAAATACATATTAATTTAATTAACTTTTATCGTTTTATAATACTGTTCGCTTTATAATTTCAATGACATATTAATTATTAATTTATCAACTTTATTCTTATTGATTGCTTTATTTCTCTTCTTTTTTCATTGATTTTTTTATTTCTAATAAAATATAGGGACAACTTAATCTTTTAATATAAAAGTTATCATGAATTTTGTACTTCATTGATATTCCCGCATAACCTTAAAACGACATGTATTTTGAAACGAATAGAGTAATTCAACTTAAAAACTATAAGGTTCCATCTTAAAAACTTAAAATAGGTACAATAATTTATTAACTTATATATGATTACCGCGCTTATTTTATTGGGATAGCATCTAGTTTTATATTTATCTTACTTAAGGATTATTTATAAGACCAAATATGTGACAAAATCCAATGTGGTGGCGGTTGACAATAGATGAAGTAACGCGCAAGTTATATACATGTTCAAGACATTCTATTCAATCAATCTAAAATAACATCTAATGTGAAATTTCGTGAAAACAGCTAATTCATCTGCCACGTCCCAAACCAATTTTTCTAATAAGCGAGATCAACATGATATTAATCTAAAATTAACTAAGGCTCAAACCTATTAGAATTAAAATTTCCTACCTAATTATAATAAAAAGACTATCTTATTTTTCATTTATTTTTTATAATTATACACCAACCTTGAACAAATCCTATCATATCACCACTCTCAAAAAAACTATACTCTACTCCCAAGAGAGAGAAATCTCTATGTTGCCCGGGATTTAACCTAACAAGAAGCCCGTTAATTCAAATCTATCCGCCAGACGTCAAAATAATAAATTATTTTCTCCGACTCATCGTCTGCATCCCACCTCACTAAGTTTAGCTCGGAAACAACAATGCACCTTTATATTTTTCAAAGTTATTCTCTACGATTTTTTTTTTTTTTTGGTGGATCTGCCACGTATGACAGTGTAGGAAGTGAAAGGAGTTCACGAAAGTACTCTTTTAAAACTGATAGCATCACGACCATTACAAATATAATAGATTCTATTCAACAAACATGTCATAAATACAGTAATCATTTTCTCGTGTTTCTCATGGACAGCTAGCTTATTTTCGCCCCTATAAACTAACAGTGGCTAAGTTGAAGTGCAAGTTCAATGGCGACGCTGATAGCTTCCTTTGTGTTTCTTCAATTTGTAGTACTCTCAATAATAACCCCTCCAGTGATTGCTTCATCAGTTGTCAAGTCTCTGCCGGGCTACTCTGGTTCTCTTCCCTTCTTCCTTGAAACTGGGTAATTTGTCTCTCTCTCTCTCTCTAACATTGTGTGTGTGCTTATTTGAATTTTTAATAGCAAGGCGGAATCATTTGACTTATTTGCTTGTAACGAAGAGAAAAAAAGAAGGATATACTGAAACATTCAGGGAAAGAAAGTTGTAAAAGATTTATAGGTATTGAAGCTGGTAAATAAATTAAAATGGATAGAAGAATCTGTTTGGCCTATCTTTTTAAACTAATCTTTTAGATTTCAAAAATAAAGTAAGGATAGTTAACTATGTTTTTGGAAAACAACTCAACTCTTTTTGGAAAGTAATTTTGGGAGAAACTAGCCCCACAAAATAGTGCAGCATATTTGCTGGTTCTGTTTCTAGCTTTCCACAGAGACCCCCTGCTCTGATCGATAATTACACCCAATATCTTATGTATTTCGCAAAAACTGTATGTTGTACCCTCTAATTCTCTCTATCTTTGTCTCTCTCTCTCTAATATGTATATCTTACTAGGAAACGGTACACTGGTCTGTGATTGTTGCCTTCTCTGTGTTGTCGAGAATTGTCACTTGGCATTTTCCCTTTGTCAATTTTAAATATTTTAATTGTCAAGAATATATAATAGCGGTTGTCCCACGTTGATAAAATACACGCTCTTAAGCATATTTGCAAAATGATGAGTCATGCTTCCACTGCTCAATTTGTATAAAATTTAACATTAATAACTGATAAAATAGTTTACTTAATGAAAATCCAAAATTTAGGCTTTTTAACGATTATGAGTAGACATGGTAAAACTGACTCGATCCGAAAACCCGACCCGAACTAGCCCAAAAGTTTTGGGTTTTGGACACGATTTTCTTGACCCGGACCTGAAAAAACCGAATCCAAAAACCCGCAAATTAGAGGGTCAAGCCCGACCTGAACCACGTTTGTCCTGTTGGGTCAAGGAAATAAAAACAAACATTTTAGCCTTGTGGTTTATTGATTGAATGTTTCATGCACGTTATATTTTTCCTTCAATTTATCACTCTTTTAATAATGGTTATTTATCATATCAGATTATTTAGAGAAACGTTACATATTTATTGCAATCATTTACAAACAAAGACAGATATCTTGTTTCATTTCTCAACTTCTTCCTTATAAACAAAAGCCACTATATACAAAAATTATGTGTAATTAATTTTAATTAAAACATATATGGATTCAAATGGTGTAATATATTAAAATACTACAAATGTACACTACTATTGTATTTTTGTGAAATGAATATACCTAATCACGTCTAAATAATATACTTTTATTTTGCAGAAATAATATTACTATAATAATGTAAAATTTTGATGTCATAATTAAAAATAATAATTTTAGTTTATTGTAAATCTCTAATTCTTATTTATTTCAAATTGTTTACCTGCACTGAACCATAACTCCTAAGGTGGGCGAGTGAGCCGAACTAAAACAAAGTCAAATTTTTACTAGTGAATAAAATGGATCGGTTAATCCTACCCAAGTCAAAACTTTCTCGATGTGTTTTAAAATACATTAAATATGCATATGAACCTCCTTACTATAATATAAACGGTGAAATAAACATTGTAACCTTAAACTAATCATTACAAAGCAAGTTATTATTATTCAACCCATTATTGACCCAATCTTTCATTGACCTTATTTAAACGCGTCAAGCGGCCAACCCGCTAGGCTCAATGAGACCTTACATAAATATCATAATGAAATTTTTGAATATTTTTGAATATTCTTTTTAGAAAATATAAATACTATACTTTTCGTATAATTATTGGCAATTTTAAGCAAAAATCATGCTTAATTTTTATAATAAAAAAAGTAAAATAATTGATAAAAAAGGCGGTCTTAACCCATTGGGTCGACCCAAAACCCGATAACCCGATATACGACCGCCCGTATTTTACCCGAACCCGAATACACTCCGCCCGTATTTAACCTCGTCCGCCCGAATTGACAGGTCTAATTATGAGTATTACATTTTAACTCTCTCTCTCAAAGAAACAATATAAAACAAACACAAAAAAATGAACCTTTTTCAAATTTTTAATTAGCAAAATGATATATATCTTGCTATAAGACACATTTTAAATATTTTCTCTTAACTTAAAAGTTATAATATCATATATTAAATTTTAACACATAATATAATTGAAGTGGGTAATAGTGACATAACTTATATAATATTATCTTTTTATATATAATTTTTCATAATTATAAAATCACATATATGATATGTTTTTACGGATGACGATGAATTTATTAAGGTATCATTTTGTTCTGTCGATTTAGTTGATGAATATTAAAATCATTATAGTTGATAATTAGATATAATTATGAAAACTTTCATGATTTTAAACCGTATAACATATTAATTTAAGTTAAAACAAGAAGTATAAGGCATATCTTGCTACAAAACACGTATAGCCTAATTATTTATCTAAGCGGGATTATCATTATGGGATGTTTAGAGAAACTTTTAATAGTTGAAAGTTAGTTGTTACTCTTTGTTACCATTAGCGGTGAGCAACCATTAGTGGTTAGAAAAATCGATGGTTACGAGCTAAAGCCGACGAGTTATCGGTGTTATTACCACCGCTTAACATTAGCGGTTACCATAAATGATTAGAGATTATTAGCATTTGCCAGCGATTATTTTACTTTGAGTAGTTAGTGGTTATTAACTATAAAAAGGCGAAATTACAGTAGATTATACTACTAAAAATCATCAAATTTTCCACTTGGATAAATGAAATATTCGAGTGGGAAAATGATATTTCCCATTGTTTTGCCACCGAGAATGACAGTGGGTAAAGGTATGGGGGTAATTGCAATTTCCCGCTGTTTTCATTCTCGGTGGGAAATTTTTTCACTTGTTTATCCACTGTTTTCCTTCCCACGAAATTTTCCACGGGATATAATATGGTAGACAATTTCCTATCGAACTTATTACGATGGAAAAGTTCCTACTGCTTTGAATACGAGTGGGAAAGTTTCTATCGAAGATTTTCAGTGGAAAATTTTCCATCGAAGAGTTTCGAGTGGAAAATTTTCGATCGTGTTATATACGAGTGGGAAAATATCCATTGTATATTCGATCTTAAAACAAGTGGAAAGCTTTATTTGGACACAAGTAACTTTGTAGTTACATCATACAAAAAAGAAACACCTGCAGAAAATGCTTCTTCAAATATAATCGGAAAACCAACCTCAAAATTCATTTATCATTTTCGACATGATCTACTTTACAAAAGATTTCCTAGAACACAATAAATCAAAATATCACAAGACTTGGTTTCAAAGCTACACTTGTAATTTATAAATCTACAAAAGCGAAGTAAAAAGCAATCCATGTTCATCAAACGCAGAGTCTTACGAGATAGATTCCATAATTTACAAAAACTTGTGAGTCACCTTCTTCTCTAAAACTCGAAGAAAAGTCGGGAGTTGAGCACCTATACAAAACCCCAAACTATGCCTTATAATCAATTAATTACCCATTTAACCTGCAAAAATATTTTTCTTTCACTAGTCGAGTCGAACTCACGAGTTAACTAAATACCGAAGTTGCGGTTAGAAAGGATCGGAACACGTATTTGCCCATTACAATCCTATAGCTCGGGCTTTGAGTTACCTGCCGAGTTCGAAATATGTGATATATTAGCAAAACTTAGAATCGCAAGAATTTTGCTTGAGAAAAATGGAAGAACAAATATATAGCTCATACCATTTGGTCCGAGGCTGCCAATAGATGGGATAGAGTCGAAACCCATATGAAGAAGATTTTGCAGGTCGCCGTCCCATGGAGACTATGTGTGCCGGAAAAACAAGACTCAATTCGCAAATAGCGAGTAAGATGACTTCAAAATGACCTTTGCTTACCTAAGACATGCGCTGATATTGTGGAACGGCATTTGGTAAAGTGGCTAAACTTCCCTAATGAAATCCGTGAGTAAAGCCATGAGTGGAGTTCATTCCTTGGTCAAACCCGACAATAGGAGCACCACTTACTCGGGAATGAAGAATCTATGAAAGAAGAAAATGAGGCCAATGTAAGATCTTGACCTAAAATGGTGGAATTTGATTCAATATGATCAAGAGGTTTCGAGAGGATATCCCACTTACATCTTTGGATAGCGGTCGGTCAATATCAAGGTTTAGTTTAGTGGCAAGTTTCATCGAAAGAAACTGCGAAGTAGAAGAAATGAGTCATTGATCATTTTAAAAGTTTTAAAAAGAGCCACAACTAAAACAACAACAATAAAATCCAATGTGGATCCCGTGAAGTAGAGCCTCTTGAAAGTTCAACTAGCTAAGGTACTCCGCTTCATTTTGATTGCTTACAAAATTTAGAATACGCACATCCGCATAGGTTTCCAAGTGTACCCCGACTTATGTACACGTTTACATAGCGAACAAGTGTCTTCAAGGGAATTTTACGTCTTGTAAAGACATTAAGGTCATAATCACAAGACTCTTGAAAGTTCAAGTCACAGCACAACTACATATTCATTAATACTACCTGGTTGATATAGAGTTCCAATATTTGGAAACTTTCTCTCAATTCTAAAATCGGAGATTGCGAACTCAACTTTTCCGGACCCACAACCAAGTGGGATTCATATTGTGAAATTACTTCCAAGTAACATAATTTATTTTGATAATAGAACACAGATTGCAAATGACTTCATCATAGAAACCAAGCTTAAAGAGGAGAAATTACTAACCTCAACCTGCTTGTTGGAGTGACTGAACATAGTTGATTATCTCGTCTAACATCACAGACTTTTCCAAGTAATCTTCAAATAGCAAACACAAATCATGGTCGGACGTCTTTCGAAATTATTAGTTTCACGACAAATTAAGCGCAAAAGTGACAGGGTGAAACACGTCGGTTACCTTATTACAATCGGGAACAAGTTCTTGAAGTAGTCTCATTCTCTCACTAATCTACTCCCTCCTCACCTGCCAATGCCATGGAATATAAGTAACAATTCAACACATACAATAAAAAAGCCGTATTTTTATTTAATAGCACAAGATAAGAAGTCCAAAAAGGGTACCCTTTCCGCGAGGTCGTGGCTATTTATGGCCCGACCACGTCGGGCTCTTACATGAACGTAATTTTGTTTAGGAGCCTCTTCACCCCGAGAATTGTCTTACACTTGTTTGTCCGCTTGCTTACCCGATGAATTGCCAAGGGTATTACTGTTAAACGATGGAAACTTTTTCACTTGTTCATCGACTAAACAATCAACTAATTTCACACCAAAGAATGTTCCAGTTTCGAACCATAAGTCCAACAATCATAAATCGGTCTTGCAATCACTCGAATAAATCGGCTAAACAATTAGAATGAAACAATCAATCTACGAAACTTTATTTCGTAAGGACAATCGAGAGAGACCGAGACAGAGAGAGTTACGGGAATTTGCCGGAGGCATCTCACGGACTTTCAGCTTTGCCGAGAAGAATGAAGGCTCCAAGATAATGCTATAAAAAAAATTTAAAAACCCTCAAAATATAAATCGAACACCAAAAATGTTCCAGTTTCGAACCATAAGTCCAAGCAAACAAATTTTAGAAAAAATAATTGAAACAAGGGGTTGAAATACCAAAACTTACCGAAGCAAAAGCTTCAAAACCTCGGAGACACCCGAGAGCCGTAAAAAAGGCCACCGGAGTAATGGCGGCGATGAGTTCCCGGAGACGGTGGAATCCAAAACCCGGAATCGAAACACCCGAACTTCTACAAGCAAGCAAGCGTAAGTCTCCGAGTCTTCCTCGGAGACACCTAGAGAGCCATCGATTGTCGGCCACCGGACCGAAGGCGGCGATGACTTCCCGGAGACGGTGGTGGGGTTGCCGAGACGGTGGAACCCAAAACCCAGAATCGAAACACTTGTAAAAGCCGCTAGCGTAAGTTTCGAGTCTTCGAGAGCCGTCGATCGTCGGCCACCGGAGTGACGGCGGCGATGAGTTCCGGGAGACGGCGGCGGGGTTGCGGAGAAGTCGAGGCTTGGATCCAGGCGTGAGCTAGGGTTCGGGGGTGCGAAGGATAGAGAGGCGTGAGAGAGGGTGTGAGAGGAGAGAGGATGAACTTTTGGCTTAGTTATTTCCCACCTACCAGTATACACGCTAAGCTAATCTCACTTTGGTTTCAAATTTTTTAATTTTTTTTAAGACACACTTTCACCAAAATTTTTATTTGGTGGGAATTGAAAAATTGAATTTACTAGTGAAATATTTTGGGGAGAAAGAGCTACTATCAAAATTTTAAAAAATGGAGAAATTCAAATAAATAAATATTAGTGAAAAATTAGTAGGAAATAAATTTTAAATAAAAATTAAAATTATGAAAATATTTGGTGATGGAAAATCGAGGGAATTTGGTGGGAAATTTTTCATTGAAAATATAACGGTGGGAAATCAGTGGAAAAAATCAAGTAGTGGAAAAACAGCGAAAAATTTCCTACTATAATTTTTTTACAGCGAGAAATTTGATGATTTTTGGTAGTGTTATATACTGGTTGGAAGATGTGGAAATAAAAGTGTCATTTCCGGATATACATTATCAAATAACAACAGGTGATGAGAGATATGAGCAACCTGCTTCAAGAAAACTAATATTTTTCAGATTATATTAAGCCGGTAAGTAATAAGCAAATCCATGGGTATTAAATACAAATAAAAAATAGTATTCTGATGCAACGAAAATAATAGAAAATACTTATAAAGGAGTACGTCTTCCCATTCTCTAAAAATGATGTCATAGGTAGATCCACTTTACTCGTGTTCTTTCAACAATGAGTCTATGCAAACAGTGAAAGAGTGGATCATATACCACATGATCGCATGATCAGTGTCTGAGTAGCTATTGAGGTTAGACTATTGAGTCTTTCGAGAAATAGGAATCCGTGTTATCAAAGGATTTTCCGCCATACTTTTATTCACTTTTTCCACACTTCTCTCCCAAGTTCATCCTGGGAAGGGGTAAATTTTCTAGTATTGTATTGGGAAAAATTTGCTTGTGCTTGTTGGGTTTTTTGAGTCTATTGTCTGAAGTTTTGGTATTTTCCCCCAGGCCACTTACCAAAAAAATTCACTTTTTCAACAGCGTCATACATCTCACAATCAACTATATTTGTTATAGTAATGGTATTTTTTTTATCAAATTTTAAATCCAGATTAATTACGCCTGATGCCCTCCAAAAAGAAGTTATTGACATCCAAAAACCTCAACAAAGATGGCTAATATATATATTTACTTTTGGTAGATGTTTATATTACTATCTACTCTCCCGCCCCCTTGTTTTTCCTAAATAGAAACCTCAACTGTTGACTAGCAGCATATATATCGAGTACAGGTACATTGGGTTGGGAGATTCAGAGGAAATTCAGTTATTCTATTACTTCATCGAGTCAGAAAGGAATGTACAACGAGACCCTCTTTTGCTTTGGCTTACTGGTGGCCCTGGTTGCTCTGCTTTCTCTGGTCTAGTTCTTGAGAATGGTTAGTGAACTTCGCAAACTACTATTTTCACTACATCTTAATTTCAAATGCTTCTAGTTAACTCAGTGAGAATGCTTAATGTTTGGTCACCAATATTTTTAGCATCATCGTTGATTTTGAATTCAAAAAATTGTTGACTAAAATCATTGCTTGTATTTTAAATATCGTACAAAGTCTATTACAACATTTACTTTAATACAAACGAAATATTAAGTAGTAAATTAGCAGTTTGAATGATCGATATGTTTTGGCACAAAAAAAAGTAATAGATAATCTTGAACCTAAAAAGTACACGTATTATAATTGTCAGTTGGCTCAACTGATAAAATATTTTAAAATTGTACTAATTTAAGGAGACTTTAAATGGATCAACATTTATGGTTGAGTGTCAAAGTTTTTGTGATTTTTAATAAAACATAGAATTGGTTTTTTTTTTTTTTATCAAGTTGATCTGTTGTCGCTAATATATCTTCTTTCCTCAACTTCTTTTCCTTCAAGTTTTAATATAATAATCAAGTTTTTATATGCCTAAAACACATCAAAATATTTCCTTTAGTGAGATGTTCTCATACATGGAATATGTTTGAACGTTCAATTGTGTAATACCAATCAAACCCTTTGGACAGGTCCATTAAAATTCAATTATACTGCTACCGATTCAGATATCCCAAGGCTACAGTTAAATCCGTACTCATGGACAAAGGTATAAACTATTAATCTTTCTTATTATGTAATGTTTTTAAGTTTTTAGTTAACTTTGTAACTTGGATAGCTCAATCTCACTGAAAGAATCATGACTAGTGAAAACATTGAACCATTGGAAAGAGGAACTTGAAATTGATAAACTACTCTTATTTTTATATTAAGCATGAAGATTTCTAGGGAGACGAAGTTCATGTGCATGGCTGCTTCTGAAGATTTCTAGATATATCTATGAAAACCTATAAAACAACTAAGATATCTGACTCAATTAAGCCTTTACAGAATTACCCAGATATAACCTTTGGTTGGTTGGGTATTCTTTAGAGACCATACACATCTCTGCTTTAGTTGTGCAGATGGCTTAAGTATTCCTATTGATTGGCTAGGGTAGTGCAACTGCATGAAATACTTAATTAGGGCTCCATTTTGGCAGCAATATGCTTACTTTGGTATGAAAGGAACGGTAGAATCTTGAAATTTCAGGAACAACCAAATACAATTTGAGGCATATTATTCGACTAATTCATGTTTGAGTTGCTGGTTGTCAGAAGAAAGTAAAATGAAAATTTTATTCATCTCAGTAACCTAGTTGTTCTGGTGGGGCTTTGTTATGGCCTAGGGTCGGTATCTGAACCCCTGTACATACCATTAAATGTATGAGTTTATCTTTAAATTTCGTAGTAGCACACGTCAAATTAGTTACCATCGAATTGGGTATGCAGGTAGCTAGCATAATATATCTTGATTCGCCGGTGGGAACTGGATTCTCCTATGCGACAACTTCAGAAGCATATAATAGCAATGACAATCTACAATCAGCACACATTCATGAATTTCTTCAAAAGGTTAGCAAAACTTTGCTCCATTTTTCCGTTTATTGTTAAACACATAAGTTGAATGCTCGCTGTTAGTAAAATGTCAATTTCCTATACATTCGCTGAATAATGGGCTTTATTAACAAAATACTTTTAGATCTATCCAAATATGAGGCTAGAATTTTGGACCCCTAACTATGAAAATGAAACAAGGGAAAGTTTTAGCCTTAACCAGCTTCCAGTGATTGTGACGGTTAGGAATGAGGTGGGTAGGATGAAACCTTGTAAGCCCTTTGTCTCTTGTTTGCTGCATCGTCCTCCTTTGGAGGCCTTCCTCTTGCCCTTTTCCCCCAAGTTTAGACTTTCAGTACTTGCTCTTTTTTTTTTTAATTATTGACAAGTCCCCCTCCTCGACGGCTTCTCTTGTTATGACCAAATTGACCATATATGCTTAACTTGATAGTAGTTGACATTTGGAAATGAGTTCCCTTAGTTACATCCTTTCTTTTGACAGTTTCTAGCCTTCCTCTCTCTTTAATTCTTTGATTAAAAGATGGACTAGGGGTTTGAGGATTGCTATGATAGAAATACTTCCTCTAATTCTTGAGTCGGTTTTAGCATTATTATCACAAAGGATTTAGCTTGGTTAAGGTCATGTCTCATTACTTCCATAGTTTCTTATACTCTTGTTCATATTTGTTCTAGTCCTTCTGTTATAACTTCAAGATATTCATTGAAGGCTGAGGTTGCATCTCTTAATTCTTCAATTTGATACTTTTGCTTATTAATAGTTCTCAGATATTATGCTTCTCTTGTTAAATAATCTACTAAAAATTATTATTTCCTTCAATGTGCTCATAAATACTGAAATAAATGGTTGCCATTTATGAAAGTTTCTCATATGGGGTCCATTACCTAGTGTTTGCTTAACAAAAGTTGTAGCAGCTTTGATTACTAGTTAAAACGTTGTAAGGTTTTGGTAAAAGAAATAATCTCCATTTTTTTATTCCCCTCGGATATTAGCAAATATTCTTTTTCCATTGTATTATAATTTCTTCTTGTTGTGAAAATGTTAGCGTTGTGATATCCGCATATTTCGTTTAAATAAATTTTAAAGATGATTGCCCACTTATATTCAAAAGTATCGGTTTGTAATATAAGATTATCTCGTGGTTAGGGAGTGTTGGTAAATTTTTACATTCATTTTAAGGCTTTTAACTATTTTTGTATGACAATTACTCCACCCCGAGATTATTTTTTTAAAAGGCTTTATAAATCTTTCCTTTTCTTAAGAAATCCCAAGAATCCTTGGATTTATCGTTTAGTTCTTAACTCATCTGGATATTCCTTTATTTTCCTTGAATTATGAGGTTGGAGAAAATTTTCATTTTTTCCTAATTTAAATCCTAGAATATAGTATGGCTATCTTTTCACTAAGACATATTCCTTCTTTCGTTGCAGTTTCTACAAAAATATTTAAGTGTTTTCTATGTTTGTCAGGGGTATGAGAATTAATTAGAATATCGTCAACATAAACCACTAATTAGCATTTTAAACATGAAGCTTGGAGAAGTATAACAAAAGAAGAGGAAAAGATAGGCCAAAAGCAAACGACTCAAATTTTACCACTACAATAAATAAAGATGTAGGTGACAATAGCAATTATACAATTTTCCATTCAATCCATCTAGATATAAGATGAATAATGATACCAATAGTTGTGCTTGCATGATCATGAATAGCCAACTATCATTGTCATCGACACTAATGTTGGAAAAGAAAAAAATGATTGAATCAAGGGAATTGAATCTATAAATATATAACGTTTGTAGTTCAAAAGCCACAGACAATTGGGCTACAAGATATTAGGAGAAAATTTATTCTTTTTAGGAAAGAGAGGAATAAAATTAACTTTTAAGAAAATTTAATTTTATACTTTTAAATTTGAGAGTTTAGAGAGGAAAGAAGACTAAAAAGTTTTTTAAGTTTAATAAGGCCCGTTAAGGAAGACATGGCAGTAACATAAGTGGTCAACCAGAATCTCTTTCTCTTAAAAGAAAATGTATTATGTTTAAGTTTTTCTTTGAATTTCTCAATTATTTCTTCTCGAATACCAATTTTATAGGTGGCAATTTAGGAAGAAAGAATGTCATTTTGATTTTCTTTTTGCTTCTATTTTTTTAATAAAATTATTATTTTAATGTTCCGAGGCTATAGATTCAGGAGAGTTTTTCGTTTTCCTATTTACTTCAAATTTTAGATTATAATGAAAAATATTTATTTTTATTTTTATTAAAATATTAGTTAGTGAGGTAACTTTAATACTATAGGATGAGTTGCTACTTTAGTTTTTGTAAAAATAAGGTTTAAAACCATTTGATGTGAGAATACAATTTGAACGAAAATAAATCATACGAGTTAAATTGGTACTTAAGAAAAAATAACTTTAGCAATTCAAAGAAAAATTTAAATATTAAAAAGAAAAATGCACAAGCAATCCTCAAGCTACTTCCCCATCTTCTAGTCAAACCGTTAAAAGGAAAGTGCATCACAGTCCTCTACCTGAGGAAGGGAAAACGATGCACGAATTAAAAGTTATGTTATAAGCTCAAATACCCGTTATTCAAACTGCATGCAAAATTTCACTTCATGAATTAGCTTTCAAGAAAATTTTATTTTATACTTTTAATTTTGAGAGTTTAGAGAGGAAATGTGACTAAAAAGTTGAAGTAAGTCCAATAAAACCTGTTGAGAAAGACGTATCAACAAGGCAGGAGGTGGAACAAAACCTCTATCTCTTAAAGGAAAATGTATAATATTTAAATTTTTCTTTGAATTGCTAAATTATTTCTTTTTAAGTATCAAGTTAATTGCACGTGATGTATTTTTTTCAAATTTTGTTTTCTCATCAAATGGTTTTAAAAATTTTTCCACAAAAATTAAAGTAGCAACTCATGCTACTGGTGTCAAAGCCATCTCACTAACTAATATTTTAATAGAAAGCCATAAAAGAATTTATTTTTCATTAGAATCTAAAATTTGAAGTAAATAGGAAAACGACAAAATTATTTGGAAC
This sequence comes from Talinum fruticosum, assembly GCA_021018815.1. NCBI lineage: Eukaryota > Viridiplantae > Streptophyta > Magnoliopsida > Caryophyllales > Talinaceae > Talinum > Talinum fruticosum. Next base: position 6,544,827 of record JAITYX010000011.1, read on the forward strand.
CTATGACTTTGGAACATTAAAATAATAATTTTATTAAAAAATTAAAAGCAAAAAGTAAATCAAAACGACATTATTAATAATAAAGCTTGAAGATAACATATGAATTGGTATAATAGACAAGTTGAAATAAGTAACGAAACTTTAGACCAGTTATTAGTGGACCAACTCATTGTTATCCGGTCTAATATTGACCCAACCTTAAACTACTAACCTATTTAAATGAGTCAAATCGCTCTATCCAATGGAGACCTTAGACTCATATCATAATGTAAAGTTTTAATATTTTTAAATATATTTTTCAGAAAATACAAATACATATGTTTTTTTCAAATTATGGACAGTTTTAAGTAAACAATATGTCGCTTTTACAAAGGGCAAAATAAAAAAATTTCACAATTGTTTGTCACAAAGAAATCTATAAATTTACAATACCACTAGGTTAAGGGGGTTGAAGGTAGTTTGTGAATTGGCACTATGCTTTTTGATGTTCTCATGCTTTCAAACAATTAAATTGTTTAAATCTTTTGTCAAACAATTCACAGAACTTGATTTCGCTCACGAGAGTTGGTTTATATTTCTGATGCAGTGGCTTTTGGACCATCCTAAGTTCCTAAGTAATCCATTATATATTACAGGTGACTCGTATACAGGCATGATAATTCCAATCATTGTCCAAAACATAATCAACGGTAATATTCTCTAACATGCACTTGTTAGTGTTTTTGCTACATTTGTCTCTATTGAATATTATAACCGTTATAGTTAGTTACTGCAACTTAATAAAAATTGGTTTTTCACCGACAAAACCCAAAAACATATCAATCCAATATAACGTCCCGATGATGCGGTGAAGACAAAGCCTCGTTAATAATGTCTGTAGGTGGTGACTTGGACCATACATCAATTGTTTAAGGAAAACCACCCTTTAGCTTGTCTCTCACATAATGGCAATGAACATCTAAATGCTCCTGTTATGAAAAATAGTGTTTGCTACAACGTACTGAGCTTCTTTCTTATCACAAGCTAAGGAAATTGGATAAGAAATAGATAACAATCCAACCAACTCGCTACTGATAGTAGACTCTGCATAAAATTTAGAAGTGGTCTTTTGTTTCTTGGCCTTCCAAGACAGCGAAGAAGAACCATAAAAGACACAATAACATGAAACAAACTTCCTGCTGAGAGTACAACCACCTCAATCTTCATCACAATTTTTTTGGAAAGAGTCTAGATACATAACATTAGAATAAATTCCTACGTCTGGCCAGCTTCGCAAAGACATAGCTGGCTTGACTAGGGATCTATTCACCTTAACAATACAAACTAAATCACAAATATTACATAGGCTTCTAACACTAGAAGCTAAAGAAATTATTTCCTTAGGAGAACTTCAAAATTCAAAATCTGCATAAGCTGCTTAGTATCGGTCCCGATGATTTTCAGCGCCAACTCCAAAGCCATGAATTCTGGCTGCAAAGCCGAGTCTGCAAATTCGACCCTAAAATCCAATCTAGGCATGTTACTATTACCTATTTGGGCCCAAGCAAACCCCATATCTTATGTCTTGGTATTCCAAGATCCATCTACAACTGCAACCAAGTAAACAGACCGGCTGTCTTTGACAAAAAACACGTCCTACGTCCCACTTTTCTCTTCCAAAATTGTAGGTCATACCCTCTGCTTCAGCTCTTCACATGAAAATTCTAATGAATTGAGAATAGTGTCCATGATGTTCTGCGGCAACCAAGTCTTCCACTTCAAAAACAGCCTTGTTCCCAGCTTTCCAAATTTCCCAAAGCATCACCCCAGACCACGAAATCAGCTTGTTCTTCCAATTATCTGTTCTTTTCAACAGCAGTTTCATCCAGTTCTTAATCCACAGTCCAATTAGGTACCCCTCCTGCACCTATACTCTAATACCCAGCAAGCCACACCCCGAATCCGTTTGACAAATTCACAATCTCTAAATAAATGTTCCAGAGTTTCCTTAGATTTACCACAAAAACAACATGTTCTGGCCTGCTAAACTCCTTTCTTCTCAAGAGCATCACCCAATGGTAGTATTCATTAAATTAATCTCCACTCAAAGAACTTAACCTTTGGACTCAACCTGAAATCCCAGAAATGTTTCCGTTCAAACTTTCCTCATCTATCCTCCTTCTTAAACTCCTCTATCTTCAGAAAGCATAACTGCTCTTGACAGAAAACTCCCTATCTCGATTATTACTCCAGAGAATGTCATCATTCTTAAACACATCTCTAGTCGGGATTGAAAAAATTGCCTTGGCTTTATTCCTATGAAATAAGTGACACACCTTGCCAAAATCCTAATTAGCAGATGAAGCATTGAAAAGATTTTCAAGCAGAGTATCCTTCTGAATAATTGCCTCCTGACCCACTCTAAATCTTGGTTTCTTGTTCCATAACCAATGGTCTTCTTTGATTCTCACAACTTTCCCAGTACAAATCCTCCACCCCAATCCATATTTAAAAGCCTTCACAGCCTCACAAAGACCCTTCCAACCCCAAGATCAATTACTATGAACATTTTGGTGTTGTGTGTGAGACAGATTGGAGAAGAGGAACCATATTTCACCTTGTACACCGAAGTCAACAATGAATTTGGGTTCTTGTAAAGTCTCTAAACTTGCTTCATTCTAAGAGTCGAGCTAAATGATTGTACATCTCTCGTGCCCAACCCTGCCATCCCTTTAGGGAGCTGTAACACTTCCTTCCTAGACCAATGAATTTTCCTCCTATCCGACTTGTCCCCTCAAAAAAGTTCACCATAATAGAGTTAATAATATTGAGCAATTTAGTGGGAACTCTAAAAACAGACTGAATATGTTGATTAATAGAAACTAGGACCACATTTATAAGAATCAATCTACTTGCTGGTGACAATAATCCGCCTTCCAAGTCTGGAGCCTTCCAAAAACTCTATGAATTAGAAAGTTGAAATGTGATATTTTCATTGGAGGAACTAAAGGAGTAGAGCTAAGATACTTATGGAAGCCTTCTGTAGCATCAAAATTGAAGACCAGCTTAAAACCCTATGGTTCTGCATTTCTAACATTATGTGATAAGAAGACTCTTGATTTAGCCACATTCACCAGATGACCAGTTGCAAGGAATAGTCTTCAATTTAAGCACTGAATTAGCATTAACCTCTGTGAAAAACAAAGCATCATCCACGAAGAACAGATGAGACAACATGGGTCCTCCTCTAGCCACTACTTTCACACCTTGAAAGGAATGGTTCTCCATTGCCTCAATGAGGTTTATTGATAAAACCTCAGTACACAATAAGAAAAGGTAAGGTGATAGGGGACCTTCTTGTCTGAGACCCACAAAAGGAACAATGCTCTTCATCTCCTGCCCACTGACAACAACTGAGTATCGAACTTAAGAAACACATTGCATTAGGAGGTTAACCCGTTTCTCTGGGAGGCCCAACTTCTGTAGCAATAACTCCAAAAATCCCATCTCACTCTGTCATAAGCCTTACTTATATCAGCTTTGGTTGCCCCAGACACTTAACTGATTTTTAGCCGCTATCTACGTGAGAAACTCGTGCAATCAGGAAACTATTTGTGATATTCCTTCCCGGTACAAAGGTATTTTGGAACTTCCAAATCACTTTACTAATGATAGGTCTCAAGTGATTGACCAGACATTTAGAGATGATCTTATAAAGCACGTTGTAGAGGTTGATTAGTCTGAAGTCCTTTTTCGAAATTGAGTTATCAACTTTCAGAATGAGGACAATCTGAGTGTAATTAATAGCACGATAGAGATTACCCTAATTGAGCGAACGAAGGACAGCCTGATATATCACCGACCCCACAATATGCCAGAGTTTTTGGTAAAAGCATGCAGAATTCCATTTCTGGACCTCGAGACTTTAAATAAACCAGTTGGTAGACTGTCACCCTCACTTCCTCGTACTGAAAAAGGCTTGCCCACCTCTTGTATATCCAAATCACTAATTTGTGGTCTAAACAGTTGAAGCAAAACATGAATAGCTTCTATCCAACGTATCCCCCATCCCCATTAAACATATAAGAGAAGTGGTTGCATACAAGCTCCGTAAAAGCTTTGTCATCCTGAATCCATGCTCCATTCTCATTCTGCAAATCCTTGATTCTTCTAAAGGTCTACTTAACTTTAAAATTCCTAAAAAGAAATGAGTACATCTTTCTCGAAGCGAAAGCCAATTCATTTTTTCCCTTTGCTACCAATAGTCGTTTGCTGCCTCTAAAATTGGTGGAAAATCCCTGTGGCTCTGAAAGTATTTGGCAATAATGGATGACTCCAACCCTACACTCTCCAGCTGTCTAAAGATATCTTGCTTCTTGTCGATAGACTGATTAGCTCTTGCCATACGGTTAAGGCACCAATTTCTCCACGTTACCCTGGATTGATTAAGTTTCCGAACTAGTTCCTTCATTGCGAAAGAATGATGCCGAGAAGACCAAACCTCCTGAGAAACTGACTTAGTTGTTGCACAACTGATATCGGGTTTGATTAAATTTAGGTATAATAATATGCTAAGGGTAATGTGCATTTAGCACAATATCTAGAATGTATTTCCTTTGCTTTAAAATTATTCTTAATTTTGGATAGGAGTAGATTTGACAATCGGTTGTTTCATTTGGGTTTGGTTCAAGTTAAGTTCGGATCGGGCAACTTTGGGTGTATTTCGTTTAGGTCGGGTTCGGGCTCAGGCTCGGTTCTTGTTCATTTTGGATTGGATTTACTTCAGGGAAGCTCATGCGGGTCGGTTTAGGTATTGTTTGCGTCAACTTCGGTTCGAGTAGCATTCAATTATATTTCAGGTCAATTTCGGGTCCGGTAGAAATCAGTTCTGTTACTTTTAGATCGTCTTAGATTTCAATAAGATCCATTTATGTGTAATGTATTACAATAGCTTTTAATTTTGCACAGGTCAAAATGGAAAATTGAAAACTGCAAGAGATAAAACTAAGTAAAATTGATCCATGATCAAATCAATTTGGACAAATTTGAATTGATACTTTAATATGTCATACGAATCAATTCAAACTTATTCATATATATATTTTCTAAAAGTGGATGTTGTGAGACCACGAGAAATAAAACTAAGTTAAGTGATGAAACCATTATAAATAACACAGATATAGCATGAAGTTATTCAAATTGGAGGTCCCTCGTTTTTTTTTTTTTTTCCTTATAAAAGGTGGAAGAGGATGTGTGGAGTAATATTGAAGAATGTCTATTTAATATAAAAGAGGTATTCCCAAGTAGTACGTTTCTTTTTCTTTTAATCAAAGCAGTCGGTAGCTCAATGGTCATTAACCCTCCCCCGATTCAATTCTAGAAGAATAGTTGTGGATTTTGACACCAATCTTTTCCGGCCCATACTGCCCTTTGGACTTCTCTGAAATAGAGACCCAAATAGATGTGCCTGTTCACTTATCAAAAAAGAAAAGGTAGTACATTTTTTAATGAGTTGAGCTTCTGTTGTCAAGCTTGAAATATCAATTTACTTTCTATGTCTTATGTAGGAAACAATGTTGGGCTTAAACCAAAAATGAACCTCCAGGTACTCTACTTACTAAAAGCAATAATCTCATGGTTTCTTTATTTTTGTATATCGAATCTAATAAAAGGGATAAGGAAAACTTTCCCGCAAGCAAATGAGGAGTTTATGGTAAGTTGTAATTAGGTGATGATTAATTGATCAGCTTTATGGCTATGTACATAACAAGAATATGCAACTCGTAAATGCAGATGGAAGCTAGCAAAATATTTGCCCTCTATTGGTAGTCAAATGAGCAACCAAACATATAGAAAAAATAAGCTAAAGAAGATACCAAATTTACGTGGAAAATTTCAATGAGGGAAAACACCATGGGCCATTAATACCGATACCAAAAATTTGTATGAGCCTCCTATGACTGGCAATGACGATAAATTTGACTAAAATTTTAATTTCCATATTTTATCAAACCATGGAACGAGTAATAGTTAAAAGGTATAAGGGTACTAATTCAACATCCCTATCAAATAGCCATATTAAATATATATATATATATATAAAGAATATTATTGTAGTTTTTAAGGCGTAATTCCTTATGATTATGCTGTGTTTGAGGCTTTTTCTGTTTTTTTCCTCAAATGTATTATATATGAAAGTTAAATTTGTATTCGTGTTTCTATTAAAAAACGCAAAATAAAATGCCTTCCTGAAAATTACTGAAACTATTTTTTTTGGCTTGATATAGGGCTACGTTCTTGGAAACCCAGTGACAGATTATACCGTGGACGGCAATGCAAAAATCAAATATGCACATAGAATATCGTTGTTATCTGATGAACTTTACGAGGTAATCAATATATAAAATTCTATATACATATCAAAAGAGTGTTGGTTGAAAAGATACCAACCTTGCTCCAATAACGAGTAGAACATAAATTTGAATATTCGGAAGCACATTTATTGATAAGACTTTTATCTTAAACACTTGTAGTTTAAAAAGCATTACACTCTTACTCAAATTAAAAAAAGAATACGAACAAAATCTTTATGCATTTTACCACAACAATACTTACATGTATGATCTTTCATTTATTTGCTACTAATTTTTGACCTTTTTCCTAGTATGCCAAATTGACTTGCCATGGCGACTTCAAAAATGTAGATGCGAACAATAAAATGTGTTTATTGGCTCTTCATGTTATATCAGAAGTAAGTTATTTCTTCGTTCTGATTTAGCTTTATGCATTGTTACTCAATTCGTGACAGCTATGAAATTGTCCAGACTCTGGATTCAGTCTCAAGCGTTCATGTCCTTGAGCCGTTGTGCAAATATGTATCCCCAAAGCCGGATCATAGGGGAGTTCAGAACCTAAAACTATGGTGTCGGGTATTTCTCTCTAATTTTCACGCTCTTGAAAAACATCAGTTGATGTTATTGTTGTTTATTAAGATTGGTTCAGTTGGACTACTGTCTACCGATAGTTAAGTGTATCAGTTCAGAGCAGCCCTTACATAATGTAATATGGGAGCATATATATCTAAGGTACCCTTATTAATTATCTCATTATCCTAACCAAAATAAAAATAGATTTGATCCCAATCTTCCTAAGCTATCTAGACTTGCACCATAATTTCCATAAGCCAAGTTGAGCTCCACCAAACGCAAATACACTTTGAAGCTATTGGTGTATGTAACAAATGTTAAAACGATAAATTAGTTATATTATGGCGATGTATACACGAGGTAGGTTGAAATTCTACACACTTAATATTGTTCGGTCACTCATGAAAATTTAGGTCTAATTTTTAAATAAGTTCTCTTGATTAGAATATATATACATCAATTGAACAATAGTTGGTTGGTATCTGATCCTACTTTCGGTTCAACATTATTGGGTTCGAGTATCAAATATGTCGAATTCTGATCAATTGTGAGAATTAGAGGAGTGGGGGCGTCGATATTGGCTTTGTCCTGGGCTCTTTTCCGCTTCCTCTTGGACAGTTGATTTACTAGGTTCTAGAGGGTTTTGAATATGGTATATACTAGTTAGACTAATTGTATATCTAGTCCTATAGGGACATCAAATTTATGGAATTCATTAAAAGTATCTATACATATAGGCATTATCCAAGGACCCCATGTTTGATCTGATTATGCTCGTTTTCCCGTGGTTGGTTTTGCATCGTAGAATGAAGATTATTTGCCCTTTTATACGTGGGCTAATGACGAAAGAGTTCGGGAGGCTCTCCACATTCGAAAGGTACATACCTGACTTACCCTATTTATTGCTTTAGAATTGCAAATTGAGACATGATTCGTGTGTGTGCACATGTTTTTAATTAATTGGTAAATAAGCTCATCTAATGAGGACACTTTAAGTGAGGGGAAGTATGGTAAAGGTAAGGGGCGAAAAGGGGAAGAATATTCCCCTTATCTTTAGTGGAATTTGAACAAGTAATTTTTTATTGAAAGATGAATTTCCTCAGCTCACATGTTTTGATGGTTATGGTTTTCATATGTGCATGCGTATGTGTGTATATGTGTATTTATTTCACCACATAATAAAATTTGGTTAAATTTGGACATTGGATGTGTTGGACCTTCGCTAAGATTCTTACAAAACTTCCGGAACTGCAAAATTTCACCGTAAATCGGCGGAACAAAATCATTGATGCGGTTAACTAAATTAGTGAACCAATATCTTATCCGCTTCGATTTCGATTTTGGATTTTGTAACCTACAGTTAATCAGAACCAAACATATAAGATAATTTAGTGACTTATTAATATTTGCAAACTTGGAATTTGTATATGTTAATAGGCCGGCTGCGCAGAAAACTATTGGGCACGATAGGTAATGGCCAGATGGGCTCGACTGCTTGCTGGTCTGGGTGGGCTAAATAGTGGCTGGTGGTGCTGGGCAGAGTAGTGGTTACTACTGGGTTGGGCAGTGGTTGCTGTTGCTCGTTGGGTAGTGACAGTGGCTGCTGTTGGGTTGGGTAAAATTTCTAAAATCACTTGTTAATTTTTTACCTTGCCGTTTACGGTTAACTGATGAACTAAATCGAAAAACTCGGTTAACCCATAATCGATTAATCGGTTTATCAGGTTACGGTTTACATTTTCACGAACTGTTAAATCTGATTAACCAGTTAAAAGATAATTAACAAGTTGGTTCTTTGCAAATAGCTTTCAATGTTCAAATTAGAAAGAGATTTTTTTAAATGAAAGATTAGTCATTTCATTTCTCATAAAAAACATAACTATACAAGGTCTGTAGAAGCAAAGCTCTACTAGAAACATAACTATGACCCACCTTCTGGGAGTGTTCAGCATAATTGCATGTTTGTGTTAAAAAAAAAAAAAACTAGCTAATAAGTTCTTCCACAATTTCCCTATCTACATTGTTCAATTTGTTCAGCAGTGTTACTCTCAATCTAGCTTGTAAGTCTCATTTGATATTTCCAACCAGTTGTTCCACCTGAGTGTTGCTCCGTGAGGCGCATCTATTGGATCTCTCAAAACATAGATGATATATACTTACTTGTTCAGTATATTGCATACACTACTCTCTTCTTGAGCTTTGAACCTTTTGACTTCATCAGCCTTCTAGCCCATTGAGACCCAGACATCCCAATACTTGCCCAGGAACAAAGTACATAACTCGCTGACTGTAGGAGCATTGAAAAAATAGGTGAGAAGTGTCCTTATTTTCTATTTGACAGAATGAGCATTTTAGATCAAATGGGTAAAGGCCCAGTATCACCAATATATGCTACTACTTTTCGGCCTAAAATGGCTGCCCGTGCCAGCTGACTGGGTAGGCTACTATTCTTCGGCCTAAAACGGCTTAGGCCCGTTCTCGTCTCACATTTGTCATGCCCGCTGTCCTTTGCTTTGCAACGCGATTACCCGAGCATGAAAACTCCATTAAGCTTCACATACCCAACAATATCCCACTTGGAGACTAATGGTTTCACCTCCTTGTTGCATCCTTCTAGCTCACTCGAAACCCGGCCTCTTCATCGGGAGAGACCAACCGAGACTTTGCACCACCTCAGCATTTCGGCACCTTCTCCTTGGACTGGTTCACTTTTTGGAATCCCACTATCCAAGCCCTTCTCAAGCCCATCACTGTCATCAACCTATGTGAACTTCCACTCAAATCAATCAATCTGTTGTATACAATCTCCATGCAAAATTGTCTCACCTGGCGTTAGTCAATAAAACATAATGAAGGAAAAGTTTATACCTTTAAGCTTAACCTCCCGTTGACAATGCCACTTTCTTTATTACACTCGATTCTTGCACTTTCCTTGTGGAATGCCCGATGACATATTTTTAGATAAAAAAACCCAGTCATCCTCACTAACTCCCATTGCAATAGAACCAGTACCAAGTCTAACACCTCGTAGACTTCCACTAGAACAATTTATCCCGACATTTGTAAGGTCACTGCACCACTCAATAGAATACAATGAGTCAAATTTTAAACCATTAGCTAAAACCAATGTTCCTTTAACAATTTTCTAGCCCCCAATGGAAAACTTAGTTAGATAACCTCGACTCATCCAATTGAGTCACCTAAATAAAATTCTTAGCCAATCCCGGAACAAATCTAACACCATGCAATGTCTAAAACCCCCACTTGAGGTTTTAATCCTCAAATTCCCATTGCCTAGTATGTCAAAACTTTTCCTATTAGCAATGAAAACCTTGCCAAAATTTTCGGCAATAAAATTGTGGAACAAGTTTATACTAGGCTCGTAATGAAACGATGCTCCCGAATCCACAATCCAAGACTTCGTAGGACTTTCTACACTTAACGCAAGTGCATCACCTTCATCTTCAAGTGAATTCATTGAATCCCAGTCATCAATTCTTTTAGGACATTTTTTAAAGTGCCCTTTATCACCTCAGCCCAACAAACAACCTTCCTCGGGTTCATGGACCTATCCCTTATTTTGGACTTTGATCTACCCTTTTGATTCACATGTTTCTCCTTACCCTTTACATGAAATGCATTTTCCATGACTATACTCGTATCTTACTTACGAATGTTTTCGCTTAAGATCACATCCCAAACTTCATCATACTTTAAAGGATTTGACCACCTAGGACTACTAACCGCATAAATTATGGTAACCCATGACTCGGGTAAGGAAGACAACAAAATTAAGGCCTTAACTTCATACTCAAAGTTAATTTTCATCGAAGTAGGATTTGAAATAATCATATTAAATTTGTTAATATGATCCACTACACTAGTGCTATCATACATTTTTAGATCAAACAAACGCCTTATTAGATATACCTTACTCAGCGCCGAGGGTTTCTTATACATGTTGGACAATGCCTCAAGTAGTCCTTTCGTCGTTGTTTGACTCATCACGTTGAATGCCACGTTCTACGCCAACATCCACTATATTGTCCCTAGTGCTTGCCGATCGAGCACCTCCTAAACCTTTTGCCTCATTTCAGCGGGCTTCTCTCCGAGAGGTTGATACAACTCCTTCCGGTACAGCAAGTCTTCGATTTGTATTGTCTACAACGTGAAGCCTTTTCTGTCAATCCTCTTTCAATTCCTGTGTTTGATGTGAACTAATTAACCTTACCTCGCTCCGATACCACTTGTCGGAAACTTACCGATAAACAATAAATAAGGAACAAAAGTATAACAACTATTGGGACAAGAGATTTTTACGTTGAAAATTCAAAATCGGGAAAACCCACAAACGATGCATTAGAATTTCCGGTAGTTTTACAAGGAATTTTCGCTCAAACTATCACAAGCTTTAACACTTTGAAACTCTGCTACATACTCAATAATGGAGGTCATTACACTGATTTATAGCTAATAAACCGAGCAATAACACGCATCAATGCAAGCAAAACGGAAGAAAACGGCCAAGAACCGGGCACTAGAAGAGGCCACGGCTGGCATGGGCCGTGTCCAACCTTAGAGTGGCAGCTGCTGGCTGGGTAGGCTGCTATTCTTCAGCCTAAAACGGCCGGTTCTCGCCTCATGTGGGGTCGTGCCCGCTGTCCTTTGCTTTGCAACGCGATTTCTTGAGCTTGAAAACTCCATTAAGCTCCACATACCCAACAAATATATCTCAATTTCAAATCTTCCTTTCTTTACGTGCTGTAATTCGTTTTGTTGTTGATTCGAGTTTAAAACAATTGTTGCTATATATGGGTAAAACTGACGCGCATGAGTAGCATTCTTTGTTGAGATCGATTTAGCTTTGTAAAAAAAAAAAAAAAAAATTCTCTAATAATTTATTTTAAAAATTGATAGGGAACAGTAGATTATTGGGTTAGATGTAATCAGAGGTTACCATATACAAAGAATGTCAACAGCAGTGTTGGGTACCATCAAAATATCACGAAGACGTTCATTCGTGCATTGATCTACAGGTAAGATATTTCTCTAATTTCTAGTATTTTTGGGGATTTTTTTTTAATGGAAGGAAAGTTGGGAAATTAATTGATAATCGAGATTAAATGCAAATTTAAGGTACCACAAAAGCAAAAATATTCATTTTTAGAAGCCAAATAGTAGCATATGTATTCATTTTTACACCTGCATTAGAAGTCGCCTCCCGTATGGTGCACGAAAACAAAAATTCAATCAAATCAAGCTGTTGGAGGAATAGATAAAGCTGTTAATCAACAAATAGGGTGATAAAAATAATTTTACACAGAGGGCTAAAAATATAGCCCCTCAACTTTTAACTGAGGTAATAAATACATTTCCATAAAAAAGGTAATAAATACCTCTAAACGTTAAAAATAAATTCTTAATTTTTACATGACCAAAACAAGGAGGCAAAAATGACAACTACAAGGACAATTAGCAATGTATTTAAATATATTTTGTGGTTATGTGATTGAGAAAAGAAAATTATCAAATGAATTATGATAACATCTCAGAAAAAAAAGACAAAAAAAGGACACTAACTGAATTTTGTCTTCAAATTATCAGTTTGAAATACAATTCGTGACCCTGCTTTGGTGCTGATAAATAATATGCTATTTCTACTCTTAGCTGTATATATTGGAAGCTTTAGAGGTGTTTACAGTACTCGTTTTCCTTTTTTTGTTTTGTAATTATGATTATTACATTTTAAATAATTTTTATAAATGTATCATAATGTGACTTGAAAATCGGATCATACAGGTCGGTTTCGGTTTGAGTTAGTTCGAGTCGAATCATGTTTGGGTCATTACGATTCATTTGAGTTTCGGGTTGGGTCAAGTTCGAGTTCGGATCAGGTATTGGCTTGGGTCAACTTATATTTGGTTCAATAAGGTTGCCTTGCACAACGCGAAAAATATTCGACTCGGGTCCGGTTCAATTAGGGTTCGGATCATCTCAATTTGACTTTTTAAATATTTATTCAGGTTCAATTCAATTTGACATTCGAACATCAGCTTGGATCGGATCACCCTTTCCCGTCCTAATCATAATATCCAGTTTTAAAAAAATCTTAACATGTGAAAGAATAAAAACATACACCTCACTTAAGGGAAATCACTTTTATTATTGATGAAACTTTATAATTTTTAAATTTTTAAAAAGCTCACCTATAGGTGGCAATTCGGATCAGAATGTTGTCGTTTCACTTTTGATTTTATTTATTTTTTAAATGAAATTATTCTAAAGCTATAGGTTCGGAAACGAAGCAATTAAATAAATAAATAATAAAATAAAAATATTTCTTTTGGTGCATTTATTGTTGATTTGAAGGTGGGTTCAACTGCTTGCCGGTTGTTGCTATTGCTAGGATGAGTAATGTATTTATTAAAATATAGTAGTTAAATGATAGCTAAGTATAATTGATGTAGTAGCTCTAATACCAGTTAAATGCTTTGTTGCCTTAGTTTTGTGGAAAAAGTTTGAAAACCATTTGTTGAGAAAACAAGATTTGAACGAAAAAGAGATCAACTTGAACAAACCGGTACTCGAGAAGAAATAAACTCGGGAATTCAAAGAAATAAACTTTTCCTTTAAGAGGTAGAGATTTTAATAGACCTTTTTCTTGCCGCCACGCCTTCCTCTACAGGTCTTACTAGACTTACTTCAACTTGTCAATCTCGTTTCCTCTCTAAACTCTCAAAATTAAAACTACAAGATCACATTTTCTTGAACGCTAATTTTATTTGTCTCTTTCCCAAAAGGGAGTTTTTTCAAAACTTTTATCGGTTCACAATATGGGTGATCTTTTCTTCGTCCAAATTGCTTCGCCGTATACAATACAATTGTTACATTTTTATCCTAGTTATTTCACTCGTGAATCCTTTTTATTTTTCGTTGATTCATCACGAACTACAAGTAAGATAATAAAGTTGCCGACATGTTGTCTTACAAATTTTTTCAACTGCTTGTTGATAAAGCAAACGTGCTAATTTGCTCGTTGGTAGGATTTGAGTCGTCGTTTTTAAAGTTACTTTTTCTTATTCCTTTTTGTATAATTCGCAAATTTCTTCTTGATTGCTATAGTTCTTTGAAAGTGACGAGATATCAATTTGTAGGGGAATTGCAATAATTTCTCATTGAATTCATCTAACTTGGTGCCTTCTTCCATTGTAATAATTAAATTTGGTTCTTGGTATAAAGTTCTTTATAGTTTGGATAACGGTTGGGGAGAATTTGGATAATTCTTGGAGGTTTGATTTAGGGTATACTAAATCAAAGTATTCGAATTTGTAAAATTGATAAATGAGTTCTCGTCTGCTCCCGAACAAATATTTAATCTAGGGAATAGTGATCCTCCATTGGTATAGAAGAGTTGGGATAGGTTTGAGACTTATTCATACGCTAATTCAGTAACCTTTCTTTACGTTAAAGGGATTGTAGAATGAAGCTAATTCTTGAATTAAAGTTTCATATGTAGTTTGAATAACATGTCTTTTAGCTAATAGCTTAACTTTTATTTCTTGCATCTTTTTCTCTTCCTTTTTAATTTTTTGACTTGGAGATATAATAGGACTCTATGGATTGCTTGTAGAGGTATTTCCTCTAAGTTCTTCAACCGTTTTTAGCATCATAGCTGCAACAGATTTGATCAAGGTCATGTTTCATTACATTAATAGTTTTTTGTACTCCAGTCCATATTTGACGTTTTTGCTGGTCCATTGTACTCAAGATATTATGTTTCTCTTGTTAAATAGTCTGCGAAAAAATTATTATTTCCCACAACATGCTCATAAATAGCGTTAAATTGAGATAAAAAGGTTTGCCATCTATGAAACTTTCTCATGTGAGGTCCTTTATCTAATGTTTGTTTAACAAAAGTTATTGCGGCTTTATTATCACTTAATAGTTTAAATGGTTTTGGTAAAAGAAATAATCTCTATTTTTCAATTCCTCGAATAATAGCTAACAATTCTTTTTACATCGTATTGTAATTTTCTTCGTGTTGTGAAAAAGTTCCGATATGATGTCCACATATTTCGTTTAAATCGGTCTTAAGGACTTATGCCCATGTGTATTCGGATGCATCAGTTTGTAGTATAAGGTTATCTCCTAGTTCTAGATGTCTTAAATTTGTTAAATTTTCACATTCATTTTTAAGACTTTTAACTATTTGTGTATGATGATTAGTCTAACCCGTAGTGTTATTTTTTCTTAATAAACTTTGTAAATCTTTTTTTTCTTGGCTAAATCTACAATATAAGTGCTTGCATAATTAAGTAATTCTAAAAATAATCCTTGAATTGTCGTTTAGTTCTTAGCTCATTAGGATATTCTTTTATTTTCCTTGAAATATGAGGTTGGTGAGAAATTCGGGTTTGCTCTCGAACAAATAGTTAATATGAGGAATAGAGATTCTCCATTGGTGTAAAAGACTTGGGATAGGTTCGAGATTTGTTCATAGGTTAATTCAGTAACCTTTCGATATTCTACGTGAGAAAATCTATATTTCAAATATGAAAAAATAGTAGTAAAAGAATTATCTTTAAATGACTCTCGAACTTTTATGAAGAAAGCGGATGATTTCTTTAAAAGAAAATCTATAAAATATTTCGAATTATATACAACAGAACAACCTATTTTTATTCAAAATTTACAAGGAAATATTAAATTAAGATTAATTAATCGAGAAATAATCGATAAATTCTTAGAAGAATTCTCATCTAAGGATAGAAAATTAATCAAATATGTTCATTTACAAGGACTTTAGATAGCAAGTAAAATCTTGTTTAAATGAAGGAATTAATTCACCTATTACCTTATCTATTCATGATTAAAGATTTAAAAATATAAAAATAGGCCATTTAGGTACATTACAAGGAAACTTAATTTATTCAAAACTAATTTTGAATGTTATCCAAACTATTCAGTTACCCTTAGAAATGAAAATATCGAAGATACCCTTAATGATGTACTTAATCTAGCACCTACAAAGTAAAATTAGAATATTTTAATGGATAAATTTAGATTAAAGATAAAGTCCTTATAGATACAGGAGCATCTCGGTGCCATCGTAGAACATTACCCATTCAAACTATTCCAATCGAAGAATATAACTTTATTACTTATGATGGAAGAAGAACGACCTTAAACCTAAAATCTATGATTTTGATGAAAATTCCTGAATTAATTATACTAGAAGAAGAATGTTATATAGACTCTACTATAAACAATGAATTTTACCATATATTATTAGGAATAACCTTTTTAGACAAGTTTACTTCCTACAAAATAAGCCCTGCGCAAATTGCTTTAGTTAACAACAATAACAATCAACTTATTATTTATAGAATATGAAGCAAATTCAATTTCCTGTTCCGACATTATTCCACGTACATATCCTACCTAAATGGGAAAAGATCTCTCCAAATAAGAAAATTCAAATGAAAGGAATATATTCAACGATAACCTATCTAGAATATGTTCAAACTAATGTCCCTATAATATTAGGAAATAAGATTCTTATCATACCTTTAGTATTTCAATATAATTCAGTGGACATGATATATTAATTGGTAACGAATTTCTTAAACAATTTTCTAAATTTACACAAACTTCTTATACTATATATCTTACAACCAAATATGGTCATGTTCTAAAAATACCTATAATAAAGTATCCATACGAGTACGCGCGAAGCGTGGTGGACGAGGATATGAAAAACTCTCATTCAACTCCCGGACTCAAACAAAGAATTTCAAAATAAACATTATAAATAAAGAACTTTTGAATAAGTTAAAGAAAATCTATTTAAAAATCCATTACAATTCTGGAAACCCGAACATCCTAGAGCAATAATTGAGCTTACCCAAGAAGTCTATATTAAAGAGAAACTAATGCTTTACTCGAAGCGGATATAAAACAATTCTCACAACAAATAAATGAATTATTAGAGAAAGGACTAATTAGACCCTCAAAAGGAGCTTACTCATCTCCCGACTTCACGGTTATGAATGAAGCGGAGAAAAGATGAGAAAAAGCAAGAATGGTAATTAACTATAAAAAATTAATCGGTACACTAAAACTGATAATTACTTTCTACCTAATAAAGAAGTTCCTATCAATCTTGTTAAAAATAAGAAATACTACTCTAAATTTGATTACAAATCTGGATTTTGGCAAATAAAAATGGAAGAAGTATCAAATATATTGGCTTTAGTACACCTCATGGATTCTATGAATGGATAGTAATGCCATTTGCATTAAAAAATGCACCAAGAATTTTCAAAGAAGAATGGATGACTTATTTAAACATCTTAATAACTTTCTACTCATTTATGTTGATGATATTCTAATAAGTTCTAATACCATTGAAGAACACAGAAAACATTCAAATTTTTTTGTTGAAACCGCAATTAGAGAAGAAATATGTCTTACTGAGAAAAAGGCCATAATAGAACAAGAAAAATTGAATTTTTAGGATTTAAATTAGGAGAAAGCGGAATTTCTCTCCAACCTCATATTTCAAGGAAAATAAAAGAATATCCCGATGAGCTAAGAAATAAACGACAAATTAAAGGATTTTAGGATTACTTAATTATGCAAGCACTTATATTCTAGATTTAGCCAAGAAAAATAAAGATTTACAAAGTTTATTAAGAAAAAATAACACTACGGGTTTGAACTAATCATTATACTCAAATAGTTAAAAGTCTTAAAAATGAATGTGAAAATTTGCCAAATTTAAGACTTCCAAAACCAGGAGATAACCTTATACTACAAACCGATGCATCTTAATACACATGGGCAGTAGTCCTTAAGACCGATCTAAACGAAATGTATGGATATCATAGTGGAACTTTTTCGCAACAAGAAGAAAATTACAATACGATGGAAAAAGAATTGTTAGCTATTATTTAAGGAATTAAAAATGGAGATTATTTCTTTTATCAAAATCATTTAAAATATTAATTGATAATAAAGACGCAACAACTTTTGTTAAACAAATATTAGATAATGGACCTCACATGAGAAAGCTTAACAGATGACAAACCTTTTTATCTCAATTTAACGGTGTTTATGAGCATGTTGTAGGAAGAAAATTTTTTCAAGTAGACTATTTAACAAGAGAAATAGAATATCTAGAGGACAATGGACTAGCAAAATGTCAAATTGAAGCACTAAGAGACACAACTCTAGACTTCAATGAATACCTTGAAATAGTAACAAAAGGACTCGAGCAAATATGTTAATGCAATGAAACATGACCTTGATCAAGCCAATGCTAAAAACGATCGAAGAACTTAGAGGAAATACCTCTGCGATCAATCCACAGAGTGTCCTACTTTATCTCCTAGTCAAAAAATTAAAAAGGAAAATGCATCAAACTCCTTTCTTCCTAAGGAAGAGAAAGAGATGCAAGAAATAAAAGCTAAGTTACTAGCTAAAAGACTCGTTATTCAAATTACAAACGAAACTTCAATTCAAGAATTAGCTTCATTCTTCGATCCCTTTTACGCAGAATATCGAAAGGTTACTGATTAGCCTATGAACAAGTCCGGAACCTATCCCAAGTCTTTTACACCAATGGGGAATCTCTATTCCCCATATTAACTATCCTGTTCAGGAGCGGACTTGGAACTCATATACCAATTTTATAAATTTGGATACCTTGATTTAGTTTACCCCAAATCAAACCTCCAATAATTATCCAAATTCTCTCTAGTCGTTATCCAAACAATAAAAAACTTTAAGAAATGACCCATTTTTGTAAAATTTTACAAGTATACCTCCGAAAAAGACGAAGAGTCCGAAACTATATTCCCATCTCCGATAAATTCGAATTAAGAATTAGTAAAGAGAAAGCTTTCAAAAATTTTAGATTTAACAATTCATGGATCAACTACGGAAGAACGAGCAGAGCCATATTTGTCAAGTGCTAAGGTGATCGGTTCTTTGGATATGGTCTCCGTAGTTTATACCAAGAAACAAATTTAATCATTATCACAAAAGAGGGCACCAAGCTAGATGAATTTGACGAAGAGTTATTCCAATTCACCTACAGATTGATGCCTCCCACTTTAAAGGAACTACGAGTTGTCAAGAAGAATTTGCGGAATTGTACAAAAAGAAGAAGAAAAAGTAGCTTTAAGAACAACGTCTCAAATTCCGCAAGCATAAATGTAATCTACATGTTTATTAAAAAATTTGTGAGACAACATGTTGACAACTTTATTATCTTACTCGTAGTTTGTGATGAATCGCGAAGAATGAAAAGGATTGAATGTGAAATAGCTAGTACAAAAATGTAACGATCATGTTATGAAAGGCGAAGCAATTTGGGCGAAAAAAGATTACCCGTATTGTGAACTACTAAATGTTTTGAAAAAACTCCCTTTTGGGAAAGAAAGAAATAAAATTAGCATTTTAAGAAAATTTGATCTTATACTTTTAAATTTGAGAGTTTAGAGAGGAAAAGATACTCGAGAAGTTGAAGTAAGTCCAAGTAAGGCTCGTTGAGTAAGGCGTGGCGGCAAGCAAAAGGTCTACTAAAATCTCTACCTCTTAAAGGAGAAGGTATAATATTTAATTTTTCTTTGAATTGCTAAGTTTATTTCTTCTTGAGTACCGGCTTGTTCAAACCGATCTCTTTTTCGTTCAAATCTTGATTTCTCAACAAATAATTTTAAAGCTTTTTCCATAAAAACTAAGGCAAGCAACGCATTTAATCGGTATCGAGCTATTATATCAATTATACTTAGCTATCATTTAACTACTATATTTTAATAAATACCGTTAGGAAATTAGCCCCACTCTAAACCTCACTTTGAATATGAAATTTAGAGCAAAGATGCGGAAGCGATTTAGAATGACAAAAATAATACCAAGAAATTAGATGGAGATAAAAATAGGAACGAGACAAGAATTTAACATGGAAAACCCAAACCAGGAAAAACCACGAACGTCATAAGCACAATGATTTCACTATTATGAGAGAGTACAATACGATCTCAAACCCAGAGATCTTCCCAAACCCGAGATATCCCAATCTCACAATACTCTCCTCACAATAACTCCCTTGGTGTTTACAATGGAGGCCAACCCTCCTTTAAATAGGAAAGAAATTCTAACCCAACCAAAACTCTTACTCATAATCCTAATAGGTAACAATTATCTAATACAAATAGGAAACAAAATACAATTAGGTTTAGGATACCCAATTGTATAAGGAAACAATCTTTCCTAAAATATAAGATTTTGGGACACCACCCAACAATCTCCACCTTGGACCAAAATCCTAAAATCTCAAAAAACATGTTTGTCACCTTCAACCTACCTCTCCTTTCCGAGAAGTAGCACCGGAGGGCTCCACCTCGAAGGGCAATCACGAGTTATCACTATCCACTAAATCCAAGTTCCCCTTGGACTTAGCTAAAGGAATCATCTTCATCAATCCCTTCTTTTTGATGTGATCCAACCACATATCAAACAAATGAATCGATCTATCATCCGTAGTTGTACCTGCACTCGAAACCGCTAAACATACAGTTGAACCTTGAAGGATGTAAAGAGCTCCGCATTTCGAACCCTTCAACAGAAACCTTGGAACCTTTGGACACCTTCAAGACTCCACCTTTAGCCGGTTACCTTAGCCCTTTAGCTTCAAGAGCACCCAACGAGATCGGATTGCATTTTATACCAGGAACATGCCATACCTTAGTTAAAGTCTTCACGACATCGTCATGAGTTTTAATTTGAACCGTACCAATTCCAGTGACTGAGCATTGGGCATTATCGCCCAAGTTAACAATACTGTAATCAACGAGTATCATATGTGAAAAACAAATCTTTGCTAGGACACACATGAAAAGCACATCCGTAATCTAAAACCCATTCCGAATCACTTCCCTTTTATGAGAAGCAAGTAAAACATCACCATCTCGACTCATCATCGGCAAGAGCAAAACCGGCCTCACCCATATTGTTAGAAGCTTCCTCTTTCTCCTTAGCCTTTAAAGCCTTAAGTTTTAAACACTCGGAATTTCTTATGTCCAGGTTTCTTACAAAAGTAACAATCTCCATCAAACTTGTACTTAGAACCTTTCTTAGGACTACCCCTTATCGACAAGCCTTTGGCTCTTTCATCGAACATTCAAAGTCAAATTTTTCTTTGGATAGCAAGTTGCACTTGACATCATCATAACTCAACACTTTACTATTACTCGTAAAGCATAATTTCTTTAAAGTGCTTATATGAAAGGGGCAGAGAGACAATAAGGAGAATAGCTTTATCCTCATCATCTATATCAACTTTCAAATTCTCTAAGTCCAAGAGAATAGAATTAAACTCATCAAGATGATTTTGGATAGATGTACCTTCACCCATACGAATCGTGAACAATCGCTCCTTGAGCGTAATCTTGTTGACAAGACTCTTTGTCATGTAGATTTGCTCCAACTTTGTCCACATATCCACATTAGTCTTGCAAGTGAACAACTTCACGAAGTACTTGATTCGTAATGCACAATTGAATCGCAGTAAGTGCCCTTTCATCCAACTCTTCCTAATCTTCCCGGGACATAGAGTTAGGCTTCTTCCCAAGTGCCTTCTTCAATCCGCTCCGTGTGAGAACGACCCTCATCTTGACTCTTCATAAACCGAAACCGATTTTTCCATCAAACTTCTTGATATCAAATTTAGTGAATGACGATGCCATCCTAGAACATGGGCTCGATACCACTTGTTAGGAAATTAACCCCACTCTAAACCTCATTTTGAATATGAAATTTAAAGCAAAGATGCGGAAGCGATTTAGTATGACAACAACAATACCAAGAAATTAGATGGAGATAAAAATAGGAAGGAGAAAAGAATTTAACGTGGAAAACCCAAACCGGGAAAAACCACGAACGGCATAAGCACAATGATTTCATTATTATGAGAGAGTACAATACGATCTCAAACCCGAGAGATCTTCCCAAGCACTAGATATCCCAATCTCACAATACTCTTCTCACAATAACTCCCTTGGTGTTTACAATGGAGGTCAACCCTCCTTTAAATAGGAAAGAAATTCTAACCCAATCAAAACTCTTAATCCTAATTCTAATAGGTAACATTTACCTAATACAAATAGGAAACAAAATACAATTAGGTTTATGATACCCAATTATATAAGGAAACAATCTTTCCTAAAATATGAGATTTTGGGACACCACCCAACAAATACATTACTCATCCTAGCAATAGCAACAACGGGACAAGCGAGTTAACCCCACCTTCACATCAGCAATAAATGCACTTAAAGAAATATTTTTATTTTATTATGTATTTATTTAATTGCTTCATTTTCGAACCCATAGCTTTGGAATAATTTAATTTAAAAAAAAAAAACGAAACGATAACATTCTGACCCGAATTGCGACGTATAAATTCACCGTATGTCTATACTCGAGTCATGTCTTTCACAAGCCATGTCATCAAGTGGTGAAAGGATGGGAGGCTTTTAATCAAGCCAAAGGTATTTAGTTTTAACTTTAGGACTATTTATCAATTTCAATTAAAAATTTAGGACGATATATTTTTAACATTCAATTTATCCATTTAGAATGAAAAAGAACAATATTGAAATTTGTTAGGAGAGAGGAAATAGCTAATTGAACAATTAGACAAAGTAAATAATTGACCATTGGATAAGAATAGAAAAAGTGACTAATTGGACTATAGAAAGAAAGAGAATATAGCTAACTGAGATTATGAAGGTGAAAGAAAGAGAATAAAATACAGCTGACAGGACACCCTCATATCACTATCTAATTGAAGTGATAATTTCCAAAAAATTATAATACCCCTTGGGTTACTTTGACACCTAAGAAGATGGGCCAACAAAAATAAATGAATATGGACCTATTAGCTTGATTGACAGCATTTATATGGTGCTAGCAAAGATTTTGTGCAGGACAGTGAGTGATATGCTGCCAGACAAGCACAAACAACATTTGTCAGGGAGACAGATCTTTGATGGAGCCACGATAGCAAATGAAATCGTTAGCTGGCTAAAAAGACATAAAAAAACGGGGGTTTATTGAAGTTTGATTTCCAAAACGCTTATGTTACCATAGACTGAAAGAGCCTCGACTATATATAATCAAGGAGATGGTACTTAGGAAAAAGTAGAGGAGATGGAAAGCAGCCTACCAATCCACAACATCAATCTCTATTCTTGTTAATGGTGCACCATTACAAGCCATTCAAGATGGGAAGAGAGCCTTAGACACGGTGACCTCCTGTTTCCTTTTCTATTTGTAGTGGTGGGGGAGTGTTCAACAAGATAATGGAGAAAGATATTGACATTGGGCTAAAACATTTGTAGATGAGGGGAAAGGTGTTCAAACATTATACAAAGATAATTAGCTACAAATCAAACAACTTATAAAAAACTTTACTTAAATTCATGCTACTTAGCTAGTTCATTAGCTAAGTTCTCATTAATCACTCTCTTAAACATTATAAATATTTGATTATCTATTGGCTAGCTACCCATATGGGTCTCATGGCTTGCAACCGAAACTAACTCATGGCATATCGCTAAACGGTACCTGAAAACCTTGGCATACGTTCCTTAATTATGGTTCGTATCTGAAAACCTTGGCGTACGTCTTTTATGGATAGTCATACCCAAAACTTTGCATGCAATTACCCGAGGGAGATTTATTAGTCTCACTTAATAAATACAAGTATCTACTAAACTCGCCGAGATCTTTCTTTTTTTAATTAATATTTTAGGAAGAGTTCTTTCATTCAACTCACACCAACCATCCTAACCCAAAACATGAGTCCAACATTTAAAAGAAAAATATTTAGATCCGTAACCCAATGATTTCCATAACCAAAAGTTCAACAATATTTCGGAAACAACATTAACAACACAATTTGTTTCAAAAGTCTCCTTCCAGGATGCCAACAACATAAACATATTTTAATAATTACCAAAACATATTTCAAAGTCATCAAAGAGGATTCAGGGCATAAGTACTTATGCCTTGGAAAAATGCAGTTTCCTAAGTTTCAACTCAACTAATCGACGGCCTAAATAATAACATTTTCACGTCACCACTCAATTAATTCTAAATTTTGCTATGGATAAATGTAATGCAAGTAAAACCCAACTCATGTATACTTTCCGGTCAACAAAATATAACGACTTCTGGTTGTGCAACTAAATTTTTATTATTTTTATTATTCATCAATTGTGATTGATTTAAATGTTTCAAGCACTTGCCCGGCTTCGAGCTCAACTTCCGTAAGCCATAACTCAAGTTCCCGATCCTTGATTTTTACATAAAATATAATTTGGAAAGCTTATTCTGTACTCTAAAATTATTATTCACAACTCAACAGGATCATAAAACCGGAAAGGGTTCAAAATAAGCAAAAACATCACTATCGTTAATTCGAGTCCGATTTGCGCAGCTTTGGGAGAAAATTCATAACTAATTCATTTTAAGTCCAATTGACGTGATTCAAAAACCTAGTGATAGTAAACTCAACACTATACAACCTCACCAAAAATTAAAGTTTTGAATATAAATACGATATTTGGTAGATTTTTAAAATCAGTCCTGAAAATTGTTTCAGCTTAAACGTAAATTTACGAATTTCTTCCACCATAAAATACTTCGGCCCAACAACTTTGGCTATCAAAAATATGATTTTTATTATCTCTAATTCATACTAAAATAGATCATGTTCATTCATTTTTTCACCATGCTAAGAAAGGAAAGAAGCGATGTGAATTATTACCTTAACGCAATCGAAGAGGGAAAACTGAACCCAACAATTTCTTCCCCAAAGAAAGTGAATTAGATGAATAATTTGGGTTACGAGTGTATTCTCCCCATGGCTGTGGTATTGGTTGCTTCAAGATGGTGGTGGCCGGCCGGATTAAACTTGACGAAAAGATCGCAATAGTGGGTAGAGGCAGAGTGAATGGAAAGGGTGAGAAGAGGAGTGAAAAAATTACATTGATAGGGAATGAGAATATTAGACTCCCTTGTGAAAACTAATAAACTGATTTCAACTTCTTCTTCCCCTTCTCCATCCCACAATCAATAAGTTTCAGTAACCTCCCACTTTTTATTTATTTATTTATTTTTAAAGTTGAAAGTATCAAAATTGATTATGCACGGCTCAGGAGGGCTGGATGAAATTAGGGTTAAAAAAATTTAGAGAAAAAAGGAAGTTTAGTTTAATTAGGAGAAGTCTTAGACCCCTCTAATTCGTATGAAGTTGATTTTCAATTTTAATTATTATATTTTTTATTATCATTTTGTTTTAAGGTTTTATTAACTTTCCTTTAATATTAAACTTTCCTTTTAACTCAAAATAAATATTTTAATAGATCACCTACGAGCTTAAACTATTAAAAAATAAATTAAATCAAACATAACATCAATATTTAAATTATAGAAACTTAAATTTTCGGGATATTACACTTGGATACAAGATAAGCCTCTCAAGTGTACATTTGCAAGGTTGTAGAATGCTTCCTTTTAGAAGAAAAACCAACCTCAAGCATGGGGTGGTTTAGAGGAGATACCTAAAGATGGACAATCTCACGGCAAAGGCAGTATTCGGTAGATGAAATGAGGGAAACACAAAAGCTAGATACTATGTTGACAATAAGATATCATGTCAGAACAAGCCTGGCAAGGCATGTGGGGAGGGAAACAAGATTTTTCAACAAGGGACAATGGTGGATAAGCTGGTGTGTTCTATCTGGATAAATATTGCACCACCAAAATGGAACTTATGATATGGATTTCCCTTCTAGGGTGAGTCAATACCAAGAATGTGTTCTGCAGCAAAAGCATTATACCTCCTATTCCTCCTGGAGAGAATTTATGTAGTTTTTTCTCTAATCATGCGGAACACATCAACGACTTACTAGGAACATGCCCAATATCTTAGAGCACTTGGACAACCCTTTAAACTTCATTTGGGAGCTCAATCACTCTAACAACTTCGTTAAGAGAGCAATATGAAGCTTGGATCCATGAGAGGTTTAGCAACAGACTTAGGAAGAATTCAGACTGCGACGTTGTTTGCCCCCACATGGAGCCTATTGATGTAGAGAAATGGTATGGTTATTAAGCAGCTGGATATGGTTGCCAATACACTAACTCGTACCGTAAAATAGAGTGTAATGTGGTCTAAAACATGGAAAGATAATAGTGCAAATACAACTTCACGTTTCTCTAATTCCAAGCTTTTGTTTTCAATAATTAGTAGGCAATAGGGTTAAAGAGCTAGACACCTACACCTAGTTAGAAGACAAACAAATCAATGAGGAAATACAAAGCAACATCTCATACGCAGTTGAAATTGTCAGTATGGAGCACATTTGCAACTCAGTTTTCTTCTCCTACTATTTTTTTACATCCCATTGTATTTATTGTAGTGGTGATCAAGATATGGACATATCATATGTGGGCACGCTAGAATGGATTAAGAGACTAGACCTTTCGATAGATGAGAAGTGGAGGCCATGGTTCACAGAAGGCCAAGTTGCCGGGTTAGTGTTCATTTTGGAGTATAATAAATGAACTTTACCATAAGTATGCTTATGAGATTACTACATATCTTGGCATGAGAGTGTATGTTATTGCATATTTTTGTATGGGAGGCCAAGGTTACCACACTTAAATTCAAGCAAGTGATGGCTCACGTCTAGCCTTCACATGGAGTTATAACATGACACTCCTGGAGTGTAGTAATTTCTCAAGCTTTCTTCTCTTTTCATGGGTCAAGTTTAAATTTTTTAATATGCCTAAATTATTTTTCTCTGTGCAGATATGTTACGGAATATAAAAAATTTCCATACTATTTAACTTATACTACTATAAAGGTATAATATCATTATAAAGAATTTGATTGTTCAAGTTTTTAAACTAAGATTATTGTGTGATGCAAACTAATAGGAATTTTACATAATCACAGGGAGCAGGACATACCGCTCCAGAGTACAAGCCTCGAGAATGCCTTGCCATGATTGATCGATGGTTAGCATTACGCTACCTCTAGGGTTGCATATTGTTTCACATTGTTTGAATAATTGCGTGTTGTACAAATTGAAAATATATGCAATTGGCGCATGAGAGGATATGATATCATAACAAAGACTTTTCAATTTATGAAAATAGTTGTTTTTTTCATGTGGGTAAAATTAAGACTAATTTACATGTGAAAGTGAGTAGATTACTATGCTGCCTGCTGCCCATGAATTTCCCAAATTGAGTCATGATTGTCAAGTAATTTACAATGGCTGCTAGAGTGGTCGGAATTACACCACGCCCCAAACCTCGAGTCACTACATGGTTGTGAATTGGGATTTTTGATTAATTTAGAACAAATCAGTGTGTACTAATCTCCTAATTTTCTCAACTTAAATAGTTGCACATAACCCTATTATACCGTTCAAGCAATCCTAAGAAGATGAGTAGAGATGCCAGAAGGTAGTAGAGTTGGAAAAATCTGACTCGACACGATTACAAATCTGAATTTGACACCAAGTTAGGCGGGTTTGGGTAGAAATTTTCAACATGTTTATAACAAACCGTTTAAATAAATGTATTAGGTTAAGGTTGAGAATCTTGACATGAAAAAATACCAATTTAACACGATTAATTAATTGGGTTAAATAGGTCGATCTTTTACCGTTTACCGTTTACCAT